>OX383941.1:11156672-12406672 GCA_947532085.1 Elegia similella | reverse complement strand
GCTTATGACTTTTTGTTAGGTGTACAATTATTTTATTACGGAATCATAAAGTAATATAAGTATATGGATGGCATAATATTTGTTTGTGATATTTGACATACACAAAGTTAATGAGCTTCTACTGCGATTAAAAAAAAAACAATACGCAAAATATGCCCGTAACTTCTCTTCTTGTGCAAATTTTAAATTACGATCAAGAAAATTTTGATGGCGCGCTATATTTTTTCCGTTTCTGCCTATAAGCACATTATTTTGTGCGTGTGGATTTCGGGTTTTATAACTATTATGTTACTAAATGTCACGTTGTATTCAATCTCAATGAAGTCTCGTAGTATCTACCACACATCTGAACAGCTATTAGTGTCCCCTAGTCGACGGTAGGTTGTTAAATCGGACGGTAGGTATTCATTAAATACAGCGCTCGGATTATCTTCACAATAAGTATTCTTTGAAATTCGAGTACAAGATAAAAGGAAAGGATATTTTGCTACAAAAGCAAGCTCATTTTTTATTCACCACTACAACAGACGGAACAAGTATTTCATTGTGATATAAAAGAAAATAATTTTGCGGACCCTGGACTATGAATCACCTAGGTGGTGGAGGGAACAGGCTCAGATAAGAGTGAGATTAAAATAATGCCCTATCTATACAACTGTAAGGTCTTAAAAAAGTATGATGGAACAAAGAAACCTTCATTCATTTATGAACTCTGACAACGTAACACTTATTTTTTTACAATCGTTCATTAACTGCAATTTCGTTCAAAATGTGGTTTCATAGTAACAGTTATTACCCTAAATTTTGAATTGAATGTATCAATTACTTAATTCATTTTGAATAGGGACAATTCACACAAATTGAAACAGCCCCACAGTAAGACCTGACACCACACTGACCACAGTGAACCTGTGCCGTAAAGTACTAGCTCGATGATTCTACTATATCCATCCAAGACCCACCCAATCTGAAATAGATCGTTTATTCAGATTGAGATCGAACCCGGGACCCTGAGATCCAAAGGCACTTGCGTTTCCACTGACCCACAGGAATCGTTCGTAAAACAGCTGAACTACCCATTTTTTTGTATAAAAATTTTGAAGATGAAAGTAATTGCGGTGAAACGCTTTAAACCCAGATGGTTTTATTATAAGAGCGGGATATGACATGTTTTCAGCATAGTCACCTTTATTTTTCATATGAAACAAAGTATATAGCTGTTTCCAACAAATTTTCGTTCGTTCATTGTTTACATTCGTTATTCTTTAATAAATGGATGTTCAATTATCACGAATAAGACGACTAAACAGCTATTCATTTCCTAAATTGATATCACTCACTTTACAGTTTTCCTAGTATAAAGACTTACGCATAATACAGACTATAACATCAAATGACATAATAAATTAATGGGTATACATTAATTTATTCTGTAATTTGATGTTATAGTTAATGTACACCCGCAATCTTTTCAAATCGAATGAAATAAATCTTGGTTTATTTATAAATCATTACTGAGAGTGACCTTTCGCGGACATATTGATTCACATACATTTTTCATATAGACGTCATACAGTATCAGAAATGGAGCTTATTTAAAAGCAGCTCAGTGGACAAATGGACTGCATAGATAACGCTGCCTGTGTCGTCATGGCAATACATTCTGATGAATGACGTCACTCCACTACACTCACTGAGCCCTAAAATATTCAGTTTCGGGTAACTTCCGATACTCGATGCTTTTGCGATTACATTGCATTAGGTATTTATGTTTTATTCCAGTCTGGGTCCGAGTCGGAATCCTGTGAATAAAGGGTTCCGTACCATTTTCATAATAACAATGATGCAAAATTGAAATTTTCAATTTTGTTTTTTGGGTTTTATTTTTATAGGGTCATTATGGACTTTCTGGCAATATTAAAGGTTAAAGGCTTTCTGGCAATCCCTTACTAAATCGTGAAAGAAAACGGTGACGGAAAAAAGTTTGGTCCTGCCATACAAAGTCACTGATCAGCTGTAAATTTTTTCATCATTTTGTACTCTATTAGTGATCTTGATTTCGAGATTTAAATATTAGCAGGAAGGTCAAAATACAGCTTGATTCAAAGGTGTATTTTATAAAATATTCTCTGAAAATTTTGGCATTTTATTCTATTGTTTATATTATAGTTTATGAGATACAGCTCGCTTACAGACAACCTGTCAAGCATACGTTGGACCTGCTTTCTATTGCATTGACTTACAATCCATAATAATCCTACAATCCTAAAACAACTACGTAGTTTTCATTTAATACATTTCTCGAGTTCTATTCCAATAAATAATTAAGTTCGTCTAAAATTGGATCGTATAACGTCACCGGATATAAAATTTGTGGCTTACTAGCCACAAATTTTATAGTCGTTACTACGACTAGCAATACATATTTAATGATTAGCTGCCAAAAATATATTAATGTTCGAATTCTAGCAAATTTTTGTATTAAAGGCTTGAACGCTTCTTGTCTTAGGAGAAAATAAAAACATAAAATGAACTAGCTTCTATACCTCGCAGATCATAGAAATTGACCGAGGCATGGGTGAAAGTCTAACAAATCGTTTAAATAGGCAATGCGGTTAGCAACCCATCACTATTAAGATTCCCTTTTCTACCTATACGGCCACTAAAAATTTGAACGTGGCGGTTCAGTCTTATGGCCTTTTTACAGAGTCTTAACTCTGTCTATCCCATAAGGGGTAAAGACGTGATAATAATTATTTATGTTTGAATTGACAACACACAAAACTCATATAGGTAGATATGACCATACATAAACTGTGGTAACATTATCACATCTCTATTGGGCAGCAGTGTAAATATAACGAGCTTTAGAGCTATTAAATCAAGTAAATATAAATATATACGGACAAATCACATAGATTGAGCTAGCCCCAAGGTAAGTTCGAGACTTGTGTTACGGTATAGTAACTCAACGATACTATATTTTATAACAAATACATATATAGATAAACATCCAAGACCCAGGCCAATCTGAAAAAGATCATTTTCCATCTTGACCTGGCCGGGGATCGAACCCGGGCACTCCGCGTCGCAGGCTGGCGTGTTAACCGCTGCGCCACGGAGTTGACAAATCAAATAAGTAGTCAAGGTACATAATATACCATTGATAGACACAGTTTTGAATCTAATATGATCTGATCTGTTAGTAGACAGTAAGATAAATGGGTTAAAAATAACTTTTGAATTTAAACATTCAATTTAAAAAAGCCTTCATTAAAATTAATGAAGAGTAAATGAAGAGAAGATGATTAGATATTTGTTTGTGAGTCTCGTGATGTGGAAACATCAATTTTAATAGCGTGACGTCATCGTCTTTTCGCTTTATTAGATGCGATAGATCGCCTGTTTCTGTCATATGCCGTCAAATCATCAGCCTACCGGTTTTGGGCGGCCTCGCTTTCTTGGCTAACCTGCAGGCCCCGAACTATATATTTATTTATGGTTTCTGATCAATTTTGACTTCATGAGTCTTTTTTTTAAATTTTGACTTAATCTTCAACAAATAATTCTCTAGATCACACAAACAATATATTTGGATGCCAGACAAAGACAAAGGTTGCTAAAACAAAGGCTGTATTTCTATGCAGATTGGATGTGTTGATACTGACAGGAGTTTGAGCTTAGATAGTAACAAGTAAGCCTTACAAAGGGAATTCTAGATAGTGTGTTGTGAAGAACATGCTTTATTTACATAAAGATACAGTTTGCGAGGCCTAAACTGAGCTTTGCATTTGTGTTAGTCATCACCAACAGTAGAGTGTGACAAAAAAGTTTAAAAATATTATTCAAACATAAAAAAATACGATTATTCTAAACCGGACATTGCATCTCCACCATATTCTTTATCTTCATTTTCACTCTCGTTTGATGAATCGTTTGTGTTAATTCGCTGTTAGTTAGTTGAATCATCATGGACAGCGTCGTGACCAGGAAACTTATTTATTTCTTTTACTGCGTGGTCACATACATTTTTCCATTCTTGTACAGTGATTGTGCCAACTTTTTCTTTGACCGGCCTCATTATTGTATCCATATTCATTGACACGTTGTTTTTTGCTACGTATCCTTTTATCATTGCCCATATATTTTCAATTAAGTTGAAGTACGGGTGATAACCCTACCACCCGGTAGACGAAGAACGGTGTGATCATGTTCTCTAAGTAAAGTGTAAATTTTATATTAAATATTTTTTTGTTTTCCAGTATTAATTTATAGAGTTGTGGCTTGTACCAAATTGAACCTAAATAATTTTTAACCTTCTTGAACTTTTTATGTATTTGCTTCATAGTCGGCACTTCTTTTTCAGTTATGTGAAAGTTTTTCGGATTACCCCTTTATAAAAATCGACGATAATTATATAAAGTGTCATAATATATTAATTATATTATGACACTCGACATACCTTTATCATTTAAATCTTAAAAATAACTATTTAAATTAAACAAAATTTCTTAAAGGTTATTAAAAGGTTTTCGTATTGTGAGTTTAAAAAAATAAAGAATTTTTCAAATCGGTCTAGTAGGTTTGGAGACTACTCAAAGCAAAAAAAAAAACAAACAAAAAGTCAGTTAAATCCTTCCTCTTTATAATATTACTTTAAATGGATATTTTTATGTACTACGTTTTTTTCCAAACAAAATATGATGCAAAAGTATTTTTTTTTACCTCATTTTCAGTCAAATGATTTTAACACCTTTTAAGGATAGAAAACTTTTATAACGAGTATATAGCAATTTTGTCCTCAGGTAGCGACAGTCTCAGTTTACGTTATATACAGTAAAAATCAATTAAACGTCCATTATTTGGCGTCGTACGATCGAACAAAACGTACAAGCGCTACGACGTAGACTAGAGATGCTACGCTGTAGCATGTATTTGTTGGTGTACTGCTACAGTCACCGTAGGCCGTTAAATTGCTACGTCGTAGCAGGTGCTACACGATGTTATTGCACGTGTGATGTAGTTTACAGTGTCAACCTTAAATGTTTCTACTTGTCATAAAAAGTAGAATATTTCTTTAAATTACTCAAGCATATACGGCATATATATCACGCCTCTTTCTCACGGGGGTATAAACCATAAACCAAAAACATTATCACTTATACTATACAGATTAAAATAGGTATATATCAACTAGCGACCCGCCTCGGCTTCGCACGAGTGTAATAAATTATGCACTTAAAGCTTCCCCGTAAATCACTCTATCTATGTAAAAAAAGTGGTATCAAAATCCGTTGCGTAGTTATCACGTAAACTTATCGTTCGTAAACCGACTTTACAGACAACCAATTTTTTTTTAATACTAGAAAAATAGATTTCTTTACGTTTGAGTTCAACAGGGTACTTGATAACTATGGTTTACAGACGCCTGCAGAAAAATCTGACCCCCTCTTAGTAGTGACACTATACTGAGAGTGGGGCAAATTTCTCTGCAGGCGTCTGTACAACATTTAAGGTGAAATGCCATCCAAAGCAGAAAGCAGATTTCAAGCTCTGGGTAAACTTTTTGGTTTCAAAAACTACTAATTCGCCAAACATTTTGAATGATTCTAAACATTTTAAATGTTCATGAGTAACTTGCGAAAAACGAAACACGATTCATACAGACAGATTGACTCGATAGAAAATAGTGTCAAAGTTACCTATAAATCTGCAATTTTTGAATAAAAGTGTTTCGGAGATAAGTATTACTAAATAATTTTGAAAGTATTTTTTATACAAATTTGCCAAATTCTTTACTATTTAATTCTTTATGAACTTATGGGAGTTGTTTTTTTACAAAACAATTTTTATACCTTTTAAAAATATATTTATGAAATATCGCGTTTATTTGGCGTCATAATAAACGCGAATTTTTATTGCTTTGAATATGATTTCGCCTTAATGTCACTTCAAAATACATATTTTCTTTTTTTATATTACAAAGAATACCTGAGTGGTATAGATTGCCGGTAACATATACACCGGAATGGATATTTATGTAACTAGGTATCAAAACGTGAAGTTCTCAAAACTCTGAAGTTGACAAATGTTAGCGAGTAATTGGAAATAATCGAAATAATCTTACATTACTTCTAATATGCATTGATCAAACTTTTGACAAAATAAAAATAAAGTCGCAAAATAAAAATAACAACCGGTTGCACTCCGGGAGTGCCGGCAAAATTGAAAACTCCGCGCGGTAGAAAGAGGGGGGATATTACTTCCTCTCCTACGCCGTGCCGGTGGTCTGGATGACGTATCCGTCTTACGAATTTTCGATCAGGTGACGTGTCCTGACGCGAGTTTTAACATTTTTAAGCATCCCAAAAAGTGCACCACGCCGCCAAAGACATTTTTACTTCAAAAAAACAACGGGTTGCACCCCAGGAGTGCTGGCGGACGTGAAATCTTGCCTTTGCGACGGTCTCAGGTCACGTGTCCGTTTTACACATTTTCGATCAGATCACGTGTCCTGACGCGAGTTAACCATTTTTTACCTATTCCAAAAAGTGCACAACGCCGTTAAAGATGTTTTAACTACTAAAAAAATAACCTTTATTGAAACGGTTACTTTCATATATTAATTTCGACGGAAATTCAAAGGATGTATCTATTTAGCGGCTATTTAAGTTTACCGGATGTTTCAGTGAAGCCTTAAACCGAGACAACCTTTCATTTTAACCTTTTAAGATCATGTTTCCTATTTAATTGTTTAAAACAGAGAATACGAAGAGCTACGCTTACCAAAATTATCTTGGGCTGCCTAAAAATCGTGTCAAGGCTATGTTTCATTAAATTAAATAATTAAATTAACTTCTCGTTTATTTCGCAGACAACTTAATGTCGCCGTGTTGATGATGTTAGATTATACGATCATTAGTAAGGTTATTTTCTTCTGTAATAATAGTAAACAGATGAACGCAAATTCTATAATTCGCGAGATATTTCTACTTTAGAACCCAGTGGTTTGGTCCGTGATGATGACAAGGGACCGGATGGAATGACTATGGTGCTCTGGTGATTGGGGCGGCCTTTGGTATGGGATGCTACATGCGTGGATACTCTTGCGCCGTCTCATCTTCAGGTCATCAAGTCAAAGGTCGATACAACAGCAGCCGCAGTGGAAAGCCTCAAAAGGCGCAAGTATATAGGTATCGGAGATAGCTACATATTTGAGCCTTTTGGGATAGAAACAATGGGTCCGTGGGGTCCATCAGACCATCGTCTCTTTAACTTTCTGTCAAAGGGACTGATCGAGGTATCCCGCGACCAAAAGGCTGGCAGTCACCTTTCTCAAAGGATAAGCATTGCCATCCAACGTGGCAATGCTGCCAGCCTTTTGGATACGTTGCCGCAGAATGACGGTTAGCAGGGGCTATATAATTTGTAAATACTTATATTTCTTAAGTAAGTATAATTATAAAATATTTATATTGTTAAATAGGTTTAATTATTATTAGTATTTTGACTTGATCGAATGATATTTAACTTGATCAAATGTCCTCAATAGTTGAGGTGGTCAGGAACAAAAGGTGATATTTACGCATCCGACTCGATTGACGTTTTTTTTTTTGTAAATCTTACTCAATACCTTGAGTTTTATCAATTTCTTAACAGATTTGGTTCAATTGGTGACTATTTTCAAAAGAAATTAAGGATTTAAAAGGAGTATTCTGAACAAAAGGTAACATTTCCATTCAATTACAATAGTAGTTGAGGCTTTGGGAACAAAATGTGTTATTTTTGTAGGTTTAAAGTCTAATGTCGTCCAATTTTATTTAAATACGGTACAGTTTGTTTAAAATAATTGTATCGATTTGTAAATCGATAAATTGTGACCGTTGACAAGTTTGAGAAAACTTATTATTTATTGATAGTTATTTAGCGCTGTATCCCTTAACCGTTTGTAGCGGTTGAAATTGGCGATACCGGTTGGCCTGTCCCTAGTCTTATTTTAAACCCGTGTCTGCCATTTCAGTGTTAATTTTCACTTTTTATTTAATTATTCAATAATGATGACCAAATATTGTATTTTTTTAGGTATCCATCTGGCTCATTTAGTTATACTTTTTATAGACGTAAAAAATTGGTAGTTGTCGCTGAAAATATCAAGTAATTCGCGACGAAACTTTTTCTGGGTATAGCTTTTTTGCTATTTTATTTTGCTAGGTTTTAAGTACTTTTTTGAAAATATTTTGATGTAACCATTTATTTTGATCTTTGAACTGTACTTCATATTTTTATCATGCTAGTATTCCATGAAAAATAAGACTAATTGAGTGACGAAAAAATAGACGTTTTACGGTATTCTTCTGATGCACAGCGCCTTAACTTTTTCACAGTTTCTGAAAAAATAAAGAAAATGTGTAAATGTCGCCTTTTGTTCCTGAACTCCTCAGTTGTGATGGAAAAAATAACAACCGTATGTTTTATATTTTATTGACGTCATAATTTCGATTAGTATAGAAAAATATAGGTAAACAAATAAGTTCTGTGACCAAAAAAAATGTCCTTAACAGGTTGTAAACCCAACGTAAGACACGCGGTATATTTCATAACATTTCAATTTGATATAAGCAGAACTTTTTATTCAGTAATCTGATGGGTAAAGCTTGACTCTTTAGACCTTAAACTACTAAACCAGTACTATTGATATCAAGGAAACTAGTGGTTATTTGTCAACGGATATACTTATGAAGTAACAGTGCACCCGGAAAAAATATGTCATATCATATAAATTTATTTAAGGTTAATTATTATGTAGAATTTTTTATATCTAATTTAATTTTTTTATTAATAATATTATTTTTGATTTTTTTTTTATGTTATAGGGCTGCAAACGAGCAAGCGAGTCAACTGATGGTAAGCGACCACCGCTGCCCATGGACAACTGCAACACCAGGGTGTAACAGGAGCGTTGCCGGCCTTTCAAAGAATTGGGGAAAATACATAGGGGGAAGAAATGGGGGAAGAATGGGCCTTTTCTGAATAAATTTAATTATATTTTATTTATAAGGCTGTAATTATACCCAGTTATTATTTAACAAATGACCTATGCAGATAAACTAATGCACCGCTTCCAAAAATCCTTTTACAAATATGGAGCTCTTAGCTATTATTATTATTGTTGGAGATATTAGCTCTGTAATAAATGGCTATAATTTACGAGGCGGGGCGCTAGTGTCTAAATTTATATGTAATAAACTCCGTGTTATAACCCTCTTTATAGTGGTGAATACAGAATAATCTATGAATTAAATAAACTAAAAAAGATCCAGCCAAGTGCGAGTAGGAGTCGCGCACATAGATAATGTGTAAAATGAGTATGTGTAAAAATATTATAAATGCGAAAGTGAGTTTGTTTGTTTGTTTGTTACGCTTTCACGCCGTAACTACTGAACCAATCATCATTTTGCATACAAGTTTTCTGGAGTACGGAGAAGGACATAGGCTACCTCTTATCCCGGGAAAAAGTACTGTCGACATTGCGCGGGCGGGAACGCGGGCGAAAGCTAGTTATCTATAAAAACGGCAAAAAAATCGTGTCTGTTGTATGGGAGCCCCTTGATTTATTTTATTTATTTATTTAAAAAACTTATCGAGCCTATAGAGCTACAGTAGGTGGACTTAATGCTAAAAGCATTCTCTCCCAGTCAACCTCGAGAAGGGTAAACAGAAAATGAAATAGGTAGTAAAGTGGGAAAAAAAAAAAATTATAGATAGAAATAATATAATGAAGGAATAATAGATAGATAGTAAAATACTTAAATATATATTTAGTTACATAAATATTCATAAATACAAAAAATAACATACATAAATACATATACAAAACAGTGAGAAATGATGAAGTAATCTGCTGACTAGAGTTCAGAAAGAAAAGTATGCAGCTTTTTCTTGAAAATAAATCTATTAGATACCTGTCGGATGTCTTCGGGTAAGGCGTTCCAGAGTAGTATAGAATGCAAAGTAAAGGCGTTGGACATAAATCCCGAATGAAATAGAGGAGTAAAAAGCATAAGAGAATTGCTGGAGCGAAGTTGCCGATCGTGAGTATCCGCAAGATACTGAAACTTACATTTCAAGTACCCGGGAGAATGTGAATTTTTAAGAATAGAAAAAAGAGCACAGAGAAGTCTCTGCTGCCTGCGTAAACGGATAGGAAGCCAAGACAATTTGGATCGGAACTGAGAAACGTGGTCAAATTTACGCAGGCAGGAAATGAACCGAATGCAATTATTAAGGAGACGATTGAATATTAATTGTAATTGTAACATGAATATTAATCATTTATTTTTACAGTGAATATATAACTAATTATTCTGTAAATATATCAAGTGTCTACCTGGTGCCGTTATCAATATCGAGTCAAAAAACATGTTTGTTGTACGGAAGCCCCCTTAAATATTTATTTTATTCTGTTTTAAGTATTTGTTGTTACAGCGGCAACAGAAATACATCATTTGTGAATATTTCAACTGCTTAACTATCACGGTTTATGAGATATAGCCTGATGACAGACGGACAGACAGACAGACAAACAGAACCTTTTTAGATGAAAATATTAACAGATTGCCATCTTTCTTTATATGGTCTTTTGATCTTGCAACCTAACGGATAAGGGATAAAACGTGACGATTATGCGAAAAAAGAGAAAAAAAACAGCCAAGTGCGATTCAGACTTGCGCACGAAAGTTTCGCACCATTATCTTTAATAAGTTTAAAACTATAAAAAAATATTTTTGATACGTTATATCAATAACGAAAAATTTTTACTTTTCGTTATTTTTCCTTTATCTGAACTATAAGACGTTGCTTCGTACCAAATTTCAAGATTCTGAGTTCACGAGAAGTACCCTGTAGGTATTGATTCCCTTCTGAGTGTCGAATATTTGCGGCATAAACGGCTGTATGGCTGGCATAAACGGCTTTTGATTGCGTTGGCTTAAAAGTTTGATTTTTTCACAGCATCAAGGGATAGTAGACTTAAGTTTATAATAGGAATTTCAGTTTGATACCTCCGCGCGTTTCTAAGAAAAAGGGTTTTGACAGACAGACAGACAACAAGATGATAAGGGTTCCAATTTTCCTTTTAAGGTATGACACCCTAAAAATGATCGTAAATACCTTATAAAGAATTGAGAACTTTAACTTTTGATGCCAGATAATAGCGTTTTAGAGTAGGAAGCTCTATGATGAAGCTGAATTTACTAATTATAGAAAGTGCATCAATTTGCAAGTAAATTGGGCCATTAAGTTTAGTTTAATTAACTTGTTAGTAAGCTATTCACGTGCAACGTTTCCCGGTAAGCTTATTAGACTAGGTAATCACACGGAAAATTATCCTGTAACGAAAACACACGGTAATATTGTCAAAAAGAAAAAAGTTGATATGAAAAATATATTCTGTACAGATGCAATGTCATATTTTGAGTTAAATGCGTTTATAGCCATATAATCAATACTAATAATACATCTGCAAGGGTTGGATAAGGAGTAAGTTGTGAGGGCTCGACTCTCGACTATCTCGGCGCTCTAGCCGAGTTCTCACATAAATAAGAAGGGAGAACACAAGACTCGACACACAGAACACAGAGAATAACTTTATAATTACAACTTCACTTTACAACTTCAATAAATTAATAACAGAGACTGTTATGCTCCAAGAGATGGTAGTAGACTCAAAGATGTTAGTAGACTGAAAGATGGTAGCAGACTGAAAGATGGCAGCAGACTGAAAGATGGTAGCAGACTGAAGAAAGAGTGATGAGAGAGAGAGAAAGTAATCTAAAAATAGAATGGAATGGAATGAAATTTGAATTAAAAATGAAATTTGAATTAAAATAAGGAATGAAAAATGGACAGGATGAGAGAAATGAGGTTGGACGAGATGCAGCATGCAGGTGGCATGCTGCAACGTTACAAAGTTACTTAGTTTTCAGAGATATTGTTTTTTTATACATTATACTGAAATTAAATTGAAAATTTATAGATTTTTCTGTATGTCTCCATAACTCTTAAACGAATTAACAGAATTTTATGAAACTTGGTAGCTATAAACATTTAGACGTACAGGACACAGAAGAGGCTACTTAATTTTTTTCTCGAGTTATGATAAGAGGTGACCACATACAAACACAATGTTACGTACGCGAACGGTGTCGCAGGCACAGCTAGTGAATGAATAAATGCATGAAAAGGTGTCATAAATATAATTGCAATTTAAATCCCTCCACATGCAAATTCACATATTTTGTCTTTAATTGCTTTTGTGTCCCATTGCTGGACCAAGGTTATACCTCGTTATTTCAGCATATTTCTTTAATTTGTTATTATCATCACAATATAAGGCGTGAAAAGTTCACTGATAGATAGGCTTCCTGCAAAGATTTGTAAAATTACTGATTGGGAGCAGCTCGCATCCTGCATTTCCATGTGACTTTGATCAGATCGTCCGACACTGTAAATTTTCAGCTTTGTTAGCGGTGCATTGGTGACGTTACCAAGGGTTGCGTGACATGGCGCCTTTTTGTACATGTGGAAAATGCGTTATGCATACTGATCTGCTAAGGGGGTACATAACAGTTATGCAGGACTCGCACCCGCTATAGCTCTCTCCACGCCATATTACAGGAGCTACCACCACTCTTCCAGCAGCGTGACATGGCGCCTGCGTCGCCTCCGTCCCGATGCGCGAAAGGCTGAAGGACAGAGAGGGCTGGAGTCTCTCCCCTTACGCTCCCCTTGCGCACGCGTCATTCTGATTATATGACGAATATCATGTGTGCCTACCTCATAATAATTTATCAAACTTCCATTCAAATAGTTTCATTTCTGATAATATATCTATTTGATATACATACTTAGACAAAAATATTTGTCAGTTTATTCCTTTAGTATTTACAGTTTGTCTCTTGTTAATTTTCGTCTGATTTGTATGCTTCTACTGTGATACCTACTATTCAGTCTTATCTCTCGGCCATTGCGTCAGAATAATAATATTAAAAAAATGTTTACTTTAATATAATAACTGATACGCTAACCTTTGCTCTTTATGATAAATATGCACCAGCAATGCACCCACTTCGCGACTAAGTGGTATGATTATTTTTTATATATACGGACAAATCACACAGATTGAGCACACATTAATGAGAACTGAGATGAATAAATCATATTAAATAAGTCATCTTACCTGATTACTTATCTAACAACCGCGTATGACTATTCTACAACCGTTAGTACATACAGTATTTTGAGCACGAATCACCACCATTAATATCATTACCCTAGTCCACTGCTGAACAAAGGTCACTTCCAAGAATTCTTCGTCCCATAGGAGGATGTTGTCATAGTCACTACGCTTGGCAGGTGGGTTGGCAAGTGCAGTTTCTTGACTTCTTGTGTTTCCGAGACTGCGGTATCTGTAGCATTTTTAAGCTAGGAAAGAATAGGAATTTGTTGGATTTTAATGGGAATGGAGGTTTTGGGATACTACTCACTCGGGTGAATGGGGCAAGCAGCGCGGTAGGCCGAGCGCGCATACCCGATGCCATACCTGCAACCACCGGCTAAGCAGTTAAGAATGACATCCCTGAGTTCTGTACAATGGGACAATAGTATGTAAATATGAGCTTATTTTTTATTCCAAAATTATCCTCATATGAGTGCGATGTTTGGTTTTTGTGAAATAAAGATCGCGAATAGGTTTTCGTTTAACACGTACTACTCGAGCAGAAGACTCAAATATAACATTAAATTATTCTTAACTTGATTCTATTTTTATTTTATAAAAATACTATAGATTAATACGATAATTAAATACATAGAATAATACGATTAATACGGCCCGCCTTTTTAATAGAAGTTTTCATAAATCAATTATGAAAACTTCTATTAAAAAGTCTGGCCATATCTGTGCTGTCCTCATTGTGTTATTGCTGGTTTTATCATAAGTACCATTCTGTCTCCAAAATGCGAGTAAGTAATTATACCAACTGAAATTTCATTCGACCCCAGTCGGATTAAATTTATATGTATGTACCGTTTAGGCGGTCTGTGGCAACTTCTTGTGACGTCCTCTTCTGGATATGACTAATTCTGTTTTTGATGGGCTTGTTTAGTATTGTTAACCTTTATTGTCTTATCACACACTCGCATACTTTAGTTTGACTTTAGAATGACATGAGTACATCTTTTGATTAGTCGAATTTATAGTTTTCGACGGCATGGAACACACAACTCATTCTTGGAGGAGGTAAACTTAAGTTCAATTCGAAACTTTAAAAATACCATAGAATCTTTTACATCTGAGTATTTTCACGGTTTTTTTTATGATATAGAACGACCAACGAGCGTGTGAGTCACCTGAAGGTAAGCTGATCGCTGCCCATGGACAACTACAACACCAGGGTGTGACAGAGGCGTTGCCGGCTTTTTAAGGAATTGGGGGAAGACAAAATAGGTGGGAGGGAGGGGGGAGGGTTGTGGAAGGATGGGCCTCTGACTCTCTCACTCACCGAACGAAGCATAGAAGTGATACAGCTTCTACTCAAACGTTGATTTTCTGTAAGAATGTCTTCCCCGGACAAGCCGGCTTATTCATGCTACTAGCAGAAATGACTTTTGCCGGTAGCGTGGCTCTACACGAGCGGTTGCATCCTCAACCAAGGTGATCTTGCTTCACATTCTTGCTTCTTACGAGTATCAGAATTCATACGCGTAATCGATTTGTCCAAGCGTGTCTGAGAAAAAGGGTCATAACAGACAATCAGATGGACAAGGAAATAATCCAATAGGGTTACTGTTTTATCTTAAACGGTACAGAACCCTAAAAATAATTAAATACCTACTGAATGAAACAAAAGTAACCCATACTCGTAGCATGAGGGTGATTTGAATTCTGTGAGCGTCGTCGACAACATGGATGTTATTTTCGGAGAATATTTGGTCTCGTCATCAATTATTTGCAAATGTTATAGATATTATTGGCTTCCAAACAAATTTAAAATTCATACAGAAGGGCTGATTACGTAAACACTGTGCGTATAGGGAATATCAATATTGCCCCATTCATAATACGTGTCGATGTAAGCCTTGTGTTTGCGTTTTATGTGAAATTTTGTGATGGCGGAAATCGAAACACTTTCGTCGTTGAAATATCAAAGAATTGAACTAAACGCTTTGACAGTTCCTTTTTGGTTCGAGTAGCTAAGGTGTGGAATGAACTGCCTGCGTCTATATTCCCAGACAAGTACAGTCCCGGGATATTCAAAAGTAGAATAAATGAGTGTCTCTTAATTAGGCATGTGTCATCCACGTCTTCATCGTCACTTACCATCGGGTGAGATGGGAGGCAAATGCCTCCTTCAATACTTAGTAAAAAGTATATAATAATAATACCTAATGAAGAGATAAAAACGCGGTGTAACCTGTGTCTATGCGTGTTAATTATAATCTTGCTAATTTAATTTTGATTGACTTACTTGTTTAAATATGCTTGATATGTGTAAAATACGTACCCGCTAGCTTATAACGTTAAACTAACTTATTTAAATGTTTTGTGTTGCTTGATTATCTAACATTTGTATCATAAAACATAAATACAAAACTGGTAATAAATGGAAATATTTATGGACAAATCACACAGATTGAGCTAGCCCCATAGTAAGTTGTGATCTTGTGTCGTGGGATACTAACTCAACGATGCTTAGATACTAAGATAAAGATCGTACACCCAGGTAAATCTGAAAAAGATCGTTTTCCATCATGACTTAGCCGGGGATCGAACCCAGGACCCTGCAATTCAAAGGCACTTGCGGTACCACTGAGCCACAGTGGTCCTCAAATTAAGACTAATCTATACTAATATTATAATAAAGCTGAAGAATTTGTTTGTTTGATTGTTTGTTTGTTTGAACGCGCTAATCTCAGAAACTGCTGGTTCAAATTGGAAAATTCTTTTTGTGTTGGATAGTCCATTTATTAAGGAAGGCTTTAGGATATAAAACATCACGCTGCGACCAGTAGGAGCGAAGCATCAATGAAAAATGTTTTAAAAACGGGGGAAAATTATTAATAGTTGAGGACGCGTGCGATGCGTGAACGGTACAAGTTACCCAAAAAATGTGTATTAAAGAATTATTCCTCTTTAAACGAACTAAAACAATGTCCGCGATAGTACAATAACAGAAATTGCCGCGGACGAAGTCGCGGACAACAGCTAGTTGAGTGATATATCTGACATGCGTAAGCATCTACGTGCATGCTGATAGGTGAGACAGAGATATGAGAGATACGAGTAGCCTTTGTGTCTAGAGGTGACTGTTTTAATACATACAATACATAATTATCTCTCTATCTCTGTATCCCTTTCGGGGTAGACAGAGCCTAAGGCCATAAGAACCAAAGATCACGTTTAGCGTGTACATTGGCGTAATAGATGGAACAGTTTTTCATTATTCTATTGTTCCTTACGGCAGTTTGACACTGACTTATAAACCCCAATAAAGCTTTAATATTTCATACAAAGAAAAAAATCGCTCAAGTGCGTGTCGGTCTCGAGCAGGAAGGGAACCCCTTAAATATTTATTTTATATATTAGTATTTGTTGTTATAGCGGCAACAGAAATACATCATCTGTGAAAATTTCAACTGTCTAGCAATCTCGGTTCATGGGATACAGTCTTTTGGTATGGAACCCTAAAATTCAAAGGTTATACCTAAGCTGTACCTTCAGAATAGCGGAAGTAAGTGAGAAAGAAGTTCGATCGAGTTATCTCCGCCCCGCAGCCATCAGTAACGATTCTATTGTGCCATTGTGACTGCGGCGACAATACGATTACGAATAGATTGTGTTCAGAGAATTATTTGTCCACAATTTTGTTCAAAGGTCACTGTATTTAAAGTTATCATATTTATAAACAGGTTTTAGCAAACGTAAGGTACCCTTTTCTCTTTGTTACTTTCTTCCCGATAGCAGTAAGTATCTTATCTATTAATACAGACTAGCGGCTTTTGGTACTTTCCTATAAAGAGTTTTAAGCATACATGATAATCAATCACGTTTTAGCCTTTGTGGCGGTAACAAAACCTAAAGCGAAAAGAAGAAAAGAACAATAGTAGGCGTGTATAAAGAATACGAAATAAAATAAAATAGTGTCGGGTTTCAAGCCTAACACCTTAGATGCAGCGTCGGTCACTTCGCGTCCGGCAAACAATTGAAAAACTATTGTGTCTGCGATTCCGGTGTTCAAAATGCCAAAGGCAGATTTTTGCCGAGACCCTTATCCAGCTTTTACGATTGCCGTGGATAAAGTAGCAACTAGTTTATTGTATTTTTTAGTTCACTCATCAGTATGGAAACTGAAAAAATTACGAAAATCAACTGCCGTCATGACGCACTTAGCACTTAGTTTCCTTATTCTGATAGAGACAATAATTCAAATTATAAAAAACAATACTACAAGTTATATACCAAAATAAAAATTGTGAAAAGGGTGTGCAAAAATCTGCGAAATACTTGACTGAACAGCTGATAGTAATTGCCGTAATAAAATAGCGCTTCGTTTTAATTAATTAAAGTAAATTATTGAAATCATCGAATTAAGTTACGTAGCAACCCCTTGAAGCCTTCGAATTCGCAAATCTGTTTCCACTCTTGTAAATTGAATTGTACTCAACGTTGAAAATGTGTCTGGTTGAAAGCTTACGAAGCTTCGGGTGAATTATTTATAAAAAGAACTGAAATGGCTAATTGACAAAAAAATATTTACAGGCAAAAAGAGTATTGCAGGTAAACCACCTACATCTTGTAAGTAGGTAAAGAAATGAATAAAAACTTTTCAATAAAAATAATAAAAGGCATGACTACCAAAGTAAATAAAAAAAATTGGTTGACTGTAAAGTAGATTTACGGACGACAATTTTACGTAAAAACGTTGGTAGAGAGATAGATGCGTCACAAGCCGAACGCTAAGGCCGATCGTGCCTCTCTATCGTTTTTTCCGCGCTCTCGCTTATACATTAAATGTGACACTTTTTCGTGCGTGCAGCCGGTGTTCATAGATTTATAAGACGTTAGTAAGTATACAGCGTAGACGAACCACCGAAATTATCTTGAAGAGGTGACCCAGCCAAAGGACCTAGCACGTTAAAATAAAAACATTTTTATAGAACTTACGTTTTGATACAAAAGTTTTTTTTTCAGTTTCTAGCATTGAACCTATAACTTAACTTAAGTCCTCCGTGGTCCAGTGGTTAAGGCATTTACCTGTTGACCCGGGGGTCGTGGGTTCGATTTCCACAGGAAGCATACTTTGTTTAGTTGCTTGTATGACGTAGGTAGACAATTAGACATCACATAAGAATTGCATAAGAAAAATAAAATTGGTCAAGTACGAGTCAAACGCGCACGAACGGTACCGTAGCGTTATCTATAAAAACGGCAAAAAAAGCATGTCTGTTGTAGTGGAGCCCCCCTTTAATATTAATTTTATTTTTATTTAATTATTTATTTTTAAAGTGAATATATAACTAAGTATTCTGTGAATATTTTATGCGTGTACCCGTTGCCAAGCAAAAAATACACGTTTGTTGTATGGGAGCCCCCTTAAATATTTATTTTATTCTATTTTTTAGTATGTATTGTTATAGCGGCAATAGAAATACATTATCTATGAAAATTTCAACTGTCTAACTATCACGGTTCATGAGATACAGCCTGGTGACACACGGATAGACGTACATACAGACAGACAGACAGACTAATATTCTTTGGGTACGGACTACGAAAAATTTGAAACCCAAAATCCCTAATACCCAGCACAATTTTTTTTACGAACGAAAAATAGCGAACTTAGTCGCGGTCAACCTTTTGTAGGCGCCAATTTTTGTTGCGAATATGTCTAAGTCGTACTCAAAATTGTGCTTGTAATGTAATATTGATAGATTCATATTAATTATTGTTGCAAAAATCATGAAGTAATGTTTCTTGTAAATATAGTCTTCTTAATTTAAGAGTAGACAAATTAGCAATTCTTGTGTACATATTTATGTGTATATAAATTTATTTCTATGAGCTCGAAAACAGCTGTAACGGTTTCGCTGAAATATAACAATATATGTATCTCATAAATATGGATTATCACCTCAATAGTCGCCCAGGTACTACTACTTATTTAATAGGTTATCATAAGACAATACACTATGATAACATTTGTAGCGCAGAAATTTCTTTTGAACTTTTTCGATCGCATCAGAATACTTATCATAATAAGGATCCCATATAGATACGGCATATTCCAGTTGTGATCGACCTAATCAGTGATCTCAGTATGTAAAACGTGAAATCAATATTTAAAACATATTTACTGGTAAATAAAAAGCACCAGAGCGGTCAACAGAATAACGTTTTTTTTAGAAAAGTAGCCATCATTTAAAATAGTTTAATCAAATCAATGAGCGTTTATTTAAAGCATTAAAGTTCATGTTAGTAGGTACAACACGTATCGACGATAAATAAATCTCGATTGATTCTCCATTAGTATTCTATCTGCAGAAACCATCGTAATGTAATATCTGAGGATCATTAAAACAAAAATTCTGACGCTTATTTGTATGCAGACCATTTCGTCGAAGTAGCCAGCGTCTACAAAATTATTTCTAACAAAAATTCAGCTATTACCGAATGTTTTATTTATTTTATCTAATACAAGCTCTAAGTCTAGACCTAGAACTAGTTAAGTAGATGACTTTTCACATTTTAATAGGAATTTGTGGAGTTTAGCGCACAATAGCCACTGACTGTTTGTGTAGTAATATGTTCGTGTGTACATACAATCAATAAGTTTTTTTTTTTAAATATGGAGGACAGTCCCTTTAATCGGAGTGGTTTGACGCGCCGCAGCCCGCCACCTACGCACTCTCCCGCGGCCGTGTACTTGGAGGAACTACCTCCTGAAATTGTTTCTACGCCCGAGATACAGTGCTGGATGAACACCATAGAGTTGTGCCTCAAAGAGGTTTGCACTATTTCTTCTGAAGGGAAACTTAACTCAGACCAAAAGCTAAGAATTAGCAACCTCTGCCGAAAAGTGAGTCATGGCACATCTCAGATGGCTGTGCAATACCAATCATTAAAGCAGAAGACGATTCTTTCCCACCATACTATACAAGCCCTAAAATTAAACCAGGACTTATCAAAGCGACTTTCAGACCTCAAAAATAGCATTGAGGAGTCTTCAAAGTCCACTTCAGCCGCATCCTCCTTCACCGACATGGTTAAAAAGGGACCAAATAACTTCATTCAGCCGCCTAAAATAAATGCCGTAGCAATTTATCCCACAGACAAGCACAAAACCAGCGAGGAGACGAAAACACTGGTCCAAAAAATTATTAGCCCAGTACAGATGCAACTTCATGTGCGAGGACTTCGAAAAACGAAAAATGGAGGGGTCATTATTAGCACTGAGAACAAAGTTGACGCTGAAAAACTAAAGCGGGCCTGACTGTGGATGACCCACACAAACGGAAGCCAAGAATTGTTGTAATTGGTATACCAACATCTATGCCAGATAATGAGGTTTTTTCTTGCATTTATAACCAGAATTTAGCCGATAAACTACAGGGCTCAACTTTGGATAGCTTCTTGGAATCGGTTAAATTGAGCCATAAATCAGGAAAAAAAGATGCTGAGACCTGTAATTTTGTTATCGAAGTTCCTGCGAATGTACGTAAAGCCCTAATCAACAAGGACAGAGTTTTTGTAAACTGGTCTTCATGTCCTGTGAGAGACTTCACTCTGGTGACCAGGTGTTACAAGTGCCAACTTTTTGGTCATGCTGCAAAAGCCTGCCGGGAGACTGTTAACACCTGCAGCCACTGCGGTGGGGTAGGTCATGCCATTGAGGAGTGTACCAAGATGGCAGACAGGATTCGTTTCAAAAAACCGTGCGACCACAAGACTGGTGACGCTGTGTGTCCAGCGAAATTGATTGCCAAAAAAAGGTATATTAACTCGGTAGATTATGGAGGCGCCTAAGAGCGCCACTTTAATTAATTATTTTAGAACTTATTCTTTTTATTTTATTTTATAACTATTGATAAGTTAATTTCAGACTTAGACGATTTCTCTGTTTCTGAATCGGTATCTTGCGAAGTCGAATCCTGCAAACAATATCTGACCCCGTTTAGTCATCCATTAACTTTTTTAACGCAAAATATTCAGAGCATCAATAAGAATTTTGATAACTTTAATGTTTTTTTGCATAGGCTCAAAATTGACTGTGACATTATTGTATTAACTGAATGTTTTCTACAAAGCTGCATAAACTTACCCCTTATGCAAGGTTTCAATAAATTCCATAGTTTGGATAATTACAACAAAAATGGCGGGATAGTAGTCTATACCAGGAATACATTGGATGTCAGTGTCGAGGAGCCTGCCATATTAGACTGTAACCAACTACTGTTAAAAATCGGTTATGTAATTGCCATATTAGCCATTTACCGATCACCTTCTCATACAAATATCAATGCTTTTACTGAGTCATTAAATAATACTTTGCAAAAACTATCCTCTTTTAGGCATGTATTATTAATTGGAGATATTAACATTGACATTCGTCCTGAGAATGGCAATACAGATGGTCTTGAATATCTCAATATATGTGCTTTTCATGGCTTACTCCCTGCTCATACGTTTATTACTCGACCGAAAAGTGGTACCTGTTTAGATCATATTATGATAAAAACAAGTTACCGATCATTAACATTAGTACCTCACTCCAGTTTGACTGATCACAGAGCTGCCCTACTAACCTTAAATTGTAAAATATCAAACCGTTGCCAAACACAAATAAAGTCGAAAATATGCTATAATAAACTTGAAAACGATTTATGCAATATTGATTTCGACCCAGTTTACAATACTGCTGACGCGAACACCTGCCTGTCATACTTAATAGAAAATGTTCGCCAAGCTATAATTAACAATACAACTACGACGTATTTGAAAAACAAAAACTATAACATTAAGCCCTGGATTACACCAGGGCTTATCCGTTGTATGAGACATAGGGACAAGTTACACAAAACAGCGAATAATAACCCAGAAAATATAATATTGCAGTTGTCATATAAAAGATATAGAAATTTTTGCAATAACCTTCTTAAAAAAATCAAGTGTAACTACGAAAAAAATGAATTGTTAAGAGCAGGTAGCAACAATAAAAAAATATGGAAGAGTATTAAAAAGTTGACCTATAGTACGAAACAGCGTGATGAGTCATCTTCGAGTTTATTACAAGCGCACGCGTCACAGCTGACATCTGCGAACATGGCAAATTCCTACTTTGTCAATGTAGGCAAATCCTTAGCAGACAAAATAATATGTCAGTCACCCACTTCACTCACTGTTCAATCTACTTCCAGTCCACTCAAATCTTTTGTTTTACTTGATACTGACGAAGCTGAGGTGGAATCTCTAATTTTGAACTTGAAAGATAACTGTGCAGCGGGGTGGGATAATATCTCTAATACTATACTAAAAAAGTTCAAACACATACTAATCCGGCCATTAACTCATATTTTTAACAGGTGCTTATCCGAAGGATCATTCCCTAGAAGTTTGAAAAAAGCTGTCGTTGTTCCGATTCATAAGTCCGGTAACAAATACCAAGTCAATAACTATAGAATATTCCTTGACCTTGCCAAAGCTTTTGACACAATCTCCATTCCCATACTATTGCACAAGCTTGAAAACTTAGGTATAAAATAAGAGGAAATGAGCTTAAACTCTTCACTAATTATTTAAATGAAAGGTCTCAATGTGTGAAAATTGACAACATACTTAGTTCTGATCAGGATAATACTTGTTTTGGAGTTCCCCAGGGAAGTATATTAGGCCCGACCTTGTTCTTAATATACATTAACGACCTGTGTAACATGAACATAGAAGGGGGAAAATAATTTCTTATGCCGACGACACAGCAATCCTGTTCTCTGCTAAGTCATTGGATGAAGTTTTTAAAAATGCACAACAAGGTTTTAATGTTGTAAATAACTGGCTTCGACAACATCTGCTAACTTTAAACACTGATAAAACTAGCTTTATTCGATTTTCCATGCGTAATATACCATCAGCGCATACTAACCTGAATATTTATGCACATCACTGCAGAAACCCTAACTCGTGCGACTGCCCAAACATTACCAAAACCAATAAAATAAAATACCTTGGTATTGTTATTGACAACACTCTTTGTTTCAAGCAACATACAGAGATTTTAAATGGCAGAATTCGTAAGTTAATATTTGTATTCAAAAAACTACGATCCATCGCGGACTCAAAAATAATCAGACAAGTTTACTTTGCCTTATGCCAATCATTACTAACTTACTGTATTACGTCATGGGGAGGTATGGCCAAAACATCACTGCTAACCATAGAGAGGGCACAGCGAGCCGTCCTTAAAGTCTCAACTTTCCGCCCTTTCCTTTATCCCACTGACCTTCTCTATAAATCCTGTAAGGTACTAACAGTTAGGCAATTATTTATATAAAACACAGTACTAAAACAACACGCCGCACTGCCATGCAGCACTGAATTTCCTAATAAAAGACGGAAAGATATTGTTTGCATTAATAATATAAAACATACCTTTTCTACTAGATTTTTCTTATTCCTTGGTCCCCTTCTTTACAATAGGCTTAATAAAAAACTTGGTTTCTATCCTTGTTCTTTCGGTACGACGAAAAAAATACTGCAAGAAGCCCTTCTCAATATGTCGTATGAAGAAACAGAGGATTTATTAACAGTTTTATAATAAGTATTTTACTATATTTAAATTTAATTTTTAACTTTGTATACAATGTTATTTTTCTTTTGTAATTGTTTATTTTGGAAGTTTATGTCTAGCAATTAAAGCCTGAAACACAGGGTGTTTTCACCTTAGCTCAGGCAAAACTATGTTTACCTCTTTAATGTATGTTTATATTGTAATGTTTTACCAACTAAGAAATTGAATAAAGATTATTATTATTATTATATTATTATGTGGAGACAAAGAGGAAATATTCGATCAACTTAAGGCCTGTTAAAAGCACGCAAAAGGGGCCTGACAAGCATGTTGACAGGCCGTGGTAGTTATTTTCACTAACTGCCACTATGGGCGCGGGCGAGGGCGCTGCAGTGTATTAGAGGCAGTTTTACCAATTTGCCACTAGATGGCGTTAGTTGTAACTTGACGAAAAGGCGAAAACACGTAAAACTAAAAAAAAATTGTAATACAAGCCGAAAGTATTTTACCTATAAACGGTATTTTTCAAGAATGCTGATTTTTATACTTATAATATGGTGGATACATATGTGAATAAACATATGACGCCATCTGTGTGATGGGTTTGAAACAAATCGTACGCGATAGAAATTGGGACCACTGCTACTAATGAATTAATCCGTATAAATAGGATCATCATTATATCAAAGAAACATTAAAACAAAAATTCTGATCACAATTGTATGCAGACGATTTTCCTGAAATTGCTAGGGAATATTTCAACTTCACTAACTTCATAACATTAAGCTAACTTTTGACTACCAGCCATATCAAAGCTATTAAACGATATTAGGATATCCATGGAATAACGCAATACGGGTGCTGGATATCAGGGTGATTTATGTAAATTACGCGACATAAAACTTTGCCCAGTTATAACCAACTTTTAGTTTGATCTCTCTCATATCTAACGGCGAGATCCGTGGCGCAGTGGTTAACATGCCACGAGGGCCCCGGGTTTGATCCCCGGTCAGGTCAAGATGGAAAATGATCTTTTTTCAGATTGGCCTGGGTCTTGGATGTTTATCTATATATATATTTGTTATAAAATATAGTATCGTTGAGTTAGTATCCCATAACACAAGTCTCGAACTTACTTTGGGGCTAGCTCAATCTGTGTGATTTGTCCGTATATATTTATTTATTTATATAATAGATTTTTTGGCTGGCTACTACAGAGGAACGTTTAGACCGTCATGCGCCGTCCCAGCGATTTTTTCATGTATAAGATAGTGTTTGCAAACTATAATATATGGACGGGCACTTCATTAGTGAACATAAATATCCAATTTCTTACATTCGATTAGGAAGCGTATAGAAGTAGTGAAAATTTCAAAATCAGTTAAAAAAAAATAAGTAGTGGTTGTGTTAAAATTATAATAAGCAAGGTCGGCAGTATTATTTGATTGTCAGATATTGCACTACGATGGTTTCTGCAGATAAAATACTAATTGAGAATCGATCGAGATTTATTTATAGCTGAAACTTGTTGTACCAGCATGGAGTTTAATGCTCTAAGTAAACGCTTATTGCTTTGAGTATGTAACCTATTTTAAATTATATTTTTTGTATTATTATTATATACCTACGTATGTGTTGTGGCTACCAAAATGCCTTGAACAAAGGCTCATTAGTTTGATTGCACTCTGTAACTTACCCTTTCATTGCAATATAGCATACTCAGCTGGCCAAGGTTTGAACAGCAATCATGCTACAGGTAATATAATTGGCAAAGCTTGGCGTCAACCCTTATTGGATCGCTGACCACAACCGCATGCACCTACAGAACTACAGACCTGTGAAAATAAATTACTTTATTTGGAAATGAACCCTATAGGAGTATCTTGTGTAGCAGACTAATGTAATTACTCTATTCTGATTAACAAAACAGTATCCGTACAAGAAAGATTTTGGTTACTCACAAGAAAGATAATATAATAATTTTCATCAGTCCATATACTCTTAAGAGTCCACATACAAAATCATGGTTTATGTAGTTATTATTGTTCAGAATCTTTAGCCACTAAGTTAGTGTGTGCGATTTTATTTCTTTATTAGAAACCAACACTGCACCAAGGCAGCCCTCGGCATTGGTTTGACTCTAACTTATTCATAGATTTGACTAGACTATTTCAAAGATATTAATCTATTTGGTATCGTTCACTATAGCTATTCATTACCAAATTTCTTAGAATATCTATTGACTTTATAATGTTAATTCTCGGTAAACATTTATTACAAAGCCCAAAGTACAAAACAATCAACTCTTGATAGTCTTTGAATGAGTAAAATTATAATTAAAGAACCTTTACAAAATGAATTACTAACTAGAAAAATATATGCCTACAAATTCATAAATACAAAACACAAAGTTAATAACGCAAATGAAAAAAAAACCAACAGCGTTATTGGTCGTTTCAAGGTTCAGTAGTTTAAATAGTAACACAAAACAGAGTTCTTTTTAAATTCATAATATTTCCATCATCATCATCATCACAAATATATATTTTCTCTTATGTAAAGACAAGTGCGTGCCTACAAAATGTATTGAATGTATAGCCTATCACAAAGGCAGACTGGCCTCGGTTTTAGATGTTCACTTATATAAAAGCATATGTTATCAAATATATATCATTGATTTAGTATTCTATGATACGAGTTCACATCATAACTTACTGTAAGGCTAGCTTTACAGCAAGTTGTAACCTCATGTCATTTAGCGACAACAAAAATCGCACAGATTGAGCTAGCTCAATCTGTGCGATTTTTGTTGTCGCTGTATACTTATTTACCTTCCATTGGCAGTAGGGAACATTCTGCTGAAGGCTAAACTGATTCAGAACAATTTCCCGTTAAAACCCATGGGAAACCCAACCTAATGTTTATGGCCGTCTGTCCCTTATCCCGTGCGGCCATTTTAATGACCGAAGCGTGCACTGAATTCCCATGAGATAAGAACAAAGACATGGTTATTAGAGTTTAATTTATTGAAATACAACGGAAATACGGTTTGAATATTATGAATCATTAGATTTTGGATTATCTTTTGTTACTTTTTATTGTTATAGTCTATATGATGATGTCTTTAGGCAGCTTGAGGATTCTGAAGCCAGTGTTATTACATATATGAAAAACAAACAAATTGTCAAATATTATGCCATCTTTATATCTGTATATTTTATTAACAACGATCAAAATATATTGACGAGAATATTAGTTTCGAAGCAGTCTTGTTGTTAATATTAGAATAGTTCGACTCAGTTTGTTTAGTAATATTTGTTACATAAGTAAGTTTATGTATCTGCGTAGTATAAGGAAATTGTTATGGGCTACTCAAACATCTAAAGTATATGCCCATGACATGGTAGGGACTATTATTGCTGTACTGAGATACTTGCTTCACCTCACGTGTACTGCGGAGCATCTCAGTTGTGGCCTCAACAAATGCTCTAGTACAATTTTCCGGCTCTCTTAATCTTTAAGATGCGCCACAGTTTAACCATAATTTAGACTCTGGTAAGCTAGATACACTAGCTCGAATTAATGGGGGAAAAGCAAGTAGCAATCCGGGAGGCCGAGCGCGCGTATATACCTGATGCCATACCTGCAACCACCGGACAGGCAGTTTAGGAATACACCCCTAACCACACAACTTGTTTGGATGAATTCGGCAAACGCGCGTTCATAAAAATCAAATAACTGAAACACCATTTTGAAAATGCTTATATTTTTGTTCGCAGGTATCATCCGATGTTTAGAGATGTTAAACCTGTCACCGCCAGTATATCGGAACGTTGACGATGGAGAGCGGCCCGTGAACACTAAGAAGATATACTCGCGCAGGCCCTGGTATGCCTTGCCGATTGACCCCGCGGATGTGTTGAGACGGCATCCGGAACCAGGTAAATAAAATAATAAAATGTCTTCCGATCTGACGTGATTACCATTTTTCGTACCTTCATCGATGCTGGAAACTCTAAAGTAATATTCTTTTTTAAACTCTCGCGCTTTAAACACAATATTGTACATAAACGGGACTTAGTACGAACCTTTTTATTATTTGTTTCCGATGACATTTTCATCCACTATGGTAGCAACGAGACATACGGAATCTAATAATAAAAAGATTCACGCTAAGTCCCGTTTATATACATTATAATAATAAGGAACTCTTAAGTAATTTGTATGGGGAGAGCAGCATTTTTTCAAGCTCTCAGCATTGGTCTAGGAAAAGTTGTTTTTATAGTCGGCCCAAGTGTCCTCGTCAAGAATGGCCCAGAGGTTTTTTGACATATTTATTGTATATAAAAGAAAAAACCGGCCAAGCGAGTCGGACTCGCGCACGAAGGGTTCCGTATCTATAATTAATGAGGTTAAAACTATTAAAAATATTTTTATTATATGGTGTATCTTGGTGAAGATAATTTATGAGCCCGCTTTTGTTGCAAAGTTCCGTTTGTGTTGCTGTAAACTCTGTAAATGAACAATACCGGATCCGGATATGGAACATGATAATAATTGATGAGGCTGAAATTAGTTATAACTTTAGACTAATTATCACGTGCTGTCATTCATCATTTGCTAGACGATGTAACCTAACGTGTCAACAATTAATTATTATTTAGTAATATAAACAATTCAATATAAAACTGTGACCTACTCTACATTCAGTGCCGATTATGCAATACGGCGTCAAGTGAAAAAGTACATAAGTGTTTATTACTGGTTTACACTATAATGAATAAATGCCTCAAATAAAATTAAGGGAAATATGGAAGGCAGCCCGTTTAACAGGAGCGCGCTGACACGTCGCAGTCCTCCACCCACGCCTACGTGCCGTAGTCCTCCGCCTACGGCCTCAACCAGACCACCTGAACCTAAGCCCAGACGACAGGATGACGAGCCCCTAGAACTTCTGTCCACCCCCGAAATACAAAGCTGGATGACTTCTATTGAGCAGTGCCTGCGTGACGTATGTAGTATCTCATCCGAAGGAAAACTGAATTCAGACCAAAAATTAAGAATACAAAGTCTATGCCGAAAAGTGGGACATGGGACTTCTCAAATGGCAGTTCAGTATCAGTCCCTGAAACAAAAAGCAATTCATGCCCACACCACAATACAAGTCCTAAATGAAAAAAACGATCTTGCGCAACAAATTGGACAAATGCGGCAGAGAATTGTAGAGTCATCTATTAAGCAAAACGCAGATGAGCCATCCATTCCTATCATGGGATTCACGGGGACATCCTTCGCTGATATGCTTAAAAAGAGGGCACATAACTTTATCCAGCCCAAGAAAATAAGCTCTGTAGTAATCTACCCTACCGATAAATTAAGGTCAAGCAAGGAGACCAAAACTCTCGTTCAAAACATCATCAGGCCTGAAGAAATGAAGCTGCATGTAACAGGTCTACGAAAGACAAAGAACGGCGGTGTTATTATTAGCACAGACACCAAGGCGGACATCGAGAAACTGAAGCAATCCTCTAAATTAAATACCTCTGGCCTTATTGTTGAAGAACCTAATAAGCGCAAACCGAGAATTATTGTCGTCGGAGTGCCCTCGTCTATGCAAGAAACGGAAGTTTTTAACTGTTTATACAATCAAAACTTAGCCGAAACCCTTCGAGATATAACACTTGAGCAATTTTTAGCATCTTCTAAGTTAAGTCATAAGACGGGAAAGAAGGACACCGAGACATGCAATTACGTAATAGAAGTTACAGCGCTAATACGTAAGGCCTTAATTACAAAGGATAGAGTATTTATCAATTGGTCGTCGTGCCGTGTACGAGATTTTACCCTAGTAACTAGGTGTTACAGGTGTCAGCAGTATGGACATGCGGCCAAAACATGCAGAGCGGAGGCCAACCCGTGCGGTCATTGCGGCGAACTGGGTCATGCAATGAAAGATTGCACCAAAAAGGCAGAGTCGCCGAAATGCGCAACGTGCATGCACTTCAAGAAGCCTTATCAACACAAAACGGGTGATAATGACTGCCCCGCGAAAATCATAGCCGAAAAGAGATATATCAGCTCTATAGACTATGATTTACCATAAAAGCTAGTTGTTATTATTTAAGTATACTTTATTTACTTATAAGGTCGGTTATTGTTTCTTCTAAAAAGCTTGATAATTTACGTCATCTTGAAACCTGATGTCAATAGTATTGTTTTTCTTTCTAGTTTTATTATTGAATAAGTTATATCTCCTTATCAGTAAGTTAATATTGTTTTTAGTAAATAAGATTTCATAAATATTACCTACACATATTTTTGTTTACCTAAGTATTTTATATTTAATTAGTCCATAGCATTAAAATTTTAAGATGGTGAATCCTGGTGACCCGTAATACAGGTTCCTCGGAAACCTAGCATGGGCACCAGTTCTCCAAATTTAGTTCTTATGTTGTCATCTACATCTTGATTTTTTTTTTATGATAATGATTTTGTGTAAACACATTTACATAGTCAGTATGCAGATGGAGAGGTCTGGTGACCCGTAACATAGGTTCTTTGGAAACCTAACACGGGCATTAGATCTCTACATACATTACTTTTGTTAAGGTTTAGGTACCTACTTTATCTTTAGTGTGTTTTGAAATTGTCTGATTTGTTTTGTTATTAATGTACATATTATTTGGAGAAAAATAAATATTTTATTATTATATATTATTATTATCACGGTTTATGAGATACAGGGTAGCGACAGATAGACGGACAGACCGACAAATAGACAAACGGACAGCGAAGACATATGAATGGAGTACGGAACCATTAAAAGATATACAATGTGCAACAAACTTGGGATAACAATACTTAAAGGGCATAATCAGCACATTATATTGAACAACTATTCACAGGGTACATTGATCGAGAAACGAAAAAATAAATTCTACCTTCCATACAAAATGAGCAATCAGCTGATCAAGTACCTATGGAAAGTATTTTTTTTTTCGTATTTGTATTCTTCCATACTGGTCTGTGATAAAGGAAAAACATAGAATCTGCCAGCTGCTTCTTTTTCCGCGCAGGTCTTAAACGCCGATCAAGAGATTGGGTTAAAATATGCAGAATCATGTCAATAGTCGATGCGACGCAACCCATCACTATTTGATTCCGTTTTCGATCTACACGCTCTCCAACATGCTAAGTGTGGTCATAAGGTATTATAGACCTAGGCTCTGTCTACCCCGTAAGGGAAAACGTGATACGTATGCTGGGAAAAGTTGTTCAATATCATGAACTGATCATGCCCTTTTAGTTTTGTTATCCCCATTTTGGTATACAATGTATACTTTACCAATTACTACACATATAGGTACATAAATACATGCTTAGCTTGTTGGTGGGTGTTCCAGTCACTCCGCATTCATAATTTCAGTCTATCTAATACAAAACCGTTTTCCCACAGATTACGACCCAGATTACGAAGAGCCAGAGAGCGATTATAGTTATGAACGCAACCAGGAGTACGTAGAGCCAGTGACGTCACAGCACGTGGAGGCGGCGGATAGGATCAATCGAATCGAAGCTTCGCCCCCCAACACGAGATTTGAACAAGGACCTACATCCAGCTCAGTTTCGGAGTTCTCGATTGGCAATGCTATCAATTTGAGAGGTGAGTTTTTATTCACAAAAATAAGAATACTAAAAAAATATGTTATATTTCATTATATTAAAAAAGCTTAACTTCAGAAGTCACGGTATGTTGTTGGTGAAAGTTGCAATAAAGACGTAAAGCTACATTTTATAATTAGGCTTTTTCGAATGTCACTATCCGCCGTGTGATATCCGACAGAGTAGAATAGGACCACTCCAAGTCTTCCCGTGGATGTCGTAGAAAGCGACTAAGGAAATACAAGCTAAACTAAGCTTATACACATCTATGAGACCTCTCTAACCCGTCAGGCCCGCGTGGAGAGTGTAGGCCAAGTACTCTGGCTGCTCTGGCCAAGTATAGCTCTAGTAATATAGAGAGGGTCGTGCTCCTGTAATGGAGACTAAAAAGACCTGATGATGATGAATGTCACTAGGTTAGGGGTATCATCCTCAACTGCATGTTCGATGGTTGCATATATGACATCTGGTCTTCCGAGCTGTTACTAGTTTTTCCCCATTCATTCGAATGAGCAATATCCCAATACGTTCATTTCCTTCCCAAATCCAACATATCCCTATCCTTTATCAGCTTTAAAACGCTTCCGATTCTGGTCTGCTGACCTACTTCCGACCCTGCTGCCCGGCGTCGGAAGTAGGTCAGCGGACCTTATGTTTTTATCTAAACTTTTATCAACAAGATCTTTAACTTTCTTAAAAAGGAAATCACGAGACGCCTACTACTAGATTACATATCCATCCTTATTGACTATAACGAATTTTAATATAAGAGTTTTTACAGTACCACCATTTACTGTAAAAAAACCGGTCAAGTGTGAGTTGGACTCGCGCACGCAAAGTTCTGTACCATTTATCTATAATGAGTTTAAAATTATTAAAATATTTTTATTATACGATATACTTTTCACAATTTTTTCTTTATCTGTGCCATGAGACGTTGCTTTGTGCCAAATTTCAAGATGGAAGTATCCTGTAGGTTTTGATTCCCTTGCGAACGTCGAAAATTTGCGGCATGAACGGTTGTATCTTTTGATTGCGTTGGCTTAGAAGTTTGATTTCTTACAGCTCTAAGGTACATTAGTCTTGAGTATTTGATATAAGTTTCAGCTTGATACCTCCACGCGTTCTTAAGAACCTTTTTCTCAAGAAAACCCTCCACGTTTTTTAAGCTGAAACTCATATCGACCTCATTTCGGTAATCTGGACAGACCGACAGATAGACAGACGGACAACAAAGTGATCCTAAAAGGGTTCCGTTTTTTCCTTTTGAGGTACGGAACCTTATGTTCTTTAGCTAAAAAGTAGTAGTCTAGTCAATAAAGTTAAATGTCAAATACATTTCTATTCACTGTTCAACGTAGCAATGCTATTGAATCAACTGTACATAATGTACATATTTTCATGAACAAAGCGGGATGTGCTTTATCTAAGATACATTCTTATCTCAACAAAGCAAAACGCGAAAACAAAATTTTAGAGTTTAAATTACCTCATATCAAAAGTTAGTCCCAAAAGTGTAATTATTGAAAAAAAATATCCTCATTGATTTTTTATCCACTTGACCTACGTCAGAAGCTTAGTGCATCTTTGACCTACGACAGTACTATCACTTATTCCACGGTAATGATATCTAATTACCGTGCTTATTCAGTGCCCACGACACAAAAGTTTGGGCGAACAGTGTTGTCTTTATCAATAACTACCTGACCCGACGGATGTCGTACTTTATTTTTTTTTTAATTTTACGCGCAACTTTATTAATATTTTCTTTTTATGAGAATTTTCTCTCTTGAGAACATCAAACACGACAAAAAGAATTAGCCAATCGGTCCAGCCGTTCACATGTGATGCCGTGACCAAGGGAAATAGGGATTTTTTTTAATATACATAGGTTATCTTTTTCCCGCGACTGCATCCGCGTTATTTTAAGTCTGTATACTATTTTGATGTATCTGCAATGACTGAGTCATTGCAGATACATCAATTCAATCATCAATTAAGTTTCAATAAAATCCATTCGGTGGTTTTAGCGTGAAACAGTAACAACATATACGAAAGTAACTATCTTCACGCTTTCACTATTAATCCAACCGCGATGACATTTGATATGAAGGTAGATGAGGCCATATAGGGTAACTTTCACCCCGGAAAAAATCTACGAATAGTAGATTTTTTGAATTAGGTATTAAAAAGGGCGAAGCCGCGGGGCAAAAGCTATTATACATATATACCAGGATTCTTAATACACAATAAATCATTGCAGAAAAAAATATAACGAAAAATCTGCTAAGGAAATAATTATGGGGCATTTGACGAGCTCTCGTTAATTTAATGAGCCCATAAAATATTTCATGGCCTCGTATCACATTTCCATGTCCGTAATGGCTTAATATTATAGCTGATCCGCCATTTCCCAGATCATTAGTGTTTGGAATCCTTGATATGTCTGAGTGGATTTAAAATTACTCCTCTTCATAAGAGCGATTTCCCAGTAGCATCCTCAGCTATGAAGCGTCAGAGCCCAGGTCCACTTGTTTGTTTTGCTTTTCTCGTGTGAGATTTTTATAGGGGGATGAAAGTTTGTATGAAATTATACTTCTTAACGCGAGCGAAGTTGCGGGCAAAAGCGAGTTAAGAATATATTTATTATATGATGTTACTAAAAATGTATATTTTTCGCAAATTTTCGTTTATGTGTGCTTTATGACGTTGCTTTGTGCCAAAATTTCAAGATTCTGAGTTCACGGGGGTGACCTGTAGGTTACGATTCCCTTGCGAATGTCAAAAATTTGCGGCATAAACGTCTGTATCTTTTGATTGCGTTGTCTTAGAAGTTTGATTTTTTCACAGCTCTAAGAAACAGTCGACTTGAGTATTTGATATGAATTTCAGCTTGATACCTCCACGCCTTTCTGAGAAAAAGGGTCTTGACAGACAGACAGACAACCAAGTCATCCTATAAGGGTTCCGTTTTTTTCCTTTAGAGATACAGAACCCAAAAAAATCTAAATTTTCCATCAAAATTGGTTCTGTAAATTTTAGTGAAGTTTGTTTGCTGTGAGTGATTATGTATGAATTTTTGTTTTTGTTTGAAGCATTGGTGCTTTAGAAAACGTTGTTATTTGAAGAGCTAAGTCACTTAGTTAATTTACATGCTGTGAAGGAAGGCAAGATCAAACGAATCCCGCTGAGGATTAAAGCGTCTTAGTGGACGCAGATGCGTCTCGTAAGTTTTTGCGCAGATGTCTTATATAAAAGGAATGGTAACTACCGGCTGTTTCACATACTGGATAGAAGTTTTTAGTAAAGCATTTCCTTTATGTTCATATCATTCTAGTCGTGGTGGAGCCACTCTACCGGAGAAGTGTGGTACTTCCTCTGATGAGCCAGCCCATTCATGCTACTAGCAATTTATTTTGCCGGTAGCGTGGCTCTACCACGAGTTAAAACCTCAAAATCAAACATTTTTTGATGATAGATACTGATTTATTTTGCTTGTGTAAGTGAACCTTTTTCCACAGCAAACTGTCTTTTCCCGCACACTGCTACTAACTTACATTTAATACACGTACTAAGTAATTCATCATATTTAAGAATAACCTTATCTTTAGAGGTTTATTTATCATTGCCACAGGACAAGCTATCAATCATTCGCGGTACAGCTGACCCATTTAACGGCCCGTCACTTGTTGAATGTAATCACTTTGTAAAAAACATGCTTTTATTGATGTAACGTCGTATTATACGAAAATTATAGATGTATTAAATGGAGTTCCGTTTGATAAGGGTATATAATCAGATATGACTAGGCAATATAAAAGGACGCTTCAACATCGTCATAATGTCATCATTACCATTTCATATCTGGCAGCGGCAACTCCTATTTGTATCTAATTAATTAATCCAATCATTTCAACAGGCCAGTAATACTCTGCGTCTTATAAACGAGTCTTTTAAACTTCGGATTCGGTAATCACATCAGAGTTCACCGGTGTAAAGAACAAATTAATTAATTAAAATGAAGCAAACAGATATTAAACGAGCAGACTACGAGTATCATAAGATCTGTCGTCACATTTAAATTTAGTTTCGCTAATTTACTGCTGATTTGCATAGTTAGTCAAATGAATACATTAAACCGAAATAGACTTAAATATTTTTGAAGACAAGGGATCTACGTAACATACGAACAGAAATAAGTTTTACTACGAGACAAACTACTGGGGTTACTCGTTGTTCCCACTTCCCACACCACAATGGGGTTAGTTTCGTCATAATGTACTCATGTACATGAGTACATCTTCGAGTCTAGATTATTTTATATGATTCTTCCATAAGATATTTCTATTACTAACACTTTATATTTTTTACTAGCTTTCGCCCGCGGCTCCGCCCGCGTCAATGTCGATCCCTCGGGAACTAGTTTTTCCCGGGATGAAAGGTAGCCTATGTCCTTCTCCGTACCCCAGATAACGTGTATACAAAATTTCATGATGATCGGTTCAGTAGTTACGACGTGAAAGCGTAACAAACAAACAAACAAACAAACAAACAAACAAAGAAACAAACGAACAAACAAACAAACAAACACACTTTCGCATTTATAATATTAGTTAGGATTAGGATTAGGACAGTTAGGATTAGGATTCACTTTATATCATTGATATTTTTTACACAGAAGTGGCGCTAGTGGCATTGGGTGGCGCAAGCGCAGCTATAGTTTTGCTGATCGTGATGGCGGGAGTATTCGTCGCTCGGAGACGCAAGAACAGCCCCTCCCCCGCGCCCTCACCGCCGATCCTCGTCTACCCGCCACATGACATATCTACACCATATTATATGTAAGTACAACACTATGATATTTATTTATTTTGATTTTTTACGTGGCAACGTCTTATAAGTCGATGAACGCTGGATGCACGCACGAAAATGTGTAACGTTTCGCGTGCAAGTGAGAGCATGAAACAAGCGATAGAGAGGCACGGTCGGCCTAAGCGTTCGGCTTGTAAGCATCTATCGTACATATCTAGGTAACACGAATTCAAAAAATTTTTTTTTTTCTTTAAAAAAGTACTGTGTCTGGCTCCCGCATCGAGGGTTTGATACAAATTTACTGGTAACGATATTTTTAAAACCTCTGCTGTGTGACGTTCCATCTTTCCTTCATAATTCGAGGTCGTTGGAAAGCACCATATTGGTCTGATTTCCTTTCTAAGTAGCAAACATTCGCTGTCCTAGAGACTTTACACCTAAGAAATTTATTTAAATTTTTGTGTTCTTTTTTATTTTCGAACGAACTAAAAATATTCATTTTTACCATAAATAGTCATTTGTAAAATTATGTCCTCTTATATGAGATAAACTTTCGCATAATAGCTATACGTCATGACTAAGGTGCTGCATGTAGAATGAAAAGGTAAGTAGGGAGTGCCAAATGCAGTCTCGGTATTAAAGGGCGGTCCACACCGCCAGCGAGCGAGGCGAACGAAACTATGAGCGCTGTGGTTCACTTACACCGTGAGAGAGTTACCTAACGAGGCGATGGAGCTCGCTCTCTCGGATATTATCTGCCACATAGTTTACTTACTTATATAGTTCGCTGTGTGAACCAAAGTATGAAAAGAGATGAAACGATGTTCGCTCGCCTCTCTCGCCTCGCTCGCTCGCTGTTGGTGTGGAGCGCCCTTTAATACCGAGACTGCATTTGGCACTCCCTACTTACCTTTTCATTCTACATGCAGCACCTTAGTCATGACGTATAGCTATTATGCGAAAGTTTATCTCATATAAGAGGACATAATTTTACAAATGACTATTTATGGTAAAAATGAATATTTTTAGTTCGTTCGAAAATAAAAAAGAACACAAAAATTTAAATAAATTTCTTAGGTGTAAAGTCTCTAGGACAGCGAATGTTTGCTACTTAGAAAGGAAATCAGACCAATATGGTGCTTTCCAACGACCTCGAATTATGAAGGAAAGATGGAACGTCACACAGCAGAGGTTTTAAATTTTAGTTGAGGTCTGAATAAAACGAGATTGTTTTATTAAATCCAATACATACCAATAACACTAGAGTTGATATTTGTTATCTATCTCTCGTCTGTGTATGTTCCTAGTTACATCCCAAGCTATGCTTCGGAGCCCAGGGTCCGCCTATAAACGTGAATTGATATGAATGATAAATAGTAAATAACAGTCACAAATCTTTAATTGCAATCGTTAAGCTATATCAGATGCCTTCAGGCAGCTTAAAATCTTACCATTGTTTAGTCAAACAATGCAGTATTTTGTTATATATTTTTGTTGAAAGTCATTCAGTATTCCGTTGTAAATCTGCAGAAACAATTTACATACAAAATCAAGAGCTTTAGCCGAGACAATAATTCTGCTCCAACTCTACCAAGATGTACCTGAATGCAGTGAATTCCATTTTCATTTGAAATTCAGTTCATAATCATATGCTATTACTTAAAGGAAGCAGTTCGTGCATCAAATCCCATTCTTAAGTAAGTCTCAGAAACAATTCACAGCGCAGTTAATGAGAATGCCACCTCTAGGTACTTAATTAAAACTATGTTCGTACTAAACAATGTTATTGTAAACGTCGTTGTGGAGTGCGCAAAGCAACCCCGGGCGTGGTCTCCACTTTGATGGGTGATCACAAGTAGACCAAAAAGTTTCTTCGTGCTTCGCTAGGCAAGTTAAGCCATTGGTCCCAGGTGTCATCACTAGATGGCGGTCGTGAAACTATGTTAGATGCCTATAGGTAGCTTGGAAAATCTGACACCAGTGTTGGCCACTTATACACACAAAAATCAAGCAAGCAATATTATCTGATAAGCTTATTTGGATTTAAAAGTGACAGCTGAAATTACAGAGCTGACTGCCAACCTTCACTAGTTGGAGAGGCACTATTAGAAGAAGAAGCTGAAATTGTGATTCGAGTCATGTGGCGTAGTTTCCAGACTACAATAATTTGGCTCTTATGGATAAAAAAAAAGTTACATTTCGTTCTTCTACTAGTACGAGTAAAATAGCTATTCTTTACACTAGTCTTGACCAGAACTTGGCCACATCCACGACACGGTCGTTTGCATCAACCAGATCCTCCACTACACAAGAAGTGGGGCAGCTAGGGCTCTCCATATCCATCAGATGGGTCATCGTCTGGCCAGCATCACAAGCCACACAAATTGTTGTAAGAGAAACCCCACCTAACTCGGTTATCCTAGCCCGAAGCGATTTTTAGACTGCCAGGGAAACTTCCCTGGGCAGTCTGGAAATCGCTTCTGGCTAGGCTAGCTAGCTAAACACTGAATAAATTTAGAATCCTTCAATAAAAATTGAAAATAAATAAAAAAGATGCAAATGCTATCCTGTGACTTGAACCCGGGCTTTATAGGTACCGGCCACTTATTTACGTAAAGTTCGCATGTTTGTCTGCCATAGTAGTTGAAATTAGCGTCCTATTAAAATTTTGACCACTTACCGGGTGGTAAGTTTACCACCCGGTGGAAGTTTCTCTGCAGGTGGAATGATGTTTATTTTTGGAGGATATTTCGTTCAAAATCATACATACATACTATCTCGTCTTTTTCCCTTGCCCCCGCAAGGGAAAAAGACGAGATAGTAGACATAGTTCAGGTCTTTAAGACCTAAACCCACTTCAAAATCATACTTTTGCGAAACTAAGCAAATCTCTTTTTGGTTGATTTGTGTTGGGTAGGTAAAAGCCTAAATTATTTTTCAGTATGAATCGTAACATTACCATGTCAAACTCTGCCAAAATATACCTTAAGTGAGTTAAATTTACATATCAAATTCAGTTCATAACCTAATTACATGGAGGAAGGAGTGCGCGTGCCTCAAATCCTGTTATAATTATGCTAATTATTAAGGAAGTCTGAAAGTAAAACCTCGCGTCTAATGAGAATGCCGACTCTATTTAATTCTAACTCTACTAGCAATAATCCTAGTACCTATATAATATATATGTAAAGAAAACCCTGTCCGATCCTTGAAGGTGATTCAACTCGTCGATATGATCAAACCTATGAAAACAAAGCTGGAGAACTCAAAAACAATTACGTTTTCAAATAAAAAGATCGGCCGCTTTGTCAATTGTATGGGAATGGGAACGTAAAAAAAATATTTTAATACAATGTTTTAATAGATACTATTGACAGTTTACTCATTTATGTACCTCGAAACTCAAATCTATATCTATACTAATAATAAATCTGTAAGGGTTGGTCATGGAGTAAAGTAATTTGTTTTCAAAGTTTTTTTCTGTATGTATGTATGTAGGCACATACGTTCTTCCATAACTCTTAAACGAATTGACTGAATTTTATGAAACTTGGTAGATAAACATTTAGAAGTACAGGACACAGAATATGCTACTTAATTATTTTCTCCAGTTATGATAAGACGTAGCCCCCATACAAACATAACATAAAATATACGCGAACGGTGTAACGGGCACTGTTAGTTTATATTATATAGGCCTTGACTTTACTGCTGCATTAGGTCAGTATATTTAATGTAACGCGTTTGATTATTATTTCTAAATTAAAATATCGTTTTATTATCGCTACTTAAATGCTGATTATGACACATGCCATTTTCGTATTATGCATACGCTGTCATGCCGCCTGGTTGAAACGTGTTGTTTACATTAGGTAGGCCTAATGTAACCAAATACGTATCTACCATAGCCATTAGCAATCCCAACACGCCACACGTGTCCTTCAACTGTAACCATGAAGCTTTGCCAGTTAACTAACTAGAGCCACTCGACTGAGGTTTGTGTCATGGCTTCCACGCTATTATCTTTTTAGTTGCATCATAATTTCCTTACAAAGTTTTAATCTTTATTTTTAAAAACATTTGTTTGATCTCATAGAAAGTGATCAATTATTATCGTTTCAGTAACTTTTAATTCTTATAATAGCAGATACGACACGAGCGTAACTGATTCTAAAAAAAGTTTCTACAAAGAAAAATAAAAACACGACTGCTCTGACAAAAATACTAACTACACTGGGGAGGCTGTAACGATAATATACGCTTCTAACGATAATACGTCCAAATCCGTTGAGGCATTTAAAAGAGAAGAAAGGTGTGTTACCAGTGATGCCTTACGGGTCCGAAACAAGGTCCCTTACTATGGACCCTTAAAAAGCTGTTCGGTCAAAAAGCTATGGAGAGGGCTATGCTCGGTGTTTTTCTACGAGATTAAATCAAAAACGAATTGGTCAGCGGATTAGCTCTTTAAAGTGGCAGTGGGCTGCAGAACCGATGACCGATGAAGAAAAAAGATTCATGAATGGTGACCACGTACCGGCAAGCACAGCGTTGGACACCGACCAGGCGATCAGACGACCTGACCGAGGTTGCAAAAGGGTGCCAGCATCCAGATGCTGGCCGCTTTTAACCGGTCATATTGGAAATCTTTGGGGCAGGCCTATGCCTTGGCCAAAATTTGTTCAGCCGTTTTGGCGTGAAACAGTACATACAGTATAACATAACAGTAATATACATCCATGCATTTTACATTCATACTCAGAAACTTTCGTGTTTATAATATTAGTAAGGTGGCGCAAGGGACTAACAATACTTTTTAGTCACGGAATTTTCCGGAACGATATTAGTATTGATATTTCTAATTTTGATTTCCCTTAGGAATAAAAACTTATTTATTACCGTGTTTTCATGTAACACTACGAAAATGTAACTGTTATTTGTTTTTCGAATAGATGCGATGCAAAGTATTGTTGCATAAGTTATAAGTTCATAGTATAAAAGTAAAATGAAAACATTATTCTTTGTTGTTCCTGGAAGACAGGAAAACATTATTTATTCAAAGCACTCTTGTTCTTCACTTAATTTATGATTTGCTGAACCTTTTTCCTTCCCTTCTGTTTTTAGCTTTTATATATTTGAGCCAGAAAACAATAACAATTATATTTTATTAATGAAAAAACCTAATGTTGCCACTTTACGCTATTCGTCTTCGCGTATTTGTCTTATTCGCCCAAATACGACGATGTGAAGTAACTCTATTCGTCTATATTTGCCTATTCTCACGAATAAGATCCATACGCCAAATACCCGAACACCCGGCTTTTTCGCAACATAACAAAGAATTGCGAATATGTTCGTTTACCGCCCACACATCGCTCGCTCATTAATGTGCGGTGAGCGACAGCGGCGGACGAGTATATACTTCTGTTGGTAATTTATTTACAGCTTGTTCGCGCCGAAATTAACTAGAGAAACTATTTTTGTAGTTATCAAATGTATCCCTGCATATGGGAAAGTAATATAATATGAGAGTTCTGCAGTGGAGACCGCGTTTAGGTAAGCGAAGTGTGGGACGCCCCCCGGCTTGATGGAGTGACAATCTGCGTAGGGCGGCTGGCAGCAATTGGTTGAGCATAGCTCTGGTGACCGAACAAAGTAGCGCACCTTGGGAGAGGCCTATGTCCAGCAGTGCACTGCTGCAGACTGCTAATGATGATGATGATGATATGGGAACCGCAACATGTCTCTGATGACATGATTTTTGTAAATTGCTTACATCCACCAGCGTCTTCTTCTCCTTGGTCTTTTAATGACTTTATTTTTACGTTCGCATATGTACTCGTAATTAGCAGTCAACACGTCCATTGCAGTGTTGAAGTCCAAAATACACTAAGGGCGCACTATAAGTTTCCGGAATGAATATGAAAAAATACTATTAAAGGTACAAAATTAATTTATTGTTTTTCAAAATAATCTCCTTTGGCGTCTATGCACTTTTTCATTCGATGAAACCAGTTTTGAAAACTTTTGTGCCACTCCTCTGTGGTGACCTCTGAAACGTGTTTTTCATACTCCTCGACAGCCTCTTCTGGTGATGAAAATCGTTGACCGCGTAATTGGTTCTTAATTTTTGGGAACAGAAAAAAGTCACAAGGTGCCAGGTCGGGACTGTATGCAGGATGACTCATGAGTTCTACATTTTTCGCCTTCAAAAAGTCGTTTGTCTGTCTGGCCGTGTGAGAACTAGCATTGTCGTGATGCAGGATGATACGGCGTTTACGGTTATTTTTACGGAGTTCGTCAATAACTTTCGGCAAACAAATGGTCGTGTACCAGTCACTATTCACTGTACGACGATTCTCTAAAGCAACAGTAGCCACGTGTCCAGTTTTATTAAAAAAAGAAGCAATCATCCGCTTAGATGCACTTTTCACGCGCGCCACTTTGGTTGGTTTCGGCTCATCTTGAAAGACCCATACGCTCGATTGCTGCTTTGTTTTGGGATCGTAGCAATAAATCCATGTTTCGTCACCTGTAACTATGTCCCACACCAAATTTGACGCACCTTCGTTGAATCTGGTAAGCATGGCATTGCACCAAGTGACGCGGTCCGTTTTTTGAGCCTTGGTCAAGTTGTGTGGGATCCACCGCGAGCACAGCTTTCTCACACCCAAATGTTTGTGTAGGATTAATTGTATTTGACTCATGCCTATTTCTAAGGATGCGCGAATTTCATGGTAGGTCACATGCCTGTCTGTTTGAATCATACGGCGCACAGCATCGATGTTTTTGTTGGTCACAGCGGTGGACGGCCGACCATCGCGAGATTCGTCACTGAGATTGATACGACCACGCTTGAATTCTGCAAACCAGCTATAAACAGTGGTCTTGCATGGTGCTTCATTGCCAAAAGCTGTTTCAAGCCGAGCGATGCTCTGTTGAGCTGTCAAATTACACTTAAAATCGTAGAAAATCATACTACGAAAATTTTCAAGAGTAAAATCCATGTTGACGCACACACAATTTTTTAAATGGCGCCACAAGGTAAAAACAAAAGACAGTCAAATGAAACAAACTGCATTCTACAGCCAAAGAGTTCTATTTTCAAATGTTGCAATAAATTTTAAAATATTGTTTATGTAAGTGGCCAGTTCCGGAAACTTACAGTGCGCCCTATGTATACCGTATATTAGTGTATTTTGGACTTTAATACGAATATAGCGAACAAAGCCGAAAAAAAATTCAAACACCGAATAGTAATGTGAAGTGCCACCACCTAATCATTTTCTCTAGCTGTATGGAGACTGGGGAAAAATAAATAAATAACATAAATAAAAATTAATGCATTTGGCGCTATTTTTAGGGTTCCGTACCTTAAATGGAAAAATAGGAACCGACTAGGATCACTTTGTTGTCTGTCGGTCTGTCAAGAAAAGACGCTTCTTCTCAGGATCGCGTGGAGGTATCAAGCTGAAATTCCGTTTTTTTATATAATAGTGATAGGCTCACTAGTGTTTAGCAAAAATACTTAGATAAGACCAGACTAAACTATAAGTTTTAATCAAGTATAAATGCACGAGAATTTAATCACAAGCAATATAGTATTTTGAGATCACTGAGCTCGTTTCTGTTATTTTAGTCGAAACTTAAAACTTATTTCAATTATGCCTAGCCTTTGTGTGTTCTTTAATATTCAAAAACTTTGCAATGTCATCAAAAAAAAATTTCATTAGTCGACCTTTTTATTTAGCATTCTATCTTCAAGTCTTTGTGATTATTTTCGTATAAATTAAGTCGGGGCACATTTTTGGGAGATACTATGAATATTATTTAAATACAAGTCGAGCAAGATATATTTGTGGAGCTTCGGAAATCGTTACAAGGGCAGAAGGCTTTCGCATATTTTGAGCTTCTGTGACAGCATCCATGGCAAAGTGGTTAACACACCTACAAGAGCCTGCAACACGCTGCAAGAGAGGCTGTGAGTTTGATTCCCAGCGCGAACAACTTCATTTCATTTCAAATAATGATTAAGCTAAAGTGACAATGGGCTGGTCATAGCCGATGACCGCTGGGGAAAATGAGTTCTTGAGTGGAGACCGCGTCTTATCAAACGTAGTGTAGGACGCCCTTGGGCTAAATGAAGCTACGATATACGTAAGGTTGCTGGCAGTGATTGGAGATCAAAGACCGAGACTCAAGACTCAAGACCAAGCTCAGTGGCGTGCCATGTGAGAGACCTATGTCCAGGACGAGTGTAGGTTGACGATGATGACTTCATTTCCACGTTCTTTCAGTCAGCAGTTCTTTCGCTACCAGGAGATAGCGGGCATGCGGTTTGTTGAAAGCTTTGCTTAATCATATTCATGATAAAGTAATAATATCATTAATCAATTTACTTCGGAAGCGTTTTTTGACTTGATGAAAAATACAAGTTTTATTCCAAGTTTCAACCTTTTCAAACTCATTAAGGGATGAAAGAAAATGTTATTTTTCGTATTATTTCAAAATGACAATAAAATGCAATTTCATTCAAATTTAAATATCATGTATCTCTTTTTGAATGTCATATTATTATTTTTTAAATTTGTATTAACTACTAGGATTTGGAACGACCACTGCTGAAAAGAATACACCGAAAGAAACTATTGGTCCCTACGTACCTGAAGGGCTACGCTTTCACATATTTGTAACAAATTGAAATATTTCACATAATTGATGATGTATATTGATTAATAATTTATTGAATGTATTACTTTCATGCCGTTTTATCTGTTTCATAGTCATTATTACAATAGTAAGCAGAGAGGGTCGTGCTCCTGTAGTGGAGACTAAAAAGACCTGAAGATGATGATGATGATGAAGCATGATAAGTAATTGATTCTTATCAGCAGTCTTAAACTTAACTGTTGGCTTGGTATGGATATTTTGGACTAGCTCCGTGGCGCAGCGGTCAACACGCCAGCCTGCCAACACGGAGTGACCGGGTTCGATCCCCGGCCAGGTCAACATAAAAAAAATGATCTTTTTCAGATTGGCCTGGGTTTTGGATGTGTATCTATATATGTATTTGTTATAAAATATAGTATTGTTGAGTTAGTATCTCATAACACAAGTGTCGAACTTACTTTGGGGCTAGCTCAATCTGTGTGATTTGTCCGTATATATTTATTTATTTATTTATTATTATTTCTGCAGGAATCTTATTATAGAGGTGTTTGTATGAATACCCATCACTACTTTGATTCCTTTTTTCACTTAACACCTAAAACATGCTAAAGTAGCTTTTTGGTCTCATATACTTTCATAGTGATGATTTTATGAACCATAAAACTTGCGTACAAACTTTCCACACCTTTTTAGTACCCATAATAGTTGAATTTATCGAAACTTTAACCCTAGTTAATTTCAGTAGATATTCAGTACGAAAGTCGATATTTCTTTCGAGAAATATCGATAGTATCGTTGTTAATTATGTAAAATATAATAAAACTTCCGTTCTTTTATCTAATAGACATATATATAGACTAATAGAACAGACAGATAACCCCTTTATCTGACAAAAACTTTAATTTTTACTAAGTTTCATAGCGATAACTTGAAAAATAATACAATTTCCATACTTACTTTAAACCCTTATTTTTTACTCCCTAGTATCAAAGCTTATCAAAGTACAAGCCCTTTAGTAGTTAAAATAACTTTGCCGTATGTATTCTTGTTAACTTATAAGTAGGCCTAGAAATAATGTCATGTTTTTATCTTCCATATTCACCGATTTTTATTAAAAACTATTTCCCATTAAATGCCTTTATGTTCTTAGTTTAGTATATATTATATTATAAAAATGTGCTAAATTTCAGGTTCTATAATGATTATAGTTTCAGCAGTGCCTATGCAGACTTTATGGCCAATTTAGCATGTTGGAGAGGGTAGATGGAAAACGGAATCAAAATAGTGTTGGCTGGTGGGTTGCTAGCCGCATCGCTAATTGACATGATTCCGTAGGATGTCGCTCATTCCCTCGATCGGCTTTTACGAGAAAGGAAAAGAGAAGCAGCAGGCACGTTCTACGTTTTTCTTGTCTTCCAGACCAGCATGGAAGTTTCACATTTTACTTTGACATTTCCATTGAACACTAGCGACATATTCAATGAGTTCATCGTCTTCTTCTTTAAATCTTCGAATCGTCTTGAAAGAAAAATACAAATTTAGACTTGTTATAGGTGAAGAATGCTAAGAAAAACTCACACATCCAAATCTGCTCGAACATTTGAAGATATTTTAGAGTAAATAAATTTAACATATGTACATGACCAATGAAAACCTTACAATCCTTTTTTGGGGAGTTATGTAACAGGTAATCAGTAAAAAAGGTACTCAAAGAGATCCTCATAGTAGGTATTACCTGCCTGCGAGTCACGTACCACGCTTGTTTGCCCACTTTTATTGAAGCACGTTCTGACTTACGTTGTTTACTTGCCCTATGTACGCACGCGACTTTTCCATACTATCGCTAAAATAGAGGGAGAGGTTTCAACTTAAAACTACACGCTTTACAACTTCTCTTTTCTATATGTCTGTCTTAGTCTATTGATTTGACAAATTGAATCGTGTGTAAGACGTTTATGTGAATAACAAATATTATGTCAAACAAGTTTATGCATAAATTATGTGAAAAAAATGTTTCTGTTCATCTTATACAGCTTTCAATTCTGTGTTCCATTAGGGATTCTGATTCCCAGATTTCAATAAAGCTAGGGAGTTCAAAATCACGTTGTATTACAAAAGCCTAGTTTAAAAAAAAAATAAAAAGAATGCCGGCAAAAGTGAAAACTCTGCGCGGTAGAAAGAGAGGGGGATATTACTTCTTCTCCTATGCCGCGCCGGCGGTCGCAGGTCACGTGCCTTGACGCGAATTTAACATTTTCTACCCATCTCAAAAAGTGCATAACGCCACTAAAGAAGATTTCACTTCAAAAATTATAGGATTGGATCTGTATTTTAGTACATTTCCTTCATTCCTGCTTCCTTTATGAGTGATTGTTTAATTGGATTTATATTTAATTGTTTACTTATTTTATTAAATCATTTATTTTTCCTGTTTAGATTATAAAGACAAGCATGTCTTGACAAGAATCGATCGCACATTATATTATATGATGGACAAACAGTGGGTACTAGATTCCTGTCTAAAAAGCTTAACGCATGTAATTACATTTCAACTAGGAATGTATTTAATAGTATCATACTGGTACTCATGAGTCACGTACACTGCTTGTTTACTCACTCTCTTATACACGTCGCGTTTTACGCTATTTACCTGCCCTATTTATCCACGCGACGTTCCACTACTATCTCATACTGAATAACAACTGTAAGTCAGCATAAGTTTATGTAGGCTGATCTAGAAAAAAAAATCGTTGCTAAAAATTATAAGACAATATATTTTTCTTTAGTCCAAAATGTATTTCTTCGTTTATGAGTAATGTCAAATTGCAGATTAGCGACTTGACTGGTTTCATTTATCTGTGATTTTTTTACTGTATGAATAATCATAAAGTAAGTATGTTTACCGATGGCCGATGGGGCAAGGGTTCTCGAATGGCGACCACGTACCAGCAAGCGTAGCGTCGGTCATTCACCGACCAGATGGTCAGATGACCTGACTAAGGTAGCAGGAAGACGCTGGATGCAGGCCCCCTCCAACCGGTCGTATTGGAGATCCTTGGGAGAGACCTATGTCTAGCTGTGGACTTCTTGCGGCTGGTATGTTGAAGTATGTTTTTAAAATTAAATTGTCTTTATAAAGAAATATTATACAACCCCTTTTTTCGTAACTTTTGCCTAAAAGAATATTCTTATGGCCATACATAATATTACGAGATCTTCGTTTAAAATAAGTGCGGCTAACTTAAAATTATGCCAAGTGAAGAGTTTATTAAATTATAAAATTATTTGTTATAATAATAAGTTTTGGTGGTAGCCGATATTAATATTTTCGCCATTTATTAAGTGGCCATTTGGAAAAAGATGAAGTAAAACTTCACGTTTCCACATAAAAGTAAATCTAAGTGTGGCTTTACATAACATTTTAAATAGCATCTTAAATAACATCAACATTCAACATTTTAAATTTTTTATTTAAATAAAATGGGAAGGGCAGCATGACCCTTAAAAATTTCAAGTATGAAATGAGAGACCTAGAGATATGAGATGATAATCTTTTTATTACAGCAATACTTAAAGGGAACAATAAGTAAATATGTATCATAAGACTGCACATAGAAATAAATCAAGCTTATACTGTTGTTTGCAAATACCATATAAAAACCTTTTCACCGTTTTTATATAGTATTTGCCTTTAATAAATATAATTTCCCCGCTCCTGGAGTTTTTATGGTGGTCATAAAACTTGAGATCTTAGCTAATTCTATTTCCGTTTCCTTATTTTCTTGCGCCGTGTCGCGAGGTGCGTGACAAAACTGTGAAAGCAAAAGATAATTGATATAATTTATTAACTGTGGTAGAAGTTGAGAAAACCAGTACCGTTGTATATGTTTCCTTTGTGTACTAATACTAGTGTGCTCGATACTAAAACGGTTCTTTGAGACCAGGTTGTTATTTTAACAAGAATAATTGGTTGTCTGTAAAGACGGTTTACGTACGATAATCTTACGATTACGATAACGATGGAAGAGAGATTAGTCACAAGCCGAACGCTTATGCCGATCGTGTCTCTCTATCGCTTGTTCCCCGCTCTCGTTTGCACACGGAAGTGCAGCCGACGTTGCAACGATTAATAAGACTATTTTTATTATCACGGAAAAACACACTCGATCGTGTTAGTTGCCCAGTAATTAATATTTTTAAGGTCACAGGAAGACGCTGGATGCAGGCCACTTCCAACAGGTCGTATTAGAAATCCTTAGGGGAGGTCTATGTCCAGCAGTGGACTTCTTGCGGCTGATATGATGATGATGATTAGCATAATTTGTGTCCCACTCATGGGCAATGTTCTTCCTTTCTTTCATCCACCCATCCATATCCAGTGCGGCTTGTTGGTCGTACTGGATGGGTGGAAGAATTAAAGGAAGAGCAAAAGATTCTAGCAGCAGCTTGCTACTCAAATACTTGACTAGTTCATACCGCTATCTTGTCCGTGGTCTGCCCCTACGCCTTCTTACCCAAATATCCGATGTATTTGGGTGATCTTTAAATTTATCAAAAAACCTCTAAATACTTACATGATACTTCTATTCATACATAAAATAACTGTGCAATCAAAGGATAGTTTTTAGGCAGTCGCAATATAAAATTAATAAGCTAATTTTATTACATAAATGTAGTCCGAATGTTGTATATTATTCTAAGAATTAATCATGATGAAATATAAAATTTAAGCACGTTGGCTGAATACACTTGATTTTTGAGAAAATAAAAACCTTTATTTTCTTTGTCCTTTCTTTGTGATTTTGACCTATCTGACCTATTTTGGAAAACACCGGTGGAGCTCTGGAGCACATACGAATAGAGTTTTTGCTGGCAATCAAGCGTTTCAGAAACTTCTAATCACGCATACAATGCCTTTCCAATTTTAAAGAGTTTATTAGGTATTTGTTGTTTTTTTTATCTTAATAAACCAAATAGAAAAAATATCATAGGCGGCGTTAGTTTTCTCTACTATTCTATTTTTTAAATAAATACCTACACAAATACTCTTAAAGAAAAAACAAAGACAATTTATTTTAGCATCGTTTTGCAAATTACCTCCGTGCTTCGGAAGGCGCGTTAAGCCATAGGTCCCTACTGTCAACATTCGTGGCAGTCGTTTAGCTAAATCAGATGCCGTTAAACTTAAGATCTTGAAAAATCTGATTCTAGTGTTGGCCACTTACACACACAAAAACAAACATAAAATAACACGCACATAACAATTATCAATCTTTAAGCCCACTTCTTCATTGACAAGACACAGTTTAATTAAGTGTATTACGTATTTTGTTTTACAGAATTTGATCTAAAAGCTTTTATGAATAGAGTTTAGTTAGATTCTTCTTCTAGTTGGAACAAAAAGTAATCAAACAGAGTTTTATTTCAATTAAAAACTCCATTGTATCTTTCACTTTCTGTCATCTCTTTGACAGAGATTGAGGTATCCCGTGACCAAAGGGATGGCAATTATCTGGTTCAGAGGATATGCATTGCCATCCAACGTGGCAATGCTGCCAGCCTTTTGGGCACGTTGCCGCTGGTCGACTGTTTGCAGGGACTATATAATTTGTGAATATTTATGTTTATAACTGGGTTTAATTATAATTTATTAGTGTTTATTAATTTAATATATTTGTCATATTTACTAACGTCTGCTCTGACGAAGTGAGGTCAGAGTTGGAATACAAACTCAATAATTTGTATTAGAGGTGGGTTCCCGTGAAAAACTTTTCTGCAGAATTATATCTTCTAGATCTATCCGATCGATCGCTTGGTTCAAAGATATTTCTATTTTCGTATCTGTGCCAACATGGCCTGAACTAGATAGACTATACTCGTGTTTATTTTAAGTAAGCTGGAAAAATCTAAAAGCTTCCTATTCTATATATTTAGCAGTTTTGGAAGTTACATTCAGGGTCTCAAATCTTTTGATCGATGATTTTAAGAAAAAGTGACTATTACTGATAGGAATAAAGAACAATACAAATTCTTATGTATTATTACTTATATATAATTATCTTGATAAGCTATTATCTTAATAAATATACGAAACAAAAAGAGAAAAACACACTGCTCTGTCATTATTTTTTTATCAACCTAAAAAATGCTTACATATTGGAAAACTTTAATTTATCCAACAACGTCATCAATTTACGTCAATGATGGATTTTACTTTACCTACTATTTTTTATTAAAAATTGCTTTTTTGGTTTTGTAACTCAGCTTGGTTGTCCGTCAGTCTGTATATACCTATTCGTAACCCTAAAAAGACAACCTGATTGTCAAACTTTCATTATAATACTCGTTGACGTATTTAATCAAAGTTGAAGCACATCCTAATTTAGAAGTTACAAAAAACTTGTTAAAATGAAACCTTTGCATTCGTTATGTTGATAACAAAAATTCAAATTGTCTGCTAACTTTTTCAATATGACATATAAAGAAACGAAATATCTGAATACTTTTTGGGCTTTATTACAAGTTTTTATTTCACTTTTAACTAGCGGCCTGACCAGTCCAGGCTGCGCTCCTATACAATACAGACGGCACAGACGGTTAGAAATACGTGTCGGAGGAATCCACTTTGCATAGGTTAGTTTCCTAAAAAAATATAATTCGTCCATCAGTTATACAGTGAAAATAATTGGATACGTTAAATACGTATCCAATGTTTTATTTTTTCGAATATATTTTTTTTATATTGGATAACTAATAACACCTATCTTCACACCTGAAGTAAAAAAAATACATACAATATGTACGTACATATTGAAGCAGGAATAATATTTATCTGTTTTGCGTTTAGATCTATGATTATTATGTTTTAGAATATTATATTTAATAATGGCCGACTAGAATTCAAAGCATTCAAAAGATAAATAACATTTCACAACAAAGTCTCGTATTCCTTAAATTAATCTCTTTTATCTTTACGTCTATTTTCGACACTGAAAAGATCTGAAGGCCCTTGGAATTTATATTGAAGTGCAAAAACCCGGTTAAAGATTGCTCTACTATTCAAATTAGGTACAGTTGACTGGATTTATCGTGTGTTAAACATGTTCATTAAACTTCACCGTTTGTATGTGACTATTAAAAATTCTCGCTGATATTCGGCTAAGCTATTTGTGGTATCATTTGCTTTGGTTGAGGCATTAGATTAATATCCATTCATCATCATTGTCGCCGTAAGAAGTCCACTGCTGGACTGCGGTCTCTCCCAAGGATTCTTTCGATATTTCCACGTTTGGCGATCACAGTGTTTTTTTGGCTTCTTGTACCTCTAGCTCTGCTACCAATCGGAAGCATTTTTAGGATTCTGTAGCCAAATGGCAAAAAAAGCGAATCCTTATTGATTCGTCATGTCTGTCTGTCCGTCCGTATGTCACAGCCACTTTTTTCCGAAACTATAACTATATGTACTGATGAAACTTTATAAGTAGTTGTATTCTGTGAACCGCATTAGGATTTTCACACAAAAATAGATAAATAACAATGAATATTTGGGATTCCCTATACTTAGAGCTGAAATTCAAATTTTGTTTTATCAAACGTTTTAGGGATAGGTTCTTTAAAAATTATATTGAGGTTTATAATATATTCTTTTTTAAACTGAATAGTTTGCGCGAGAGACACTTCCAAAGTGGAAAAATGTCCATCCACCTGTAACTTCTAAAATAAGAGAATGATAAAACTAAAAAAATATATATGATGTACATTACTATGCAAACTTCCTCCGAAAATTGGTTTGAACGAGATCTAGTTTTTTTGTTCTAAATAAAATCTAGTTAGTAGTGGTTTACATAAAGTGACGTGACGAGTCATAAACCTTAAATAGGTGTCTCTTGGATAGGCATGTAAGATCCTCTCGTCTTCATCGCCACTTACCATCAGGTGAGATGAGAGAAAAAATCCTATCTCAATACCTAGTAATAAAAAAACACAATTTACCTTTCATTCAATCAACTCAAAGGGAAAGTAGCTAATCGATTAATTGACAGAACAAGTCACCAATGTGTAAGTTCCCCAGGAATCAGTGGTGGTCTTCAAAACTGAGTTCTGTGATATATTTTTTTTACTGAGCGTCGATGAGTTTATCATTATTATCTATCAGTCTTCATCATTACATATTTTAATGAACGCGCTGTTGATGGTTCATTTAAAAATTCAAGATTTTTGTAGAATTTGGTTATGTTTACAATTTGGAATTTCAAAAAGCTGGCTGTCTATCCATCGCCAATGTTTCTTAGGTCTGCAATCATTTGATTGTCTGGGAGCGACGAGTCTCCGTTTCAGTTTGGGAAAAAAATCTTTCGTATGTCCATCTGTCCTGCTGTCTGACTGTTTTCATCTACAGATCGCAATTTTCAACAGATTCTAATATATATTTGGTGAGCACAATTGATAATTACATAATAAAAAAAAGCGATTCAAGTTTTTTTTTATTATTGTGGAAATTGTCACAAAGGTCGTCATTGAGGCACTGCGAGTTCGCTATCATGAGACTTGTGAGGGTTATAAGTTTGTCGGTTTTGCAAATATAGTAAAAGAATGTAAGAAAGACGACTTAATTTTTTTTTTTATCTAAATTGTATAAATATAAAATAAATATATAGGGACATATCACACAAATTGAGCTAGCCCCACAATAAGTTGTAAACTTTTGTCGTAGGATACTAACTCAACGATACTATATTATATAAAAGATACTTATATAGATAAACATCCAAGATCCAGATCAATCGGAAAGAGATCGATTTCCATCATGACCTGACCGGGGGTCGAACCCGGACACACTCGTGTCGCAGGCTGGCGTGTTGACCACTGCATCACGGAGCTCGCCGAATTTGAATCGAATTCATATAAAAAGAATATTATGATTTTATTTACATTCAAAGCTGTAAAGCATTACAACAACAACTTTAAGTATATAATTTCAGAGAGAATTTCGCAGACAATACCAACCTTTTCCCAACATCGTTATTTATGAAGAAAATTAAGTGGTGTCTTTTTACCAACGTCGTCGGCGTCATTTCATTTTTATTTTTACCCGACATCGTCGTCATCAAAAAATTTTCTGGCTATTGAGTTGCTTAACTTGGAGAAATTGCATGACATTATTTGAGTAAAGGGTAAAGATCAAGGGAACAATTTTGAGCTCTTAGGTGTAAGGTAATTTTTTTTTTTTTTTTTTTTTAATGTATATCCGACGGCAAACGAGCAGACGAGCCACCTGATGGAAAGTGGTCACCGTCGCCCATGGACATCTGCAACACCAGAGGAGCTGCTGATGCGTTGCCGACTCTTAAGATACCTGTAAACACGCCTTTTGAAGGTCCTCAAGTCATAGCACACAGGGAAAACCTCGGGAGGGAGTCCATTCCACAATCCTGCTGTACGAGGAAAAAAACCACGTGACGCTCTGACATTTTTGGAGACCCAAGTGTCAAGGATGTGGGGATGGACTTTACTCCTGTGTCGAGCGGTACGGTGGTAGAAAGGTGACGGTGGCACCAATTCAAATAGTTCTTCAGAACACTCCCCATAGTATAGACGGTAAAATACACACAGACAACCAACGTCTCTCCGTAGACTGAGGGTGTCTAAATCGTCTGTGAGAGTGGGATCGTCAATAATACGAATTGCCCGGCGTTGGATGGAATCAAGAGGAAGGAGTTGGTATTGAGGTGCACCAGACCAGATATGAGAGCAGTACTCCATGTGGGGCCGGACTTGAGCTTTATATAATAAAAGTCTATGACCCGGAGTGAAGTACTGCCTCGCTCTATTGAGCACCCCAAGTTTTTTAGAAGCCATTTTGGCTTTACCTTCCAGATGACTCCGGAATTGGACCTCCTTCGTAATATCGACGCCAAGGATCCCAATACTCTTAGAAATGGTAAGAGAGGTGTCCCGAAACTTCGGTGCTATGTTAAATGGGGTCTTCTTAGCGGAAAACACGCAGACTTGTGTCTTAGTAGGGTTGAATTGAACTAGGTTTAGTTTACCCCATTCAGAGACCTGCTCCAGAGAGGTCTCAATGTCAGACACAAGTCTCTTTCTGTTCTCCTCCACCTGTGTTTGAGGGATATTTGCACGACCTGCATAATATGCATCACCCGTACTGTCGTCTGCATAGCAATGGATGCTACTAGTGTTAAGCATGTCGTTGATGTGCAGAAGAAACAGCGTAGGTGATAAAACAGATCCTTGGGGGACGCCAGCATTGATGGGCATGATATCGGAGCATAATCCGTCTACAACGACCTGAATGCTTCGCCCGGATAAGAAACTAGCGACCCACAAGCATAGTCCCTCAGGAAGCCCGAAAGATGGTAACTTCGCGAGAAGAGCCTTATGCCAGACCCGGTCAAAAGCCTTTGTGACATCTAGACTAAATGCCAGTGCTTCTCCCTTGCTCTCGATGGCAGCTGCCCATCGGTGCGTTAAGTACACAAGAAGATCACCAGCACTACGCCCGTGGCGGAACCCGTATTGACGGTCACTAATTAGCTGATGATCTTCAAGGTAACCAAGGAGCTGGATGTTTATCACACGCTCCATCACCTTAGAGAGCAGGGAGGTTATCGCAATAGGCCGATAGTTAGACGGGTCTGTGCGGTCACCCTTTTTAGGAATAGGGTGAACGTAGGCTACTTTCCACGAAGACGGGACTTTTCTTGAGGTGTAAGACAGCGAGAATAGCTTCGCGCTTGAGGTGGGCGGCATGCAAAGACGAGCAACGAAACCAAGGTTGAGACCGCCCTCCGATACGAACCGCCGAGCTGGGAATGTAGCACTCCATGCCCAGCAGTATCGCTTCGGCGACAGCTTTCGTACAAATGTCAGGATTTTCTGATGAGAAGCACAACCGTCTCCAATGGTAGGATGCATAAAACTCTCGTAATCCATCCCAATCTGCTGACCTATAATGCCACACACGACGCATACCAGGTGGTCTGGATTGCGTGGTCTGACCGGATGGAACCACAGCACGTACCAGGCAATGATCCGAGGTTCCTAGAGGGGCATCACGGAATACCTGGTAATCGTTTGGATGTGAGGTCAGCAGAAGATCCAACAAAGCAGGGTTGTGTCCTTCAATATCAGGTATTCTGGTAGGACCATCAACTAACTGGTTGAGGTCATTTGTTACAGCAAAGTTGTATGCAGCCTTCCCAGCGTAGTCGGTCTTCAGTGATCCTAGCCACTCAAAGTGGTGAGCGTTGAAGTCCTCTAGGATCACTACCTCCGCCGATGGGTGCTGCTGGAGAATTTCGTCTATGCCCTTCTGTACATGCCCGAGAAGTCGGTCTGTTTCGGCATCACCGCTATGGGACCTGTAAAGGCACGCATAGAACCGGATGCGGTCACCGTGATCTACGCGCGCCCATAACAATGATAGGTTTCTGTCTTCAAGGCTGCTGAGACGTCGACAACATACATCCTCCCGTACGTACATACACACCCCAGCATTGGGCATAAACTTGTGCTCCAAGCTGAAACCGGGATACAAGAGATATGTGACGTCGGTAGGAGAGGAAATTTGTGTCTCAGTCAGGAAAAATAGAGCCGGCTTAGTCGTCTCCAAGTGATGATGGACGACATTGAGGTTGGAATGCATTCCTCTGACGTTGAAGAGGTCCACATTGAATGTGGAAGGGGGTGCCGCTGTAGAAACATGTTTTCTATTTTTCGATCTTGCCATAAAAAAGGTGGTTAACAGGGAAAAAATTGAGGATTGCCGTAGTTACGACAGTTACATAGGCAAAGTTAAGGAATGATGGCCCGCAATGAATGACCAGTGAGGTGCGCTGCTGGCACGGGGGACGGAAGGGCCCCCGATCCAACACAATGATCAGCCGCCGTGTTCCACTCCGGTCTCCCAGGCCGGCACGACGACCAATCACGAGCTTTTGACACTGGCGGCAGGACAGCCTCCCTAGCCGGGACAGCCAGGGTTCGGGTCCTCTACGTACCAGCGGGCGGCCAGCGGACAACCGTTTCATCGGGTCTCCCTGGCCCCCGCGCCAACGTCGCACCCCCAATCAGACAGTGCAAGACTCCAGCCCCTAAGGGACCATAAACTGTCGAAACTACGGGAATCGGGAATGGGGATTGGCTCTCACGCGCAACCGTCGAAACACACCCAACGGTGCTATACGATAGATTTCGGCACGAGGGTGGTCGCCAGCCAGTCGGACCCTCGAGGTCCTACCACCGAGCATGTCGGGTATTTTACTCGCCTCTTACGAGATGCCAACCTGACGGGCAGTGGGGAATTGTATTCTACTCCGTCCCCACACGGAGAAAATTGGTTAATTGGTAAGAGAGTTGCAACTATTCACGAATTTGTTGGTTAAAAGCCGTGCCTGTATACTTGAATATTCGGTGTTCAGCGATTAAGAATTCTCCTTCACAGTGCCTCAATTTAACCATCAAAGTCGTATTGTTCAGTGTACGAAGAGCAAATGACGGAAAAAAATAAATAAAATGAATTTCATTTTTCCCACAAAAGGTTTTGGTTTTGAAAATTAACTCTTATATAATTTTATAAATATGTTTGGTGAAACAGTATCTTAAAAAAACGAAACATTGTAAATAAAATACTTGCTTCCAACTTTGTTTACTAGCAATATAATTAAGAATCAATATAATAAAAAAGGAAACCAAATTGCATAGACTCTAAAAATGTAATAAATCCGAATCTCGCATATCAATACAAATTACTGAGTAACAATCATAATAGGGGTCATCTATAAAATACCTAGAAGTAATACATTTTCATTACCTAATATTTGAGAAAGGCTTTATAATGAGAATATCTAAAGATTCAAAACTATAAAATCAATAAAAATATGTACGGTATTGTGCAAGTGTGGAACTTAGTATCAAGTATGCATTAAGCGGATAAAAATAACCTAAAAACGTTTTTACGGTTTCTAGATTCTAAAGCAAAAATAAGATCTAGGAACTATGAAGAACGTTGTAAAAAATATAATCTGCAGTTGCGACGTGAAATAAGTGATGCCTATTAAATCAGAAAAATAGCAAATCGATCAAAATCTTGTCCTGAACTAATCTATAAGTTAAATTAGCACAAACTTGCTCAGACTCCGTAATTGTCCTATCTTGTGCCTACTATTGGCTTAACTCAATAATAATGTATCTCTTATTAGTCTTTGTGTTGTATGTAACACATAGAATGTACATTATAGTAACACGACTTTGACCTCTTTAACATCTCTGTGCCCTCCATGAAACGCACGGTAGCAAATTCATTTATAAATAAAATATGAAATATAATATACCACGGATATCGTTATCATTTTCAGCTATCTATATATATATATATATCATCTGATATGAATCAGCCCACTGCTGGACATATGCCTTGATTATACTATATTCTTGTATATACTGTACATTGACGCTATTATGTACTTTTGCTAAATAAAATAAAAATATATATTATTTGCGAAATAGCATGGTCGATTGACCGTGTCACCTACACGAAATGATAATGATTTGCTAAATTTTCAGGGTTATCATCTTCCTCTTTCATCCGAGTAAGTAGAATCCCAATATCTTAATTGCCTTCCCAAATCCAACAATTGCAAAAAACATGTTTAGTTATTCTTCGTGGTTATGTCGACGCCCCTGAACTTCCATGACCAGCTATGTCATCGTAACACGCAGAACAGATGTTTGCAGCAGCGTAACGTTAACAGCGAAAACGGTTCGCACCGCTTATTAAACGCACTATATCGCATGCACATCTCCTTTGTCGCATGCTTTCAGCCCTTAATGAGTTTCTAACCCAGCAGCCTGAGTGAAACCAATTTGCTTGTCAGGCATTGCTGTTTTGTGAGAGTGATGCGAGTAGACTTGTTTTCAACTTATTTTGCATATTTTTTTATTAAACTGCAAAAAATACTGAGAGTGAAAATATGTACCGTTGTATTTATTTACATAATAAAAAATAAATCATCTATAATCTTTCACCAATAATATCCGTATTTAAAACTATTTTGTTTTATTTAGCACTGTTACCATAACACAAGTCTCGAACTTACTTTGGGGCTAGCTCAATCTGTGTGATTTGTCCGTATATATTATATATTATTACTGTTTTGTTTGGTTTTCTGTTCTATATTCCACTCCACTGCATTTTCTCACAACATTACGAGATCAATGTATGCTATGATAATTATTAAAAAAAAACTGTCACGTCTATAACTTTTATGAAAAAATGACAAGAAAACGGTTAAGTTTTACAAAGTTAACCGTTTTCATAACAGTACAAAGTGCAGTTTGCGTTGCGACACTATAACTACAAGGAAAAACTGCACATTTGTAATAAGCGAACAGTTTAACTTTAACTACACTTTTGAAAGAAGTTTATACAATTTTATTGTTTTATAAAGTAACTAGTAAATTTTAACGATTTAGTCCGCGTTATTTATGTGCTTGTGTGCTTCTCATGTATTACATTCCAAAATTTGATTAAGGAGTATCAAACATCCTCATATATCCACTCCATACAAACTTTTGCACATATAATACTAGCGGCCCACCCCGGCTTCGCACGGTTAGATATAGGTATTTAATTTTATAGCCTATGTCCATCAGGGATAACGCAGGATTCTAGTGGTGAAAGAATTTTTCAATTGATCACATGTATCTTTTCCTTACATATTATAGTTTGTGTAATTATTAAATTCTTAAAACAAAACCCAACGAAAAACTCGGCTTCACGCAAACGAGGCATACGAATTCCCTTCTGACTGAACCTTTCACTAAAATCAATGTTATAAGAGTAAACCATTGGTTTGAGAAGTTCTAGACTTCGACTCGAAACAGCACTTAGATCGTATGATTCAGCTTGAATAATATATTTACTGTCTGCTCTGAAACTTGATAGCAACCGCGTAGTCAGCGTACTAATGGATAATTTGAGGCTTATTTATGTAACATTTTTTTAAACAAATACAATGTACAGTCGGCCAAGCAGATACCTGACCCCCTGACTTACACAAAGTTTTATTTTTCCTTGTAAAACAAACACAACCAAATTTCGAACGTACTGATGTCTGCGTTATACCTTTTACATTGGCAGTCACATAAAAAAAGGTTTTTAGGGTTCCGTTATAAATAAGGAACCATTGTATTTTTGCCATCCGCTCAGGGACGATATTAGAAAGCTGTAATTTATTTAGAATGAGTTTAAACATACGGCGACAAAGCGGTTAAATAAATTAAATTAAGTTTGATTCCTCCCCTATATGTAGTAGGGTTTTTTTTGCCGTCACTCCCTTGCGCTGGGGTGTTGTTAAATAGATTTTTCAAAAATATTGTCAGTGTCTGAACATTTTCGATTCAGGAGTCCATTTGTGATATTAAGCCTCAAAGAGCATTTTAGTTTGGGTTAAATGTCTTCTACCAGTGAATGTACCAGTAAATAACCTCCAATGCCAGCGAAATAGTTGTTTAAGTATTGCATGCAGGTATAAACGAAGTTAAAAGGAAAACTGTCACAGCAAAGTAGGGTTTACAAGTCAAAGAGTTATAGTCGACAAACTTATAAAATATACTTGGAGAAGGAAATTTTGTCCAAATTCCATTTGTAACGTGTAGCTACGAAACTCTACACTACGCGTTGACCGAAATGCACTTGCCCGGTTTTTTTATTAGAAATTAAAAAGTTTTTTGCAAAAATTACATTCTATTGACAAGCTTGTTATAGCTGAATCCACAATGTAAAGTGTTTTCCAAGACAAATTAAATGATCCCAAACACAATTGGTGTAACTTATTTAGTTAAAGAGTTCTTATGGCCACCTTTCAACTTCATCATTAGACCAGCGTAACGATTCCATATTAATATTACATTGTCATCCGATTTACACATATATGCAAAATTTCAGCTCAATCGGTAACCGGGAAGTGTATCAAATTTAACTTGCAAGAATTGATTACAGACAAACATCGAGACAGGTGAAACTAAATAAAAGCTTGTAAAAAGGCACGACGTCCCTGAATAACAATTGGGTACGGCAACTTTTTTGAAGGTCATGATTTTATTTTATTTTTACTTGAAAGAAAACATATATTATACTAGCTGACAGGGAAACCGTTGTTTTGCCTTATAAATTAAAAAGAAATGGGTTGGATTGGATCATCCTTATTACATAGGAGTGTAATTATAAATAATAACCATATATAACAACCATAAAGATTTTCAGGCCTAACGAGTATATAATATATATAAAATTCATCAACTCGGTTCAGCTGTTTTGGAGGAGTATGGCAACTAAATACAAATTAATTTATTTGGCTAACACTGTGTAACGAAATTTTTATATAGTTAATATTGTATTAGAGATAAGATATATTCTAGAACGAAGTGTTTCATTTTGCACACAGGACAAAGGAAGTGAACTTCTCACTGCCAGCGCTTCGGTCCTCGTCTCTTGGGGAACTCCGCGAGGTGGTCAGCGTCAGCAGTCTCGGGAGTGATATTTTGTGTCCACCTGTGCCGACGCAATTGCGATCCAACTCTTTCAGTAAGTTCCTTCATCTGTATATGAATAAGCGTGTGCCTGTCTGTCTCATCCATGGCTCACACTCATCCATCTCATGTGAGTAGCTTAGCCTTGGCTAGCTCCGTGGTGAAGCGGTCAACACGCCAGCCTGCGACACGAGAGTACCCGGATTCGATCCCCGGACAGGTCAAGATGGAAAATGATCTGTTTTAGATTGACCTGGGTTTTGGATGTGTATCTATATATGTATTTGTCATAAAATATAGTATCGTTGAGTTAGTATCCTATAATACAAGTCTCGAACTTACTTTGGGGCTAGTTCAATCTGTGTGATTTGTCCGTATATATTTATTATTATTTATTGTAGCTAACCCATATATGAAATGCTTTAGCGCTATATGTGATTGTCTTTCTCCTTTAGTCACGTCGTTCAATATTCTCAGAAAGAGACTCAAATGCCTTTCAATCAAAACCCAAACGTGTGGAATGTCAACACACAAACATCAATAGGCTAGTTTCCTGGGTCAAAACGAATAACATCACTATTAGTCCGTCAGTTAGATTAACAATAAATATTGGAGACGTATATTTTCTTTTGTCAATTAAACAATAAATAATAAAGATAAAGCGCTTCAAAGTTCATGAGTGGTGGGCGTAGGTGGTGGCTCTTGACGTCAAAGTTTGCTTAAAAGTGTAGCAAAATGACGGCACAAAGAATTTTAAAGGGGCATCTTCTTCTATTCTAACTTTAAAAAAAAGTGGAATCGTCAAAAGAGATAATACATTTCCAATATTTTTTTTATTAACTAACTGACGGACCAATTTTATTTTGTTTAGGAGACTAGCTGTGAGTGATATTACATAATGCTTATAGTTTCAGTAATTTCTCACTGAAGCTATAAATGTTCTAGATTAAGCTTCCAGTATAAATAATTAGGTATCGTATTTGGCATCTATACATGAAAAGAGAAAGAGTTTGGTAGATTTCCACCTGGTGATTAGCGTCAGCAGCAATATTATGCGTCCACCGTATCCGACCCAATTACATAAGTAACATTCTTTTTTGCATAAACGATGAGTAATTCGGCTTGATAGAGCGTTTCCAATTTATACTGGTTATAAATTCACCGCCGACCACAAAATAAGTACTAGTATTTACGCACAGAAGTCGCACTCCGCAAAGGTATTCAAGGAAATACCAAGTCAATGTAGTTAGCGATACGGTGTAATTTTGCTCGCGTCAGAACGCAGCACCTTTTTGTTTAGATACCTACAGCATCCATTGCAAGACAATTTTATTATTATAGCTTTGACTGAACAGACAATTCATATAAGTGAGAGTCTGGCAATATATCAACGTCACAGCGTCATTGCCATTGACCGGGGATCGATAGTAAAGTACAAGGATATGTCCCTTTATTTTGTTTTTACACGACTGACTAAGGATGAGTGTATTGTTTATCGATTTTTTGTATGTAAGTGTGTATATCTTAACTTTTAAATGCCACAACGAATTCGGGTGCAACGAACCCTTATCCAAGTTACTAAGCTATAATTTTTTGCCCCGGCATGTTTTTTAATTTTTATTTTTTGAAGAAAAAAAGCAAGTGCTTAATGTGTACCAATATCTGTTGCCTCTATAACAACAAATAAAACACAAGCTGGTTTTGGATGTTTTCGCGATTGTTACACATTTTAATAAAATCACTTTAATACGGTATTATCGCATATATTACATTATTTTTACACCTAACGTTTCGAAAACTTTACAGTTTTCATGGTCGCAGGTCGCCTACGATATTTATTGATAACGTTATCAATAAATATTGTAGGCGGTAGTTTTGTATAGTTCCTATAACACAAAAGAAGAACTATACAATACTACCGCCTACAATATACTACAATATACTGTAGGCGGTAGTTATGTATATACAAATGTCAACTTAGTCTTCCTGCGAACATGAAAACTGTAAAGTTCGAAAGACGAAGTCGAAACGTTAGGTGTAAAAATAATGTAATAGACGCGATAATACCGTGCTAAAGTGATTTTATTAAAATGTGTAACAATCGCGAAAACATCAAAAACCAGCTTGTATTTTATTTGTTGTTATAGCGGCAACAGATATAGGTACACATTAAACTTTAAGTTTCTACCTATTACGGTTCAAAAGATGAAACAGATGAATGAACAGCACAGACTTGATTGTTATCAAGTCTGTGCTGTTCGTTCATTGAGCCTGCTGGCTCAATAATCATATATAGATATATAATCATATATAGATAGATAATCATCACGGCTCCGTACCCAAACGGTGCCACGTTTGGGTACGGAGCCGTGATGATCATAGATCCCGGATACCCCTTAAAAATATAATCAATCATAAATATTACATCATGTATAGGTTACCATTACATGTAAAGCACCAATATTTTTAATCCATATACACATCGTATTATCCCGTCTTTTTCCCCAGCGGGGTAGTCAGGGCCCAGGTCTTTAAGACTTATAAGCCACGTTAAGTATGTTGGTGGGCTTTATGAGAAAAAGGGAATCAAAATAGTGATGGGTCGTTAGCATTGCCATGGCCTACGAATATGATTCTTTTGCCGTTTCCCTTGATTGGCTTTTACGATCTACTCGGGGAAAGAAGCAGCTCGTACAGTCAGCCAAGGAGATATCTGACCCCCCTACAACAGCGCCATTTTTCGCAAACTAAAGAACCATCCGTGGTTTAAACCCAAAGATAAAAATATACAAGTGTAATATCCTTTGCGAATAGTGCCATCTATTGAATTGTGAATGAACAAATAAGGTTAATAAGCAGAAATCTGATACCCTTGATGACTAATGCCATCAATTCGATTTTTGATAAATAAAACAAGCCCTAGCATACGATACGCTTATTTCAAAGATACTTCAATAGTTAGATGTGGCGCAAGTGGTAGGCACTACGGTTTAATAGTTAGTGTGTTTATGAGGAAACAGGTTCAAATCCTTCAAAGCTTTTTATTTTTTACAAATATCACCAACTTCGTATTGTGATGTTGGTGTAATTTTGGTTGTTTTAACATAATGTTACCGAGCTAATTACTGTTAATAAAAAGCATTTTAAATTTTTAATTACTTTATGACATCAAAAAAAAATTAACAGTGAAATAAATACCTGCCTACTTAATTCAAACTATGATTAATCTTCTGTAGAGAGAACCAACATGTTACTTAATAAGTAACAATTTATATCTCTCAACTTTTTTTTAATCATAGTATTATATTTTTTTAAATGTGTAGGGTCAAATAGTGCTATGTGAATAACTTTGCTTCGATAATAGCATAAAAATTTATATGTAAACCTATGGCATTAAATGAATTTTAATATGGGAGAGGGTGGCCCCATTTTGAAGCTTTTGTTCAAGTCTTATTTGTCATTTCACTTACCATGTTAGGTCAGATCACATATCACTTTATTTATTAATTTAGTATAACCTCTTTGTCTAAATTGATTTAAGTTCAAACTTTACTCGTGTCTCGTGTCCCAGTTAAGCACTATTTGACCCTACAATCTGGGATTTTAATTGGTCACTCAATAACAGTTAGATCACAGAACAATTGTCTTAAATAAAATATATTCTACATTGCACACTGTTGGAATCACCACATCTCATAAAATTTCCAAGTATTTTTCTTTATTCATCCGGCCGCCGAATTCTACCAGCTCCCCTGGGCCCATTGAAGACATCTGTCCCCAATAACCTGCAAAACAATAATACGATCAGTTACCTAATAATCTACACTGCGTAATACACTAGGTATTAAATATTATTATTATTTTACTTAACTATTTAATGAATATTTTTACCTAATGTTATCCTGCCACTGTTCTCAAAGGCAAATTATTTTGATGGCTATACGCTGGCCATGTCTTCTCCGCAATATTTTTCTGCCATCATCATCAGACTTAAAACTTTTTTCATCAGAATAAATAACGATCTCGTTCTTGTTGAATGTTTCCTCACTGTTTCAATTGAAATATTATGTTACGCCAGTTGATCGAGTCTTCTTAAATCTCCGAATCCACAAACGGACGGTGTTTCTCTGTAAGAGATATATTTATCTTAGACATTTATCACAAACCCTATGTTTTACGGAACAAAAAGTAGTGTGACAATTAAGTAAGTATATTAAATACTTATAATTTCTACTTACCGCGATACCTAACTCTCTAGATATAGATACTTTAAATACTGTGGTTGTCTTCACATATTATTAGCTTTCACAAAATCTGCTATAGGTATAAGATGAAACGGGATGCCTAATAACTGGTGGGGTTTTGGATCACTACACAGTAATCGCAGAATCTTGAATGTAATTGTGACGCGAGTGAACAATATTTTTGATTAGTTGGTATCAGGTATAAATAAATCTGATAGATTACCCTCAATTTATTTGTTAAAGCAATGCGTTGCAGTTGGTGACAATGATGTCATAGCAGTAGAAATAGATAGCCAATTTCGCCCGAGACGTCATATCGTCGGTTGGCGTATTGAGATGAGCGCTAGCCTCCAAAGTCGTAGGTCCATGGTTCGAATCGAACTTTACGTAGGATTGTTTTTGATTCTTTCTTGTTCTTACCATTGATGATTACTTGAATTATTAGCTGAGATTATTAGAAATACAAATTTTACAACTGAGCAGGTTATCAGAAACAAGTTTATACTAGCAGTTGTCTGTCTACTTGCCAAAAATCATGGTAGGTGGCGCTTCACAGCAAAGTGTGAATTTACGTTTTAAAAGTCAGGGGGTCAGGTATCTGCTTGGCCGACTGTACATTCTACGTGTTTTTTTTTCTCCCAAACCAGCATGGACGAGTTATTCGATAAATATATTTTTTTACATTTTAATTCTGTTTTTACAAAAGTAATTCTGCAATTCATTTTCACGAAAAAAAAAACATTCTAAACATTTTTTTATCTTTCTTATCCTTAAATGAAATTACAAATCGTAATTTCTGAATTAAGAGTACTTAATCGTGAGTTAATAAGATTCTGACCCTTTCCTTTCAAACAAAACCTTTTTTAATTACGTTCTAACGTTGGATTAGAAGATGATAAAAATTTATAAATAAACAAGATGGAATAAATAGGATTTGATTCATAATTTTTATTTTCATTTATAAATTTTAATTTTTGCTAGAAACAAGACTAGTCCTGACACACCTTGAGGCGATGATCACTAACCATAAGGTGACACGCTTCTTACGACTATTATACAATATTTAATTACTACTTAATTAATGACCTCAGCATACATTTCAAGGTTCCTACGTAGAAAACAAATTTTCTCTTGGAACATATTTTCTTATCTCTATGACATATACAAGGTTTTACAACGTCAGTTGGCGATCCATGTGATGTCATTGAATATACTTGCATTATGTAAAGGATCAATCTGATTAAATATGAAAAATATAAGCTCGCGAGTAAGCATATACCTGCAAATGATGACTCTTCAATCTGTCTAATAAGAAATAAAAAGAGCGGCAGGTCTACCAAGAAAAGTAAAGTCCGACATCGGGAGGCCGGGCGCGCATACCCCATATCTTACCGTTGAAACAGTTGAGGAACCTACACATACATACTTACTGAATCAAAATCTGCAAACACACTCTTCTTGGTAGTAAAATTAAATATCTCGCTTTTAATAAAAGTAAAAAGTAATAAATACATATAATTCACGTCTAACTTTTAAACACAAACCAACATTAATTAATAAGGCTGTCTAGAATAACAATTTAATTAGCAAAGCCCAGCGGCACGAAATGTAAAGGTCAACTTAACTGCATAAAGTTAAATAATTATGAAATTACTTATTCAAGTTTCATTTGCTGAAGAATACGGAGGCCTTGATGCTAAATGTGGATTTATTTGAGTGTCGTGGGGTCCAATTGGACTTTGAAAATAAGGTGGTAGAGATAAATAATCAAAAATATCTAGGTTCAAATAAAGAAGGCGTCATCTTTACCCATTTTAACTACAACGTTTCGGACATACACTACCCACAGACGGTTGCGTATTATAACACCCTCTTTATTTCATATTCGTAGAAAAGTCGTAGATATCCCTAAAACAATTCGTAGGCTGGAATATGAAATCTATTGTAGCGTTTCAGAACGTACATGTAAATTGGATCTGTATATTGAAGTGACGAAATTGAATTGGCTGTCCCCGTAGGATTCAATATTAATATTAGACCCACTACCCACGACAATCGCAATTTTACTTCGAACATTGTTGAATATAGTTTGTATGGCACCGTACCTAACGATCTGATAAGTAGTGATCAGAAAATTGAGTTTGTAGTCATCATTTCAGCCGTAATAAGTCCAATGCTGGACGAAGGCCTCTCCCAAGTATTCTTCGTCCATAGGATGATATTGCCATACTCACCACGCTCGGCAGACGGATTGGCGGGCGTAGTTTCTTTGGCTTCTGGGGCTTTCGACGCTGCTGCCCATCAGAAGCATTTTCAAGCTAGGGAAAGATAGGAATTTGTTAAGTCTGGGAAGGTAATTAAGGTATTGAGATACTACTCACTCAGTTGAATGGGAATAGCAAGTAGCGGCTCAAGAGGACGGGCGCGCGTACCCGATGTCATAACTGTAACCACCGGCCAAGCAGTTGAGGATGACTGACCTTGAGTTGAACACTGACCTTGAGTTTACATTATTTAAATGCCACTTGGTCATTCACAACAATCTCATTTTCGTTGAGAAAACTTCTATGCATTAATAAATACTACAAATGGTCTACAAAGGTCAAAGTTATTTAACCTTAAAAAGTCTTACTTTAAGGTATTAACGTTCCCACAAACCCAACCAATGCGGCCTTTGTGATTTTTAACTTCGTTGCAGAATACACCTTTCCCAAAATGTCACCTAGTCGCAAAATAATAACTAAAAGCGTCCAGTGTCGTCTGTATCCTTCAGGAACTTGAAAAGTATTCGAAATTTTAAGTCAGGACTGTGTTAAGGTAAATGCTAATTAACGGGGTTAACTTAGATATCCCGTTTTGTAGCCTATAACTAATCAAAGATCCAAACTTTCGTATACCGCCTACTGTTCACAGTTTTTCATGGTAACGACCATACATACACTTTTAATAATACTTAAGAATATTTTACATTTTTCTTCCTCAACAATTAATCTTATAACAATACATCGTAAAAGCTAGCTTATGGTAAAGTAATTATATTAAAATTTGCGCAAAATAAAGGTAATATTATCATAAGGAAAAAGACGCAATTTAGCCAAGCACCCTTGTGATACAAGAGATGTTTACGTGATCCAAAATGGATGAATAATTAAAATGGCGGTCTCAACTGAACAAATGGGAAAAAGTTTGGCGATTTGTTTTGCTTTCCCCATGGAGTTAGGAATTAAACGGATTTAAAGAACAAAAATAATGATCTCTGTACTTTTTGTACTGAAGGAAATTAACAAACACAAGGTATGTTTTTATAACTTTATGTACTCTTGGATATATAATATAAATTTAATTTTAGTAGAAACGAATAAAAGGTTTTGAGCTAACCTTTTTCTATATACACTAAGGGGGATTTCTGATATTTAAAAAAATATTCAATACAGACTGGAAATAAAACACTTTTAATCTTCTTATATCTTCTTCTTATATACGCATAATATACGGAACATTATTAAAAGAAAAAAGACGCAATTTTGCCAAGTACCCTTGTGATACAAGAAATGTTTACGTGATCCGCAATGGATGAATAATTAAAATGGCGGTCTCAACTGAACAAATGGAAAAAGTTTAGCGATTTGTTTTGCTTGCCCCGTGGAGTTAGAAATTAAACGGATTTAAAGGACAAACATAATGCTCTGTGTACTTTATGTACTGAAGGAAAATGAGAAACATGAGGTATGTTTAAAACTGTATGTACTCTTGGATATGTAATTTTATTTTAGTAGTACGGTGGAGGTTTTTGAGTTAACGTTCTTTATAATACAATTTGTAAAGAAAACCCTGTCTGATCCTTAAAGGGTGATTCAATCCGTAATATGAACAACTTTTATGGGACCAATGCTGGGAACTCAACATTTTGTTTGACGTTCCCATACAAATTGACCGGGTGGCTGAACATTTTTGTATGGAAATGAGTTTTTCATGAAAGTTGTTCATATCGGCTGGCTGAATTATTCCTTCAAGGATCGGACGGGGTTTTCTTTACATATGTATATTGTAAGTAGGATTTCTGAGATTTAAGAAAAATATACAATACAAACTGGAAAGAGAACGCTTTGAATCTGCTTATAACTCTTGAAGAAATAAAGGGTCCCAACAGAGAAATTTTGCCTAGCAGTAAACTCAGAAAGTGATGTATAAAACAAGCAAAAATGCTTTTAATACCTACCTAAAATACGCTCAAAGATTGAATATCGTAACACTGCTGAGAATAAAAACCTATTTGTAACATCCGTTATTAGTAATAATAATATAATTAGCACCCATCAACTCCTACATTGTCAATTTGAAATACGAGTATATGACAATAATTTTGATGTAAGGCTTCCCATATTTGCTTAAGATCGAAATTATTGTGGTACAATAAACAGGAAGACTCAAAAGTATCAAACTCAAACTTCTAATTAAATATCCGCCTACCACAAAAGTGACTCTTTTGTGATGGGCGGATATTTATACAGCTATTTGGTAGAACTTTGATCATTTTTGTGTGAATGCAGTAATCTATTTAAAGAAATACCTCCGTGCCTCTGTGTATAAAGAATATTTCCTCGTTAGCGAGTTCAGAACAAGCAGGCATTGCAGCGCTAAGGCTAGCCTGAATTATTATGTGCCACAAAGGGAAGATAGACCGAGCTCCAGACACCGCGAGCCTTACCACAAGGCACATTGGGCCTAAGCGTCATAGGCCTCAATGACACTTAGTCTCATAATGCCGATTTCCGTCATTAAAACAAAAACAAAAACGAATCCAAAATATATTCTAAGTTAAAATCGAAAATATGTGACTATCGGGAAGAGCATGTAGTAGAGTGGGACAGATGGAAATACGAAAGAAAAATTGCCGAAGCTGAAATATCGAAGCTCATTCGATAATTTAGAAGGTTGGCTAGAAAATGATAAATGAGTGTGAAAAATTGGCCATTGCGCCAATGGGCAAAACGGAGGGCCGATCAATAACCATTCATCTTGTCCCTACTAAATGCGATTTTAGGCTCCAGACTATTTTTATATACCACATTTATACTGACTTTATACCTACATGTCTCTTTACTGTATATCGCTTAGCCGCTGTAGTAAATAATAATGTCTTAAAAATACACATTAAATATATATATTTAAATAGCTTATATATTATTTACTAACTGCATAAAGTAAAAAAAAAAAAAAGAGTAAAGTGTGGACAATACTTACTCTGGTAATTCATCCAGGAACTTTTTCATTGTTTTAAAAATCTCTAAGGTATAAAATATTATATTTAAGAATATAATAGAATATAAAAGAAGTAAGATTAAATAAGGTCTTCGTAAAATAATAAGAGATAGAAACTAACATTGACAGTACTGCTACCTCTGGGAATAAATTGAGTATCAACTGATGTCTTGAAAAACTAAGCTATTCTATAAATATAGAGTATTTGCAAGAAAACAAGATGTTTACTAAAAAGTCCATAAAGGTTTTATTATCTTTGCTGTGCAGAGAATTTAAAGAAAGAACCAAAAAGTAAAACTTAGTCTGCCAAGGTTTATTGTTTGATTCCATCAGTATTTCATTGGAATGATAGAATAAGTATTCCGTGAGTAATGCATAAAAAAAAACTTACAACTATTGGTTTGTGTAAACCACAGAATATCTAGTGACGTTACTTCGAAGGCAGCGTTAATAGAGTAAACATAATTTGCATTTGCCTGTTTCAACAAAGGGTGAATACTACATTACATCCACTCCGCTTACTGGCCACACCTACATCTTTTATTCTATTGGATTGTTATAAAGCTCCAATTTTGCTACCAATTCTACACGAGGTACATTTGGTTCGAAAGTACTCTGCACTAAACTCCAAAAAATCTAGGACTGACAATAATTTTAGTACTTATATTCGATGCGAACATAATATTATCAGTAATTTTTGTCATTACCATCATCATTTCAGTCGTAAGATATCCATAGCTGGACAAAGGCTTCTTCCAAAGATTTTTCATTCCAAGCTTGGCAGGTGGGTTGATGAGCGCATTTTTTTGGTCTCTTGCGCTTACTACGCTGCTGCCCATTGTAAGCCTTTTTAAGGTAGGAAAATAATGAAATTGTAGTATTTCAGAAGGAAAACCCAATATTAGTTGTTAAAGACATTTTTTATTTAATTGAGAAGCAACAAAAATTTCAAAAATATTTTACATTTTACATTGGTCCTAACCACCGCCAGAGACGTTATTGGCGACTTATTTACCGATTTCCGTCATTTAAAAAAAGAACAAAAACTGAATCCGCAGTTAAATTTTATATAATTATAGAACCTGCTCACAAAATTACACGAGAGTCGGTTAAGATATATACCATCTATAAAGAAGCACAGGTAGAGCGGGCCGGATGAAAATACGAAGGAAATATTGCCGAAGCTGAAACAGAGAATCCAAAGATTGTTTTCTTTTTTATATGAAGTAACGTTACAAAATGTCAATCCCTTCGTCAAATAAAGTAATGGTTCAACCGTAAAGATCAAAACATTTAGGACTATATTAGTCTTTATACGAAGGAAAAACAAACAAGATTTTTAAATGTAAAAATTAAATTAAAAAAAAACGACGACTCTGCCCAGAATTTATACTGTCGGTATTAAGAAGTTATGGTAATTCAGAATCTCACTTACCCGACAAAAACGTATGGTATGGTAACGTAAAGTAAAAATGCGCCTATGAAAGCTTTATTTATTTTTAATGAAAATTAAAGTTTATTAATTATTTTGCCTACATTTTTGTTTTCAACTCATCGCCATTAAGAAAGGTGGAATGAAAACGTCAAAATTAAACGCCGACGAATAAAAATTGTTTGATGTTTGTTGTGAAATGTGTTTAATTACACTTTCTGAATTAACGAAACGTTTATTTTAGCTTGAGCTTACTTACAGAAATGTATTTTCTTTGTCAGATATTCTCCTGAATATAACGTTTTTTGCTTGCTTACTCTACTGGAATATTTGATTTGCGTTATTGTTTTGAATGAGGTGTTGTCACCATTTCAGCTGTCAGAAGCCCACTGACAAAGGATTTTTCGTTCCATGGGAGGATATTGCCATACTCGCCGCGCTTGACAAGCATGTTGGCGAGCGCAGTTTCCTTGGCTCTTGTGCTTCCGATTCTTAAGCTGTGGAGGATAGAAAATTGTTAGATTTAGGAAGAGAAGTATTAAGATAATACTCACTCGGATGAATGGAGGAAAAGCAAGAAGTAGTACCTGCAACCGTACGCAATAGGAATAGAAAATACTAGCTTTTTGCCCTAAATTTGTTGATGTAAGTCTGATAAATGTGTAGACTAACCCCAATTCGAAAAATTGTTAATTGTATGTCTAATCTAACAGATCGATTTGACAAAGTGGACATTTAGTGAGAGACCGACATTCTCTCCAATAGTTCTTTTGCTCTCCTCGTTATTCGATGGTCATCCCGGTTACATCCGTAGCTATGATGCTGAAGTCTGCTTTAATGAAAGAATGTTACGTACTTAATTAAAAAAAATCGTGCAGTTAAACTTTGATAAAGATTTTATCCTACTTACTATCATATATTTATCCCACCGATTTTCATCCGTCGTATTTTAAATTCTTATGGCGATAGTCAATGAAGGTTTTCGCGCGTGCCATTTTAAGTGGTGTTAAGTTTGGTATCATTTTTTTTGACTAGCTCCGTGGCGCAGCGGTCAACACGCCTGCCTGCGACACGGAGTGACCGGGTTCGATCCCCGGCCAGGTCAAGATGGAAAATGATCTTTTTCAGATTGGCCTGGGTCTTGGATGTTTATCTATATATGTATTTGTTATAAAATATAGTATCGTTGAGTTAGTATCCCATACCACAAGTCTCGAACTTACTTTGGGGCTAGCTCAATCTGTGTGATTTGTCCGTATATATTTATATTTATTTATTATATTTATTTAAGGAGTTAATTTTTTAAGTAATAAAAAGTACTTTTATTAATTTCGGTTAAGTTTTGGTTTTCTGCGATGAAAGTTTTTACAAATCTATATACCAAAATAAATATATTTATTCAAAATAAAAAATACTCATTTATTTTGTAACCATAGAGTAAGTACAATCATACTAATTGAACTTCAACTTAGAACTACCTGATCATATTTTTTAATCGGTATTTAAGTTAATAAAAATCATAACCAAAAATCTTATTTTAAAAACGTTGTTTAATAATATATAATGGTGGTGGATGAGAGAGGAACTAAGTAGTCAAAAGAATATATAGGATGAATACAGAAAAACCCTAACCAGAATTTATTCGTAGTTATATCTTTATATTTCACTAATAAGATATAATTTTATTATTACATAGTAATTATAGATATTTGTACTTAAGAAGTAGGAGTGCAAGCAACTGTCTGTAAAACAAAACGTGGCTGCTGGTACGAAAGCCCTGATATCAAAAATTATGTATCTATGATGGTTAAGATCTAGTAATATTTAAGGTTTTATTTGTTTATTTTTCTAGCAACAAAATTACGCACTTCCTCTGCGAAATGATACTAATGTAACGACGCAGACATTCTCCACAGAATTACCCAATCAAATAAATTATCGTCATAAGACGCCGCGCTCTATTTGTAGTCTATTATCACTACAAATTGAGTATATTGTGGGCCTTTCGGTCAAAGGGCTTGCCTCGGGTCATATTACATTGTCAGTAATTATTTATTTACTTGCACACATACAAATCATACAATTTTAAAAGGCTCCATGTGATTGGATTTATATGTACAGTAGCAGACTTATCCTGAAGAGATTTCATCCACTCAACCAAGTAGCTGAATCGCAAGGTCAGATCACTACATAGTGTAAAAACAAAGTCGCTTCTCGCTGTCGGTCTATCCCTATGAACCTGTATATATACTTATTATTATTAAGAGCCGTCAATGTCCCAACGCTGGGCAAATACCTCTTTCTCTCTTTTCCATTTTTGTCGGTCTGTGGTTTGTGTTCTCCAGTATTTGTTATATTTTTTCAGTACATCGCACCACCTTGTCCTTGATCGGCCACGTCCCCGATTGCCGTTTTTTTTACATAATAATATACTTAGAACTTTAAAACTATGCAAAAGATTTTGATGCAGTTTTTTAGGGTTTCGTACCTCAAAAGGAAAAACGGAACCTTTATTGGATCACTTTGTTGTCCGTCTGTCGGTCTGTCTGTCTGTATGTCAAGACCCTTTATCTCAGAAACGGGAAGAGGTATCAAGCTGAAATTCAAATCAAATATTTAGATCTATTGTTCCTTGGAGCCGTGAAAAAATCAACTTCCAAGCCAACGCAATCAAAATATACAGCCGTTTATGCCGCAAATTTTCGATATTCGCAAGAAAATCAAAACCTTCTGGGTACTTCCCGTTAACTCAGAATATTGAAATTTGGTACAAAGCAGGGTGCTGACGTGCTGGTAAAGGAAAAATTACGAAAAGCATAGATTTTATGCATGGAACCCTTCATCCGGTTTTTTAATAGATAGAGTGATGACAAGAGGAAGATTTATATGTATAATTTATCGCACCCCTGCGAAGCCGGGGCGGGTCGCTAGTGTACAATAAATTTACCCAATTTGTTCGATCAATTTAAATTAAAAAGAAAAAAGATTCATACTACATATTTATTCTGACTTCATTACATGGTATTTGCACTTTCATTTGTAATATTCTAGACTATTACTCGTAACAGGTCTGTCAGTCTAGAATATTAATGATTATTTAAACGTTTACAGTTGTAATGTACCATCTGTTATTCAATGACGTTAAAACAACGTTTGAGTATCATTAATATTATCGTAATTTGTAGTTTAAAACCCAAAAATAAGCCACTCAAATACCCATTTGACGCTACAATGTATTATGTGAAGGTACGTTGAATTTACCAACCCATAACATGTGACCTCGTTAGGAGAATATTAAATAAAAACACATATAGGAAAATGTAAACGTATTTTTTCTTCCGATACCCAATAACACAACATAGCGCGAGTAGAGAAGCGTGACGATAGGTATATTCTGACGCTATGTAATTTCCGGCAGAGTAGAATAATTTTCTTTACTTTTCTTAGTCAAAAAATTTAGAAGCTTAAATACAATACATAATAATCTTGTATACAAAAATGCACGAGGGTTATCATTATATAAGTTTTAGTTAGTATAAACAAGTATTTTTTCTTCTAAGATTATTCCCTACTTCGTTGTATAAAAATAATAATGAATTTACTTTTAAGCTACGCAAACTAAAATTAATTAAAAAAAAAAAAATATGAAGTGTCTTTATAAAAAAATAGTGTTCATGTGCCATGCCAAAAAAGGTGGCTGCATTCTTGGCATAGCTCATGTAACATCATGTCTTATAGTAACATATAGTGGTACAGTTTTTGCAAATCACTAAGGAAAGTAACATGACGTGATTTTGTTATTAATGTCGACTTATGGTAGCTTAAGTTACAGAACTTACTTCCAATTCCAAGCGCTGTGACACAAATACATACACACTATACATATTTCCCACAAGTAAATCCCGTTTGAATTCGTTAATTGCAAAAACTGTTCATTTCTCATCTCCTTTTATTTGACGAAGACATCGCGTATTCCATTACTGTGATGAAAATCAGTTAAGGGGACCAATTTCAATTCAGATACGAATTTGTATCGTATTTGCATATTTCCTTTTTATTAAAAACGAAAGTTTGTATAGATATAACAATGTGAGAGTTTCGACGAAACTTTGACATATCAAAATAGCACATAGGCTTATGAGCTATTTTATCAGCTATAAAATAGAAAAGGTAACCTTTATCGCGTGAAAAAGCTAGTTAGTGAATAAGTGATTAAGTTTTGTATATATCTTATTACAACGAAAAACAAAGTCATTTTGACTTTTGGACGCTTATCGTAATCCTTCTTACATAAAATATATTCTATTGTTTTTATTGTTATTCAACATTGAGGTCCAATCTTGTAGTTTGTTTCATAACAATAATCCTAGTAAAAAAGAAAGAGATTGGCCAAACTTAATCACAAGTAAATAGTCTACAAAATTACTTGATAATCCAATCAGGTATCGTACCTGATTGAATTAACGAGTAAATTTGTTTAATTAGAAAATATTTGGGGCGGCAGGCGTCTTGAAATAGACACGTATATAACATTTCAGACTGACGTTACAAACACACACGAAGACCCTTTAAAGCTTCGTTTTTGTTCGAATAATGGATTTGTAAACACACTAGGGTCCACCTCCCACGATCGTACACAAACGAACTAAAAATAGTCATTTTATTCGAAACTATAAATATAAGTTTCTATTGAAATACACACTTTTGTGCAAAATAAACATCAGATTGGTTTAAAAAAAAAACAATCCAGTCATATTGATGTTCATAAAATTATAATAAGAGGCAGGTATATTGAATTCTAATGATTTGACCGCTCATGATAACTTTCTCTGTATTTTTTTGTAGTGTTTTATGAAATACCTGGATGGCAGCACTAATATTTCAGATACATTAAGTTGTTATTGTACAATAATTTGATAGCTGTTGCTGCTTTCAATATTTATTACATAAGATATTTTTTACATATGAACGAACACGGTTAATTCTCTGCATGGTTATATGGTATCCTATCTTATCTTAGGTGGGGCCGATTCAGAATCGGTAGCACGTCTAACCTTTGGGTTATTTTGTATTTACCCCATGCCTTACTCACCCGCACGGAGTATTCCAAAGAAGGACTGCATAAGCTTCAGAACATCGCCCAGTACGTAGTGCCTGTAGTCCTCTAGCTCAGGATAAGCTGATCCTAAGAGGTCCAAATGCTTACCAGCCAACGAGTCACAGATACACAAAATGTATCTCATTGTCTTCTCCGATTCCTCACATGCTCTACATAGTGGACTTTCGCTTTATGTATGGTAAATATCAGGGTAGTGCCGCACCGTCATCAAAACCAGTTGGCTAGTAGCTTAAAACGGTGCCATGTACCACGAATATAAATGCTTGTGACACAGATAATCGAAATAATGATGCGTAATCTAAGCCAACCCATTACTGTACTTAGGGATCTGTTCCAACGATCAGCAATAGCTTCTCCAAGGTGTTGCCGTTTTTAATTATTATTCAATGACCACAGCTCTCCAGATCTGACGTTACAGGAAACCATTTCAGAAAACCTTAATTCCGAAACGTGTTTCATATTATTTCGGAGGGATTTGGAGGACAACTTTTCTAACCCGTGGGATAAGTTAAAAATAAAAAGTTTTTAAGGGAAAAACGTTGCGACACAGTACCAACATCTAAAAACAAAACTCGTGTTTTTTTTTTGTTTAAAAAAAATCCAAATTTTAATTAACATGAAAATGTTCTGTATAATGGAAGTCTAGTCAAAGGACAAATTTTATCGACCGATCTCTTAACCATGTGCATTTGTCCATTAGCTATAAAGCTTTCATATTTAAAAGCATCATTTATACCACACCTACGCATGGTATTAAATTCAAAGGGTAATCATAAAAGGATTAAAATAGGTCCATCAGTCACAGGCCTGCTTTTTGGGATAGAAAAATAATAGGTATTTTTAGAGAACTTCGTAAGAGATTTGGAAAATATGCTAATTTGACATTGGACTTGTCTTTAAACAAGAAGTGGAAGAGATATTGGAATATTATAAATCTTTATGAAACACAAGCTTACAACCTTGCATTATATTGGAGAATTAGGTTTCGTTTTCCTTACGAAAAATATAAAGAAATTACCTACTGGACCCATGGGTGGCCTTCAAGCATAAAATTATATCTATTTGGTAAAAACAGGTTACGTAAGACTATTATGTGTCGTCTTTCATATTATGTCAAATTGTAACGTCCTGAAATACCTACAGGATTTTCTTATGTTAAGCACCAATACCCCATATATTGACTGCGTGCCTTACTATAACAATATAGTCATTTCTTTTTAATCCTAATCCTAACTAATATTAAAAATGCGAAAGTGAGTTTGTTTGTTTGTTTGTTACGCTTTCACGCCATAACTACTGAATCGGTCATCATGAAATTTTGCATACAAGTTCTCTGGAGTACGGAGAAGGACATAGGCTAGCTTTTATCCCGGGAAAAAGTACTATTCCCGAGGGATCGACATTAACGCGGGCGGAGCCGCGGGCGAAAGCTAGTAATCCTTACTAATATTATAAATGCGAAAGTGAGTTTGTTTGTTTGTTACGTTTTCACGCCGTGACTACTGAACTGATCATCATGAAATTTTGCATACAAGTTTTCTGGAGTACGGAGAAGGACATAGGCTACATTTTATCCCGGGAAAAAGTACTATTCCCGAGGGATTGACATTAACGCGGGCGGAGCCGCGGGCGAAAGCTAGTTTTATATATTTGTTTACTTGTTACATACTTAGATTTTCTGTACTTATTTTATTTAATTTTTATTTTCTAGGGAAAAATAATGGATTATATATTTATATTTTATTTAATTGGTGTAAACGTTAATTACAATGGAGTAAAGTTAAACGATCTGACCAGTCAAGCTTTCCTAAACCTGAAAAAGATTGTCAAACGATGAAAAATCACTCAAAGAAATGAAATAAAGCAATAATTATCCTTTTTGAATGCGATTTCACTTGTCATTCGTTTCTATTGAAATCACTGAACGAACTTATAAACGATTCTCATTTTTTAGGGTATAGGGTTGCCCTTGATATTTATTTGGTTTATTTTACCGGCCTCTGTGGCGAAGTAGTTAACACGCGAGCCTGCTACACGAGGGGCCGGTGATTCGATTCCCGACGAGGGCAAACACTTGTCTAATTTTTACAAGTATTTGTCTGTAGTTCTGAAGATTTGGTTAGTTTCAGGCAGTCGGCTGTAAAAACCTTTGTCAATCATATGAATCTTAATAGCAGACCCCGGGCTCCAACTCTGTGGACGAAACCAAGAAAAACTTTCAAATGATGATGATAACAGGTCATGGTAAATTTTAAGAATCCCTTACAGGTTTATTATAACTTTAGGATTATGATCAGTCATCGATCATGATTCTAAACTTATAATAGTAAAATATTGATCACTTTTCAGAATCAGAAAATCTAAACATACCGTAAGAAAAAAGCCAAAAAACAAAAAATTGGTGGTCTGTGAAGGTTTACGGATGATAATTTTACGTGATAAAAGTGGAAGAGAGATAGATGATGATGACGATGATGATTATGATAATGATGGAACGTTACATATTTTCGTGCATGCAGCCGGTGTCCATCGATGTATAAGACGTTATCACGCCAAAATAAACCTATTGAAATTTGACCTGCTAAAGTTAATAGACCGAAAAATAAATAAATCAGCAATAGAACTTAAGGCGAGGCCTCAAATGTTTGGTACCTTTGCTCGGCAAAGGACTGATCAAGTGCGCGCAAGGGATAGCGCTTGGCGGTTTAGCCCGTGAATGATGAGATAGGAGATAGTCTCGAGTCACTCAAAGAAAAAAACGTAAGCGCCAAATTCGTTATTTCTATTTTATATAAAATCAGGCCGGTTAATTGTATTTTCATATTTACATTTTGATGAATAACTAATAACCTATCTTTTAGTCTAAAAACCATTATTTCATTCGTCGCATTTGAGCTACAATAACAAAAACTCTGCGAACGAAGACCATTTTTCAAAAAATATTTCTATCGAGAAAATTTTATCAAAACGTGTTTTCATCTTCAATTTTTGGAGATGAAATAGTCAAAAATCATATTACTTAGATTTGAAACTCCTAATTTAAGTATTTTGCGAGATAAATAAGGTTCAGAACGACCTTATTTACAGTGGTATCACCTTAAGGTTTTGCCAATACCTGTGCAACTAACCAAATTGGAAGTAAGGTTGAATGTATTTTATACTCCAACCTAGTGTGTGAACTATTTATGAGTACTTTTTTATGAAAACCAACAACGCCATTCTCATAAGCTACCTACTAATAAATATTTACACAATGGCCGTGTATTTGAATTTGTAAAGCAACATTCATGGAATTTACATAAACGATTCGCTGCATAAAGCCCTTTCATTAATTTAGCCGTATTTTTCAGGAAAATGTTTTTTGTTTTTCAGTCCTTTGTGGTCTGAGTTGGTAATGTTCTTTTTCCGGTCAGCAGATGGTAAACCTACTCTAGAATAATGGTGGAATCCATAAATTGTTTTAATACACTGTATAAGCTTCCACGGCTGTATTAAATACTTTTGGTAGGAAGTTACTTCATGATCCTACTAAAAATTAACAGCTATTTTAGGAAGCAGGTATTTATAATTTACAAAAAATCTCCCAAGCACGAGTCAGACTCGCGTATGAGGGGTTCCGTACCATTATCTATAATAAGTTTAACTTTTTTTATTAAATGATTAAAAATATTTTTATTACGTGATGTAACTTAAAATTTATTCTTTTTGCAACTTTTCTTATAACTGTGCTATAAGACGTTGTTTCCTACTAATTCCATTTAATGACGTATAATATATAAAATACACGGTGAAATTTTGATCGTTCTAGACTCTTAAGGCTGAACGAGGCGATACTTTTCCCATACAAATTTCGGGGGGGCTGTACTCCATTGTTTGACATTGTACATCCAAAGTTTAACATGATAATAGATTAGTAAAATAAAAAGCCATCAAGAAGTTATGAGCCAACAAACTTTAGCTTTTCTGACTAATTTTAACACAACTATGTCGTTTGTTCGTCCTTTAAGGGATGATTCAGCCCGTTGATATAAACAACTTTTCCTATGGGACCAATGCTGGAAACTCAATAAAGTTTTTGACGTTCCCATACAAATTAACCGGGCGGCCGAAACTTTTCGTATGAAACTGCCCATTTTTTGAGTTCCTAGCATTGGTCCCATAGGAAAAGTTATTCATATCGATGGGCTGAATCACCCATTTAAGGGTTCAGAACGATAAAAATTTCACCGTGTATTTTATATATTATACGCCATTAAATGGAATTAGTCATATCATGTCATATATCATTTATGGTTCCCTAACCTTAAAATGATTGTTGAACGATGAAAACTTCTGGGATTGATAGGCAATAATGATAAATTATCCTTTTTGAATGGCATTTTACTTTTCATTAGTTCCTATTAAAATCACTGGCCTAATTTAGAACGGTTGTAGGTATCTTTTGATTGCGTTGGCTTAGAAATGTGTTTTTTTTTTTCATAGCTCCAAGGGACAGTAGACCTGAGCAATTGATATAAATTTCAGCTTGATACCTCCAGGCGTTCCTAAGAAAAAGGGTCTTGACAGACAGTCAACAAAAAGACAAAGTGAACCTATAAGATTTCCGTTTTTTTTCTTTTAATGCACGGAACCCTAAAATGATGAAAATACTATAAATAACAGGTATTTCTAAAGTAGGTTAAAGATTTTTTTTTCAATAAAACGCGAATGTATTGGAATTTTTACGTAGTTTTATTTTATTGTAAAGGAGAGATTTGTACAATTTTTTTTAAATAGAATATCTGCTAAAAGGCCACGGGCATTTTTTTGCAAATACCTATTCTTATGCCGAAGTTTTTCATTACACTTTTACACATTTTGCTGCTTATTTCACCAATAAATCTGCGAATATTTCGTTTCAAGTCGTCTTTGTATTGTGGATCGTTGGCGTAGATATTATCTTTGATAAAGCCCCAAAGGAAGAAATGCACAGGAGTCAGGTCGCAAGATATCGGTGGCCAATTGACATCACCTCTTCTCGAAATTACGCGATTTGGAAACTTTCGACGTGACTTTGTAATTGAACGTGAATTTCCGTAAAATATTTCTACAGTGTCTATGCGCTCTTTCATTATAAAACGCTCCATTATTAATATATTCAAAATAAATGCATAATAATTGTACATGTGTCAAAACATCGTATTTTTTTTTTATATTTATTTTCGCCATTTGGCTTTCTGTGCCTTTTAGCCCTTAACATTTTTCTACGTGTCAATCAACGAAATGGTGGTGTAATTCATTTCGTTGATTGAATGGGAAGCCCATGGCGACAATTCCCAAAAATCCACTGGTTTGATTTGACCACCAGCCCGCTATGTAAATCTTACTACAGCCGCACCATGACACTTTATTTTAGTTATTCCACACATTGTTCATAAACATGGGCACTTATAACACCAAATTACACCGATTTCACATTATAAAATCCACTAGAAGCAATTTGCAATACAATCCAAAACAAAAACCGTGCAGTCCGCCGAAATTCCCGCCAAGAACTCCAGATATTGTATTTCAAATTTCAATCCGCCATTGTATATTTCTAAAATGGCGCGAAATTAAAATCCTATTCCTACTTTTGACACACCCTTACCGGTTCGGATATTATTTAGCTTCCCGGTCCCTGCTGATTACTTTTCGATTACTTTCATTTTTATTTGATAGTATCCTTTTTACTTATTTAGGGTTCCATAAAGATAAAATGAAACTCTTTATTGCCCCAGGAATAACTAAGAATAAATAATTTAAAAAATACATTATAGTGAACAGTCTGCCATATCGCATAATCAATTTTTTACAAGCATTGTTGAGGAATAGGATTTTACTTCATAAATAACGTCAAAAATAAACCCTTATGGGATCACTTGTCTGTCCGTCTTGTCAGTCAAGATTATTTATTTAATATTACAATTTAGAATCTGTGGTATTTTGAAGCTGTGTAAAAATCCAAATTCTCGGTTAAGGAGATCTAAAGATATGGTCATTTATGTTGCTTATTTTGCGAATTTGCTAAGAACTCTCAAGGAAATCAAAAACTATTGGGTGGTTCCCATATACATATCGTGCAAGGTTTTATAGTAAGAATAAAAGGAAACATCCAAAAACAGAAAATTTGTTGCTAGAACTTGGTATGGAACTGATAGGTGAGTCCGACTAACACATGGTAGGTTTTTTTTTAATACAAATAACTGAAATTTTAGTTTATTCTTCCTCTATCTGAGTCTCATCTGAGCGTTTTACCGGTTGCATCCTTAACAGTGATACGACAAAGAACGGGGTTCGTTATAATTACAGCATTCACACTCTCAATTGGCTTAAATGATTACGCCTGACTGCCTATCCGACGCTTACCCTTAGCAAAAATTACCTTAGCCTATCTTATTTTACTGCAATGTTATTTTACTGCATAGTCTAAAGTATATCAAATTTAAGAGAAAATTGAGTCTGGTGTCGAGGGATTCTAAAGTAGACTCCAGAGTGGAATGTCATGAACTTTATCATTAAATACTTTTAAACTTTCGCGTTGCATATTTACTAAATGCATTAACGGAAATTAGCGCGAACATACCAGCGACCACGGCCGGTGCAACCTGGACGAATTGTCTGGCGAAAAACGGTATGTTCGCGCTAATTCCCGTTAATGCATTTATCATTTTCCCAGAGACATAAAGTGCCAGTTTGTTAATTTTGACTGACGTGATTTTGTCAAAATATCCTCAAAGCAAAGAATATCACATCTCTTCTGATTCGCTCATTTACGTGAAACGTGCCAGCTGCCATTTGATTACACCACACGTATAAAGTATGCTCTAAATAACGTAACACTCTACATCAAAACCGAACATAGCCGAGGCTTTTCACATGGATGATTGATTGTGATATCTTGCGTTACGAAGTTGTATTATTCTTGATATATTTGTAGCTACCTTACCTATAGCTATAGGTACAGGGCACATGCCGTGATAATTTCAAGTATAGCGGATATGTACGAAGTTTATAAAAATACAGCATTAAGTGATTCAGAATGGGAGTCTAGCAGCAGTCGATCTGAAAAAGCAGTAGATTTTTAGTGAAGACATAAAAAGTATTCAAAATCTTATAAAGGTTAAATAGCTTGAAAATTAAAAGCCGGCAATAAAAAACAAAAACTGTTCATTTTGTTGAAGGTTAACAAAAAAGTTCAATTTCCTGGAACAATTCCTGAAATCTCAATAGTGGTTGCGTAACTGGAGTGAAAATCAAATTAAATTAAAGAACAATAAGCCATTCTTATTAACTCGTGAACTCTGACCTTCGTGGGATTATCCTCCAAGGATCACTTTGAAATTACCAACTTGATAAATTGGATATTTGGCTTAGCATTTAGTTACCTCACAACTTCGTCATTTATGAATCGATTTTTATTCGGCAAGGTATACAGTTTTTGTCTATGGAACAGTGGCTGGCGTTAATGTCAGTTAAAACTTAGGCAATTAAAAAAACACAATATTTCAAATTTGATTTGATTTTGAGAGTTCTTGGCGGGAATTTCGACGGACTGCACGGTTTTTGTTTTAGTTTGTTTATAATGTGAAGTCGGTGTAATTTGATGTTATAGATGCCTATATTTATAATCAATGTGTAAAATAACTAAAATAAAGTGTCATTTATGGTGCGACTGTAGTGAGATTTACATAGCGGGCTAGTGGTCGCTCGCCTTACTGTACTGCGTCGTCTATGATGAAACCAGTGGATTCGTTGGAATTGTCGCCAGGGGCTCCGTTGAATCAACGAAATGAATTACACCATCATTTCGTTTTCTAACACGTAGAAAAATATGAAGGGCTAAAAGGCGTAGAATGCCAAATACCGTAAAACAAATAAGAAAAAAAAAATTCCCTCTACATGTTCATTGTTATAACTCTGGGTTTGCATTAGATTACTTTGGATTATGTAACATTTGTGTGTATAACTGTATAACATTTTTCCAGCTGTCAGTGTAAATTTGTTAAAGGCTGGTAATTTCATTTAGTTGTAAGTGAATTACATTTCGTCGTTTGCGATGAACATTTTATTATACGACTACGGTAAAAGCAAAAGTCAGATTACACGCAACTTTCGCCGCTCAGAATGTATTTTCACGCTCATTGTTCATATATCCCCTTAAATCTCCGAGACACCGAACATTGACTTTCAAAATATGCTCATAAAAACAGTGGTTGGGTCTGGTTTTTTAACTTGTAAACATACATACTTACTACCACTTATTTTTCCTCGCGGGGTAGACAGAGCCAAGACCTAAAAACCACGGTTTAGCATGCTAGTGAGCTGTATATGGAACGAGCGTTATAGGTGGTAATCACGGAGCAAACTTCGTGGTGGTAATCAAAATAAAGACGGGTACGGTGCTAGTTGCCACATCGCCTTCAAACATGATTCGTCAGATTTTTGCCCATTCCCTCTATTGGCTTTTACGATCTGCGCGGTAATAGAAGCAGATAACCTTTTAAACCACTGTACATATCTAATTACTTTGTTGTCTACAGCAAACACCGCAGACCTTGGAGTACTGGATCCGTCACTTTACAAGCCTGACTGTCTTGACGAAGACCTGCTGTGGCCAGAAGGACACGTGGTAAGATGCATTTGAACATTTTATTTAGTGCAATAGTGACTTTAGTTACCGAACGAAAAGGGTGGTGAAATTAGTTCTACTGATTTTATTTATTTTTTTAATTTTATTTATCCGTAAATCACATACAGGTTTTTAAATATTATTATCGCCAAACTGTAAAACAGTTTGTTGGCGAAGACCAATGCATTCACTTTTTACTCTAACCTAATTTAACTTATCTAATTTTATATCTAACTATATTAATAGCAAAGTATTTAATATGTAGACATACAGATTGATTGGTCATTGAAAGTTTACGTTCTAATCATAATTTTAACTCAAATTTTCTAACAAGATGTCTTTAAGTTTCTTTTAGTCTATAGTCTTTTATTCTTCGTTCTATTAGTCTAACAGTATCAGATTTTCAAGCTGCTCAAAGACAAAGAATGTGATGAGCTGCAATACTCAAATCAGATATTTTGTTTGAAACCTTGCTCTCGTTTTATGGTTATAGTCTTTGAATTTCACCAAGGCTAGTGACATGATGTTTTGATGGAAGTGTGTATAAATGAGCATATTACTACTACGTTCTGAGCGTACACGTATTTTTTTAAATTGTTTTACAATGTAACATGTTCATGATCAAATGTGATCAAATGAAAGTACAGTTCATAAGTTTGCGTTCACTTCTTCTTTACAAGTCAAAATAGCTATATACTCGTATATAATAAATGTTATATTAAGTTAGTCCAGAATTTGGCGAACTCGACGGCACGATCATTTGCGTTCATCAAGATCTCCACAGTGCAGGGCAGTAGCTGGGGCAGTTCATTAGATGGGTCACTTAATTTTGAATATTACACACAATTTTACGCGTGAACATTTCGGTGTTTGCGGTAAGGATGTAAAACTCCTGATTATGACATTTGACACGTGAATGTGTTTGCCAAAAGCCGTGAGAATAAATACATGCTGAGCTTGAATTCCGAGTTTATTTGATTTTTACACGACTGCCAAAAAGGGAGTATATTGTTTTTCGAGTTCATATGTGTTTGTATTTGTAGCTAAATATGTACGTTACTTTCTTGCATTATAACTTCTATATCACTAAACGGAGTTGAACCTATTAAGTATCGTTAGGATATTTACTTCATATTTTGTGACTAATATTTTTTTTTTTTACTAGCATTGGTCCCATAAGAAAAGTTGTTTCGTTGAGTTGTATATGTTTTTATTATATCAAGTACTATCGTTGAGTTGGTATATTACGACACAAGTTCAAATTCTAGTGTTAGGATGGCTCAATCTGTGTGATTTGTCCCTATAGATAGATTTATATGTATTTATAATGATACTTGTCCAAATATTTTGTTTTTTTTTCTCTCTTTTTTGTTATATTACTTTAAGGTTCATGCAATTAGTCAATCGAGACTAAAAGCAGATTGATAAGATGAAGAGCCTGATAACTCAGTGGTCGTGAGCATTTAAAGCGCATACGCATGATAAGCAACCTTGGGCGCAGTCCCCACTGTGATGGGTGACCGCAAGTGGCATTAAATATCTCTAGCTCCTCCGTGCTTCGGTAGGCACGTTATTCCGTTGGTTCTGGCTGTCATCATTAGACAGCTTGAAAAATCTGCCACTAGTGTTAGCTACTTACAAAGAAAAGTAGATATTGGTTTATTTTCGAGTGTGCAAATAGTCAATAATGCTATCAGATTTTTCAAGCTGCCTATAGGTCTCTGACATAGCTTATACGACTGACAGAGAAATTGCTACACCAATTTTGATCCCCAATCTAGCTAGCAGGGACCGTGCCCTGTTGCTTTACTTGCATCCCCTTGGAAAAGTTGTTCAATATCATGGGCTGATCATCTATACCCAAATATCTAGATTTGTCACTAATTTTACGAACGAATTATGACATTTAAAAACAACACGCCTAAAGTGAACAGTTGCCTAAACACACAAAAACCTATTTATTTAAACACACTTTGTTGACAAACTCTTATTCTGTGTAATTTTTTAATCTTATTGTATTTACCTTCTTAATTTTAACCTATTTACAAACGTTTTTGTTGCAATGGCCATCGCAATTCAGTGCGGCAATGCAGCTAGCGTTTTGGGCACGTTTGCGCCAGATACTTGACAGGAGTTTTAAATTATAAATTATTTTTAGTATACATCCACTGTTTCCGTCTTGTAAATAAGGAAAAATCTGTCGGCTTTATAAAAAAAAAACTAGCTGATTTTCTCGCGTCATCGTCGTTACCTCGGAAACAATACTTTTTAACTATATTCAGTAGCCTATGTCCTTCATCATAGTCCAGAGAACTTGTATGTAAAATTTCATGATGACCGGTGGTTCAGTAGTTACGGCGTGAAAGCGTAACAAACAAAGAAACAAACTCACTTTCACATTTATAATATTAGTAAGGAATGGATGAGGATGTTTGAGTCCGCGGCTTTGTTCGAGTTTAAGCTATACATAGTAAGGTATAATCAAAGGCCTGAGTTAACACAGATAGCGAGACAGATTTCTGACAAAACCGTTTCTCATCTTGACCACAATTAAGTACATACACACGACACTGTGATTCATAAGGGTTAAATTGTGTTAAAGGGAAAGTTTCAACCCATTTAATTCGGTGTGAATGACATCCACGGTTGATGAAACTTACCTATTCACTATTCAAATGAGGTTTTGAATAGATTAATTTGAAGTCGTTACAACTGAACTGAATGCTAAACTTGTGTTTGACAAAAAAGCTTTATTAGAAAGACCGTACAACGGTCGTTCTCAAAAAGCTTTTTTTAAATTAATTACAGAAAAACTGTTAAGAAATTGAGTTACTTACTTCAATTTACCAATAAACAATATAACTTAGTTTTGATGAAACATACAATAGTTTAAAAAACATTAAAATGTACATGTCATTCACTGACAAGCTAACGAGTAAAGACATCTTACATGACGTCATACGGCATATTCGCATGCGTTCTGTATGATTGATTAACTATCATCGAAGTATCTAATGATGCCGTTTAAATAAAGAAATACCCTGTGTTTATAGAAAACTTGTAATGATTTTAAATCTTCTTCTTCTTCTTCTATCGTGTCAATGGTCCAAACGATTAAATGAATCTTGCCCAGAATGATGCATGATTTTAAATAAATAAATAAATGTGCTTACCGGCTTACGATATATGTATTTATTTATAATTAAATAAAATGTGTTATGTTCATCTAATGAGGCTTATCTATTGGAGGCACCCTTATTTAAGTTTCTTCAATACAGTAACACCAATAAAAGCGTCACTCTAAATTACTACAGAGGTATCTCAGCGGCAGTACCTATTAAAACAAAAAGCGTTCTTCATTTTGCATATCGACATCGTCACGACACTATATCACCCTGAAATCGGACAGACTATGACTTGTTACCTTAATTGCCTTCACATTTGATTTCCCTAGGGCCGAGTGTGGTTCACGCTGAAATACGAGTCTAGCACTGAACGGCTACAGGTGCATATCATAAAGGCGAAGCATCTCCCCTCCCGCACCCCCGCGCTGGCCAACGCGTGCGACCCCTACATAAAGTGAGTACTCCGCTTAATTTCTGAAATTGTATTCGATGTGCCGGAATGGAAATTCGAACGTTCCACGAAGCTTTATACACTGTTGAAGCTTTCAATGAAAATGTTTTACGCAATACTTGATTCGTCCAAATATCGTTATCTATAAACTCGTACCTATTAGGGGAATTGAGGATTTATTCTATTTTGCATCTCTGAACTCTGGTGTTAAAAATAACTGTACATATGTATGTAGTAGTATAATGACGTTACCATGATTGTGCAAAATAAATAAGACGGTAAAAAAAATTTAAGATTAGCTCACTGGTTGATCTACCCTAGGAATAAATAGCAAATATGAAGAAAATCCCGTAAAAAAACTCTTTTTCTTCTACCTTTAGCTTATCCTTCATTTTCATGTGGGGTCGGCACAGTATGTCAGTTCCTGTAAAACATTACAAAGATTACAAATTACATTTTAAACCATAGCAATTATTTGTAAATTGCACGCAGTTTTGATACAAATAGACACAATATAATAAGTTTATCAGAACTTTGTTGTTCTAACACTACTTTACAGAGCTTTAAATGTATATAAAGCTATAATCGTAGATAAAACTTTCTTTTAAATAATTACTGCTAGACTTGACTACAGATAAAAACGACCTCTTTATGTAGTTTTCTAGTAAGGCTGCACTAAAATATATCACACAAGTATTAAATAGAAACAAAACGCGATCTACATGTTGCGCCCGTAATTTGTCATTGTCAGACTAGCTGTCAGTGTAATTGTTGTGAACTTTAATTACATTTTTGTCCAGGATCCAACTGATGCCAGACGAAAGGAGAGTGCTTCAGACGAAACAAAAAAAGAAGACATGCAATCCATTCTACGATGAATCATTTGTTTATCAGGTAAGCATAGCAAACGTTTTATTGAATTTATTTATTATTTAAATAGCTATGGAAAACCTTTAACCAGATACCATCCGGAGCAGTGATCATATCCTCTTTCCCTTAAACGACGTCCCACCACACTAACGAATGTCTGGTGAACGACACATGTACTTTTACAGACTTCTACGATATCCTTATAGCTATAGTACCTGCACCACAGAACAACAAAGACATTAGAAATGGCAAGGGGCGTGGCGTGGCACGCGCGCCGACAATACGGTCGATCAGCTCACTTGAATCACCTACGCAGATTGTCCCGTGATCGTCAAAGGTACAAAAGTGAGATTTACGTGAAAAACAAGTCGAAAAATGCCGACGTGTGCTATTCTAACGTGTAAAGTGAGAAGTCTTAGTAAAACTTTGACCGAAGGAGGAGTTTCTACTCAATTGTGTTGCATTAGTCGTATGCTTGAAATGAGGTGACGCTGGTTTTTATAGAAATTACGCGTGATAACACTTCTAATGTGTTTGTTGTTCTGTGATCTGCACCGACCGGTGCGCGTCAGGGCGCTTTTTTCATGAAACAAAAGAACACTTGAATACTGTAGTGGAACCGACACGAACCAACTGCAGACAACGCTGCATTTTTTATTCGATTTAAATATGGAATTTAAATGCTGCATAGAAGGAAAAAAATCCTTTGTTGCGTGTGACAATTACAAGCGCTTCAGAGAGCGCTGGTTAGTGTATAAATACATTATACTTTGCTGTTTCTATACAACATTTTATGACAGAAGCTTATGAGGGCCATAGCGTGTAAATTTTCCACTAAAGGTGCTAGTAAACATCATCTTTCCAGCCGTAAGAAGTCACAGGACAAATGCCTCGTCTAGGGATTCTTTATTTCTCTACATTAGAGGATATTGCCATACTCATTGCATCCGCTTGGCGAGCGGGTTGGCGAGTGCAGTTTCGTTGGCTTCTTGTTCTTCCGACGCTGCTGCCCATCGAAAGCATATTTAACCCTAGAAGCCCAATCATATTTTTAAAGTTATAAAGCCCAATCATACGTAAAACTGACGTATAAAAATGAAATTGCTGTATATTATTATATCTTTCGGATATTCAATACCTTTTGATTTATATTTAAATAAAATATAGTTCAATGAAATAAAAAAACGTATTTTAAGTTTTATATACATTTTATTTATACTTTTATAATGCTTTAATTGGAAGATAATGAAATTTAACAAAAAATTAGATCCTCTTAGGTTTTATGTTTTCATAATTTTTTTTAAATAATAATCAACAATATTTAAATTATTTTCTAAAAATAAATTAATTCTAAAGCGTATAAACTATTACAAACATAAAAATTTAGCCTTTATATACAGCCTTGACCAATATCAACATTGTGTTCTCCGCATATTGCTTTTTTGCATTTGGAGCACTGTGTTTTTTTTTTTTATAGAAGCAATGCCTACAATTTCGGCGTTTCTTTAGTTCAGGCTTAACATAGGAAGTTACAAAGCTTCTCGTCTTCAAAGTCACTCCTAAAATCATCTTGTGTAAGACAATCTCCCTGCTCATGTTCAGAGTCAGTATCGTTGGAAGAATAATCGCCTTCATTTTTCAAAAGCGATGCTATTTTTCGATATTCAACTTTCGAGAGGACGTCAGAGTACGTTCGTTCCTAAAAATATAGAACTGTGTGAAAAATAAAGCAATATAAAACAATAATCGAATAAAAACACAAAGTGGACATTATTGGCAAAAGTTACACAAAGCCCAAACATACGTCAAACGTACGTGCAACATTGCTATAACAACAAAACGGCGGCACTTACCGGGACGATGCAGCCAACGCCTATTAGGTTTCGGTGGCTACTGAGTTGATCCGGGAGATCGCGGCGATCCGATCGTAAATTAGAAAGAAACAGCGTATTTTCGTCGGAGTGTACGTCAAAATGACGTAGATTGGGCTTCTAGGGTTAAGCTGAGGAAGGATAAGAATTTGTTAGATTTAGCAAAGCAGTGTAAGTATAGAGATACTACTTACTCTGATGAATGGGGGGAAGTAAGCAGTAGGTCGAAAGGAATCCGATACCATACCTGCAACTACTGAGCAGGCAGTTGCAAATGGCCAAAAAGCATGAAGTATCCGAAACCATACTTTAAAGGACTTTTATCTTGAAAACCGAGATTTAGAAGGAAAAACTTATTTTGTTAGATATCCAGCTGTATTGATTTTTTGCCCCCAAAAACCCTCTATTTGATGATGGAATTTATACTATTACTTTAGATAAATTAGAGATTCATATGAATTTAGAGATGCGATGGAATGTATACCTACTATTAATTGAGTATAAATTCCATCGCAATGTTGAAGCGATTTCTTACATTATTTTTTATATTTACATCGATTGTTTGAAGTATTGTTATACCGTTTATAAATATAGGCGTTAAATATGATTGAAATATAAACTTTGTTTCCAGGCATGTAATGAAAAACTTTTCGGAACCTTACTCAACAGTGGCGCCAACTATTGAGCAAAAAACGGTTGCCAACACGAAATTGATCGATTGAATTTGGTCATCTACTTTGGTTATCGATTGTACCTCAGCTACTGTTATATTTTACTACTACTGTAATATTTTATAAGCAAACACATCGTTGCCTGTAATGTTGCTTATTTGACAAAACATAAACTGAACTTAACCCCCACATCACTGGGTTTCGTGGATTAATAATGAGATTATGTCAAACGTACTTACCAAATAAAATCAGTCCCTCTTCCTTACCTCATTAAACTAACAAGTTACTATTCAAGGTTCCTGCGTAATAAATTTGTTCGCCATGATTTTCCTTTTTAACCCTCTTCAAACACACATTAATTTTTTTACTATGACCTTGATATGTATACATTAACTATATTTTGCCTTGGATGTTTTGGCTAAAAATAAAACAATTTCGTGTCCTTTTAACCTTTAACCTAGGAATTAGAATTTCTATTCGTAGCCTCTAACGAATGAATAGCGATTATATAAGTTTTACATGTGTTTTTGTGGGCTTGTCTGTGGCACCATAGCTCCGAAATGCCAATTCTGATACAGTTTTTTTTTATGTTTGGTAATTCGATTATACGTTTTGTTACCTACATTTAAAGAGGCTTCCGGCGAGAGGGACTGCAGTTGATTCGAACCGCGGTCCCCTATCCGGATCCATTTTATATTATTTATTCTTGAGGCAACTGGGATTACTAATGAAATTTAAAAAAAATCTAGCCAAGTGTGAGTCGGACACAAAGGGTTCCGTAAAGTTATTTATAAAAACGGCAAAAAAAACATGTACGCTGTAATATGGGAGTCCCCGTTTTATTTATTTTTAAAGTGAATATATAATTAAATATTCTGTGAATATTTTAAGCGTCTACCTGTTGCCGTTATCTATATCGACCAAAAAAAACACGTTTGTTGTATGGGAGCCTCCTAAATATTTTATTCTACTTTTTAGTATTTGTTGTTATAGCGGCAACTAAAAAACATGATCTGTGAAAATTTCAACTATCTAACTATCACGGTTCATGAGGTACAACCTGGTGATAGACAGGCAGATGGACAGCGCAGCGATATTAATAGGGTCCCGTTTTTACCCTTTGGATACGTGAATCAAAAATAATAAAGGCATAATAATAATAATAAAAAAATCAAAACTTTCTGATTCAAAGATATCATTAATTTATATTCGGTTCAGTCGTTTACAAAACCAGTGAAAGAGGGGATGACAAATCAAATGTTTTCAAACAGTCTAAAGGCCGCGCGACGCTGTAATTTTTTTTTATTAAATTTTACACGGCTTTGTATTCTAGTTGTTTTGAGTTAGTCGTATAAAAAGCGTAAACGAGGTTAAGAAAATCAATAATTTAATTCTCCAAATGGTACATACCATTTGGAGAATTAAATTATTGATATTCGTTTCGTATGTGGGAAAGGCTTTAAGGAAAATCCAGAGAGCTCTTAAATAAAATATATATGTTACACATCTCATAAGAAAGCCGTCTTAGCTTCATAGCGAATGGCGTGCGAGTCACACAGTCGACTTTCATTCTATGTAAGAAAAACGTTATAACATTTTTTGATTACAAGATCCTTCTTCTTGCTCATAATTCAATTTAAACCTTTTGACTCAGCTTACATGTATCCTTACTAATATTATAAATGCGAAAGTGAGTTTTTGTTTGTTTGTTACGCTTTCACGCCGTAACTACTGAACCGGTCATCGATTGACATCATGAAATTTTGCCTTCAAATTCAAAATTCAAAACGTTTATTCAATATAGGTTTCTTTGAACACTTATTAATTGTCATATTTCACTTCTCAACAATTGTTGACGTTAAAAATTTACATATGGCTAAGTTTAACGCCGCTTCCAAAGCGGAGTGCAGAAGAAGCGGCAACAAACTGCACAGCGCATTTTCTCCAAGGACGACAACTCACAATTTATGAAAATCTTAGAAATTAAGTATGTGGACTGAGAAATTCTCTGGAGTACGGAGAAGAACATAGACCTTTTTTTTTTTTTATTTATTTATTTATTATGAATTCAACAGCGTTACAATTTGAAATTATAACTAACAATGAGCTTATAATAGGTAAGGCCAATTACAGAATTCATCAAGAAAATACCGAAAGTATACAATTTCGTAAGCAAGCGGCTCATCAAACAAAAAAGTAGAAATCCAAATAACAGTTTCCCTTTCTTTATAGTTAGACATATAGGTATATGTATATATTATATCACATATATATTATTAAGAATTACTATACGATAACATTAGGTAATATTAGTAAACGCACCAATCTTACAGTAACTCAATATAATAGAATTTAATAATTATACAATAAGCATAAGACAATTATACTGTCTGCAGCTGGTAAGTTAATTAAACATGATATGAATATAAAAAACGGAAATAAAGAATACAATTAGTTACTCATTTATATGATGATCACATTATTTTTGCATTCACTCGTTATTTGAATAACTTTCTTCAGAATTTCTGATCTGAATTTGGATCGTGTTAAGTGAAATAAATCCAACTCTGAGAATAATTTGTTATAGGAGTTAGCAATTCTAGACAGTACAGAATTTTTGGCATAATTTGTCTTATGACAAGGTACATGGAACAAATTATGTTTCTTTTATCCCGGGAAAAAGTAGGTTACGCGGGTGGAGCCACGGGTGAAAGCTAGTAATGAGATAAAACCGAAAAAAGGCGGTTTTGTGCGAGTATAATAGCTAAAATCTTAGTTTTTCCGGTCTATTCGATTTTGGCGAAACTGGATTTGTGACCCCTAGTTTGGTAAGTCATTGAACTTTTAAAATGTTTTCGCGTTAATTCCAGTTCTACGGACGACAATTCCAGCTTGTTATATTAAAAAAAACTTTTTAAATTAGTGAATGAGTTTCTACTGTTTTAAAATCTGGCCAAGTGTGAGTTGCATTAGTACACATAATACGGTTCTGTTTTTACGAACAATATTTAACTACAAAAACACGTTTCTTGAATGGGGATTCTGATATATATCAGAATTCATATATAATATATATGAATTCATATATTCATATATATGAACACTTTAAAACTCTTACAAGTTAGGTTATGTTAGTCTTATGACATTCACCAAACTCTTTCGAGCACGAACACGATTGTTCTTACTTACCTGTGGTTTGACTTCTAAATATAAGCAGCAACTTATAAGCAATCGTTACTGGTCTCCTTTAATATTTGAGCTCTAAGTTGATTTTTATCATGTATCTATTTAAATAAGATTTATATTTATTTAGATTTTTATTTATATTTATATGTGGGATTGCAAGAAGTAACAGCGTGTTGAATCAATAATCTTTTACTCAAATCGTAGTCTTCAATAATTGTTGCGACTTACATTATCTGACATCTTCTGTCACCATCTAACCATAGACCAAAACTAAATATTAAAAACTCTTCCCACATATAAGTATATTAAAATGTATATGTATTTTATGTTTGCAAAATATTTATATATTTAAGACTGTATTTTTTCTTTTTATTGTTTTGTACGTTCTTCTACCCAATTAATAAACATCCTCTCAATCATTTGGCTGCTTGACTGGTAGAGATCCTTTTATGGGATAAGTCCGCCATTGTATGTTTACTTTTCGTATATACTATGTTTTATTTTCTGTTTTTTTTTACGATTAAATAAACAAACACTCTTTGACAGAATCAAGAAAATCTTGACGATCCCTATGGTTTTATTAACGTCATCATCATCATCATCAGGTCTTTTTAGTCTCCACTGCAGGAGCATGACCCTCTCTGTCCTACCGGAGCCATACTTGGCCAAAGCAGACAGAGAATTTGGCCTACACTCTCCTCGCTGGCCAGACGGGTTGGAGAGGTCTCATTGAGTTTATGCTTTGTTTGTATTTCCTAAGTCGCCTCTTACGACATCCATGAGAAGACTTGAAGTGGTCCTATTCTACTCTGCCGAAACCACACGGCTAATCTCCTATTTCAGTGTGAGTAAAAACAAAAGCATATGAATTGGTATACTTATTTTAGTAAGATATTATTTGTAACGTTCACGTATAAATAGAAATCAACTAGTTTTAGCCACTGTCCTCAAACTCTTGTTTTTAGATTCATCAAACATGTGGTACCCAGTTGTGTTTATTTAATATTATCTTCGATCAAATTAATGATAGATACACAGTCTCATACAAAATAAAGCCGTATTAATGTCCCCGAGTCAAAATCATGCATACTTACAAACAACGACAAAAACGAAAAATACTGAAAGTATAACTCCATCTTTTTTTTCACTTTTGATGCGTAGTTTTTGCATGTTTTCACTGTACCTTCATCATCGCGAGACGTGTGAGTACTAACGCGGTTTATTGAAACTGTGGACAAAACATCTCCGAAACTCAATTAGTGCGCTGTTTTGCCGGTGCCACTTTCGAGCGCGAATCGTGTACCATTATAATTGATCGAAGATAATTATTATTACCTTGTTTCAACTTCATTACTCTTTTTGGACATCACATCACAAAAAAAGTGTGTAATGTCACAAAAAATTAAATGTAAATGTCAGCATCAATTCGGTCCGACGCTCAATCACGATCTATTTATAGAAAGTGAGTGCTGTTAATTAATACCATGAACTGCCTACATTTTACCTAGTAAAGGTAATGGGTATTGAGTGCAGTAATCCCGAAATGAAAAATAAATCTGACAAGTTTAATCTTATTAGTAAACAAACAAAGGAAGAAATTTATTTAGGTAATCTTATTAGCACACAAACTAAGGAAGAAATTTATTTAGGTAATCTTATTAACACACAAACTAAGGAACAATCCTTAGTTTGTGTGCTAAGATACCCTTTTGTGTGTTAATAAGTTTGTGTGCTAATAAGTCACAATCTACTACCTAAGATCTTAGGGTGGTACGGAGGTACCAACCTCAGATCTTAGGTAGTAGATAGCAAGGGCAAGGGCCTAACATAATAAAAACTCTTTGGTGAGGGCAATATTTTGAATCCAGAGAGGAACGAAGGAATCTATCTAAATGGAATCTCTTGCTTCACTCAAGATTCTAAAGACTCATGAGTGAGTGAAGCAAGGGATTCAAAGTATGTTGCCCGAAGTAAAAGTATTATGTTAGTCCCAAGATGACACATTCTGCTTTTGATCTCCCTCTGAAAAAAAAAAATTCGAATTGGAAATTAAAAAAATAAAATTGTTGTCCCTCAAAAATAAAAACATATTTAGATCCCGTATATGGAAAACTGTCCTTTATTTTTTAAATAGATGAGATGAAAAAAGTATAATGTTAGTTACGTGAAGATACATTCTGCTTTTCATCTCTCTCTTTAAGAAAAACAATATTTGTGTTTTCATTACCGTGGAATTAAAAAAATATTTAATTGTGAGATACGAGTCCCTAGGGAATATAAACGTATTTTAGACTCTGTAAACGGGCAATCGTTCTTTATTTTTGAGTGGATGAGATGAAAATGGAATTATTTTATATTCTGAGGTACCATCGTACAATATTTAACGACAAATCACTTATGAGGTTAACCAAACTCTTTGGAGCATGAATAATAATTGTTCTTAATTATCTGTGGTTTGACGTCTCCGTGATAAATAAGCTCAGAACAAGGACTAAAGTGATAAGGGATAAGCTTTGTAACTTAAACAGAATCAAGAAAAACTCTAAAAGAACAGTTTATTTTTAATTTCAATAGCACTTAATAGTAGGGTCCACCATACAATCACTACCTGCCAATGTTCATTGAACGCTGACAATATCTCTTGCCAAGCCAATTAATACCTACAATGAGCGATAACTTAATTTTCATTAACGTGATGAAATCCTTCATTTATAAATGAAATGGACAGAAACTATCCACTGACATTTCTATGTAACCACTTGTACAGTTGGCATTTGTAGGCTTAAGCATGTGCTATCGGACATTAAGTGCTCCGACCCTAAAACAGAAAGAAACCACCTCCTGTTTTTTTATACAGTTGGCCTCTGTGGTCTTAAGAGGAAAAAAGCTTAAAGGGGATCACACCCTTTTCTACCGAGGTCTTATAATAGCTATGAAAATTCCAGTGTAATAGCATTTAACTGTAAGGTCGATCATACAATCATTACCTATCAACGTTCATTGAACGCTGCCAATATCTCGCGCCAAGCCAATTAATACGATGAGCGATAACTTCATTTTCATTAACGTGATGCAACCCTTGCTTATACGAAATTGGATATTGAGTGACCGATCCCTGAAATGGCGAGAAATCATCATCCACTGATATCTCCATCTAACCATTTGTTTGGCATTGGAGCGCTCTAACCCTAAAATGGAAAGAAACCACCTCCTGATTTTCTGTACAGTTGGCCTCTGTTGTCTTGAGAGAAAAAGAAAACAACGGGTTGCGCTCCGGGAGTGTTGGCAGAAGTGAAAACTTGAACCTTAACGTTGTACATTTTTACCCATTCCAAAACGTGCACAACGCTGCTAAAGAAGTTTTCTCTTCAAAAATGCTTAAAAGGGGATCACACCCTTTCTACCGAGGTCTTATAATAAGTATTAAAATCTAGTGTAATAGCACTTAACTGTATTTCATCGTACAATCACGTACTATAAACGTTCATTCAAGGCTGCCAATACCTCGCGTCAAGCCAATTAATAAAATGAGCGATAACTACATTTTCATTAACATGATGAAACCCGTCGCTTATTACATGAAATTGGATATTAAGTGCCCCAACCCTGAAATGGAGAGAAACCATCTACTGTTATATAATATTACTTACTTTTCTGTTGGCTTCTGTTGGCTTAATAGAAAAAAAATGCTTGCCCTTTTTCCATTTAGGTGAATTATCCGCTCGAGTGCGTAGTGGAACGCAAATGACGGTTTCTTTTCTATACAGTTGACATTGTACATTAGGTTGATTTTTAACCCCCTTGCAATAATTTGATATCAAAAACACTAAGTAAAAAAAAGTACAATCATGTGCGGACTTTTTTGCATCTACCAAAAAGTCCGCAATATATGCCATTGCGGGATGTTTTGTAGATCAATATAGGGAAATATCCCACCATGCAAAGCTTTGTAACATTTTTCAAATATATTAGGCATCATTGTCGATGCAAGCTCCCGGGAGGCTTAATTTTTTCTGACACGTCCAACAATGGGCATGTTTCGAAGAAAATAAGAAAAAACTTTTTAAAAATAATAAGTCAAATAGATTGCAAAATATTGGACACGATTTCTTTCTTTTGTCAATCAAACCAAAATTGATGAAGATAAAGCCCGATAAAGTTCCGCGTGACTTCACTGTCTGATACACATTTCACCGGCCTGTTGCCCCACTCCTGAACTTTGATTTTTATCATATTCTGTTTGATTGAAAAAGAAAAAAATAATAGTATTTTTTAAGGAAACAAGCCTATTATCGTTATATTTCAGTTAATTTACACAGAACTGACAAATTGAATCTTAGCGAAAAGACAGATGATGTGTTTAATACTCGTAAAACGTAGTGATGTAGTATTTAAAAAAGCCTTTTTTTCAACAACGACCAACTTTTAAACAAGAAAGACTATAAGAATATTAATTATTATAAAATTGATGACCGACTTTGTTCTAGATTCCTCCTGGCAAACTGGAAGGGCTTACCCTGAAGCTATCAATGCTGGACATCGGCAGGGTCGGGAAGGGCAAACAGCTGATCGGCCACGTTATCCTCCCGCTGAGCGAGCTGGAGGGGGTCGCGCCTGATGAGGAGCCTCAGCTGTACAAGATGGATATTGAAAAGGTAAGTCTTCTTCACTAAAATCTCATGTCGAACATCCCATTGTAAGCAAAACATACAACCCTTCGGAAATATCTGTGCATCTATCTCATTGACTTTATTGATCAGAACTCATTCTCGTCTTCATTGTTACTTACCATCAAGAGAGATGGCAGACAAATGCCTACTTCAATACTTACCAAGCTAAAAGAAAATAAAAAAAATGTCCGACACGTTCGTACATGTATACTTGTTGGTCATATAAGCTCAATAGCACAGCTCAATAGTCCTTTATACTTGTATTTTATATAGGCCCATTTAAAGGCTGGCACCCATAGGTCAAATAATTTAGTAGCAAATTTTAAGAAATCTACATGCTAGTTTTTGTTTTTCTCTTTTTCAAACTAAATCATTAAATAAAATATATAAATCAGTTGTTTTGATTATCGATGTCTGTGAATTAGGGCCTTATCACACTAGCGAATTGCGAGTGAGTTGAAAGCGGGGCGAGTAGCGAGCTCGGCGTGAAGACGCCGCGGGTCAGTGCCAATACAAATCAGTGCCGTGAGCTCGTTGCGCTCCCGCGGCGTCTTCGCGGCATGCTCGCCGCGCACACGTTGCCAACTCGCCCCGCTTTCAACTCGCTCGCAACTCGCTAGTGTGATAAGGTCCTCAGTATGGTAATAGTAAAAAGTTTAACGCCAAGAAAGTATTTTTGAAACGTTAGGTATAAAAATAGTGTAATAAATTATTAAGTAAAAAAAATACGCGTTAAGCGATTTAACTTAAAAAAAAGAAAACGCCAAGAAAGTATTTTTTTTTTGTGTATAAGCTGTTTTTGCGTCTACTTTTCTAAAGTCGTCAAGTTAAAATATCTCAATAAATAGCAAATCGTTTTTGTTTTATTCGCTTCTAAAGCATGTTTTAGCAATTGAAATATTTGCGCTTAATTTAAATGAACCTTATAAATAAGTAATAATTGGCATTATATTAAAATGTTGAAATCTGATGATATGTGGTAACTGGAGTCCTAACCACACACATGAAATTAATTGCTGTCAGGTACAATGTACACGATAGTATTTTGTGTTATAATCAATTAACAGGGCTTAGTGGTGAATTTTGACTTATTAAACCTTTTATTGCAGTTTTAATGAAAAGTTCCAATATGTTTGTCCTATGTGAATCTTGTTTTACCTTCAAGAAAGTGTTGAAAGTTAAATATTTAGGTGAACATCCTTACTAATATTATAAATGCGAAAGTGAGTTTTATTGTTTGTTTGTTTGTTACGCTTTCAGGCCGTAACTACTGAACCGATTATCATGAAATTTTGCATACAAGTTCTCTGGAGTACGGAGAAGGACATAGGCTACCTTTTATCCCGGTAAAAAGTACTATTCCCGAGGGATAGACATTGACGCGGGCAGAGCCGCGGGCGAAAGCTAGTTATCCATACTAAAAAAAAATTATGTCTTATCACAAGGAACTTAAAACGGCCCTATGTACCATAATAGACCTACGTTCTTTGTACCAACTCCGCTATTTTGTTTTTTTTTTTTCAAATTATATGACTTGACAATAAAATATTTTGGAATAATTAAACCTGCTTGCAAAAGTTCACGGGAATCCGTTGACTAATGAAATCTATAGAGAAGAACAGCAGAACAACGGGATATACAAAATAATTTTTGCTCAAGCTTGTTTTTGTTTTTCGCGTGTGTAAGTGGCCAACATTGGTGTGAGTGATTTTTCAAGCAGCCGTAATGCATCTGACATAACTTTAAGACGGCCATTAATGATGACAGCCGGGACCAACGGCTTAACGTATCTACCGAAGCACGAAAGAGCTTGAGACATTTTTATATAGTACTTGCGGCCCCATCCAAGTGGGGACCGCGCCTGGAGTTGCTTTACAAGCGTAAGCGCTAGTAATGCTGACGCCCACTAGACCATTGGGCTACCCGCGCTAAAGCAAAGACTGCGCCTGCACGCTCGCTCAGTCAATAATATACATAACATAAAATTTTGGAATGCCCTACCGGTAGATATTCGGAAGACTCAAATTCTTTTGACATTTAAGAATTGCTTGTTCATACTATGTAGTTTATGTATTGTTTATTGAATTAATATATACTAGCGTGTATATTTTTTTGTAGTTTTTTATTCTTGCTTGTGTTTTTTTTATTTATATTGTTATAAAGTTTTTATTTTATTCTTAATATCAACGTTTTGCACTACCCCAACAATTCTTGACATCACCCAGTTGGTTGACGGGTAGAAAAAGCTTTTGGCTTTAAGTCCGCCTTTATGTATTGTGTATGAAGTTAAATAAATAATATTGAAAATAGATACGTCGAAATTAATATGGTAACCGCAACCTTAATATCACATAGGATATAAATTGCTGTTGACAGCGTACGTGATAGTAGTTGTGGTATAATCAATTATCAAGGCATGATTAATATTGATTTTGTATATTAGGCTTATATGGCGATATTATTACATCATACACATGGCCTGTTATTTTGTTTTGGTCATTACGGGTGTAAGCATTTCATTTTAGAAACTTTTTTTTCTTTGGTTATCATGGTTATTCAATTTCAAAACGTTTATTATATACTTAGATAATTTGGAAACTTATTAACTGTCATATATTTTGAACTGAGAATTGTTGAAGTCAGTAATTTACTTATGGCTAAGTTTAATGCCGCTTCCAAAGCGGAGTGCAGAAGAAGCGGCAACAAACTGCACAGCGCATTTTTTCCAATCGACGTCAACTTACAATTTTAGTTTATCTAAAAAACTAGGTATGTGGACTGAGTATACATTGTCCTTATTAAAGTCATTATAAATTGAATTTTAAAAATGATGTTTTCAAAATAATACAATTTTTTCATTTTATTCATTAAAACTTTATTGAGCCTTAAAAGCTACAATAGGTAGACTTAATGCTAAAAGCATTCTCTCCCAGTCAACCCTTGGGAAATGACAAACAGATAAAATAAATGGGTGCAAAATCAAAAGAAAGATATAAAGGATGATACTAAGCAAAGTTTATAAATACTTATATAAAAGAACTATACTACACATATGAATAATATATACATAAATAAATAAATATAATATGTAACACATACAGTTAATAAAAATGATGAATCTGCTTGTAAATTATTCTAATAGAAAAAAATGATTTTTTTTTAAAGAGAAACCGGTTTTAGACTTGTTTGATGTCTTCGGGTAAGGCGTTCCAGAGTCGTATAGCTTACATGGTGAAAGAATTGGACATGAAACCAGAACGAAATAGTGGAGTGTAAAGTTTAAGAGTATCAGAAGAGCGAAGTTGGCGTTCGTGAGTGCTCGTGAGATACTGAAATTTACATTTCAAGTACTCAGGATAATAAGGATTTTTAAGAATTGAAAATAGTGAGCATAGTAATCTCTGTTGTCTACGTAATCGAATGGGAAGCCAATTAAGTTTGGTTCGGAAAACAGAAATGTGGTCGTATTTACGCAGACAGAAGATGAAACGTATACAGTTATTGAGAAGCCTTGAGAACTATTGTATATTATATTGTATGTAATACAAAGTGGCCCGCCCAAGAACAAGTGACTTACGAGCCTCAGGCGGCCTACTTAGTGTACAACGCTTTGATAGTCACTTCAGAATACATTACGTTTTATATATCTTGAATAAAAATAGTCAATCGTAGGAAAACCTATGTATTTTGAAGTGTCGATCAAAACGTACAGTAAGTTAGCAAATAGGCCGGCAGATTGAGTATCGCTGTTTTACATAATCAGATTCTTGTTGATCATTTTACCGATAAACCTGCCTTACGTCGAACACGATGCGAAAACCCAAGCCACACTTGCCGTTTTGATGTTCTTTGCAAATACGACAACCGCAATGTACGTTGAAACCGCCGTATTCAGAGAACTATTTTACAATGATTGTTTTATTGGCTGTATTGTTATTATACTTGTTATTCTTTGTGATTTTTTTTAGCTGTCGGGCTTCATATGTAAATAAAATAAAATAAAAATAGTCACAAAATATTTAACCTTTGTTTGATATTTCCATTTACAAGGATGTATTTAAAATTAGATCACTACTATCGTGGTGAAGGTGACGGTTGAAAACCAGTGTTCGCTACTAAAGTGTCCAGCGAAATACTGAGGTATCACCATTGTAGAACACAAAATATATCTTAATGTAATGTATTTTAATTTATTGTTTCTTTAATAAATACTTTTCCGTTTGATTTAATTTTATATGAATATATATTCAGCCGTTTTTCTGTAGGAAATTCAAGACCCAACGTCAGACCTAGGCGAGATCCTGGTGTCATTGCTGTACAATGAGAACTTACATCGGCTCACAGTCACAGTCATAGAGGCACGAGGTCTAAAGGTGAGTAATGTTCGTTATATAATAGGGTGTTATCATGAAACCTAAGGTTATCAAAGGAGATAGGTCATTTGGCAGTGTTAAAATTTGTATATATACTTTATATTACAATAATCCGATGAGAAGTAGCATCAGAAGCACAAGAACACAAAGAAACTGCGTTCGCCAACCCGCCTGCCAAGCGTAATGAGTAGGGCAATATCCTCCCATGGATCAAAGCATCCATGGGACATCCTTTGTCCATCAGTGGAGTATTTACGGCTGAAATTATAATTTCAATAATATTTTAAATAAAACAATAATTTGTAGTATAAGAAGACTTACTTGACATAAATTTATTAAACTCAAATTATAAAATATTGTTACTTTTTTAAGACTTGGATATAAAGTCGCAAAAACTAATTTAATATGTATTTCTGGGTTATTTTTGCTTTTATATTCGTAAATGTTAGTTACTATGATAGTTGCTTTGTTTTACTTTATATTATAAATAATAAAAAAATATAGAGACTTATCACACAAATTGAGCTAGTCCCACAGTAAGTTATGAACTTGTGTCGTGGGATACTAACTCAACGATACTATATTATACATTTATTAGATACTATAATATAGATAAACAGCTAAGTCTCAGGTTAATCTGAAAATGATCGTTTTCAATCATGACTTGACCGGGGTCGAACCCGGGAACTGGCGTGTTAACCACTGCGCCACGGAGCTCGCCAATAAAATAGAACATTAAAAAAAATCGTCAAATTTTAATATATTTATCAAAATAGTACGTTATTAAATGATAGAATGAAAACGGTTCGCCTGACGAGAGATAATATTATATTATGTAAAAAATATGTTTTTACGAGTATATCGTTTTTCAAAACTTTTTTTCTTGTGGCTAACTAACTAGATCAAAAAGTGTTTTGAAGACAAATCTAGTGAGCAATAGGTTAAGCCTATTTTATTTTGGATTTCTTACACTTTTTCAGACTCCATAATCAGAACAGTTAATTCATCATTTCGAGTAGGTGTCACGGTCAATCGAACATGCGCACCCTGGTGTCAGAGTTCTTCGGAACCGCCTCTCGGCCTCTGACGTGGTTCCTTTAACGACTACCAGATGGCAGCCGAGACCACCGGCTAAACGTGCCTTCCGAAGCACGGAATCATCTTTATTATCAGACAATCAGGTGATTCAAGCCTGCAATGTCCTAACCAAACTGGAAACATCTAAACAAAGTATGCTTCCGGTGGGAATCGAACCCACGACCCCCGGGTCAACAGGCAAACGCCTTAACCATTGGACCACGGAGGCTGTTACAGTTATTTACTTTATAGTATTGTATTGTCTAATAAATTCCTTCCTTTCCCAAGCTTAAAGTGGTTTCGATGGGCAGCAGCACCGGAACCCATTAAGCCGAATAAACTGCCCTCACCAACCCGTTTGCCAAGCGTGGTGAGTATAGCAAAAACCCCCCATGGTTATAGAAAATATGCCAAGGCCCCCAGTCCCCGGCGGCCCCGCTATTCCTGGCTCCGGTAGCGGTCACGGTAACGGCGGGGCAGAGGGTGCGATGAATCTCCGGAAGAGATCCGGCTACCACCCCCAACAGAGACTGGCCCTGGTAACACACAACATTCGCACAATGAGGCTAGACGAGAAGGTCGAGGAAGTGGAAGAGGAGATGAGTAGGTTACGATGGGACATAGTGGGTCTGTCTGAAGTCCGAAGAGACGGAGAGGGCACGACAACCCTGAAGTCTGGTACTCTATCACCGGGAGGGTGACTTTAAAAAGTCACAGCATGGTGTCGGGTTTCTCGTCCACAAGTCCCTCATCAACAACGTTGTAACCATCGAAAGCCAAATATACCTGATACTCAGAGTATCTAAAAGATACTTGTTGAAGGTAGTACAGGTATATATGCCGACCGGGAAACACTCAGATGGAGAGGTGGAAGTGGTGTATGAGGACATTAGTAGGGCCATACACACTTCCGAAACCTATTTTACGATTGTTATGGGGGACTTCAACGCAATACTTGGTAAGCGGAGCGATGGAGAGTCCAGAGTGGAACAATTTGGATATGGAGAACGGAATGACAGGGGCCATAGGCTGGCTGATTTCCTGGAAGAAGAGGGACTCTATGCGATGAACTCTTTCTTCCAGAAGCCGCCTCATAGAAAATGGACTTGGATGGGCCCCAGCAGAAGAGACCAACCCCCTGTCAAAAACGAGATAGATTTCATCTTGTCGACGAGGAGAGAGATATTCAACAATGTCTCTGTGATCAATAGGATTAAAACCGGTAGCGATCACCGAATCGTGAGAGGCATCGTGAACATCAATCTCAGACGAGAGAGGACTCGCTTGATGAAGTCTACGCTCCGACCATCACCGATCCATATCCAGAATGTCGACAATTTCCAACTGGAACTCTCAAATCGCTTTGAATGCCTGAAGGATTGCGTTACAGTGGACGAGCTAAACAATGGGTTTGTGGAAACTGTCCAAGCGGTCGGATCAAAGTTTTTTAGGTCCCGCCCCAAATACAAACCTTAAAAGATCTCGCCCCAGACCCAGGAGTTGATGGCCGCGCGACGGTCCACGCCGCTGCAGACCTCCGAAGACGCAAACGTGCATCGGCAGCTCAATAGACGAATCCAAAAGTCCTTGCGACACGACATTCGCTCCTTCAATACCGAGCGTATTAAGGAGACGATAGAGCAAAATAAGGGCTCCAAAGTGTTCGCAAGAGTGGAGTCTATTGGGCAAAGTCGATTAACGAAGCTGAAGACGGAGGACGGCAGCGTGGCGTCGACAAAGTCCGAGGTGCTGGGAGAGATCGAGAGGTTTTATGGGCAGCTTTACACCTCAATAGCCAAACCCATTGTCAGCTTGGCCAAAGATCCGAGAGCCAAGCTAACCCGTCACTATACCCCGAAGACATCCCGGACATCAGCCTGTACGAGATTAGGATTGCCCTCAAACAGCTAAAGAACAACAAGGCGCCGGGCGAGGACGGAATTACAGCAGAGCTTCTGAAAGCGGGCGGAACGCCGGTACTGAAAGTCCTTCAGAGGCTCTTTAATTCCGTTCTGTTCGAGGGCATTACGCCGGAGGCGTGGAACAGGGGTGTGGTGGTTTTGTTCTTCAAAAAGGGTGATAATACTCTACTGAAGAACTATAGACCCATCACACTCCTGAGCCACGTCTATAAGCTGTTTTCGAGGGTGATCACGAATCGTCTCACGAACAGGCTCGATGCTTTCCAGCCTCCCGAACAAGCCAGTTCCCGAAAAGGCTACAGTACCATAGACCACATCTATACGCTGCGGCAGGTTATACAGAAGACCAGAGAGTATAACCGGCCATTATGCTTAGCGTTTGTGGACTATGAGAAAGCCTTCGATTCGGTCGAAACATGGGCCGTGCTTCAGTCCCTCCAGCGATGCCGCATCGACCATCGGTATATCGAAGTGTTGAAGTGCTTATACAGCAACGCCACCATGTCAGTTCGAGTACAGGAGCAGAGCACGAAGGCTATACCATTGCAGCGAGGTGTGAGACAGGGAGACGTCATATCTCCGAAACTGTTCACCGCTGCTCTGGAGGATGCTTTCAAGCTCCTGGAATGGGAAGGACTTGGCATCAACATCAATGGCGAGTATATCACTCACCTTCGATTTGCCGATGACATCGTTGTTATGGCGGAGACGCTGGAGGACTTAAGTACCATGCTCAATGACCTCAATGGAGTTTCCCAACAGGTGGGCCTTCCAATGAACATGGACAAGACGAAAATAATGTCGAATGTCCATGTTGTGCCTTCACCGGTATTTGTTGGGAACTCCGTCCTTGAAGCTGTGGACCAATATGTCTACTTGGGTCAATTGATCCAGGTTGGCAGTTCCAGCTTCGAAGACGAGGTGTTTCGACGAATCCGACTCGGCTGGGCAGCGTTCGGGAAGCTCCGCCATGTCTTCTCGTCCAAAATACCTCAGTGCCTGAAGACGAAAGTCTATAATCAATGTGTGTTACTAGTGATGACTTACGGGTCCGAAACGTGGTCCCTTACTATGGGCCTCATAAGAAAGCCCAAGGTCGCTCAAAGAGCTATGGAGAGGGCTATGCTCGGTGTTTCTTTGCGAGATCGAATCAGAAATGAGGAGATCCGTAGAAGAACAAAGGTCACCGACATAGCTCAGCGGATTAGCTCTTTGAAGTGGCAGTGGGCGGGGCACATAGCGCGCAGAACCGATGGCCGATGGGGCAGAAAGGTTCTCGAATGGCGACCACGTACCGGCAAGCGCAGCGTCGGACACCCACCGACCAGATCTCGTCGTCGGACGACCTGACTAAGGTCGCAGGAAGACGCTGGATGCAGGCCGCTTCCAACCGGTCGTATTGGAAATCCTTGGGGGAGGCCTATGTCCAGCAGTGGACTTCTTGCGGCTAATATGATGATTGTTTTGTCATCCGATTAACAGAAGTTTACAAACAATTACAGCTGAATCCGTTGACAATTACTGCTCTAAAATCCAGTTGCGAGATTTGACCCGAATAAATTATACAAGATAACCCGTACATTGGAAGTTTTATAAAGTCTACTTTTTATTGTTTCTAGTTGTGAAATGATAAACGTTTGAAAGCGTTTATATAAATCCAAATTAAATAAGATTTTCTTTTCTTTGCTCAAGTTCACTCATATTGTTATTTTTCAGTAATTGAAATTCGAAACCAAATTAAAGAGACACAAAGAAAATACGTAAAGCTTTTTTTATTACTTTTTGTTTTTTCTGTTTTGTACTTGAGATAATAGATAAAGCAATATCGTATTAACTTGAGTTTTTTGGAGTTTAGTATTAGAAGTCTTTTTCTTTTTAGTGAAAATAATATGAGGTCAGGTTATGATGCAGAACGATCTTTTTCAGATTGACATGGGTCTTGGATGTTTATCTTTATTATATTCGTTTTGGTTCTTTTAAATAACTTTTATAAGGAAAGACATCTTTATGTGACTCAAGAGGAGATAATAGAAAGAGAAAAGACTCGTAGGAAGAATATTAAGACAGGAATGCCTCCTAATTTAAAAGTGATACAGCAAGGTGTTCGTTACCAAACAGTGGCTCTTTTTAACAAGTTGCCTATAGAGCTAAAGACTGTACGTAGTCATAAAACTTTTAATACAAAATTAAGAGCTCTTCTTTTGGAAAAATGTTGCCATATCTTAGATGAATTGTGATATTAGTTTAAGTAGTATTAAGTACTTTTATAACTATCAATCGAACACAATATTTTTTGTTAACGAATAAATAAATAATAATAATATCTAATAAAATATAGTATCGTTGAGTTAGTATCCTGCGACATAAGTTCACAACTTACTGTGGGACTAGCACAATTTGTGTGATAAGTGCCTGTTATTATATATATTTATTTATTTATCTTGTTGCAGCTGGATCCATCATCAAACAGACGTGAGATGGTGGTGCGCGTAACTCAAGAGCGCGCGTGTCGTGGTGTGCGGGCGCGAAGAACGGCAGCCGTCGAGGTGTCTGATGACGGTTGTGCCTTGGTCTCCGAATGCTTCAACTTCAGACTGAAGGCTGATGAGCTCCATACGACAAGCGTTACTGTACAAGCGTTGCAGCCACACTCAGTTTACGCCAAAGGTTATTATATCAGTATTATTAACCTAGTTTATAGACAACATCACGGAAAAAAGAGACAATATTTTAGTTATTTAAGGAAAATGTGGAAATTAAAAGAAGAACAACAGTTAAACAGATAACGGCTTTGTATTTTGCCCAAGATTGACGCAACATGTCCTATTTGTAATAGTTTAGGAACAAATTATACTTCACTAGTTTCTTTTCAACAGTCCTTTTAAAACTGTTACATAATTTAGTTTCATTGAAAACTGGTTGCGCTAGTTACAAGCTCCGCTTAGTTTGGAAACTCCAGCTAATTCAGTTAGGATGAATAATTCTCAAGTAAACAAGTACACTGTATTGTAAACTCAATCTAGACATGATAAAAATGTAATGAAGTTGTGAAATTTTCATTTTTCACATTAATAAATAAATAAATAAAATATAAATATATACGGACAAATCACACAGATTGAGCTAGCCCCAAAGTAAGTTCTAGACTTGTGTTATGGGATACTAACTCAACGATATTATATTTTATAATAAATACATATATAGATACACATCCAAGACCCAGGCCAATCTGAAAAAGATCATTTTCCATCTTGACTTGACATCGAACCTGGTCACTCCGTGTCGCAGGCTGGCATGTTGACCGCTGCGCCACGGAGCTAGTCTTGATGATAATATCTAATATCTTGATGGTTTTGGTATATCAAAACATAATGTTATAGATTTTAAAGATAAAAGTTTGTAGAACATTGCGAATTGAATTTTAAACTAAACAATTTCGTTAATTTTATCATGTTAACCCTTCGAACAAATATAATGGTAGATACACAGTCTCATACAAAATTAAGTAACTCCATCTTTTTTTACTTTTGACGCGTAGTTTTTGCATCTGTACCTTCGTCATCACAAGACGTGCGAGTGCTAGCGCGATTTATTGAAACTGTGGACAAAACAGCTCCGAAACTCGATTATTGCGATGTTTTGTCGGTGCCACCTTTCGAACGCGAATCGTGCATCTACCATTATAATATTTGATCGAAGTGTTAACCCCACGAAGAATAAAAGTCCTTAAAAATAACTTACTTTTATATTTTCTGTGGTGCCTGTGGTATACAAAGGGTTTAAATTAATAGAGTACAAAAAAATAACATACTTAACCGTAAGATCGAAGTAATATTTTTTTATAATTAACATACCAAATGTGCATTTACGACATATCCTTGAAGGGGTGACTCACCCCATCAATATGTACTTTTACTATGGGACCGATGCTGGGAACTTGAAAAAAAAGACGTGAAAAAAAAAAAGGAAATTAGAGAGTGTATTGGAACGTCGATATTATTTCAAGATCTTTGATCCCTTAGGATAAGTTGTTTTTATTTATACACTCCTAGCCAGGTAGCCGTGTGGTCTCCGGCAGAGTAGAATAGGATCACTCCAAGACTTTCCATGGATGTCGTAAGAAGCGACTTAGGAAATACAAGCTAAACAAAGCTCATAAACATCAATGAAACCCCTCCAACCCGTCTGGCCAGCGAGGAGAGTGTAGGCCTAATCCTATGTCTGCTCTGGCCAAGTATGGCTCCGGTAGTACAGAGAGGGTCATGCTCCTGTAGTGGAGACTAAAAAGATCTGATGATGATGATGATGATTTATACACTAAGTGCTGAGTCGACCCTTCAAGTTGTTGATCGTAAATGAGATTGTGTGGATTTGCATGGACTGTATTGTTTTTATTAAATGATGGTTTGACGTGTCAGTAATAAATCAGCAGCAACATTGACAGGATCAAAAAAAAGTCACAAAATCACGTTGAAGTTTATGGGACATGGGTCTTATTTTTTTGGATTTAGTCATTTATTGTTATGGCGGCAATAAATATACATATTCTGTGAAAATTTCAAGTGTCCATCAATTAGGTTCCATACATAAAGCTTCATGATAAATGGACGGACGACATAGGCTCGGTAATACAATCCTGTTTTCCCCCTTTGAGTATGGAACCCTAAAAATGGTAATTACGTGATAATGGGAGGACAGATTATACCTACTTATTATTTATGAATCTCTATTATAACTACACAAAACACATTACGTTATGGTAGCTCCTGAATTTCAGAGGTGTTCTCGTACACATAATTAAACCTTTTGTTTCACATCAAAGCAATAATTATCTTCTCAAATGATTCATCTTGAAAATTATATTTTAATTATTACAAGTTCGCTAACTGTTATGATTATAACACTAAGCTTTAATTATTATTGCATGAAAATTTAATTGTAATTTACGTTTAGCCGCTAACGAATGTATTCATAGGCTTGATAGAATCGCATAAATCAACTCACAATCTAATACAAGTACGAGTTAATGAATTGCGCAGACAGTGATGTTCATTAAATAATATATTCCATTACTGTTATATATATTACTGTATATTCCGTTAAATGTATTAATATTATTGTAACGTTTTTAATCCTTATTATTATTTTTTAAAAATACTCAATCTTATTAGCCGTGTGGTATCCGGCAGAGTAGAATAGGACCACTACAAGTCTTCCCGTGGATGTCGTAGAAGGCGACTTAGGAAATACAAGCTAAACAAAGCTCATAAACATCTGTGAGACCTCTCCAATCCGTCTGGCCAGCGTGGAGAGTGTAGGCCAAGTCCTCTGGCTGCTCTGGCCAAGTATGGCCATAGTAGTACAGAGAGGGTCGTGCTCCTGTAGTGGAGACTAAAAAGCAGGTCCTTTTTCGTCTCCACTACAGGAGCACGACCGATACTAGGGCCATACTATGATAATGATGACTCAAACTTATATAAATGATTTTAATATAAATTTAAGTAAATTTGAATAAAAATAGACTGAGCTTCGACGTGTATTACTTTACTACTACTAGGGTTAATTTAACAAAATCTTGTATCAAATTCCTGTTCGTAAATTAGTTCCTCGCTTATTGTAGGTCAATGTGATGAGTTCCGCTACTTACTTTTTGAAGTGAAAACTTCTTTAGCTGCCTTGTGCACTTTTTGGGATGGGTAAAAAATGTTAAACTCGCGTCACGTAACCTGAGACCGCCGCAAAGGCGTTTTTTTTTTTTCTTTTACTAAAAACTACGTAAAGTATTTTATTATTCTTCGCTTTCTTATTCACTATTTGATGAATAGTTGGTTTCTAAAACAATATTGTCAATTTATAATTAAGACCTTTGACAGGATTGAGAAATAACACTAGAACAATAAGTTTTATGTATCCCTTACATGAAACGTGTTTTGACGTTTCAAATTCAATCCCAAGAGCCTGTTAATTATGATTCTATAGACATAGCTCTATGACAAACGGTCGGACAGACATCAGAGGCTCAGTAATATAATACGTTTTACCCTTTGGGTACAGAACCCCAAAAAATTATCCTTACGTACATTAATTGGTTAGGATTTAACCAGATTTATTGTCGACTGCCTGTGTTGACTTTGAATGTCAAATTTAATTTCATGCAGGCACCCATGTCTGCTTGACGTGGGTTTAGGATTAATTTAAGATTTACTTACGCGTCCACAGGACATTGTTAAGGTTATCACCGTCTATTGTTAACTTGCACTGGGACAAATCTATGGACTACCGAAATCCTTTGAGATAAGATTTTACGCGAGTTCTGCATAAAAACTTCATCTCATGCACACCTCTGTAAAATCGGTTTCATATTACAAAATCAAAACTTCATCGAGAAAATTTCAAAAGTACAACAAATGAAATAACAAAATTTAAAAGACCAAATAATTTAATTAGCAGCATTTTCCCAATCCAAATGTAGGTGACATCAAATGGACGATTGTCCAAAAGCTGCTAAATTTAAGTTTAAAGTGCCAAATTATTTCAAGTCAAATTTCATAATCGCAAATCAGTTATGCTTCAGTGTTTTGTTTACTTTTCTCAGTCTAACAGTTAGTTCCCCTTCAAGGCCTAACTTCCCTTCTGCAAGGAAGGCAGAAGGGAAGTTAGGTTAGGTAAGGGGGGTGTAAGGTTATTCCCACCTGAACCTAACCCCCTTTCGCCCTTATCGTGATTACAGGTGTAAAAAAAATACCTAAACCTAACTCCCCGTTCGGCCTCACAGTTATTGCGGGTGGATAAAACAAAAAATATTTTTACTTATTTTAGTTAAACCAGTTGATAATTAATAATTTATCCAATAATCCTTTTGACCTTTGAACGATTTGGTCAATAGTGTAATAGATAATTTAAACGTTGACATTCCAGACTGCGGTTAGTTGGACTTTTGATCAAATGATCATTGCTATTTTAAAATTTAAAATTTGTTGATATGTTCGTTGGTCTTGTGAAATTTGCTTGATGAAGTTTTGATTTGGAATATGTAACCGCGAAATCATTTCAAATATTAGACTGGATGTAGGAAAATGATAGACGAATCAATTCAAACATATTCTAATACTTGTATGTAACAATTAGATAAAAGGGACAAATGGTACAATACTTATTCGATTTTTTTATTAAACTAATAAATATATATGTACAAATCACACAGATTGAGCTAGTCCCAAGGTGTTCGAGTCTTGTGTTATGGGAAATAACTTATCGATACTATATTTTATAGCAAAGTCATATATAGTAAACATTCAAGACCCAGTCCAATCTGAAAAAGATAATTTTCTATGTTGACACGTCCGGGAATCGAACCCAGGACCTCCGGTGTGCCAGCTTGGAATGATGATCTCAAGGCCATAGAGCTCTGTCTGTTAGTTTAATTTGGATCTCTTAGATCATCATAAGAGTTACTATTAATAATAAGATCCCATCTGTTGTTCAATATTAATCTTTTCTCTATACAATTATTTCCTTTACGGGCGAATATCGAATTGCGAGTCAATATCGAATGAATTATTGAGTGAAGGAACGATCCCAAAACGATGATTCATAGACGAAACAAATAAGTTTTAATATAACTTCTAATGTTTTGAGCGTATTAATACTCAAAACATATTTTGATAATTGTGTAAGTTAACACATGCACGGCAGACTAACCTTGCCTATTCATTTAACGGCTGCCCATTTTGACAGTTCACGTCGGTTTTATTAATTTTAACTGACGACACATAGCGTATGTCACTCCGGGGAAGAATACAAATCTAATGACATCACACTTTAAAATTTGTAAGGCCTTTGACATGAGCTCACAACAGAACAGATGTACTAACGAATATACAATACGTACGCATGAAAATTATTGACGGGACAGAAAGGCTTCTGTGCGAATCAGTCAGTTAAAAGTTTTGTTTGTTTAAATCTACTAATAGTAGGTAGTATTATTAATACTTATACCCTCTATTTTAGTTACCATTCAATAAAGAGAGGTTGATAGATAAAAATAGAAATATTTTTTTTTTTTAAACAAGACAAACTTTATTTTGTATACACCCAAATGTAGATCCATCAGACAATAACTCCCTTGGCACCCATACTTATAGCCTTACACAAAATTTGGGTTGGCTCAGAAGTTTATAAAAGGATACGACTAACTTTACAACTCCGCAAACGCCATTTGTATCTCAAAGGACTGTATACTAGGCTTTCATAAATTTCCATCAGGTGACGGAAAATTATGGCGTAGTCGTCACTTCAAAATGTTTCTCGTTATAGATTTTTTGTATTTTCTATACACAAATCTTATGGATTTGTATATAGAAAAAAAAAGAGCCCAATTTATATACATAATATTAGGCTTCCATACAACATCGAGACAAAATATTTTATTTTCTTTTCACAAACCAAGATGACTTTCAATTATTGCGATTTGCAATGGATCTAAGAATAATGACAACGTCTTAATGGTCTCTAAGCCCATTTATATTATCGCTATTTATTTATTTTTAAGAATAACCCAAATTGTACTAAAAGGACTAAACTTGCAATGCATGTCCGTCCGTCCGTCACCTAGACCGCAATAGATAGAGACTTGAAATTTTCAAATAATTATTAAATGGGTGGCTTACAAGAGACGTGTTCCTTTGGCAGTTTTGATAAAGATTTTGACAAAGGTGTTGCTTATTTATTACAGCGACATCAAACCACAGATAATTAAGAAGTTAGAGGCAAGAAACGTGGTTTTTGTCGTTAAATATTGTACGGTGTTTCAGAAATCTGTGTTTGTACTAAAGCGACTCAAACTTAGCCAGTTTTTATTAATTGCTCTCAGACTAGTTTGGAGGGGTATAGAACTTTTAACATAAGTTACTACGCTAAGTATTATGACATTGCGGTGCGGCGCTATGTGATATCTAGGAGCAGAGTACTTGTATCCACAGTTTTATGTTGTGTCACAAAATTTAATCATTTACTCTATTATCGTGAATCGCATATATCTTTCTCGTTTGTCGTCTTTTTCATAGCTTAATCAGATATGTTTGTTTCAGATCGACTCCTTGGCAAATTTGTACTAGGATCGTACATGTTTGCCCGAGGGCGTGCCCTGCAACACTGGAACTCGGCTCTAGCAACACCCATGGAACAAGTCAAGCAATGGCATCCGCTCACTAATTAAACCCGGCCAATTTGAATTATCGACTCCCGGTATTATACTAAGCTAACTTAACGTATACTTTATTTGTGGACGTATTATGTCTGTGTAAAATAACCGTGATATTTAAACTTAGAAAGTAATTAAAACAGATCTCTAATATTTCCGCACTCATGCTTACCCGTTATTATAGTAAATAATATTGCAATAATGAATTTTCATTATTTTCGAAATTTCCATTAGTATTTTAAAACTTATCGATTCATATTCGACTATTTATAAAAAAAGCACCAGTATTTTTGTAATTCCAATTTACAAGACAATTTATAATCTAAAATCAGTAGATATTTCTCGAAAAAAAATATATAGTACTCATTTGGTTCTATGTAGGTAGATTGTAATGTTTACTTTTAAAAACATTTCATGACTTCAGCATAAACAAGGACATTTATAATACTTCTGCGACAAAACCATTATATAATCAAGAAATTATAGGAGCATCTTTTCTCATAGAATACCTTATGAGGTAACTTCGTATTGATCTGAGTTCTAACCACAATTTATCGACCACTTCGAGGAGCTTTGGTCCCTTAGGAATAGCTGTACATTTTGACGGGCTGAGTTACCCCTTAAAGGAATTGTCGGTGGTGTAATTTACTCGCTGTATACAATGATTTTGCTTTTTCTAACATGTTTTTTTAAGTATACATTACATACTACTACCCTTTTAGTTTGTCACAATTTATTGAGAAGGTAGAATAATTTACGTATATACTCAATTAAATATTATTAATTATTGTATTATATGAATTACAGTATACTATTAAAAGTAGATTTAAAATATGTATATTTGTGTTAAGTAAGTCTATATATTTTATGGTTAATAGTGATAGTAGAGTATATGTAACTGCATCTTTATTTTATTTTTATATAGCAATTCCAGTCAAATACATATATAAACTAATCGTATGTTCGAAACAAATTATCTTAAAAACTTATGAAAGTATTTATAAATGTTTATTGATAATAAATATTGCCAATATATTAGTAGGTATATCCATATTGTGCAAATGATCAAATAAAGATTGTAACACCAAATTGGTGAAAACAGTCGTTTCATTATAATATACATACATAGTACATAAGACCTGAAGGCCACGTTTAGCATGTTGATGGGCATTAGGTGGAAAAGGAATCAAAATAATAATAGGTTGCTAGCCGCATCGCCTATTAACATGATTCCTTACATTTTAGCCCATTCCCTCGATCGGTTTTTACGATTCGCGCGGGAAGAGAAGCAGCTAGTACATTCTACGTTTTTTTCTTTCCTCCCAGACCAGCATGGTAGAGTTTCATTATAAAACCTGACATTAACTTTTTTTTATTAATAATTTGAATGCGTATAACCTCTTCCTTGCCTGATGGGAAGCAACGATGAGGTCTAGGATAGTACACGCAAACTCAAATATTGCCTTTTCACTCTTGCCTTGAAAATCCCTTTATTGTATAAGTCGGCAAACAGCAACGCAGGGAGGGAATTCCATTTCTTCGCAGTTCGCATAATGAAGGAGGAGGCGAATCTTGAGGTGCGATTAGCAGGAATATCGACCACATATGGATAAGGATGCAGAGGGAATTAGTTCGTGCAGTTCCTGTGCCCACTCACCGAAATTCAGCCTGTAAAAGACACACAGACTAGCTACTAATCGGCTGTGTCCGAGGCTCGAAACTTAAGTTTCCTATCCTAGCTTTCCTAATGCCTAAGTCAGTTAGATTGTTGGTTTGTTTTTTTGTTCTGCTTTTGAGCCTGAATTACTGAACTCCCCGTGGAATTTTGTAAAGGTACACGATGTCTGGGGTACGGACAAGGACAAAGTATACCTATTAATCTGGAAAAAGCGTACTGTTCCCGAGGGATCGAAAATGACGCCAGCGGAGCCCCGGGCGAAAGATATTAATCCTAATCCTAACATAAAAATGCGAAAATGAGTTTGTTTGTTACGCCTTTATGTCCTATCTAACTGAACCGCTCGCCATGAAATTTTGCATACCCGTTGTCTGGGGTACGGAGTATACATTTAATCCCGGGGAAAAGTACTGTTCCCAAGAGAGCGACATTGACACGAGCGGAGCCGTGGGTGAAAGCTAGTAGTATTATAAATACGAAAGTAAGCTTGTTTGTTACGCTTTCAAGCCTTAACTACTGGATCGATTATTATAAAATTTTGCGTCTACGTTGTCTGAGGTATGGTGCAGGATATAGACACGGTTCATCCCGTGAAAAAAATACTATTTTTTGAGGGAACTAAAATAACGCAAGCGAAGCTGCGAGCGAGAACTAGTAGCTAAAAACAAAGAGGATTCTTTATAAAGCGATTAAATTTGCAAATATGAAATTATGTTGAAGATAATGAAAAATGTGTAAGTTTTTTATATGTACCTACAATAATAAAAAAAATATAATAAAATGTCACGGGTTTGACAAATAAGCTTCGTTATCGTTTGATAATAAATAAATATACAGGGACATATCACTCGAATTGAGCTGGCCCCACAGTAAGTTGGGAACTTACTGTGGGTCATAGGATACTAACTCAACGATACTATATTTTATAATAGATACTTATATAGTTAAACATCCAAACATCCAAGACTCAGGTCAAACTGAAAAATTTTACCTGAGTCTTGGATCGTTTTCTATTATGACCTGACCGGGGATCGAAGTCGGGCACCCTCGTGTCGCAGGCTGGCGTGTTAACTACTGCGCCATGAAGAAATAGAATAATGTTTCAAATATTCTATTTTAAAATGCATATTGTTGCGAATAAAGGCTAAGACTTCTTTGGAAGGGCCAAGCATAATATAAAAATGAGATCTAACAAGTACTTTAATAACAACCAACGACAAAAGGTACATTTTATAAAGTAGAGGGATATTACTTTATAAAATGTATCTTTTGTCGTTGGTCTGAGTTTTTCATATTTGCTCCGTTGCGCTAAAAATATCAAAATACTCGTACTGTACCATTGGGCTAATGTGATCTTTATTATTATTGTGGTTTATATTGTGAATTTTTGTGATGAAGTTGTGAAGAAGCTTTGAATTCTTTATCATCAAATTAAGTCCAAAATTCCATAATATTGCATAGTCAGCCGATTTATATGAGTATACAAAACTTGAACTTATTTGTGTTGTTGTGTTAACATGTTACTACGGTAAGTTTAGTAAAATTTTGTAACCATTTAAAAAAAAAAACTTGTCAAAAAATTGCCTATGCCAATCAAGTTATGGAAAAGATTCTAACAATATCTCAGACATCCAAATCTACTCCGTCATTAAGAAATATGGTCCATAGGTGGTTACATTCAAACACATGAAAACCGGAAATATAACGCACTTATTTTTGGCAGTTAAACAAAATATCTTATCTTCCACCTAGATTTAACTGCTAAATAAAACCAACACGACATATTTACACGCAAGTAAAATTACGCCTGCTCTGTAAATAGAAAGACTATAATATTACATTTCTAATATCTCATTGTATTGTTTATTTTCATAAGACGACAGTTACACGAACATGTAGTTTGGTAGTAAATTAAACTGCCTGAATCAATAGGAAGGTTTAGCGGTTGTCAAATGAAACCTAAAACATACAGTAACTTAACATGGCGTTATTCCCTTGAAGGGGTGGAACAACTTTTCCTATTGGACTTAAGCTGGAAACTTGAAAAAAATCTACATTTTCATACAAAAGTCGGCAGGTCCAAAAAATTTGAAAGAAAATGTAAAAAAAATACTGGTATGAATTATGCATAGGCGGTCGGTCTCGGACTTTTAAAATTAAATCGTTATTCTAACTAATATTATAAATGCGAAAGTGAGTTTGTTTGGTACGCTTTCACGTTGTAATTACTGAACCGATCATCATGAAATTCTGCATACACGTTAACTGGGGTACGGAGAAGGAAATAGGCTACCTTTTATCCCGGGAAAAAGTACTATTCGGGATCGACTTTGACGCGGGCGGAGCCATGGGCGAAAGCTAGTTTTATTTATAAAGAAAATATGTTTATTTGTTTAATAACTCAAACAAGACTAAATTTAATACAAATAAAATATAATTCGATTGGGCCGACCGTTGTGCAATCTGCTGACGTGCCGCTTATTCCTTGCGCGTGCAGTATAAAGGTGCAGCTACGTCATCAGTTTGCCATGCTTATGGCATGGTAACTTATGTCGGATGTTAATTTATACGCTTTATTGTTGATAATTCATACGATTTCTGTTAATGGAACGTTAAATTTAAATGATTTTTGACAAATTGACCGGGCGGCCGAACAGTTTTGTTTTAAAATGTCATATGTCATACGATGTAGTTCTTATTGAGGATTCTACATCTGAAATTCAAAATAGTCTCAATAATTGGCGAAAAGCGTTAGAAGATAGGGGCTTGCGTGTAAGCAGAGAAAAGACAGAATACATGCATTGTAATTTCTCGCAGAGTGACTGTGATGAACCACCCCCCACGATTGACGGAATCCCCTTAAAGAAAGTAGAGGAATTCAAGTATCTCGGATCCATTTTAAACACTTCTGCAAGCACTGAAACCGACCTAGAAAACAGAATCAAAACAGGATGGGTCAAGTGGAGGTCTCTTTCGGGGGTTCTCTGCGATGCGAAAATGCCCATAAGAACAAGGGGTACTGTATACAAACGAGCCGTAAGACCAGCTTTGCTCTATGGATCCGAGTGTTGGGGAGTCAGAAAATGTGACGAAAACAGAATGCATGTCACCGAAATGAAAATGCTGCGCTGGTCTGGTGGAGTCACTAAATTTGACAAAATTAAAAATGAATATATACGGGGAACCTTTAAAGTGGCTGAAATACAGCATAAAATGCAAGAAAATCGGCTCCGTTGGTATGGTCACGTAATGCGACGTAGGCCTGACCACATGACGAGACAGGTGTTGGCAATTGACGAGGGAAAGCGAGGCAGAGGACGACCCCCTAACCACCTGGATAAGGACTGTACAATCAGATATGAAGGCATTGGGGATAACACCGGAATTGGCACAAAACCGTCAAGTTTGGAGGAAATGTATCAGGAGGGCTGACCCTACTTAGGACACAAGCCAGGAGATTGATATGAACAAAATTGTTTGGCGACATAAACAATATGAAAATGTTTTGATATTGTTCATATCGACGGGTTGAATTATCCTTTCAAGAATCGGTATAGGTTTCCTTTATATATATTGTATATATTTCTTCAAAAGTTTTTTTAGCCAAGCGATTTCATGAAAAATACCCTTATTTTCTTTAGCTTAACGCTAAACATCGCTTCAAAAACATTTTTAAACGGTACTGAAGGCATTCATTCAACTACATATAGGAAAAATTGGCATAACGCTTTATGATATTAGAAATAGAGAGGATAGCGTTATCGCTATATATATAAGTGTACCATCCGGAATTTTGCTAGCACTACTGGATCAACTAGAAAACGTTATAATGTAAGAATAACTGCGATTTTTAGGGTTTCGTAACCAAAGGGAGAAAACGGGACCTTATTAATATCGCTCCGCTGTCCGTCTGTCTGTCTGTCTGTCTGTCCATCTGTCTCATGAACCGTGATAGTTAGACAGTTGAAATTTTCACAGATGATGTATTTCTGTTGCCGCTATAACAACAAATACTAAAAAAAATAATAAAAAAAATATTTATGGGGGCTCCCATACAACGAACGTAACATTTTTTGCTCGTTTTTGCTCGATATCGATAACGGCAACAGGTAGACGCTTGACATATTCACAGAATATTTAGTTATATATTCACTATAAGAATCAATAATTAAAATAAAACAAATATTTAAGGGGTCTCCCATACGAAAGACATGTTTCTTTGCCGTTTTTGTAGATAATGGTACGGAACCCTTCGTGCGCGAGTCCGACTCGCACTTGGCCGGTTTTTTTAATAACTTATAGGTATTTTAGAGACTACATGGCAGCAGATTTTATTTTACAGTGTCCAACAGTGTTGCTAATACGGTCGTGAACACAGTAAGTGTCCGATAATGGACATTTTATTGGCCATAAAGATGCAATAACGCGAGCAATGTGCGTCTCTGTACATATATGGCATTAAAAAGAACTGAAGTAGATAAAGAAATTTTCTATAGAAAATATTCAGAAGAAAACAAAAGAACTAAATAAATTGTTAAATAATTTATTCAATTTGTGATACCAGTTTAAAACTGTGATCTATACTATGCGCCTTCGATGCAGTTTATCATCGATATGGCGTGCTGTCGATGCAGCGTGCCAGCGATATTGTGTCCCTTCGCTACTTTATATTAAACCGTCAATGGAACGAATTCGATGCAGCGACCAGCGATATAGTGACTGGCGATATTGTGCCCTAGACCCGTGTTTCTTTATGATTAAAATTGCCCCTTTTTACGACCCGAATTCGCACTGGCAGATATAATTCTTTTTGTTACTTTTTCACACCTTGGGTTACATTATCGAAGTTTTCGTACGGATCCCTAACTTCCTGAAAATACTCTATAGCATATGTTCATCAGGCATAATGTAGGATACTAATGGTAAAATATTTTTTTAAATCGGTTTAATTGTTTCGGAGCCTCAAGCCTGCAAAGAGACAAATAATCAAATCTTTCCTCTTTATAATTATTAGTGTAGAAGAGTAGATAATGTAGATTAGTGTAAATGTAAATGTGCATCTACATTCAAAGCATTTTTAAGGGCCCGTACTACCTCACGCTGCTTGGCATGATTGTCTGTAATATCAATAATAATGAAATACTCAAGTTGAAATAAAAATGCAGCAAAGTTCAGGACTAACTCTGGTAACTATCTGACTCAAAAACACGATTGCGTTAAATCTTCTCTATAGAAAAAAATTTGCAAAGTTGCTTCCAAATCACGTCTAATTTACTCGGTATACAGCATTATTCACCAAATACATTAAAATTAACCTTGAAACTTTTGATTATAATTGCATTACAGATAAAGTAGCCATCATGTATTTTTCTTTTTCGAATAACCCTTGAATATTCTTAAAAAACGAAAATATCTAAAGTAGCCAACGCGTTTCGACCATCCGCGTTTGTACCGCCACGCTGCCTGGCCTACGGCGTGCCCTTAATGCAAAATAACGAAACCGTATATAATTTTTAGGTCTATTATAGTTACAATGTTCAGCGCACAATTGGATACCACGATGCACGTGCGGGTTACCGCGAATTTGTGTTCCGTATAGCAGCAGAAAGCAAAGGTCAAACTAAGTACTAAAGGTTAACGCGGGCTTTCCTTGTAATGTCATATGATGACCTCTGTGGCGCAGTGGTGCCGCAAGTGCTTTTGAATCGCAGGGTTATGGGTTCGAGCACCGGTCAGGTCAAGATGGAAAACGATATTTTTCAAATTGTCCTGATTCTTGGATGTTTAACTATAATGCACCTATTATAAAACATAGTATCGTTGAGGTAGTATCCCACGACACAAGTTTACAAGTTCATTCATTCACTTCGTATAGGTGACATGGTCAATTAACCATGCACACCATGGTGTTAGAGTTCTTCGGAACCACCTCTCGGTCTCAGAAACAAAACATGGCTTTCACCTCATCGCTCTGTTCAAGGTCATAAATTCTTGCAAACACTACAATTTGCATCGCATTTTTGCGACAAGCTAAAGATATGATGAGAAGAAATGTTGAGAATGTAATTATTGTTAAAAAGTGTTTAGCTAAGCTCTTGATATTGTATTACTGGTCGTGAGCATTAATATGCATCTTAAGCAACCCTGGGCGCAGTCCCCATTGTTATGGGTCACCGTTAGTGCCATAAAAATATCTCGAGAGCACAGTATATTTCGAAGTACGAAGGAGCCGTGCTTCGAAAGGCACGTTGGTCCGGGCTGTCATCATTTATGGCAATCATTAAGTTTTTGTTTTGAAAAAGATTGATCAAAAATTATAAATCTGACACCTGTGTTGGCCACTTACACACACGAAAAAAAAACATTGTATTAGCAATTTATTTAGAGCGCAGTTTGTAAGCAAGATTAACGCATATTGAAGGTCGAAGAGAATTAAAAGTGTAATAGAATTAATTTGGATCGAGTTAAGTCTACGGGATTTATTTTTACTGAGATCGTATTTAATCAGATTTAGGATTATAGATAGATCAAATAGATTGAGCTAACCCCTCACTTACTTGTAAAATTGTGTCGTGAGATACTTAATAAAGTATAGTTGATACTTTATTTTATATAGATACATATACAAATACATAACTGCAAATACTTTTAAAGTCGATTCCTCGAAATTTGCTACCAAAGCATTTCTTTGACCTAAGAGACCCACTCTTAGATCAAAGAAATGCTTTGGTAGCAAATATCGAGGAATCGACATGTTTTTGTGTTTTCATAAAAAATAATTGCTATTTTAAATTAAAATCGATAAATCTGCTGTTTTAATTATCAACGTCAGTGACACAGTATACATACATAGTAGATAATCTTGTCGTTAAAAGTAGTTCGCAAAAAAAAAGCGTGGTTTTTCTGAATGTTCAGATCCAGATATCTCGAAAACTAGTGTGTATTTTTTTTTTTTTGCTTTAGTATTTTTCTAGCTTGTGGATGCCGACCCTCAAAATATTTGCGCTTAAGTAAATTGAAAAAAAAAGAAACGTCCAATCAAAGAACCTATTAAATGATTCAATAAATTTGTTGGTAGACATAAGAGATTGTATTTTCTACCCCTCTATATCTGCTATATCTCTTTAGATAGTTTGTTGCAGCTCCGTGCTGTTTCATGCCCTTTTTGATCTTGTTATTTATGCCGCCCCGGCTGTACTCAGGCATAACTTATACTTTAAAATTATTTTGGAAAAACGTTCTACCTACTCGTTAGTAAAATTCTTATTAAAATCGCCCGAGTAGATTCCAAGTATGTAAAGACGGACAAATTACTACACTACTACTTCTACAATTTAAACTTTCTATGTATTGATATCTTTCGCACTTCAGTTCATTCGCGCCTAAGCTCTTCGCGCCTGAGCTCGCTCGCACCTTAGCACTTCGGACCTTCGTCTTTCGCACCTAAATTATATACTCATCTAGGAGACGCACTGACCTGTCATCATTTCAATGAATTAAATATAAACAAACTGTCAAACACTATTTTGAAGCAATACAAACTATAAATAATGCAATCCGAAATTATCTCAAACCGCACAGAGACAGTTCAATATACCAGAGATTAGAGAAAATTATACACCGATATTGCACTATTTGAACAACGAAATGCTCCTGAGGGATAACAATCAGCAATATTGCGTGGGCAGAGCGCTACAAAATGGTTTTATCTCAAGTAACAAATGGCATACAGATAATCATTAAGTGTGTTACATTCTTTAGTGGAATAGACAGAACCTTAGAGCCATTGAAGTATAAGAGAGACGCAATTTTTTTTAAATCGATGATTAGAGCACTGGTTTAAGGCGCTGTGCATCACAAGAATACCGTAAAACGTCTATTTTTTCGTCGCGCAGTTAGCCTTATTTTCCATGGAATACTAGCATGAAAAAAATATGAAGTACAGTTCAAAGACCAAAATAAATGGATACATCAAAATATTTTCAAAAAAGTAATTAAAATCTAGCAAAATAAAATAGCAAAAATGCTATACCCAGAAAAAGTTTCGTCGCGAATTACTTGATATTTTCAGCGACAACTACCAACTTTTTTACGACTATAAAAAGTATAACTAAATGAGCCAGATGGATACCTAAAAAAAATACAATATTTGGCTATAATTATTGAATTATTAAATTAAAAGTGAAAATTAACACGGAAATGGCCGACACGGGTTTGAAATGAGACTAGGGACAGGCCAACCGGTATCGCCACTTTCAGCCGCTACAAAGGGTTAAGGGATACAGCGCCTTAACTATAAAATCAGCAACATTTTTTAACCGACTTCAAAAAATTAGGAGGTTATAATTCAGTTGTATATTTTAAATGTTTGTTACCGCGTAACTCCGTCATTTGTAAACCGATATTAAAATAAATATTATATAATTAAATATGTTTCGTTTTTATTGGGTACGCTGCCAAATTAGTCTCATTTAAATTTCATCAACACCAGTTAAGTACTCTTATTAAATTAAGAAATAAAATATGTACGACTTAAGTCTTAAGTTGTACATAGACTTAAGGTCGCAGGTTCAAATCCCGCCCGCTTGATTTTTTTTCACCATATTTTATTTCTTAATTTCATAAGAGTATAAGTCTAAATAGTATTTATAAATGCAAAATAAAACACATAAAAATATTAGTTTAGTAGTTTGATTGGTCGGGTTTTTTTATATGAAAGATTATTTCCACTATAAAAATAACTACAAGTTATACCAAGACATGTTAAATTTTGAACTTCAGAAAAAACGTGTGTGTTGGTAAATCTTGTTTAATTAGGTTCATTAAAAAAACTGAACAATTTACTCACTCTGTTTGATAACTTTAACGTTTATCCATTTAGCAAATAAAAAGCTACTTCTCAAAACGCCTACATAGTCCCTACTCGTTGATTTTTTTTTTTTTAATTATGAGTTGGTATTGGAAAGTAAAGTAATTTAGTTTTAATTTGGCTTCACATTATCAAGCCAAAAAGGAAGGAAGCAAGTTCCAAAAGACTTCTAGAGGTAAAGGACACAGATGCAAAGATTTATAAATATAGTAGGCTTTCACACACATATTCTTTGTGGTTTTGCAAATATATGTTACTATTTCGATACAGTTAGTACCTTACTGCAGTGGCTAGCAAAAGGGACATTTTTAAGAGTAACGTAGTAGAATCATTCTTCGCCAGCCTGTATTTGGTCAGTACAGCAATAAATTTTCAAGCGTGTTTGAGATAACGTAATTTATAACACTCAATTTCAATCTCTTGTATTCCAATTACTGAAAAAATGGTCATTTGATAAGATGGATGGACAAAACATAAACAGAATTATTTACATATAAAAGTTGGTACTCGTACAAGTTTGGTCGTTTCTAATTATAAGGATTCTGGAATTGGATTCAGGAATGGAAGCAGCTAAATCAATGCGAAGTATGGGGTTTCCTATTACTGATGACGTACATAGTGTAAAAGACAGTAAAGCAGTAATTTATAGGTACAATATGGCAGAAGTTATTATAACGGTTATGTCGTTATCACTTTGTATTGGAGGAGTTAAACTATGTTAGTAGTTAAATAAGTTTAAAACTACTAATTATTAAGGTTGTCTTACATCATAAAATAGGTAAAGTAAGAAATTCTATCACGAATTATAGGTAATCACCTATAACATTAAATTTAGTAAGGTACCATTAGGACAGCAACTTGTAACGTTGCTACATGCCACCTGCATGCTGCATCTCGTCCAACCTCATTTCTTTCTCATCCTGTCCACTTTTCATTCCTCATTCTATTTCAAATTTCATTCCATTTCATTTTTAGATCATTTTCTCTCTCTCTCTCTCATCGCTCATTCTACCATTCCACCATCATCTCTCGAATTGTAACGGTCTCTGATCTATATATTGAATATTAAATAGAATGTTATATTGAAGTCATAAGTGAGAGTGAGAGTATTGTGACAATTAAATTTAATCTTCTGTGTGTCGAGTCTTATGTTCTCCCTACTTCCTATATATGTGGGAACTCAACTAGAGCGCCGGGACGGCCGAGGTCTCACAAACTAAATCAATGTATGGCATCTATTTATTTAGTAATGCGATGGATTACTAATGCCTGACTACTCAGAAAATTCCTAAGTCTCGTTCTGATACTCGCTAAGTTATTAGCTGGACAAAAACGAAATTCATAGTTAAAATGCTTTTGAGTACCTATTCGGATATAAGAGTTTTAATTTAGTTGTGGTAGAGCCACGCAAAATTCATGATTGCTTGTAGGATGAATGGGCCGGTTCGTCTAGGAAAGTACTACACTCTTATAGAAAAACGACGTTTGAGTAGAAGCTTTACCGCTTGTATGCTTTGTTTGGTGAGTGAGAGAGCCGGAAGGAAGCCTTGTAAAGCTAAATTTTCTTAAATATATATGACTCAAAGGTGACTGACTGATATAGTGATCTATCAACGCACAGCCTAAACCACTGGACGGATCGGGCTGGAATTTGGCATGCAGATAGATGTTATGACGTAGGAAGCCACTAAGAAATGATTTTGATCAATTCTACCCCCAAGGGGATAAAATAGGGGATGAAAGTTTGTATGAAACTTTGTAAATTTTAAACCGATCGGGCTGAGACTTTGCATGCATAAAGCTACTATGACAAAGGTATAAAATTGCCGCGGACGAAGTCGCGGGCAACAGCTAGTAGCTTTATAAAATAAAACTGACACATACTAAATATAACTATTTATAATCAAAAAAAAAACACGTATTCATTTTCAAATATGTGTCTAACTCAAATCGTACCACGAGTATCTAAACGTTTACTCAGCCACTCCAAGATCCAATTTAGACGGGCCACTAGATGTGACACGATTCCTAGAAGTGAATTTTGAGATATATCTAACAAAATTTCAACTTACTGAAGTAGAAGATTCTTGCTCTGATCGGGCTGCTTTGTAAAGTTCAGTACTGGAGTCGATATTTTGCTTCCTTTGTTGTCTATTCGCTGAGTTTTTGAGACGACAATAAAAACTTCTTTTAATTTTATTGAAAAGTTTCGTATGAAAATAATCGAACCGGAAAGAAATCGATACCATCACAGACAAATTAATATACCTACTTCTTACATAGAACCGATTCACTAGAGCAGTAAATTACAGCTAAATATTTGTCAAAAGTTTAAATTAATGTTTTGCATAAAATTTCGTGTTTAAAACATTACTAATGTCCGTAATAAGTGCCCTTTCGAACCCATAAACTTTTTTATTATATATTTCACTTTGACGTAACGGTAGTAGTAGTTACGCATAAATTATAAGCAAAGTGTTCTTCTGGTACGAGTATTATAGGCATAACCTTAATTTACTTTAATGTTCTTTATTATAATTATAATGATCACATACTTAAAGGCATCATTGTTGTTTAACTAAAGATTTTCAAGTATAAAATACAAAATACATCATAGACTTATTCATTATAATATTAAAAATGCAGCAATTATTTTGACAAAAATATTTATTTTTACTTGTAACAATAATATCTTATAATCATCATTATTATTAATATAAATTAGTTCAATCACAACTTCAAGTGAGAAGCAATAGCATGTAAAATATCACTTTTAGATGTTTAACTTGATTAATTTTATAATATATTAATAATACGATGTGACTTGTCTAAATACCTCTTTTTTAGGGTTCCGTCGCAAATTTTCGTGTTTTTTCGACGTTCGCAAGGGAATCAAAACCTACATGGTACTTCCCGTGAACTCAGAATCTTGAAATTTGGTATAGAGCAACATCTTATAGCACAGATAAAGGAAAAATTGCGAAAAGCATACATTTTTTGTTACAACATGTAAAAAAAATATTTTTAATTTTTTGCCGCAAATTTTCGATATCGCAGGGAATCAAAACCTACAGGGTACTTCAGAGTCTTGAAATTTGGTGCGAAGCAACGTTGTATAGCACAGATAAATTTTTGTCAAAGTATTTTGTTGTAGTATAAATTTTTTGTTACATCATGTAATAAAAATATTTTTAATAATTTTTTACTTATTATAGGTATCACTACGTGCGCGAGTCCAACACGCACTTGGCCGGTTTTTTAGCTACTGGTGGTGCTCCAATGAGAGTTTATCAATTTCTGCGGTTTGGTGTTTTATTTCTTGCACGTTTTTTTGATAGAAAGTAAAATCCCGGGTGATTTAAACCAAAAAAATGAGAAAATTTATTATGCTATACTATACTATGCACTATTCTGGGTTCGTGATATATTTTCTTCTTTATTCAATTCGAACGTACTAAACTTTAGGTGCAAAGTTTGGAGGTTCCTCATAAATAGTACCGTCTGAACAAAGTCGCTATAAAAAAAAAACAAAGGAAAAATCAATCTCTGGATGGCCCTTGGGCCACCCCGCCGCAACCATATTGTATATTTTGGTCAGTTATTTGTTACATTTTATATAATTACTGACGGGTCCATTTTCAAATTCGAAAACGTTTTTGCTTGCATTCTTAAATTTGAGACTGGTAAGACCATCTCTCTGAATTTTTCTTTTTTATGACTACTGGCAACGTTAACTTACACCAAGCTTGATAGGAACGGCTAGATAATTGTTTCCTATCTTGCCTACTTGCCAAAGACATTACCTTATGATGGTACGATGACGATTATTTTGAAATTTGTCTGCTACGTCACATATTTGAGCTGCCACGAATGCGGTACAATTCCACAAGGATCTTTATAGACTTTGTTGTATGTATTTCTTCCACTACTTAAATCCTTCACCGGCACTATTTTTCCTACACCACTATTTTCATAAGTGTGAAAACGTCACACCGAAGTATTACTACATAGAACGACCGGAACCGGATCGAAACCGACCGATTTGACTAAAATTGATTTTAGACTTAAATTCGATGAAGTAATGCTTCGCTGTGACGTTTTTCGCAGTTACGTGAATTAGCCAGTACTGCGGTTCACAGTTTTAGTTTTAGCAATGACACTAAAAAATGTCCTTAATTAGTCAAAGTTTAGAAAGTGGGAAAGATTTTTTTTTTATGAATAATAAAAGTGAGCCCATCTTATTATATCAAATTGATTTTGCCGACATACCTACATAAAATGAATCATAGCAGTTATTAATTTTTTTAAAAAGAAAATAACTCAGTGAAATTCTAGTTATAGACTCATGTTCTTGACGTGTATGGAATTAAATGCAGGATTCTCCTGCTGGGATAATTAGATGGTAACATGAACGTGTACTCATGTAACTTGTCTGAGTAAAATGATTAAAATTTTGCACACGTCTTTAATATAAAGTTTATGGGTTAGGTTTATTTGACTGCAGTTCTGATTGTGTTGTGTACGTTATCGTATGTATATTTTATTCATAATCTATACCATTGTTTTAAGAGACTGTAAAAAATATAAATATTTTCTTCTTTCGTAACATATTATTGATATGCAGAAAAAAAATTATGTGCGACTATACGAACCTTGTGGAACATCAGCATTTATAGACCTGATCTCCAAGCATGCACCGTCAACAACGACCTTGATGCTTTGACTAGATAAAAAGCTGGCGATCCAGGTACACAGCTTCTCAGGTAGTCCAAATACAGTAAATAATAAAGTTGAAGCTAAATAACGTGGTTTAAAAATGTTATTACCTTAATATCATTTACAAATATGTTATTACCTTATGCGTACGGTGCATAAAAGCCACGCGTGATCGAAACACACACATAATAAAGTTTGCAAATGTTATCATAAGAACTCGTATTATCCTAACTAATAACAATATTCTATATGTGAAATTGAGTTTGTTTGGTACGTTTCACGCCTCAACTGCTGAACCGATCATCATGAAATTTTGCATACAAGTTCTCTGGAATGCATAGGCTAACTTTGTCCCGGGAAAAAGTACTATTTCCGAGGGATCGACATTGACGCGGGCGGAGCCACGGGCGAAAGCTAGTAGGCTATAAATATCATTGCATATTTTTGAGAAAATCACATTACAATTCTATGGATCACACAATAATTTATCTAAGAAGTATTGAATAAATACCTTATATCCCTGAAGTACTGTTCCATGGGATCAAAAATGCAACGAGTGGAGCCGCGGACAATACCTAGTGCAATATTTAATTCACATTTTAATGCTTTGCTTTGCTACGACTCAAGTTAAAGTCGCGTTATCTACGAGTAGATAAAATGGGCGAAAGCCTTTAGGGCAGTAACCTTATAATTTCAACAGAGTTAATCCTCAGACGAGCATAGATTAATTTAACAGAAATAAGGAATTCCCTCATTAAATAAGCATTAATACTCAATATCTCGCATGTATATGAATAGTAGAAAATATGGAAAAAATAATTTTCATCTTACTTAGAACCTTGCCAACTAACGAGGTTTATTACTCGTACGTTCATAAAAGATCTTTTCAAATAAACTACAACTATATTCCGATTTCAGATTAGGGTCAGATCTTGATATACATTGGTTAAGTAACTTGATATTAATAATGTTATAACTTCTGCGAAATAAAATCATTTCTCACGTTTATTTAGTTAGAATCGCACACACACTAGTTTCTGAGATACCTGAACAATTAGAAAAACAAATAAACACGTTCTTGGAGAATAAATTTTAACAAATATCTACTATGGATACTAAGTCACTACCGTTGACAATCAAAATAGCTGATTTATCGATTTTAATAAAAAAATATTTGGTATTAAAAAATAAAAAAAAACTATCGAGTTGAGTTCTTAAAATTTGCTACTAAAGCATTTATTTGGCCTATGAGACCCAGCCCTTAAAATATTTGCGCCTAATTTAAATGGACCTTGTACTTATTTTAATATTAACAAAGGGTTTCGGACTAGTGCTATTTTAAATAGGTTCACCCGCTCAGCGACACCCTTCTATTAAATTATATCTAAGCTATCTATCTCAGAGCAAATTTTACGACGTTCTTGTGTTACTCTGCTTCTATACTACGAATATTAAACTTAATTAGGTGAAATATAACATATCAAAGTAGAATGATAAAATAAACTAGTTCATTTCACGTAGAAAATCATTCCACAGTTAGATTAGACCGTAAAACATCACATTAAAAGTTATGATCAGTTCTCTAGATTGTAAAGTTACTTTTATAAAGATCGGGCAGAAATCTCGCAGGTTTTTGCTTGTTTTGGTTGAAATCACTTCATAATTTACGTAGTTTTAAATTTACCCCCAACGCAAAATGAGATGTGTTATAAGTTTGACCACTATTCGTGTGTTTGTCTGTATGTCTGTATATCTGTCTGTGCACCGTAGCTAACAGGTAGACTATTTGGATGTAGTTTTCTTTTATTAGAAAGTTGGTTTCTAGCGATGGATTTAAGGATGTCCTATCAATATCGGTCCGGCCGTTTACAAGATAGACGGAATTTCGTGTCAGGGGTTGTTTAAAACTTTTGATTGTATAGTTTGGTTCATCTAATTAAAATGTCACTAAGTACATTTATTGTTTTCATTAGTTCATTATTGTATCTCCTTACAGTTCTCGTATGACCCCGGTCCTATAAAAGATTTGCATGAGGATATAGATCCATCACGTAAAAGCCCTTTGGAGGAGTGGGTGTAAGGTTGGTCCCTATTTACAACCCGTTCCTGGAATTTTTGCCCGTTACTGCTTTTGGTTTTTATGTTACTGCATCCCTGTAGAACCCTGCGTAAAATCCTGTCATTGAAAGAAGCAAAAAGTGTGTCTATCTATGGTACCGTTGCTACCAAAGGGCTGGACCAACTTGCATACAGTTTGCTTTTATTTGAAAGGTACTTGTATCGGTAATTTTATATAACATGTGTAACATGTGTTAAGACAAGATAATATGAGTTAGGTAAAGTTAATTTGTGACTTTAATTAAATATTGAAATGAAGCAATGTCATTATGACAGTTGAATTGACCTATGATATAATTATGTGAAGAAGAATCGCATCTATTGGGTATAAGGAGTGTGCCCTGCTTATATCACTACTCTGTGTTTCGTAGAAAACGAACTGTTTCTTTGTGATTAAGAAAAAAGGAATTATTCTGTAATGAGCTTGGTATGTCAGACTGCCACATACAAAATTCATACGAAGACGTCTGACATTATGAGAATATATTCTAGTTGCTACACTGTTGCGAAATGTTAACATGGTCACTAAAACTAATTACTGTGTGTGTACTAACCATAATAATTATGAAATAGTACCATACCATATAAAATAATAAAGAAATAAATATATACGGACAAATCACACAGATTTGAGCTAGCCCCAAAGTAAGTTCGAGACTTGTGTTATGGGATACTAACTCAAAGATACTATATTTTATAACAAATACATATTTATATAAACATCCAAGACCCAGGCCAATCTGAAAAAGATCACTTTCCATCTTGACCTGACCGGGGACCGAACCCGGGCACCCTTGTGTCGCAGGCTGGCGTGAAATATAGTAACCAAGGATACACTGAATCCGTCAGAATTGTAATTCTTTTTATTGACGTTGAATGTTTATGTAAAATGTAGTTTTTGACATAATAACATCTTGTTAATCGATGAACGCCGGCTGCACGCACAAAAAAGTGTCACGTTTCGTGTGCAAGCGAGAGCGCGGAACAAGCAATAGAGAGGCACGATCGGCCAAAGCGTTTAGCTTGTGACGCATCTATCCCTCTTCCACCGTTATCACGTTAAATTATCGCCCGTAGACCGGCATTACAGACAACCAATTTTTTATTTCATACTAGGTACTTATTTCAATTTGAAAAGACTACTTATGTACATGAGGCTACTTGATTTGTTTTATAACTAGCTTTCGCCCGCGGCTCCGCCCGCGTCAATGTCGATCCCTCGGGAACAGTACTTTTTCTCGGGATAAAATATACCCTATGTCCTTTTCTGTACCCCAGATAACGTGTATGCAAGATTTCATGTGCCGTGTAGAATCCGGCAGATAGGACCACTCCAAGTCTTCACGTGGATGTCGTAGAAGGCGACTTAGGAAATACAAGCTAATCAAAGCTTATAAACATCTGTGAGACCTCTCCAACCCGTCTGGCCAGCGTGGAGAGTATAGGCCAAGTCCTCTGGCTGCTCTGGCCAAGTATAGCTCTATTAGTACAGAGAGGGTCGTGCTCCTGTAGTGGAGACTAAAAAGGACCTGATGTTGAAAATTTCATGATGATCGGTTCAGTAGTTACAACGCGAAAGCGTAAAAAACAAACAAACTCACTTTCGCATTTATAATATTAATTAGGATTTGGAATGTATTTTGTTATGTATATATTTGTCGATACCATAATACTACATACTTCACCTACGGTGTAAGGATATGTATTTTTCGCCAACTTCAAAAAAGAAATAGGTTCTCAATTCGAATGTATGGTTTTTTAGCCATAACGTAACTAAAACTGATTGGTTATTAACTCATTCACGGACACTGAACCAGACACAATAAAAAAATAGATATAACAATAAAAGTCTACGGCTACAGGCGGGGCATCTTGGAAAGTTTTAAATGTATTTTATCGCTTATAGGAAAATACTATAATTACTCAAATACTTATGACGTTTCGAACACCTAGGTTGATTTTTTTAGAAGGTAGAATTTTCTATTTGTTAAACTCTATATTTTTTGACATAAACCTTTATTTATTTATTAAAATATATATACAATTTAAATTTAAAATAACTTAACTAATGCTACAAATAAAAATAAATAAAAATTAATATATATTTACAAATAATATACCTAGTCCGGGTCGATCGCTGCCTCACGGTAGCGTGCCCAAAAGGCTAGCAGCATTGCCACGTTGGATGGCAATCCTGATCTTTTGGCCAAGATATAGACTAGCTTAGTGGTAAAAAAAAACTTTATACATTAGGTTTAACAAACAAAAGATAAGAAAAAAATTTACTTTACCATATCAATATTAATTTTAAAAAGATAATATTGAACTATCGATCGAAATTTTGTATCTTATTTACCTATGGTATGGGGCTAAATACTCGTATTCAAGATCTTTCTCCTCAATTTATTTAAATAAATAGAGAAAATCCAGATTTATTAGGAGGCATTAACTTAGAGAGGTATCCCTTGTTAAATTTTCACGAGTTGTTAGCGTGACAAATAATTTGACGCAAATCATGATCCATAGTGTTGCATAATTGGGATCATTTGTACAAATATGCACTCACTTAGAAAAATACAAATGAAAATTAACTACACAGTTATATTATGTTACGGACCAGGTTTTTTTTATGTTATAAGACGGCAAACGAGCAAGTGGGTCACCTGATGGTAAGTGACCACCGCCGCCCAAGGACAACTGCAACACCAGGGTGTGACAGGTGCGTTGCCGGCCTTTCAAGGAGTTGGGGGAAGGAAATGGAGAGGGGAGGGGGAAGGATCGGCCTCCGGCTCTCTCACTCGCCGATCGAATCATAGAAGCGGTAAAGCTTCTACTCAGACGTCGTTTTTCTGTGAGAGTGTGGTACTTCCCCAGACGAGCCGGCCCATTCATGCTACCAGCAATTCATTTTGCCGGTAACGTGGCTCTACCACGAAAATCCACACCAGGTGATAAATGGTGGCATTTTCACAGTGCTCTAGCATTATAAATATATATAAATTATGTTAGGCAATGTGAATGATCTTAATTAAAGCACACTTTCTTAACATTTTGATTATTGCCATTCGGTTTGTGCAATCTGATAACACAAGCACATTGCACGAGGTGCGGGAATGAAAACGACCTCCAATGCCGCAGAAGTAGCCACTATGTACAAATAAAACACTATAAGAAATAACATAGTCTCAAGATTATGATTAGAGACCGCATGACTCTAATGACATGAAAATTCATCAAATTTGGAATTGTTGATGGTCGTGCCTGGCTGTCTCTATTCATCACACCCTATTTAACATATATACGAACGACCAACCCCAAAATCCAGCAACTCGTCGCTTTAAATATGCCGATGACCTAGCGCTCACGTCTCAAGCGGAGAACTTCGAGACGGTTGAAACCCATCTCTCATCGGCCCTTACCCAGTTGACGGGCTACTACAGGGATAACTCATTGAGACCAAACCCCACAAAGACAGAGTCGAGTGCTTTTCACCTGCGAAACCAGGAGGCTCACCGAAAGTTAAAAATTTCGTGGGACGGCGTAGATGTTCAACACAATGATACACCAAAATATCTCGGTGTAACGCTGGATCGTTCCCTTACATTCAAAGTTAACTGTCGGAACCTGAAGTCCAAAGTATGTTCGCGTAATAACATTCTACGGCGTCTCACCACCACCTGCTGGGGAGCATCACCTCATGTGCTTCGCACTAGCTGTTTGGCTCTGTGCTACTCTGCCGGAGAGTATGCGTGTCCTGTCTGGGCCCGCTCCACTCACGCCAAAGAGGTAGATGTTTCCCTCAATGCCTCTTGTCGGATTGTCACTGGTGCATTAAGGCCGACACCGCTTTCTCATCTATACACCCTATCTGGAATAGCACCACCGGACGTACGACGCAACATCATAAGTGCAGTGGAGAAATACAAACAGGAGCAAGATAAACGCCATCCACTTTATGGGCAAATCCCTGCACCCTCACGACTCAAGAGTCGCAATAGTTTCTTGAGGCAATCTAATACAAGCGCCACAAAAGCTCCTAAGGCCAGATTAGAGCAATGGCTAAAGAAATATCCGCCATCACCAAACCATATATCGCCTGCTGAGAAATTACCACCGGGTAGCAATTTGCCCTGGCCAGTCTGGAAGTCTTTAAATAGACTGCGGGCTGGTGTTGGCAGATGCCACGAAAACAGAGTCAGGTGGGGCTTCTCCAGCAATAGTGAGTGAGACTGCGGTGCTATTCAATCTATGGATCACCTCTTGGTGTGCCCACAAAGCCCAGCTTCTTGCTCCCAGCGGGATCTGAATGAGGCAAACGAACGGGCAATCATGGTGGCAAAGCACTGGTCAAAACTTATTTAAAATGTATATATAGCCATTTTACGACTCGATAGAAGAAGATCACACCATACTTCGACTCTCACTTTATGGGCTAAACTTCACTCTCTCTAATGCGTTCCCTCACTGATGAGGATCGTTGCCCCTCTGAACATGGCTGTAGATAAGTTCTCGCCATTTGTCTCGGTCTGCTGCATATCGGACCGCCGTTGTAATTGAAGTCCCCAGTTGTTGTTTTATTTGATCTGACCATCTTGTTGGACTTTTGCCTCTTGGTCTTTTCCCTTCTACTTTGCCCGTGACAATTAGTCTTTCCAGATTGTCAGGTGTTCTGCGGGCAATATGCCCAAAGTACTGGAGAATACGTCTCAGGCAAACTTGGGAAAGACGTTGTTTGCCGTCAAGTTTCAGCTGTTTCAAGATGGATATATTAGTGCGTCGAGCCGTCCATGGGATTCGCAACATCTTCCGCCAACACCACATTTCAAACGCGTCGACACGCTTTCTATCTGTCGCTTTCAGTGTCCATGACTCTACGCCATAAAAGAAAATGGGGCATACTAGCGTCTGTACAACTTTGATCTTAGTATTTTTACTTATGTTCTTGTCCCTCCAAATTCTTGTGAGCTGTGTCATGGCTGTTTTAGACATTCCTATGCGTCGTCGAATTTCGTTCTCACAGTTGCCTTTGTGGTTGATGAGCGCACCTAAGTAGACAAAGTCTTCTACTTTTTCGAAGGCGTCAAGATTTCCTGTGTCATCAAGCGTGCTAAAACGGACTAAATTTACCTATGTTTATTCAGATAATATATAAATATGAGTATAAAACAAAGTCGTTTATTTAAAACACCATACAATAACGAATAAACTGATATGAATATTCCTACCAAGTTTTGAAGCTCTGTTAAAACCTTGGATATTTGATCACAGTACAGTGAGATACTAAAAGCTTATCAAATTGATATTTCAAGGCGAGACAAGACCGAGAATTTCATGAGTTTATATGTAGACAATTTTCAAATTTAAATTAGCTGCAATACCTTTTGAAGCTGATAATAAGTCGTAAATGAAACCTTTTGTTTCACGATTCTTAGTCCGTTCCTTTGAGAGGCTTGGGTAGGGATATAGATACAACACGTAGAGGCCCTTTGGAGAAATTGATGTAATGTTGGTTTCCAGCCAGAACCCGTTCCTAGAAATACCAATGTATAGAAATGTGGTTAAATAAATAAAATAAATATATACGGACAAATCACACAGATTGAGCTAGCCCCAAAGTAAGTTCGAGACTTGTATTATGGGATACCTACTCAACGATACAATATTTTATAACAAATACATATATAGATACACATCCAAGACCCAGGCCAATCTGAAAAAGATCATTTTCCATCTTGACCTGGCCGGGGATCGAACCCGGTCACTCCGTGTCGCAGGCTGGCGTGTTGACCGCTGCGCCACGGAGCTAGGCTAGTCGGAGGTTGGACTTGTGCTAGATTATTGCAAAGGGTCAGGCACTCGTTATTATCGTGATAACTGACTATAAAAATCAATCAACGCGGAATACATAACTATATCTTTAACATATAAATACAGTTTATTTTTAAAACATCAACTTTTGCTTTTCAATTGAAGCTACTAGTTTTCTCATAAAAGAAAATAGTTGAAGTTTTCCCTCGATATACGAAGTTTCTGTTAATTCCGCAGTATCTGTATTTCTCTAGTTATGAAAGAGACATGTTCGTGATAATTAAATTATATTTAGTAACAATCACGGATTTCACCTATTTTCGTGATGTTTTCATAAACATCTACCTCTTTATATTATTTAAAATATAAACACAAATATCTTTTAAAAACATATTTTTATTAAATTCACTAAAGCAAGTAATTGTTGCCTCTATAGTAAGTGTAAAGATAATAAATTATGCGCCACTGTACACTTTATTTAATCGTATGACGCGTAAACATAAACATAACACAGTAATTAATGTTAAAAGGACACAACGAAGAGGAAAAGAAAAAAGAAAAATCTATAAATCCACATTCGTTCCGAGCCACGAAATTATTCCAGCGCCCGTAGCATGGCACCCGCGACGCCGTTTATATCGCGCGATAAACTATTCACATCTCGCTCTTTGATATTACGGAAAACAAGATGGCGATAGTGGATAAACGCTGTCGCGCGTGCCATGCTACGGGGGCTGGTGTCGCTTTGTACAGATCCTCCGGGGGGCTAGAGTACGAGAGTAAAGGGCAGAGTTGGATGACGTGCTTCTTGGTCTTGGCCTCTTCGCCACATTCGCAGAGAGGAGAGTCTCGCCAGCCCCACTTGTAACGGAAGTAATTACAGCGTCTATGATCTGTCCTCAGTCTGTTCAAGCGACACCAGTGTTTGCGTGGCAAGTCGATACCATCTGGCTTAGCTGTTGGATCTTTAGCTTGTAGGACTAGTGTAATGGGAGAGATTAACATCCAGCAAGATGTATCAATTAAAATCTGATTAGTACATTAAGGCACTATAATAATGGAAAGGTGAATCATCATATCAGCCGCAAGAAGTCCACTGCTGGACATAGGCCTCCCCCAAGGATTTCCAATACGACCGGTTGGAAGCGGCCTGCATCCAGCGTCTTCCTGCGACCTTAGTCAGGTCGTCCGACCATCTGGTCGGTGGGTGTCCGACGCTGCGCTTGCCGGTACGTGGTCGCCATTCGAGAACCTTTCTGCCCCATCGGCCATCGGTTCTGCGCGCTATGTTCCCCGCCCACTGCCACTTCAAAGAGCTAATCCGCTGAGCTATGTCGGTGACCTTTGTTCTTCTACGGATCTCCTCATTTCTGATTCGATCTCGCAGAGAAACATCGAGCATAGCCCTCTCCATAGCTCTTTGAGCGACCTTGAGCTTTCTTATGAGGCCCATAGTAAGGGACCACATTTCGGACCCGTAAGTCATCACTGGTAACACACATTGATTATAGACTTTCGTCTTCAGGCACTGAGGTATTTTGGGAAAGGTGAATGCAGCTTCTATATTATACTTAAGTTATTTTTTTTATCTTTTATAATACGTAGTTATAATCTGGCAGATGAAATTTAGGTCAGGTCATGGTCAGGTCATGTCATCCTCAACTGCCTGTCCGGTGGTTGCAGGTATGGCATCGGGTATGCGCGCCCGGCCTCCCTAGCTGCTACTTACACTTCCAATTCATCCAAGCTAGTAGTATCCCAATACCTTAATTCCTTTCCAAAATCCATTAAATTCCTATTCTTCCCCAGCTCAAAAAAGCTTCTGATGGACAGCAGCATCGGAAGTACAAGAATTCAAAGAAACTGCGCTCGCCAACCCGTCTGCTAAGTTTAGTGAGTATGGAAACATCCTCCCATGGAACGAAAAATCTTTGGGAGAGGCTTTTGTCCCGCAGTGGACTTTAACGGCTGCAATGATGATGATGACGTGAAATTTACAAATGCTTCATGTCAAATTTCGAAACAAATACGATATTTTAAGTAAAATATTAATCTGTTTTTATTAATACCAGTGGTTAACTATTTGTTTACGAAGGTTATAACCCGAGTAATTTTAAGTAAAGAATGTAATACATGTTTATGCCATTCTAATAATAATTCGTCACTCAAAATATCATATCACAGAAAACATATCATAACGTACCACACGGCAATTATATAATGCCTAATATTATGGCAAAATATTTTATGCCAAAACCGGTATGCCAAAGCATATTAGGACAAAACAAATTATGCAAAAAAAGGGGTCCTTCATTATTTTATTGCGTTTCAATTTTGTTTAGATAACATAAAACATTCGTAAATTTACAAATTTCAAATGTGAATAGCAACAGCGAATAAAATATGACTGTGAGATTTGTTTTTACTTTAATTATACCTACAAACCGATCAGATCTGATTTTGATAGTATTTGAAAAACGCAAATAAGCATTACAAATGTCTGTTGCAGAAACATTCATCTCCATATTGCGGTAATGGGTTGGAGATACGGCTTTGTCAGAGCTGTTATTAATATATGAGTCGCAAAATGACCTCATTACTTTTGCATTACGCAAAATGCTTTATACGCAAATTGTTATGCGCTTTCCAGACATTTACGGGTTAGGCACCTTGGCGAGTTAGGTACGTGACCAAATAGCTTACATACATATTGTACGTGTATCTGTGCCTGCTAAGGGACTCTGAGGGCATGGACGCGCCTGTCATGGTCTTTGTTAACAATTTAGTACAAAATGTATGCAATCAATTAGGAATATGTTAGGGCCTTGGACCCGAAATATATGGATAGCGCTTAATCCGCATCTTAGTATTTCATAATTAATAATTTAATCGCTTCATTAGAGGTATTTATTAATAGTCGTTTGTATGGATCCTTCAATCCACACTAAAATACTATCTATGAAAATTTTCCAGCGCCTAAACTCGCCATCTATGCTTTAGAAAATGAACTGATTAACAGACGGGAAGAAAACCTTACTAAAAAGGATTGGTTACCCTCTGGGTATATGGCCCTAAAGTGATCCATAAAGTACCATGTTCAGTCCAGAAAGTAAACAAAGAATAAATATATGCCAAACGTCGTTAGCTGCAAACTTCGATCAAGTATAAAAAACTAGGTACAAAGTCACATACAAAATTTACACTTCATGCTGTTCACAAATATTTTCATCGTCAGCTATCTGAAATCAAAGTTAAAATTTTGCACCCAAATGTCAAGTGCGCTTCATTGATGAGGATGCGTTTTTAATCGAAACCTGCTAATAAAAAGGACTTTAAGCTTTCAAAGTTTTACAGTAGCTATTTTTACACGATGTCATAAAAAAAAACTATTTTACTGTAGGACATTTTACGAATAGGCCTATACGTAACGTGAACTAAATTCGTATCAGTTATCTGTAGGCCGTATCAGTTGCCAATTACATTGCCTTTCACATCACTGTGGGGGATGTTTGTTGCGGGTTGTCTGAAGCAGCCTGATTAATGCTTACCTTTTATAATGGAAATAATTTGAATAACTTAAAGTCGTAAATGTTTAGAATACTTACTGGATTCTTAACTAAAATTGTAAAGTAACTTTGAAAGAAGCTTGTTTGTAAAGTGTAAACACTTATTTGGTGTGGTGTAATCTAAGGGCTGGTGTTGTCAGAGTTTGATTTGATTGATAGAACGGTAGATTTAGCTAACACTTGTTCTGGATTTCAGTATGCATTTAAATATAGGTTTTAAGTATATTTCCTGTTATATATGCCTAGGCAACGCATATATTTTTGAGCCATTTGGGGTCGAGACACTTGGTCGTAGGGTCCATCAACTCACGAACTTGAAAAGTTTGGTCGAGGTGTCGAATGACCAGACAAACAACCAACCACCAACATAACCAACGAATAAGCATTGCCATTCAACGTGGCAATGCTACCAGTCTTCTGGGTACATTACCGCAGGGCAATGACTTGCATGACTTTTTTTTATTCATAGGTAGGTTTTTATTTATAGGTAGGTTTTTATTTTAGATAGGATTAATTAATTTTTAGTTTTGTAGCTAGTAAACATTTATTGTTATCAATAATACATATTTCCAAGGCGTGTCAAAATGAACACCTTTTCCTATGGGCCCAATGCTGGAAACTAAAAAAAAATACTTTTCATATAAAAGTGTTCGGTTGACCCGGCGGAAAAATTGAGCTCGCAGCATTGGTCCCGTGGAAAAGGTTGTTTATATGGATGGGCTAAGTCACCCCTTTAATTGAATGTCGATGGTAAATTTACAATTTCAATTTCAATTTATTTTATTCATAAACAATACACACATTGCATTCGATCATATTAGGAAGATACATGTCAGAAATACATTTACAATAGGTATTACATTAAATTGAAATAAGATTACATTAAAATTAAAAATTCGCTATCATAAGTACATTAGAAGTCATTAACACTATAATAGCATTTCTCCAGCAATAATGTTCGTAACTTCCTTTTGAAGATAGAAAGTTTACGCTCCGTTTTTAAATCATCCGGTAATTTATTAAATAGGATTACCGTCTGATTACGTAGACAATGTGATACAACTAGTAGTGCTGGAGTAAATTTTCGTTTTAAATTTTTCCGTCTAGTCCCTCTCGTTGTAACATTTCCTCTTCCGTTTCGAATATATGTCTATTTTTAATAAAGTCAATTAAAATGACAAAGATGTAAAGAGAAGGAACTGTTAAAATTTGGAGCTTCTTAAAATGATCTACGCATGACTCCCATGGTGGTATTCTGACTATAGTACGTATGGCCCTTTTTTGTACTATAAAAGCTTTATTTATAATATATTCATAACTTCTACCCCAGAATTTAATACTATACCGAAGTCTCGATTCAACCAAGGCATAATATAGTGATTTTAGTTGATTTGTCGTAATGTTCTAATAGCACAGCAAACACTACTAATACTACTTTCTACGGCATTTAATTCCTGTTTCCAATTAAGTAGTTCATCAATTTGAACACCATGGAATTTCGCTACTGTTACTGGCTTTATATTAACTTTATTCAACTCTATATCAAGCTTGTCTCGATTACTGGCCGTCGTTTTTAGCTGTGCGTTCACTGGACCGGAATCGAAGCGGACGGAGCGGCCGGAGCGCCGGCATTTACAAAATGCCGGTGGGGTGCGTTCACTGCATTCGGATTCCGGATCGGCATTTTTACAGTGTTGCCAGGGTCCTTGAGTCGTAAGTTACGTTTCGTTTCCTGAAATGTTACATTTTTGCAGCAAAAGTTCCAATATTGTAATTTTTTTATAGTCAACGAGTAAAACCACGGACGGACAGACGGACGGACGGACATGGCGAAACTATAAGGGTTCCCTATTTACTACGGAACCCTGAAAATTGGTTGACTGTAAAGTCAGTTTACGGCCAATAATTTTACCTGATAACGGGGAGAGATAGATGCGTGATAGTACTACTACTACTCCTACTGCTGCTGCTGCTGTTGCTGGTCTGGAACGTGACATTTTTTGTGAGTGCAGCCAATGTTTATCGATTTTTATTTTTGTTTTTAATGTCAGTATTTTCATCACTCTATTTTTTCGTCTTACTCATTCATGATCATGGCATATGTATTTGAGGAACACCACAATGAACTTTTACAGTTTCATTCAATACCAGCGGTAGACTTGAAAATTAGACATAAAAGTTAAATTAAATGCTGCGTACATTATGGTTACTATATACGTACATTTTCTGTAACATGTGTTGATCAATTGCTCATAATATGTAACCTAAGCCAAATGATGATTCTGACAAAACATTTTCTCAGATATGATTGACTATAGAAATGAATTGTATGGCAAAAGGCAATTGTAACTATGTGTGAAATTAACTTTCTGCGATAAAATGATTCTCCTTTTTAATTATTATGGCTATTAAGTTTATGTCATGGGATGATTAGCAATGAATTTAAAAGTTATGGATGATCTAAATCGAATTCCTACGAAATGAGGTTTCTACCATCCGCTGTTATTCATAATAATATTCCAATATAAAAAGTTCTACCATAAAGGGTAGGTCTTCCTATGAACGGCAACACTGACGACTGCCGATGCCGGTGACGCTCAGAAGAATAATATACATAGAAGCCGCATATAAATAGAAACTGAAAACAGATAGTTGACACGTATTTTTCTTATGAGCTTTCGCCTATGACAGAATGAGACAAAAACTTCAGTCAATTTCTATTATTTTCATGGTTGTCCCGACTTGAAATGTCAATGGACTCCATTGGACTCCATTAAATCCGACTAAATTCAAAATAACTTATTAAAGTTCAAAGTCTGTCACATTAGCATCTTGCCGACTTGATCGGGTTATAATCGAGAAAACATTTGCGGCGGAATTGTGATGTCTGCAAATTAAATATAGGATTGTGCTAAAATTCTCACGGAAAAAAGTATTAATCGGTGTTGGGTTGGTACGTTATCAAATGACCATTATACTAAACAATGTCTTGTGCGATGGAGCGATGTAAATCCCATTCAGGATGAACAGAAATGAATTCTGTAAATCATAATTTTCATCGGTAAGTTTTTCAATTAAAAGTGCATAATTAAAACCCAAAATACCTCAAAATACAATAATAATATTGTCAATTATATAACGTATTGTATAAATGACAACTTTTATAGGTATTTTGCTTAAAATTATCGTATTTTCCTTATTTCAAATTAGGTTAGTTTTTTTCCTAGTGATGTGGTAAAATTACGTATCTACGAGTATATCGATATTTTTTTATGACGGTCTTGCTATCAGGGATATTTTGTTAGTGTTGAGCCATGCAATAGTAATGTAACAAATTGAACCATCATGGTAATTAAACAACCAGCAAAGTGTGAGTCGGACTCGCGCACGAAGGGTTTCGTACCATCCTTACATATCCTTATTATTACTTTACTATTACTAATATTACTAATATTTATTTATTTATTTATTTATTTAATACTTTATTGCACACATAAAGAACATTAATAAAAAACAAAAAGCATAAAAAGATATACAAAAGGCGGCCTTATCGCAATAGCAATCTCTTCCAGGCAACCTTAGGGTAGTTGGAAAAAGAAATCAGCAAACAGGCAAGGTGCAAAGATGTGGAGGAGCAATTTTATGAAAAACAGAAATATATAAATAAAATATATACATACATACACACATATAATATAACTGTACACGAAATGTGCGAAACCGAGACCTGAACGTTATATGAAAGGAGAAAAATTACAAAGAAGAAAGGAAATGTGATTTTACTTGAGACTTAAAGCTGGCTAGCGTTTGAGCGCGCCGGATAGATAGTGGTAGTGAGTTCCAAAGTTGAACGGCCTTGACAGTAAACGACTGAGCATAAAATTCTGTGGAGTGTGACGGGATCCTCAATCTCAAATTTTCAGCACTACGTAAACCACTACTTTGGGGCATGTCGCTATAAAATACAAACCGTTCTCTTAGATACCTCGGGGAAGTAGGATTAAATAGAATTGTGAATAGAATAATATTATAAATGCGAAAGTGAGTTTGTTTGTTTGTTTATTTGTTTGTTTGTTTGTTTGTTTGTTACGCTTTCACGCCGTAACTACTAAATGGATCATCATGAAATTTTGAATACAAGTTCTCTGGAGTACGGAGATGGACATAGGCTACCTTTTATCCCGGGAAAAAGTACTATTCCCGAGGGATCAACATTGACGCGGGCGGAGCCGCGGGCGAAAGCTAGTAATATTATAAATGTGAAAGTGAGTTTGTTTGTTACGCTTCCACGCCGTAACTTCTGAACCGATCATCATGAAATTTTGCATCATCATCATCACCATTGCACGATCTCTGGAGTACGGAAAAGAACATAGACATATCTTTCATCTCAGAATAAGGTACTGTTACCGGGGATAGACATTAACACGAGCGGAGCCGTGGGCGTAAGCTATAAAAACGCCCAAAATTTTTGTTTGTTATATTTCAACTGTCTCACTATCACGGTTTATGAGATACAGCCTGGTGACAGACAGATGGACATCGGAGTCATCTTAGTAGGGTCCTGTTTTTATCCTTTGGGTACGGAACCCTAAAAGTAATCGATTTCTACTAATATGAAGAAAACTATTGTTGAAATTTTATTGCAGCTCCCCGAAGTAAAAGGAAATTAGAAAGGTGTGGATCCGAGGAACTTTCAAGCGACGTATTGGACATAAAATGTCATACATAGTCGAATTTGTTCAAAATATTTTACTGCCGTGCCGATACATTAATTTTGAATACAAAATTAAATGGAAGCGATTGAAACACGATGCTTTACCTACATTTATATTTGCCGAATTATAAATCAATGGTAATAAGAAAGTTTACGGAAACGGTTTTATTATTTATATTAAAAATTATGAAAAAAAAAAATTATTTTGGACAGTAATGAAAGTGGGTAAAGTAATCTCTTGTTTTTCTTCACCTCTTGTTTTTCTATTACCAACACTGTGAATTTTTCACAAATAACACACTGGCACTTTTTTACCCTAGTGTAAATGTTTTATAAACAAAAAATATCACTTCGGTTTATGTTTTTCTCTTTACCTACCTGATTATGTTTCCTTTACTGACTGTTCCTCAAAGCTAGCTAGGAAAAGCTTTAGATGGTTTTGAAATATGCAGAATGGCCCATTGATCAAGTAAAAATATATCTGACCTTATCCATTATCGAAAACCTGGTTGTTTCTTTTTAAGGTTTGTATTCCATTTTAATGAGATTATTTAACTTAAAACTACATACATTACCCACCGCGCGTCACTGTCTACTGCTGGTCATTAGGCTTAACCCAGTATTGGTCGAACGGCAGAATACCTAATATGATGTCAATCATATTTTCGGTTATTTCGAAATTCAAACAGAGCCTACTTACCTACCTATTTATCAGATGAAGCCAAGCGGCGCCATGCGATTAGGAGTTATATAGGTATATCTTGATTCTTGAAGTAACTTTTGAAGTAAAAGCCCCTTTAGCGGCTTTGTGCACTTTTTGGGATGGGTAAAACATAAGACTCGCGTCAGAACACGTGAACTGATCGAAAATTCGTAAGAAAGACACGTGACCTGAGTATGCCGCAAAGGCGAGTTTTCACTTCTGCCGGCACTCCTGGAGTGCAACTAGTTGTTTTTTTTTTATGAATCGTACTCATTTAACGAATCGATACAATCAGAGTAGAGTACATTTATGACTTTCTTAGGACGAAACATTTAGTCGATAAATATATTTCATCGATATAGTACAACCCTGATCACATCAGTACCCCAGGACAACCTGCAAATTTACGCAAATGACATTGTGTATGCATCTCTTTCTGATGCTTTAACAATGCCATAAGTAAAAACAGTGTAGAATATTGTATTTTGTTGTTATTTTAACACAGTTTCTATGCTTTAGTTATTGTTCTGAGCGGTGACGTCACCGGCAGAAATTCCGGTCTCCGGCACGGAAATGCCGACGCAGTGCACGCAGTGCCATACAAATCCATACAAAGTAACAAATCCGTCCGCTCCGTCCGTTTCGATTCCGGTCCAGTGAACGCACAGCTTTAAGCTGCGCGTTCACTGGACCGGAATCGGAGCGGACGGAGCGGCCGGAGCGCCGGCATTTACAAAATGCTGGTGGGGTGCGTTCACTGCATTCGGATTCCGGATCGGCATTTTTAACAGTGTTGCCAGGGCCCTTGAGTCGTAAGTTACGTTTCGTTTCCTGAAATGTTACATTTTTGCAGCAAAAGTACAATATTATAATTTTTTTTAATTTACGTGTTTTTGGGATCGGAGTATAACCCTCCACACAGCGCTATCCTATAAAGTGGTCACTAACATGTAGCATAACGCTTTGCGGCATTTAATCGGTCGACCATATCGCGCATTTACCGGCGGTGACTTTTGTTTATAATAATAGAGATAGAGAAGATACCACCTAAACCTGTACCAACCTGCCCTGTCCCATTACTATGTCTGTGTCATATTTAAGTCTGATTTTAACAAAACAAATATAAAAATCTAAGATCTAGATCATCACGATGACGACAAACTCACCTTACTGGGTAATCCAGTAGTAAAATACTTTTTAGACGCACCAGTTTTAGGTGCGTTCAAATCGAATGCGTTGAATTGCAATCAAAATCTAGTATTACAAACCCGTTGTTCTTAGTTACGATAATTGCCTTAAATATAAAAATTACTTACATGTTACGCGAGAAGGTCAAAAGTTACGAAAAATTTAAGAAATGTAACCTTCTGGCAACGCTGATTTTTAAAGCAATCGTCATAGCTTGCACGTGCTTAGCGTTATGGAGGATAGTGATGAAGATATTTTTGTTATTAGCTGTATTTCGTCAGAAGAGGAGGAGAGAAAAAAAAGAAAAGAAAGATATGGGTACATAATATGAACTCTAAAAGACTCCTCTATGGAGAGTTTCATACATTATATGCTGATTTATTAAAAGATGAAGATAGATTCTTTGGGTACATCCATATGACCCAAAAATTTTTTTTGAACTTCACTATATTCTTGAACCTTATATTTTATTTTACTACTTTTTCGGCATAATTAATATACATATCCGTACCAAATTACAGCTTTCTAGTACTTATAGTCTATGAGTAAAACCACGGACGGACAGACGCACGGACGAACAGACATGGCGAAACTATAAGGGTTCCCTATTTACTACGGCACCCTGAAAATTGGTTGACTGTAAAGTCAGTTTACGGCCAATAATTTTACGTGATAACGGGGAGAGATAGATGCGTGATAGATAATACTACTACTCCTACTGCTGCTGCTGTCGCTGGTCTGGAACGTGACATTTTTTGTGAGTGCAGCCAATGTTCATCGATTTGTATTTTTGTTTTTAATGTCAGTATTTTCATCACTCTATTTTTTCGTCTTACTCATTCACTATCACGACATATGTATTTGAGGGACACCACAATGAACTTTTACAGTTTCATTCAATACCCGCGATAGACTTGAAAATTAGACATAAAAGTTAAATTAAATGCTGCGTGCCTGCTGCTTGCATGCTGCATGCTTGCTTGAATGCTGCGTACATTATGGTTACTATATACGTACAGTCAGCCAATGAGATATCTGACCCCCTACAACAGCGCCATTTTTCGCAAACTAAAGAAACATCCGTGGTTTAAACCCAAAGATAAAAATATACAAGTGTAATATCCTTTGCGACTAGTGCCATCTATTGAATTGTGAATGAACAAATAAGGTTAATAAGCAGAAATCTGATACCCTTGACGACTAATGCCATCTATTCGATTTTTGATAAATAAAACAAGCCCTAGCATACGATACGCTTATTTCAAAGATACTTCAATAGTTAGATGTGGCGTAAGTGGTAGGCACTACGGTTTAATAGTTAATGTGATTATGAATGAACAGGGTCAAATCCTCCAAAGCTTTTTATTTTTTACAAATATCACCAACTTCGTATTGTGATGTTGGTATAATTTTGGTTGTTTTAACATAATGTTACCGAGCTAATTACTGTGAATAAAAAGCATTTTAAATTTTTAATTACTTTATTACATCAAAAAAATGTAACAGTGAAATAAATACCTGCCTACTTAATTCAAACTATGATTAATCTTCTGTAGAGAGAACCAACATGTTACTTAATAAGTAACAATTTACATCTCTCAACTTCTTTTTAATCATAGTATTATATTTTTTTTAAATGTGTAGGGTCAAATAGTGCTATGTGAATAACTTTGCTTCGATAATAGTATAAGAATGAATATAAACCTATGGCATTAAATGAATTTTAATATGGGAGAGGGTGACCCCCATTTTGAAGCTTTTGTTCAAGTCTATTTGTCATTTCACTTACCATGTTAGATCAGATCACATATCACTTATGCGCATATTTATTAATTTAGTATAACCTTTTTGTCTAAATTGATTTAAATCAAACTTTACTCGTGTCTCGTGTCCCAGTTAAGCACTATTTGACCCTACAATCTGGGATTTTAATTGGTCACTCAATAACAGTTAGATCACAGAACAATTGTCTTAAATAAAATATATTCTACATTGCAAACTGTTGGAATCACCACATCTCATAAATTTTCCAAGTATTTTTCTTTATTCATCCGGCCGCCGAATTCTACCAGCTCCCCTGGGCCCATTGAAGACATCTGTCCCCAATAACCTGCAAAACAATAATACGATCAGTTACCTATTATTCTACACTGCGTAATACACTAGGTATTAAATATTATTATTATTTTACTTCACTATTTAATGAATATTTTTACCTAATGTTATCCTGCCACTGTTCTCAAAGGCAAATTATTTTGATGGCTATACGCTGGCCATGTCTTCTCCGCAATATTTTTCTGCCATCATCATCAGACTTAAAACTTTTTTCATCAGAATAAAATACGATCTCGTTCTTGTTGAATGTTTCCTCACTGTTTCAATTGAAATATTGTAGTGTATATGTTACGCCAGTTGACTCCGAATCCACAAACGGACGGTGTTTCTCTGTAAGAGATATATTTATCTTAGACATTTATCACAAACCCTATGTTTTACGGAACAAAGAATAGTGTGACAATTAAGTAAGTATATTAAATACTTATAATTTCTACTTACCGCGATACCTAACTCTCTAGATATAGATATTTTAAATACTGTGGTTGTCTTTACAATACAATATTAGCTTTCACAAAATCTTCTATATAAGATGAAACGGGATGCCTAATAACTGGTGGGGTTTTGGATCACTACACAGTAATCGCAGTATCTTATTTGTGACGCGAGTGATCAATATTTTTGATTAGTTGGTATCAGGTATAAATAAATCTGATAGATTACCCTCAATTTATTTGTTAAAGCAATGCGTTGCAGTTGGTGACAATGATGTCATAGCAGTAGAAATAGATAGCCAATTTCGCCCGAGATGTCATATCGTCGGTTGGCGTATTGAGATGAGCGCTAGCTTCTCAAGTCGTGGGTCCATGGTTCGAATCGAACTTTACGTAGGATTGTTTTTGATTCTTTCTTGTTCTTACCATTGATGATTACTTGAATTATTACTCTTTGACACTTTTATCATATCTGTTGTTTATCATATCTGTTGTTGTTGCACGCTCGATCGCTAACTTAACGTGTTCCACAAAAATATGTTAATTAAAATTGTATATAACATGACATCAAAAAAAAAGAAAAGAAAAATATTAAATATCATACAAAGCCCTTCAGGCAAGTAGGCGACCAATACTGTTGAAGAGTTTCTTTCGGCGTCTTCTTCTCTGCAGTGGTCGGTTCCGAAACGCTAGTAGTTTGTAGCTTTTAAACAAGAATTAATAATTTGAATGTAATATAATAAGTATTATTTAATTTTAAAGGTGAATTGACGTGAAAAAGTGCCTGAAAAGGCCTATTTTCTGAATAAATCTTTGAATCTTTGAATCTTTGAATCTTTGATTAGCTGAGATTATTAGAAACACAAAATTTGCAACTGAGCAGGTTATCAGAAACAAGTTTATACCAGCAGTTGTCTGTCTACTTGCCAAAAATCACGGTAGGTGGCGCTTCACAGCAAAGTGTGAATTTACGTTTTAAAAGTCAGGGGGTCAGGTATCTGCTTGGCCGACTGTACATTTTCTGTAACATGTGTTGATCAATTGCTCATAATATGTAACCTAAGCCAAATGATGATTCTGACAAAACATTTTCTCAGATATGATTGACTATAGAAATGAATTGTATGGCAAAAGGCAATTGTAACTATGTGTGAATTTAACTTTCTGCGATATAATCATTCTCCTTTTTAATTATTATGGCTATTAAGTTTATGTCATGGGATGATTAGCTATGAATTTAAAAGTTATGGATGATCTAAATAGAATTCCTACGAAATGAGGTTTCTACCATCCGCTGTTATTCATAATAATATTCCAATATAAAAAGTTCTACCATGAGGGGTAGGTCTTCTTATGAACGGCAACACTGACGACTGCCGATGCCGGTGACGTCACCGGCAGAAATTCCGGTCTCCGGCACGGAAATGCCGACGCAGTGCACGCAGTGCCATACAAATCCATACAAAGCAACAAATCCGTCCGCTCCGTCCGCTTCGATTCCGGTCCAGTGAACGCACAGCTTTAAATAACATAACTTTTGTTTTATCAGTATTAAGTTTAAGATTATTTGATGTAAACCAATTGTGGAATAATTCCATAATAATATTTATCTTACTACATGCTATATTTCATGCTATACACGGTGAAATTTTTATCGTTTTGGACCCTTATAGGGGTGATTCAGACCATCAATATGAACAACTTTTACTATGGGACCAATGATGGTAACTCAAAAAAAATTGGCATTCCCATACAAACTGGCCGGGCTGCGGAACTCTTTTGTATGGAAATGCCGATTTTTTTTTTTGAGTTCCTAGCATTGTTCCCATAGAAAAAGTTGTTCATTTTGATGGTCTGAGTCACTCCTTTAAGGGTCCATAGCGATAAAAATTTCACCATGTATATACGGTGTGATTTTGGACCTCCTAGCTATATTGAAATCTGGGAATCAAAATCCCTAATGGAATACAGAATTGCAAGGAAAAAAGGTAAAAAATCATTTGACCTTTCATAGAAATTTGTCCAGCTGATCGGCGACTATACGTCTGGGAAACTTATTTGTTTTGTACAATCACCTTTTTTTCAACAATTCTGTATTCCATTAAGGTATGCTGATTTCGAGATTCCAATATAGGTAGGAGGCTCAAAATCACGTTGTATTACAATATAAGTAAAAGTGAAATTAATAGCGTCAGAATAACGCATGAGTATTTTACTAATATGCGGAATAAGTCGCCTAAATAATAATGTCTTTAGCAAAATGTTATTAAATACAATAAAAAACTTCATATAAAAAGCCGAATTCAATAAAACAACTGAACCGATTTTGATGAAATTTAAATAGAACCAAGATTAAAGTATACCATTTCAAATAAAAAAAAAATTAAAACCGTTCGTAAATGACGGAGCTCCGAGGCAACAAACATAGAAAAAAGTAAAAACATTCAACCGAATTCATAACGTTTTGTTTAAAGTCGTATAAAAATAAAATTAAATACGAGTTGTCGCTATTCCTGAAACAAAAAGTCCTTTGTGACTCACGTTGCCTTTTTGCATACGCTTTTAATTGCAGAGCTGTCAGAAAACAACATGAATTTAGATATTTTATACGTTTAAATTGTAGAGAGTTTAACTGAAATAGAAAAAAAACATTGCCTGACGAACTACGCAGTTTTCACGTTACCTTCTGAATAAAATAAATTGTTACTTTTTCGTTAAAAAACAGTACAGCTTTGGGTTTTTATATTGCAGACAGTTTCCAATCTCAACACTTAGGCTTCGTTTATTAGAGGCGGTGGACGTGCGGCGCGTGTCAGCGGCAGATGCTGTTAAAATCAGAAACATACGAGAATGACCATAGATTTAAATAAAAATGCGATGAGTATGGCGAAGTATGGGACCGTTTACGGAGAATCGTGTTTTTGAACGTTTTTTGTTTTATGACTTAGGGCGGCAAACGAGTAAACGAACACCGCTGGCTATAGATGCGTGCGTATGTGTGATGCCGCCCGATGAGCCGCGTCTCTGCGTTTTGCGCCTGCTTGCTACGCTGTGGTGGACGAGTACGCCTCTCTGAAAACGTGAAAAAAAACGTGACGTACGATGCGCCTCGTAATGCCATGTCTCTCCATAAACGAGGCCTTACTTATCTTTTATTTTATAATAACTATCCGATGATGAGACCTTTAAGTACCGACGTGGGGCCTGTCAGGCCGCGGCAGGTAACCATGTTGTTAGTTTTACCCCTTCCCCGGTTAGGAGAAATCCCCACTTCTCAGTAGCTGCGCGTCTAGTTGCGCTGACGCCATTCCGTGCGGGGGTTGTGCCGGTGGACGTGATTTTCGTACGTTATGGGAATTTGAAATTACGACGCGGCCTCTCAGGCCCGACGTCGGTACTTACGTTCCTTTTTTGTTTTAGCTATTTTTAATTTGTAGTGCTTGTTTACAGATATCTCATTACTAATTTTAAAAATGGATGTACCTGGTCCCTCAAAAACTAAAAGACAAATACCCACAAATCAACTAGGCATTTCTAAAAGACCTAGGTACCCTATAAATCTTTCGGATAAAAATTCCGAGGCTTTGATTGAGAACCTGTTAGCGGAGGACTCCAGCGGATCAGAAGTAGACGACGTAGGAGAAGATTTTGTTCCAGAAATCAGCGATCATGATACAGGAACCGATGCTGACATATCGGATGATGAGAATTTAGTGCAGTCTCAAATTCAGATGGAAAATTCTTCCGAATCTTCGTCAGAAGATGAAAACGTACCACTTTCCAGGCTCAGTTCTTATTTAGGAAAACTCCTCCGAACCGCTCATCAGTTAGAACACCACAGCATAATATTATTTTACGAGTACCTACTTCCAACTTGATAGAAAATGACAGCAAGGATCCTTTTGCTATATGGAAACAATATATAGATGAAGACATGTTATTAGAAATTTTAACTAGAACTAACTCTAAATTGTCGGAATATAGATTGAAATATAAAAATCAAGATCGATCGGAGTTGCAAAATATAGATATGATTGAACTGCAAGCGTTTATCGGACTTTTGAAGTATACAGCAGTTTTCAAATCCAACCACGAAGATGCAGATTTTCTTTTTGCTACTGATGGCACTGGAAGGGAGATTTATCGATGCGTTATGTCAAAAAACAGATTTCTAAATATATTGCTTTGCTTACGTTTTGATAATTCTGCCGACAGGGAACAAAGAAAGGAAAATGATAAATTAGCGGCAATATCTTATATTTTTAATCGCTTTGTTTACAACTGTCAAAGACTTTACAACATTAGCCAATTTGCCACTGTAGATGAGATGTTAGTACCTTTTCGAGGACGGACATTCTTGATGATATATATGCCTAGTAAGCCGGCAAAATATGGTCTAAAAGTAATGTGTTTGTGTGATGCTGAAAATGGATACTTTTACAATGGATACATTTATTCTGGGAAAGGTTCAGACGGTGAAACCTGTCAGAAGAAGAACAAAAGTTATCGGTGCCAACCCAAGCTGTGCTACGTTTGACAAAACCATTACAAGGCAGTAACAAAAATATCACATGTGACAACTGGTTTACCTCAATACAACTTATAGATGCTTTGAAACAAAGAGGACTAACATGTGTTGGCACTGTAAAAAAAAACAAAAGGGAAATTCCCCCAGAATTTTTACCAGCTAAAACTAGACAAGAAGGATCAACAGTGTACGGCTTTACAAAAGACATAACGCTGATTTCTCATGTGCCCAGAAAAAACAAAGCCGTCATATTAGCTTCCTCGATGCATCACAGCGAAGGAATTGATAATGAATCAGGCAAACCAGAAATAATAAAATTCTATAATTCCACAAAAGGAGGCGTGGACGAAATTGACAAAAAGTGCTCGATATACACTTGCAGTCGTCGATCAAGACGCTGGCCTATGACACTTTTTTACCGGATTATGGACATAAGTTCAGTCAATGCTCATATTTTACATGATGTGCATCTAAGTAAGAAAACTGATCGGGGTATGTTCATAAAACAATTAGCTCGTCAGCTTGTATTAGAGCACATGAAGGGTAGTCAACTTGCGCTTGCCTCGTGAGCTTCGTATGAGTTTGGCCCGAGTATTGGGTCCCGATATGCCAGATGTAGATCAAAATGACGTGGCACAAGAAAAAACGAGAAAAATATGTGCATCTTGTCCCCCAAAACTCAATAGAAAGTCAACTTATAGATGTTTCTCATGTAAAAAACACGTCTGTTTACAGTGCGCTAAGCAAGTTTGTCCTGATTGTGAATAGGTGACTTTACTGTTTGTCATTTTTTTTATTTTGAAGTTCCAAATATTTTTATTTCTTTATTTGATAAATATAACCTTCATCTATAAGAAAAAATGTTATTTGAAGTTCCTAAGAAGATTTTTTTTTTTTTATGTTTGTTATTATGATAAGTGTTGCATTTTAGTTAAAAAACGGAGCCAAGATTAAAAGGCCTCAAATTTCAAAAGTTTAATAAAGTTGATAATAATTTTATCTTTTCTTTTATTAAAGTATCCCAAATTATTAAAAAAAGCATGATTTAAAACAAATTATAAATATATCGTATAAAAATCGATGTTTTGTTTTGTGGCCTCACAGGCCCCATGTCGGTACTTATGTTACAAAAAAACCACGTTGGTAGCTAAAGGATAAAAATCTTTGTTAAGTATGTGAACAAAATTCACTAGCTATGGGACAAGAAACTCGCTGTTGATCACCTGGGTATGTTGATTCCGAGGTGAATAAATTACACCAAAAAGTCATCTTTGATAATCCAGGCGATAAAACCGAGGTGCTTAAATTTCGAGATGAACTAGGTCATCATCATAATTTTGTGTAGGAGACACGGTCAATCGACTATGCACGCCCTGGTGTCAGAGTTCTTCGGAACCGCCTTTCGGCCTCTGACGTGGTTACTTTAACGACTACCAGATGGCAGCCGTGACCAACGGCTTAACGTGCTTGCCGAAGCACGGAATCATCTATATTAACAGACAATCAGGTGATTCACGTCTGCAATGTCCTGACCGAATTGGAAACAATTAAACAAAGTATGCTTCCCGTGGGAATCGAACCCACAACCCCCCGGGTCCTCAGGCAAACGCCTTAACCACTAGACCACGGAGGCAGTTTTAACTAGATAATCAAAGTAGAATAGTCATCCCTTTCTTTATACTGAAGAAAAGTTCAAAAAACATTACCGCTGAATAAATTTAATTAAGTTAGGTCTTACACGACGGAGCCAGAGAGATGGTAAGATCTAATCATCTCACCTTTGTGTTTTATACTTATGTACCCAAAATTTGGGTAACTCATTTTCTCAACAATTAGACAATTTTCTAAACAAACTAAATGACATAATGCTGCAAAATCCTCTTGATAAATACCTCATAGTCGGCGACTTTAATATGAGTAGCATTAAATGGCATTTAAATGACGAACTGTCTTATAGCCCATCGAACTTCCGAACGACTGACGAATGTTTACTCATTGACGAATTAAATATGCTCGGCCTGGCTCAATACAATGGCGTCTTAAATAGTCATGGTAGGATCTTGGACTTGGTGATCTCAAATGATACCGTAAATGTTAAGGAATGCCCGGATCCCTTGGTACCAGTGGATCCTCTACATGGTGCGTTATTAATTAGTGCCGATTTTACTTCTGTTAACAATTTGAAGCCATCTTCGGCCACCAAGCGTCTTTTTTATAAAGGGGACTACAGTAAAATTAATATAGAAATTTCAAAAGTTAACTGGGCATATGAACTTTCTAATATGACTATGGACGAAGCTGTTAAATTTTTTTATGATTTTATTTATTCTCTTATTGACAAATTCATACCCGCTGTTCAGTCAAGAAATAATTCATATCCCTCTTGGTACTCTAGAGCACTAATTAAGCTTATTAAAGAAAAAAATAAATATCTTCGAAAATATAATGTTTATAGTAATCGAGCGGATCTGGAGTCATTTAGGTTACTGCGAGACAGGGTAAAGCAACTTGAAAAACAATGTCATCATTCGTATAAGTTGAAAATTCTATTGTTAAAAATCCGAAATATTTCTGGACATATATTAAATCAAAAAATACTAATAAATCTAGTACTTTTCCAAGCTGCCTTACATATAATAATATTCAAGCCAATTCTGGTGAAGAAATTTGTGAGGCATTTTCCACATATTTTCTTTCAAATTTTGCGCCGTCTTCTTCACCGTCCCATTCTAACTTACACCCTGTCTCTCCTCCCAGTACCCCTGTGTCTCACATTTCCAATATTGAAATCATATTAGACGATGTCATGAAACATTTAATGTCGCTTGACACTTCTAAATCAGCTGGGCCTGATAAACTGCCAGCCTCTTTTCTGATAGCAACTGCTGATAGGATTTCAATTCCTATTGCCTTATTATTTAAAAAGTCTCTGCTAAAAGGCGTCGTACCAGCTATTTGGAAGTCCGCGTTTATAACACCGGTGCACAAGAAAGGGCCAAAAACAGACGTTATAAATTATAGACCTATCTCAAAGCAATGTTTAATAGTTAAGATATTTGAACGAATTATATATGATCAGTTATATCCGGAATTAAGAAAATCCTTTGGTCCCTTTCAGCATGGATTTCTAGGTGGTAGGTCGACAGTCTCCAATCTTGTGCTCCTTAATGATTACGTTACTGGTGCTATGGATGCTGGCAATCAAGTTGACGTTGTATATACGGATTACTCTAAATGCTTTGACCGCATAGACCATAATACACTTATGCTTAAACTGGTGTCAATAGGAATCAGTGGAGATCTCTTGAGGTGGTTTTCGTCCTACATTGACCATAGGTCTCAGGCGGTCGTAGTGAAAAACTACATTTCAAGCTGGGTGGACATATCTAGTGGTGTGCCTCAGGGCTCATTGCTCGGGCCCCTTCTCTTCAATATTATGATAAATGATATAGACCATTGTCTAGTTTCATCACAACTGCTTTGTTTTGCGGATGATATGAAAATCTTCACCACTATCTCATCTCAAGCAGACGCATCTGCTTTGCAAGCTGATATATCCCGCTTGGAAGAATACTGTTCTCAGAATGGTCTGGACCTTAATCCCTCTAAATGTTGTGTGCTCACCTTCACCCGAAAACTAAACATAATTCCGACTTCATATACGCTCAAGCAACAAACGCTTCAGCGTTCTACAACAGTGCGCGACTTGGGCGTATATCACGACAGTAAATTATTATTTGACACCCATATAGATAAAATAGTTTCAAAGGCTTATCGAGCACTTGGTTTTGTCTTAAGATGTTCGACTTCATTTAAAGACCTCAAGACTTTAAAAATACTTTATTGTACTTACGTACGAACTCACCTTGAATATGCCTCCCAGGTATGGAACCCAATTTATAATGTTTATACTGACCGCATTGAAGGCATCCAAAGAAAGTTTGTCAAGCATCTTTGTTTCCGTCTCAAGAGGAATTATAGTTCTCAAAATTATTTAGATCTGTGTAAAGAGCATCATCTCATTCCCTTGAACATCCGTCGAAATGTCGCTGATATAATATTTCTATTGAAGATAGCTTCTAGCCTAGTGGACTCTCCTGAATTGTTATCCAAAATTATGTTGAATGCTCCATCTAGATTACTCAGATTTAACCCCCCTCTTTACATTCCAGTTGTATCTACGAATTACCGCCAGAATTCTTATATTTTGCGGGCGACAATTTTAATAATATCTCTAGAAATATCGACATTGATTTATTCACTGCAAGCGTAACGAAAGCTAAACGGATACTTTATGAGCATTTGCTCCAGTAATGTTATGGCTAGATTATTTCTTTCCTGATAATGTTAGTGCATTTATTTAAGAAAGGAAATTTACCAATTAACATTTTTGATAAAGGTACACTGACCTCTTGTAGCTGTTTTATAATAGTATGATGTTATTGTTTTCTTTTTAGTAGCGTTTTAATGTTCAACTTTTTGTTATCATATATTGTTTCTATTGGTGAGGACCTATAATTGGTTATATTGTTGTTATACTTGTTATTTATTGGGATTTTTTTTGTAGCTGTTGGTCTTCCTATGAAAATAAAATAAAATAAAAATAAAAAATAAAAGAAAGGTAAGAAATTAAACCTACCTATGTATTTATTCTAAAGAAATAGAGATACATCAAAATGCAATCATTAAGTAATTATTTAAAAAAAATAAGCGATACTATAGAAAGATATTCAAATTCTACACAATTCCCGTTCATTCTCTAGCATTTAAAAGTATAAATAAAAATGCAAATGTGAAACACTACATACGAAAAGGAAAAGCCGGAAAACAAAAGACAAAAGATATTACACCAATAAAAAAGAAACGGCATGCACTTGAATATAATAGACAAAGAAAACAGCAATACTGAGAAAATGTGAAGTGGTTCAGACTTAGAATAATTAAAGGGTTAGTTCAGAGTAAGTTGCTTCAAACACAAATCAGATAGTCATTTTAGTACGAGTTGCAGATATTATTACTATCCGATTGTTAATTTTTATTACATTGTATTACTGAATAGCAATTTTCTTTGGTGCAGTGAGTAATGAACCTGGAACTAGCATTATCTCAGCCGCAAGAAGTCCACTGCTTGACACAGGTGTCCCCCAAGGATTTCAAATATGACCGGTTGGAAGTGGCTTGCATCCAGACTTATTCGTAGATCCAGCGTCTTCCTGCGACCTTGGTTAGGTCGTCCGAACACCTGGTCGGTGGGTGTGCAATGTTGCGTTTGCTGGTACGTGGTCGCCATTCGAGCATCTTTCTGCCCTATCGGCCATCGGTTCTTCGCGCTATGTGCGCCGCCCACTGCCACTTCAAAGAGCTAATCAGCTGAGCTATTTCGGTGACCTTTGTTCTTCTACGGATCTCCTCGTTTCTAATTTGATCTCGCAGAGAAACGCCAAGCATAGCCCTCTCCATAGCTCTTTGAGCTGTCTTATGAGGCCATAGTAAAGGACCACGTTTCGGACCCGTAAGTCATCACTGGTAACACACATTGGTCGAATACTTTCGACTTTAGGCACTGAGGTATTTTGGATGTGAAGATACTGCGGAGCTTCCCGAACGCTGCCCAGCCGAGTCGGATTCGTCGAAAGACCTCATCCTTGAAGCTGGAACTTCTGACCTGGATCAACTGATCAGGTATAGACTATTAACGTACGATAAATTGTTTTTTTTTTTTAATATCGGTAACAGCTGTATAGGCAAGGCATATCCTAAAACAAACATAAATAAACACAAACAGATGTTGACCCAAAAAAGGCCATCAAAACATCTTCAAAATGTTACTACTGGTACAGAATTATACTTTCATGTGGCTTATGTTATGACTTCCACGCGGGCCTTTTATTACGGAGATAAAACAGTAAAACTTGGCAGCAGGACATATTTACTTAAAATGCCACCGAAGTTTCTACACTACTTGGGCATCGGCCGACTAAAAGCGGGTAATCCGCGGAGTGAGTTTTTGGTAGATAATAGGTAATAGAAGGGAAACAATAGTGAGTGATTACATACATATACATGGTATCACGTCTTTTTCCTAGCAGGGTAGACAGAGCCTATAATAACCTTATGGCCATATTTAGCATGTTGGAGGGCGTGTAGATAGAAAACGGAATGAAAATAGTGATGGGTTGCTAGCTTCTTCGCCTGTTAATTGATCTTAGCCCAATCGGCAGAGCATCGGAAGAGCAGCAGTTGGCAAATTCTACGTTTTTCTTTTCTCCCAGACCAGCATGGAAGAGCAGTGATGTTTTATGGTTATGACTTTCATGCGTGCAAACAGTAAAACTTAGGCAGCAGGACATATCTACCTTAACTGCCTCCAACGTTTCTACGCCAGTTAAATATATAAATATATACGAACAAATCACACAGATTGAGCTAGCCCCAAAGTAAGTTCGAGACTTGTGTTATGGGATATTAACTCAACGATACTATATTATGTAACAAATACATATATAGATACACATCCAAGACCTAGGCTAATTTGAAAAAGATCTTTTTCCATCTTGACCTAGCCGGGGATCGAACCCGGGCACTCTCGTGTCACAGGCTGGCGTGTTGACCGCTGCGCCACGGAACTAGCCTAGTTAGAAATCGTCTGACTTAAGCGGACCATTTGGAGTGTTTTTGGTAATGGAAGGGAAATAGTAAACGTGAGTGGATAATATGATTTATGATTATGTCTTTCATGCGTGCTAACAGTAAAACTAAGGCCGCAAGACACATAATATCTACCTTAAATGCCTCCGAAGTTCTTACGCCACTTAGGCATTTGCTGACTAAAAGCGGGTAATCCGCGGAGTGAGTTTTTGGTAATAGAAGGAAAACAATGGTAAAAATGAGTGCATTATATGTTTTATAATTATGACTTTCAAGAGTGCAAATAGCAGAACGTAGGCAGCAGGATATAACTATCTACCTTAAATGCCACCGAAGTTTCTACGCTACTTAGGCATTGGCCGACTAAAAGCGGATAATCCGCGATGTGAGTTTTTGGTAATAGAAGGGAAACAAAAGTAAAAGTGAGTGTATTATATGTTTTGTGATTATGACTCATGTACTTCATGTAATTGTAATCACTGACTCCCTCACTTCATGTATTTAGTAATTATGATATACAGACGATCTGGATACATCAGTCTTTCTGCGATGTGAACTTTGTGTTTCACCAACAATGGTAAACATGTTAGAACTTAAGTTTATAAATATCTTACATATACAGTTAATATTGTATCGTAATATCACATGTTTTTGCAAATAAATATATCTTTATCTTGGCCTTCTGATACTTACTTACCTCGTGCAAACAGTAAAACTTAGGCAGCACGATCTATTTACCATGCCTCCGAAGTTTCTACGCCACTTAGGCATCGGCTGACTAAACTGGAGATTTTGGTAAAAGACTGGAAATAATAGTTTTATACTACATAATATGTATTTATATAAGTAAATGGATTACATGTTTTATGATTATGACTTTAATGCCTTCATTTTATTACGGGTAATAAAACAGTAAAACTTGGACAGCAGGACACTTTAACCGAAAATATTACTTAAGTTTCTACGCCACTTAGGCCTGCGGTACATTGGTAGAGTAAATGTTAGAGTACACTAGTCTATAACTATACCGATACAAGTTACTCTATCAGTTTTAGTAAAGTAGATATCTACACGAGAATATATATTTTGCACGTGTTAGCGAAAATTCTTTGTTGTAACTTGGGCAAAAAGGCGTTTGTATGTCCCGCTGTCTGGTCGTTCTCCTTTACATGTCGGATTTCAATAATCCATAATTTTAGCCGTAAGAAGTCGACTGCTAGACAAAGGCTTCTTCCGTGGATTTTTTGAGCCTTGGGAGAATAGGCTTGGCAGGCGGGTTAGCGAGCGCAGTTTCTATGGCTTCTTGTGCTTCCGACGATACTGCTCATCGGAAGCATTTTTTAAGTTGGGGAACAATGGGTATTTGCTGGATTTGGGAAGGGAATTGAGGTATGTGGATGCTACTTGCTCGGATGAATGGGAAGAAATGCAAGCAGCAGCTCGGGAGGAGGCCGGGCGCGGTAACCATCGGGTTACCGCGCCCGTTTCATCCTCCTCTGCCTGTCCGGTGGTTGCAGGTATCGACCTGCAACCACCGGACAGGCAGAGGAGGATGACACACCTGTCCTTATTTCAATAATTACAAGTAATATATTTGTGGATTCGGGTTTAAAATTTTTCAAAGTGGTAAATTAGACCCATATGACCTAAGCGCTTTTGGGGTTTATAGCATTTAGAACCATTGAAAGTTCGCTGTGATACGAGTTTCACACAGAAGAGCGGCATTGTGTTGACAGCAGGTATATATAACTGCAGACGTCACCATTTGTCGACTGTAGTAGGCATAACGTCGACGTCTGCTGGCAAAGCGTCGTCAGCCGCCGTTGATGGATGGCGAGGCTTATAGATGCGGCCTGTAAGCGTCGACACCCGTCGACGGCAGCCGTCGACGCTTTTTCAGCTGCAGTAACGCGTTGCCAGCTGTCGTCAAAGCATCGGCGGCTGACGCCAGCAGGTAGCGACGGTTGCAGTGGGATCTGCCCTCAACACAATGCCACTCGTCTGTATGAGCCCTAAGTCTCGCGAGGTCTACAACTTACAGAGCCACTAAATAGTATATAGTTAGTAATCTACCAGTGTATCGGACAGTTTAGGCATCGGCCAACTAAAAGCGTCTAAATAGCGTGGGCGAGGTTATGATAACATAAACTACTAACTGCCTAAATATGTCTATGTGAGAGACAACCTTAGCATGCAGGTCTTTTGCAATGGAGTGGATGGAGACATAAAACTTGGACGACTCATAATACGTCGCAGCGCTTCTACGCCAACACTTAGACCCACATTACAAAGTTACTTGTGTTTCTTATAGTAATTACTCCAAAAAATCTATTTATTAGGGGTATATATATAAACTAACGAAATGGTAACTCTATTGTGTTGGTGAATGAGACAATGTAGGAACGAAATATATTTTCGTTTATTATACATTCTATACAGGTTTATATAATATACCAACTGTACAATAAATACAAAAATATTAAGTACCGCCATCGTTTCGTAATCTTAAGAAATTACACCTATGGTTTCTTAACATTACATTGTAGTCATAAAATATCTAATGAAAACCTTATTTTGTAAGTGTTTTATTTTGCATTTACAATTTTTATTTGATGCACAATATAATTTACTAACGGTTTATTATACTTTAATTAAATTATTGGAAATAAATTTCACTATATTTTGTTTCTTAATTTAATAAGATCCCGCCCACGCATCAAATTTTTTCACCGTATTTTTTTCATAATATAATAAGAGTAAAGAAATCCTTGTCGGATCCTTGAAGGGGTAATTCATCCTATCGATATCAATATATGACGTTCCTATACAAATAGGCCAGGCGGCCGAATATTTTTGTTTGAAAATGTCCATGTTTTTTTTTGAGTTTCAAGCTTTGAGCCCATAGGAAAAGTTGTTCATGTCAACGGGTTGAATCACCTCTTTAAGGATCAGATAGAGTTTTTGTTACATATATAGTCGAAAATGATCTAGATCTAAGAAACAAGCCAGAAAGTGTACCTGTCGGTTTATTAAATAGGTTAGTTAGGTAGGTAGAGCAACTTATTGTACATCTTTATACGTCATATTATACACATAATGTATAAAATATATACCTACACTTTCTAGCTTGTTTCTTAGATCTAGCAGATTCAAGGCAATAATGTGTAGGCATATATTTTTTATTAATCTCGCTCTCAATCATAATGTGTGGTCGAAGCGTATAATTATTTACTATAATAAATGTACGCGGATAAGTACATGCTAATATAACGTGATTTTGAACCTCCTAGCTTTATTGAAATCTCAGAATCAGAATCCCTAATGAAATATAGAACTGCAAGAAAAAAAGCTGAAAATCGAAAAAAAATTAGGGTTTCCCATACAAAGTCGCCAATCAGCTGGACGAATTTCTATGGAAAGTCAATTTTTTTTTTTCGGTTTTTACCTATTTTTCTTGCAATTCTGTATTCCATTAGGGATTTTGATTCCCAGATTTCAATATAGCTAGGGGGTTCAAATCACGCTGTATAACAACGTAAACAAAGTTACAGAAGTCGGCCTAAGTCTTGGTAAAGCGACATGTTCAGTGACTTTCAGAGAAATTGTTTATGAAATGTTTGAATTAACCCTCGAATACAATAAGTTGCTCTTTGCCGCAAAATATTTTATCATATATTCTTAAATACAGATTTTTGTAAACCTAGTCATTTTTAATAACTTATAATTCTATCTTCAAATATTTTATACATCAATAAATTGGCTTCTTAGTTTTTATTTATGTTTGATACATATTTTAATTTAGGATTTTTTTTATTTACAAAATGTTTCAGTTTTCGTTAATATATAGCTTTTTTTTTATTAACGTCTATTATCGGCCACTTAAAATTTCCAATATCGAAAATATTGTTGTTTGGGCGTATACCACGAAATGGTTTTGTATTCAGCCATTCAAAACAAAAAACAATTCATCTGTTTTCCTGGCTCTGTCCGTGTTCATCCCCTGATAATGTAAACTAATTTCAGGACAAAAATGACAATTTTTTCTGATTCCTTTAGCTGTTGAGATGTTAATAAGTTGATTTAATATATTAAGCTTTAAGTAGATCAGGAAATCTAAGCAGCATTACAAGCATCTAAGCAAGTATTGTGATATAGACGAATGGTTACACCGGAAATAAAAAATCTAATGTTTTTAATTCTTATGATGTACCTAAGTATATTTTATAAAAACAGAAATTGGGTTTGTTTTATGAGTAAACAACTTTATTTTTCATTTTCGTAGTCCACACAATTCATTATTATTACTCAAACGCTAACAAAGGCTAGATTCCTAGGTCAAAATAATTATGTAAAAGTCAGTTCATTAGTTCGATAGTAAAAAAATATTGGACACTTATTTTTTCTTTTGTCAAATAAATAAAAATTGTCAAAGATAAAGCGCGTCAAAGTTCTGTGCTGTCAAAGTTTGCTAAAAAGTAAAGCAAACTATAACGTGATACTGAACTTTAACGGGCTATATCTAATGTTTTGTTCAATGGACAAAATAAAAAATCGTGTCTAGTATTTTTTTAATTATCTAACTGATGGACTAATTCAAATTTTTAGGAAATTAGCTGACTTAACTTTAATTAACGAAAATACTGAACTAATTGATTGTAATATTATAATTACGGTTTCCGGAATCGATTTTGTCCCCAGGCGGTATTGTAACGAGAGGTTTTTTAGACAGCCGCTGCCAAAATCAACCAATTATAATTAAACATGATTGGTGGATTTTGACAGGCGTTGTCAAAAATATCTCTCGTCACTGTGCCGCCACCTGGGAAAAATATCGATTATTGCAAAACCCACATTTTTTATTTATATTATAGTAAACTCCTTTAATGTAAAATTTTAAACACAAGTAAAGTCTTGAATTCCGTCATCTTGATAATTTAATTCGTAAAACTGTTTTGCAAGCCATTATATAACGAAAACTTGAACTCATCAGAAAGTTTGAAAGACTTTGATTACTTTAATTGGTCTCCTGTTACGATTGGTGGTAAAGGAAATTAAATAGTTATTTTGTTACAAAGAAAATATATTAAAGAAAACTAAGTGTAAAAATAAGCTCTTAAATAAACTTTTAGGAGTTGTTTTACGGTACTACTATCCCAAAGAAAAAAGCTTATATCAAAATGTGGTAGACATCAAAATGTAGTCGATTTTATCAAATAATTATCCAATAACTCACTACAGAATAATTTAAAATAATGAGGTTGGGCAGGATCGAATTAACAATAGAATAAAGAAAATTAAGCCTTATTCATAGTATATACATTTTATATTTGAATGGCGTGGTGGCAGCGGCTATTGGCAGCCTACTTTGTTTTGTTTTTCCATTAAAATATGGAATTCAAATGTTGTAAAAATACCAATTTATTTTTGAAGTCCTATGTTTTTATTCCCTTCGCGGTTGATGTGAGTGGAGTATGGTATGCGGAGGCCAAGGGGTTTGTGCGGGAGCTTGGAAGGCGGTTGAGGAACACGGCACCGATCTCCGCGCAGAATCGTACCTGATGCAACGCATATCGCTGACAATACCGCGGGGAAATGCTGCCAGCGTCATGGGCACATTTGCATCGCGCATTCGCGGCGGACTGATTGACTGACGTCCTCGGCGTCGAAATTGTTTATATTAATTTTAATTGTAATTTTTAATTGTTATTTGACTAAAGAAGTAATAAATACCTAATTAACCTATTCTCCATTTATTTTTCGCATTGTATTCGCACTCACGCCGGCTCGGTCCGCTAAGTATATTTTGTCCCCGTATAAGTTTTAATTTTCTATTAAAAATGACGATGACAAAACAATTTTAGAATATTTAGGCAAGTTTAGAATTAAGCCTTTGGCTAACAGGGATACCCAACATCTACAAACATCCATCATATTACCTACATCATACATTTGTAGTTCTAATTTAATTCGCACTTTTTATTATAACAAAAGCAGATAAGAACTAAACCTAGTATAGCTAGTAATTAAAATGCCCGAATTCTTTGTGGACTTCCTTCACCAAAAGCTAACATTAATGTGGGCGAAATGGCACAACTGACTAAACATTTATTGTTTAATATATCCACAAGCTTTCCTCATCGTATCTTCAGTTATTACTTCGCTCAATTTATTCAATGAGTCCATAATATCAGATATACTTTCCTCCATTATTACGATAACACTGAAGTATGGCACCGATCACGAATTGTCGGACATTATTTAATGTACTATATCATTATTTTTCTCGTATTTAATTAGATTAATTAACTTTGGGGAGTTTAATCTATCTGTAACCAATTTTCTGACATTTATTATGTACTATATCATTATTTTTTCTCGTAGTTAATTAGGCTTATCAAGTTTGGGGAGCCTAATGTAATCTAATACGAGTATCACAAATCCAAAGCTTTTGTTTTTAGGGTAAAAAAATTGGCATCAAACTGCTTTTGACAGGACGGTTTTGATACAGTTAATAGAAGGGGTAGTCCATTACATAAGACAGTTTATACGATACGATTTTAGCTGTTGTGGTAGAGCCATGCTATCAGCAAAGTTATTTTTGCTAGTAGTATGAATGGACCACCTTGCCTGGGGAAGTACCACACTTTCATAGAAAATCGACGTTTGAGTAGAAGCTTTACCGCTTCTATGCTTCGTTCGGTGAGTGAGCGAGCCGGAGGCCTATCCTTCCCCCCATTTCCTCCCCCTATGTCCTCCCCTCAACTCCTTGAAAGACCGGCAACGCTCCTGTCACACATTGGTGTTGCAGTCGTCCGTGGGCAGTGGTGATCGCTAACCATCAGGTAACTCGCTTGCTCGTGGTTGCACTCCGAGTGTGCTGGCAGAAGTGAAAACTCCGCGCCGTAGAAAGAGAGGGGGATATTACTTCCCATCCTACGCCGTGCCGGCGGTGTCAGGTCACGTGTCCGTCTTACGAATTTTCGATCAGGTCACGTGTCCTGACGCGAATTTACCAGAATCGTTACAGATTCCGAAGTGATTGGCATGGATGAATTCGCTTCGATGAACAGCTAAATGAAATTATATATTTCTATTTTCCACAAGAAAACCAAGGCGCCCAATATAGCACATAGGATGAAAGCATAACTTTGCTCTCTCTAATACTTTGTTCCGCGTCCGTAACAAACAATCCAAGTTTGAACAATCTCGACAACTCCTATTCGCTGCTTTCTTTTGTTTATGTTCAGTGCTTATGACAACGACACATTTCATTAAGGGAATTGTTGGTGTTTCAATATTAACTAAGGATTTTTTTTTCTTTAAAATTTTAATACAGCAATGTTGACCCATTAATTTAGGAGAACCAAAATACTAACCGCTGGATTAGAGAATATTTAAAAAAGGAAATGAGGACTAAGCCAATTTTTTTTGATCGAATTGCCATCTAAGTCGTTATTATATAGACACGATTGTTGCATTCTTAATTCTTATTTTATTCGACCGACAAACGGAATTTTTATATATTTTTTTAATAAATACTAAATAATATTTCCCAATATTTAAATTGAAAAAAAAAGGCGTAAAACCCAGCCAAGTGCGAGTTGGACTCGCGCACTAAGGGTTCCGTATCTATAAAAATGCCCAAAAATCATGTCGGTTGTATAGGTGGCCCCCTTTAATATTAATTTGATTTTTACTTAATAATGTATTTATAAAGTGAATATATAACTAAATATTCTGTGAATATTTCAAACGTCTACCTGTTGCCGTTATCAATATCGAGCTAATTACATTTGTTGTATTGGAGCCCCCTTAAATATTTATTTTATTCTATTTTTTAGTTTTTATTGTTATAGCGGCAACATAAATACATCACTTGTGAAAATTTTAACTATCAAACTATCCGGTTCATGACATACAAGCCTGGTGACAGACGGACAGACAAACAGACGGACAGCGGAGCAATTTTAATAGGGTCTCGTTTTTACCCTTTGGTTACGGAACCCTAAAAATGGCTAGTACATTCTAGCTTCTTATTTTTTCGACCCACAAACGTAATTTTACTAATTTTGTCGTGGAATCGTTATTCCCCTAGGGATTTGGTACTGCTACTTACATTATGAGTGTAACCTTTATAACAAAGTTTTCGTGTTCGCCCGGCCTTAGGGAATCCCACGCTCATTACCTCACTTGTGTAATTATCACACGTATGTATTACACAACTTCGGCTCCTGGCGTACATTATTCATGATATTTATGTTATTACATTAGCTACCAATAGTTGTTATAATCCTTTTCCTTTAATCTAGAAACTTGTTTTGCTATGCATGTGTGTGGATGTCTATGCCATATTGCCATCATGGTTATCACTTTCTGGTCTCTCTTTCTGGTATAGGGCCACTTTGTCTCTTGTAGAAATGAAGAACATTATATACACATTCAAACACAAATTTTGCTGTTCAGACCCCATATAATAGTGGGAAAAGGAAAAGAAGAAGAAGAAAAGCAGACAAAGGAGAGGTACTACAGCTGGGAATGCAACGAGGAAGCTAGCTTCCTGCGGCTCCGTCGGCGTTAATGTCGATCCCTCGAGAATAGCACTATTTTTCTAAGTTAAGGGTGTGCCTATATTCTTGTCCCTTATTAATAAATAAATAAATATATACGGACAAATCACACAGGTTGAGCTAGCCCCAAAGTAAGTTCGACTTATGTTAAGGGATACTAACTCATCGAAACTATATTTTATAACAAATACATATATAGATAAACATCCAAGATCCATGCCAATCTAAAAAGATCATTTTCCAACTTGACTTGACCGGGGATCGAACCCGGGGCCCTCGTGTCACTGGCTGGCGTGTTAACCACTGCGCCACTTACTACTTCCAAACTCACTTTCACATTTATAATATTATGTACCTAGTTCATATAATTACTGAAGGCAACTTCGGTGCATTTTCTTTGGATCAGCAAGATTACGGATTATAATTTTCATATCTGGCAATGTGAGTATTTATTATAGGCTTTTTTTAATAGGGTTGTTTTATAGGTAACTAGCTTTCGCCCGCGGCTCCGCCCGCGTTAATATCGATCCCTCGGGAATAGTACTTTTTCCCGGGATAAAAGGTAGCTTATGTCCTTCTCTGTACTCCAGAGAACTTGTATGCAAAATTTCATGATGATCGGTTCAGTAGTTACGGCGTGAAAGCGTAACAAACAAACAAATAAACAAACAAACTCACTTTTAGCATTTATAATATTAGTAAGGATATCTTGAAAGTATGTCTTAAAAGTATATAATATTACTCAGAACACCCTGACATTAATTTCACACTGATGCAACGCAAACTGTAATGCGAGTAGGTACTTAAGAAGTTTCCTTTGCACGGAGTCATGGAGTTACGTGAGTTGGTAACTGAGATAATCTGGACGGAGTTTCATAGTATTAATTAACACAATGTTTGTCGTGACTTTCGGCATTTCGCTTGTGACTCGGATTAATGTAGAGCTTTTAGGGATAAACTTATTTCCTGTTTAAAAATATCCTTCGCCGCTAAAAGACTACCTAATATAATGTATTACCAAGGAATTGAAATCAAGCAATATTGGATCAACAAAATCGACATCAGATAGAAATTCGCCGATCAGTCGTCGAAACGCTATGGTAAGTTTGATTTTCTTGCGATTGTGTATTCTATTAGGAATTCTGATATCAATTTGATTGATATCAGAATTCCTAATAGAATATTGATAATAGAATAGAGATTGACTGTGTATATAAGCTAATTTAGATACTCCTGGCAGTATCTAAATCAGCTTGTATACACTATCAAACACATATATTTACTAGAAACAGTTATTTAGCATATTTCCGATTTTGATATTAAAGATTACCCTCTTGTCATAGTTTAAACGCGAAATAATCAATTACTATTTAGGTATTTATAACTAGGTTGTTTTTCACGATTTTGCCCGCGTGGGTTTCGGTTTTCACACATTTGGTCTTTGCAACTCCTGGCCCCCAGAATCCGGGTCCCGAACCACTTAAAACTTGGTCCAAACATGTTCTTTTGTCCGTACCGTGCTTCCAACTATACGAGTCGGAGGTAGGGTATGGACAAAAGAACATGTCTGGACCCACCTTTAGGTGCGGTTGTAACCTAGAACACTAAATGACAAAGACAAATATTTCGTCAACATTCGCAGTGCTCGCGGAATTATAATGGTTATATGCAAATGTTTGATGCCTTGGATTATATTAATGCTGTTTTCGTATGGATCCCCAATTTTTTTGAAAATTTTATTTATTTTCTAACGATAGCTCTGTGAAATATTTTTAAACGGTCTAGTTATTAGGAGTCTATCCATTACAAGCTAACAGACAAATATTTCTTCTTCATAATATTAGTGTACATAAAAAAAAATACTTACTGCGATATAAACAATATTCTGTAATAAACTTCAAAATTTTACCTACGTATTAGTGAATATTGTTATACGAGATGAAAAGTGATGAGTCATCACTTAACGTCTTGTAAGACCGCGTAATGTAATTCACCACTGAAGTGTAACGAGAAAAATATCTCACAGAAAATGTGGAGAGGAATGAAGGTCGCTTCTCCAACCTGTGGTTCGCAAAAGTTATGATAAATTGTTAAATTTTACCACATTTAGTAAGAAGGTGGGCGTGTTGATGTAAAATTAAACCAATATAGTGATGGGTATTTATTTAGCCGAATCACCTATTGATATGACTAGCTCCGTGGCGCAGCGGTCAACACGCCAGCCTGCGACACGGAGTGACCGGGTTTGATCCCCGGCCAGGTCAAGATGGAAAATGTTCTTTTTCAGATTGGCCTGGATCTTGGATGTTTATCTATATATATATTTGTTATAAAATATAGTATCGTTGAGTTAGTATCCCATAGCACAAGTCTCGAACTTACTTTGGGGCTAGCTCAATCTGTGTGATTTGTCCGTATATATTTATATTTATTATATGATTCCTCAGATTTTCGTCCATTCTCTCGATCGGCTTTTATGATATGCGTGGGAAGAGAATCAGCTGGTATATTTTACGTTTTTTTTCTTTTGTCCCAGACTAGTATTAAAGTTTAATATAAGTGTAAAATGCTGTTATTATCCTTACAGTTTCTTTTTACACTCACTGAATACTCTATGCCGATAGAAATAATAAGATCTAAAATTGGTCCCTAGTCAAAACAGTTTGAGAACACTAGAACACTGTCACTGCGTGTGTGGGTGACCGGTCACCCGAGTTATTTAGAGACGGGGAAAATTACAATCTATTTTCTTATTTAAATTGGATTTTTAGGATTTAGTTGAATATATCGAGAGGGAAACATACGAGTAGTTTAGCGTTTGCGTCTTAAGTCTTCCTCCGTATTGTAATAAAATATGTAAAGTTTTTTAACCTTATGATATGTCGCATTGCTGGGCAAACACTCCCTATTCTGCTTCAATACTTTACGATTTTGGGCAACTCGCGGCCACCCAGCTAAGAAGTCTTATGTCGTCCCGCCATCTCTTCCTCGATATGCCTCTATTCCTTAGCCCTTCTGGGAGCCACAGAGTAGTCTTTCGGGCTATTTATCTGGTTTAATGGAAATAGCGAGTCACTTGATAGTAAGTGATCACAGGTGCCCATAGACAACTGAAACACCAGTGTATGATAGGAGCGTTGCAGGCCTTTCAAGGAGCCGGTGGAGACATGGCGAGGAGGAAGAAAGGCTGGGAGGATGGGCCCTCATTCACCAAACGAAGCATAGAAGCGGTAAAGCTTCTACTCAAACGTCGATTTTCTGTGAGTATGGTATTTCCCCGAACGAGCCGACCCATTCATGCTACTAGCAAAATACTTTCGGTACACACCAAGCACGCTGTGGTCCATAGCCCGTTGACAAAACTTAAGTCTTTTGAGATCCCGTAAGTAATCAAGTTTGTGCACCGTTGGTCAGAATGGACAAATCATACTAAAACAAGGTATACAAAATCAAGAAAGTACAACGAGCGTTTATCTGTCCCATAGCATAAGCACAGATAAAAAATACTATGCAATCGTTACATTGTTACTCTAAAAAGGATTTTATTTCCACGCAGTATGGTCAAAAGTTAATTGCACTTTCTATTTGTGTCCAAGTGCACGTCTAGATGGCCTGACAGGAACAGTTGTCATTAAAAATGGAAAATGAAGGTCCCTAGGCAATCTCCGCTATTTGAGAGTAAACAGTGAGTCGGATATAAGCAATTCTAGTTTAATTTTTTAGTTTCTATTTGTTTCTTACATTCTTACATGATATGCAAATGTCTCTATATACGACGCTTTATACACGACTGCCAAAAAAGAGGTGTATATGTATGTATGCATTTGTATGTGGATATACGAGTGTATATATCGGGATGTGTATGTCTTTTGACTCTCTTGAGATCGGAACCCCGGTTCCGATTTCAAGAGAGTCAAAAGACTTTACACTTTATCATTTAAAACAAAGCGGCCTAGGTTCTTTGTAGGTGTACAGTTTACCACCCCACGCAGCCAGAATCTAAAAAAACTGCCACTAGAACATGTAACATCCTCGTCTTCATCGTCTCTTACTATCAGGTGATATGGGAGACAAAAGCCTAATCCAAAATTTAGTAAAAAAAAAAAATTGTCAGTGTTATATTTAAGGTAACTTCTTATAGAGAACTGACGAGAAAAGGAACTGGCGGAAGGAAGATGGGAATGGAAAAAGCCCCACCCACAAGAGCCCGCGAGTATGATCATTTAACATGTTTGCCATTTTCATTTGCATTTATCTATGAATATACGCATTATAGGCTGAAACGAAAAATCCATATAGTCAGGTCAGGCAGGAGACCAGATTTTATGGACGATAGTTTTTGAAGTATAAACTTCATTAGCTGTTGTGCACTTTTTGAGGTGGGTAAAAAATGCTAAACTCGCGTCAGGACACGTGACCTGAGACAGCCGGCGCAGCGTAGGAGAGGAATTACGTAAAGACAATAATACTAACGATTAGACTGCCAAGCTCATTCAAAAATATTGACCTTACTTAACCTACTTTAAATAATTGCGTACAACGTAACGATTTTGTTATTTCCCCTAACTATCACACGGCTGCCACTGCCCACTATAGGTGGCGTGGCAGCGATGGCGCTGTCAAACATTTTGCAGTCAGCTAAAACTTGGTAAACTACAAAATGTTCGACCTTCCTCCGGCATTGCCTTAAAATATTTTTTCCTTACGTTCAACTGCAAAAGCATATTCATAACTTTTTGTGAATTTCCTATAATTGTGATTTTTCAAACATGTTTATTAGTTAATAGCCTCGAGATAGCGCTTCCAATATGATTTTTAAAATGCGGTAAAAATGCAAAATTCCACCTTATTTCTTCTGTTGTTATGATGAAATGTAACAATTACGAACTTTGTAAACCCCGTCACCCCCGCTCGCCCCTTCCCGCATTGGATCGACCCTTCCCCCCCCCCCCACTATATAATTATCCCAGGGCAGGTTATAAAAGTTCAGCATGTATCAGCTTCCGTTTTTCCACGAAGGTACTCCCTTCGTGGAAAAACGGAAGCTGATACTATTAAAATATTTACATAAGGGTATATTTCAATGTTTTCATTAAAAAATATATAAATAGCAATAACAATTAGAGAGATAGACGGTAAATACCTAGAAATTATAAAAATACATTTACCTACATATTCTGACCACATTTATTTAAAGCAAATGAGTTTATTAACATTGATAAAATAATTAAATTATACACACTATTTACTGTACGCGTGGGATCTATACTAATATTATAAAACTGAAGAGTTTGTTTGTTAGTTTGTTTGTTTGTTAGTTTGTTTGTTTGTTTGTTTGTTTGAACGCGCTAATCTCAGGAACTACTAGTTCAAATTGGAAAATTCTTTTTGTGTTGGATAGTCCATTTATTGAGGAAGGCTTTAGGCTATAAAACATCACGCTGCGACTAATAGGAGCGAAGCATCAATAAAAAATGTTTTGAAAAAGAGGGAAAATTATTCATCTATACTAATAAAAAACGAATTACGAGTAATCATAATAACAGAAATTGCCGCGGACGAAGTCGCGGGCAACAGCTAGTACTCACTAAATCCAATACCATTGCGAAGCATACGCTTAAGTAACAGGGTTTACGATAATATTGGTTGAAAAAATGAAGTTTTATTGAGTTACTCATAATTTTTTTGATTATAACTAACGCGTGATAATAACATTATTTATATGTGAATTACGGGTTACTCACGTACGAAGTCAGCTACAGGCCGACATGTTTCAACCTCATCCATGATGAGTGCAAATCGGGACGACTCCGTGCGCGCGTCTCGGTTCACATTCGCCCTGAGTAAGACCGCCGGATGAGGTTGAAACATGGCGGCCTGGACTTCGTACGTGAGTAACCCGTAATTCACATATAAATAAAGTTACTCATTAACTTTCTTAAAATTTCGTTTTTCAGCTCTATTTCTATATAATCAAAAGCGGCCGTGAAAATGATGTCTATTAGAAAATTATTTTTATTTCAATGTATATGGGGCAGTAAGTTAGGTATACATATAAACCTTCCTCTTGAATCACTCTATCTATTGCTGAAAGCTGCATAAAAACCCGTTGAGTACGAGTAGTATAAAAGATCTAAGCTAACAGACAGCGGAAGCGACGGCATTCCATACTATGCAAAGATTAAATAAGTGTCTTAAATAATGTAAATATTCTTTGGAATATAAAAATAAAATGATCCTTAAAAAGTTAGCATACCCAATAACGTAAAGTATCTTAGAAAGTAATTAAAAAGTCACTTCAACCGTATGTCTTGTACTGTTTATATAGGGTCAACTTGATTCGACATCTGCGTCCTTCAATTCTAGTTCCGTACCGGAAAAAATACAACGAGGCAATTTTAAAATGGAACGGAATAGGAATCTGGTAATTCTTTATTGTTGCAGCAGTTTGAAAATGCACATATTTATTATTAAAGTGAAACATTTATACAATGTGATATGTTTGTCTCTAATGGGTTCATCATCATTGCGCAGCAGCTGATGATAACTCTTACGGTTTAGACAGAGCTTAATCAAAGATTTAGAGACAAGTTTTACTTAAATGATGAACCAACGTACTGGTGTTACTAGAATCAAGACTGGTAACGAGTTGCTTGATTATCCCCGGGTATGCCCGATTTCAGCCTCAAATGAGGTGCATCATAGCGCATATGGAAACATTTCACGTAGAACTGATCGAATGACGAAGGGGCAGAAAGCTTCTCGAATGACGACCACGTACGGGCAAGCGCAGTGCCGGACACTCACCGACCAGGTGGTAGGACGACCTTAACAAGTTCGCAGGTAAACGCTGGATGCAGGCCGCTTCAGCTTTTAAAAGATTTGGCACAGTTTTTTCCGTCGGCTGTGGCTTCTCCCAACACCAACCCTCCTTGGGTACCTCCAGAACCGCACATAAACTGGGAAAATGAAGTATAAGTATTTGCACTGGCTGGACTATCGCCTATTAAGATCTGCTGCTTAGCGTGTCGACTTAGTTGTATCCACGGAGTAAGGTTGTATTTCGCCATTGCGTCGTGGAAAGATTAGCCAGTCTGCGTTACCGACTTACTGTCTTCGAAGAATCGTTGCCCAGGGTGCGCCGGCGCTTAGATTTAAATAATGCGTCACTCGGGAAGGCCTTTTAGGTGCACCCGTACTAAGATGCAATTCCTTGATTGAATTTTATGTTCTAAACGGAAAGAATTTTCAACTGTAGAGATATTGATCGTTTGTAGTTTTCTTTTTTTAGCTCTTAAGCGTTTCTACGCTTTAGAGCTAAAAAAATCAAACGATACAAAACAAATGAAATTATGTTTTGCTAAAACTTTTTCTTTAAGAAAGATCTTAAGATTGTCTTTGGCGAAACAACAGTGGGAGGAATCCCCACGCGTGCACTGAGAATATTGTTGTTTTAAAGTTCAATTTGATTTCCGAATTCTTTTAGAATGCTGGATAAATATAGACATTGCTTTGGTAAACTTCTTCTTTTAGCATACATGTATATATATTTTTACATCTTTATCCCTTACGGAGAAGATTCAAGGTCTAAGATCCAATGGCCACGTTTAGAGTGTTTATGGGTGTATATAGATGCAAACGGAATTAAAATAATGATGGTTGCGAGCCGCAAAGTCTATTGCTTTATTTCAAGTCGAAGTAAAAACGTTAATAATTTACTTAATTCAATAATGGCGTACCAAACTTTTATTCTTCCTTAAAATAAAATTAAATGGTAGGCTTAGGTCTATCGGCTACCTCCGTAGCGTAATTCTTGATCTTCGTTATTACAGGCATTTTCCGTGGCTCTGGAGCAAGTGAGCAACACAAGGCGTGCGACAGGGAGGCGGCCCACCGTAAAAAATATTATACAAAAGATAAGTAGGTATATTTTTTAAACAATAAGTACTCATAATTTACACTGTCTCTTCTTCCACAATTTATATCTATTGTAAATTTTAATAAACGACAGTAATAGATGTTTCAGGCGCGATTCCCTATAATGAGGTAGTCAAAAGGATTTTTGTTTTCAAAATGTCCTGACTCAATGTTTTATATTGCGGCGGGCGGTTAAATAAACATGTTTATGTGCCTATGTCTTGCCTTATACTTCAAACAACGCGTATCCTAAATTTCATGATAATCGGTTAAGGCGTGAAGCCTTAACCTATATTATCATGAAATTTCATAAACAAACACAGTATGCCTTAATAATATTAGTTATGATAGTTCGGAGCAGGTGTATAATTGAGAATATTTCTTCTGTTGTAGTAATTATATTGAAATAGAAATGCCTTCAGTTAAATTATTAATTCGCTTATATTACATCACCTAAGTCATAATGAAACTTTACACCTAAATATAACTATAAATGCCGACCCACAAACTACCTAAACTAAACTAAAACTAGATAGACAAACAACCCTCCGCCTAAATCTTACAAAGTCAACAACTGGTTTATGTCGGTGCCAAGTAGATAAATTGTAATTTGAGTTTACACAGACACAAACTGGAAAGAATGACCAATAAAACCCGCAGGAAACTGTTGCTTTTATGCCGCTCTAGTTTTCTAATGAACTGGATTGACGATTCTTCTCATCCCTGTTTCTTACACAGAACAACAAACACATTAGAAGTGTTATCACGCGTGATTTCTATGAAAATCAGCGTCGCCTCATTTCAAACATACTAACACAACACAATTGAGTAGAAAACTCCGCCTTTGATCAAAGTTTCTATAGGACTTTTTTTTTTACTAAATATTGGATTGGGCATTTGTCTCCCATCTCACCTGATGGTAAGTGACGATGAAGACGAGGATGTTACATGCCTATCCAAGAGATACCCATTTATTCTACTTTTGAATGTCCCGGGACTGTACTTGTCTGGGAATATAGAACGCAGGCAGTTCATTCCACACCTTAGCTACTCGAACCAAAAAAACTTTAGAATAAATTCACGTTACAATAGCACACATCGTCATTTTTCGATTTTTTTACACGTATATCTCACTTTTGATCCTTTGAAGATCGCGGGACAAACAACTTGATGATTCAAGTAAGCTGATCGAGCGCATTGTCGGCGCGCGTGCCACGCCCCCTTGCCATTTCTAATGTCTTTGTTCTTCGACGGCCTCTCGTTCTGACGACTGCCTCCGGGGCGCAATTCTTCTTTATTTTTTCAAATATTTGTCCGCAGGTCTGGGGCTTTCCAAGGAAGGCAGGGGATAGGCACGCCGTAAAGTAGCCTAATCATATAACAAAAAACTATCAACAATATCAATACTAATAAATCTGTAAGGGTCTGTCATGGAGTAAGTTACTTTGTTTTCAGAGATATCGTGTTTATAAGCTAAGTACATGATACTGAAACTAAATTAATGATTTTTAGATTTTTTTCTGTATGTTTGTTCTCCATAACTCTTAAATAAACTAACAGAATTTTATGAAACTTGGTAGATAAACATTTAGACATCCAGGACACAGGATAGGCTACATATTTTTTTCTCCGGTTATGATAAGACGTATCTTCCATACAAATGTACGCGAACGGAGTCGCGGGGACTGCTGACATACGTTTGAGATTTTAACAGCACGCACTGCTCAACGCGCCACGCGTATCACCAGGTCTTCGTCAACGAATCCTAAGGTAAAGTATTTTCATAATACTGCCACAAAAATACTGATTTCACCTATGAAAATAAGGCTACAAATATACAAAAAAAAAGATAATCGCCCCAACTATTTGTGATTAAAATCTGTCGTAAAGAGACACCACTTGAGTAATACTTATAGGATAATGTTTAGGGTACTTCCCTAACGTGATAAGCGTGACATATTCTAAAAAAGGTTTAGGATATCGGAGACGAATGGAGTTAGACGAAACATCTATTTGCATCAGTATCAGCCAGGTCTAGGTCGTTTCCTAGGTTTACTAACAATTCTTTCATTTCAGGGAGTCAATTTCAATATTATTACTTAATTTTCTGGGACTAGATATACCTTTGAAATATTAAATATACCTTTCTGAATATCTTTCTATCTGCATTGAGAAAAAGTAAGCATTATTGAGCGAGTATGCAATACTAAAATAAAAGCCTCATTTTTACAAGAAATAAGATTCATAATAAAGATATTTAAATTACTTCATGTTCATTTATGAATCAAACGATCTGAATTTAAATGTTATGTCGAGATATTTCCTTTGCAAAGAAATATTTTTGGTTGATTGCGCGCTTTGAGAATAAGTTATATTTTAGAATACATCTTTGATTATGACACTCGATAGAATACTCGTAGAAACAACACTTTTTCAATCATTTATTCATATTATCCCAAGCGTATTTACACTTGCCCGATTTTGATGAAAATATATACACATGCAAATTTTTTTTAAATAACTTTTTAACTTTTGAAACCGGTCGATTTGTTGATCAGTATAGCCATCCGTTTTCGGCTACAGCGACTGCTTCGGTCTCAATTTTGATTAGAGCCTAGTTCTAAAGGTCTTTGATGTGCTTTGTAATGGCTTATGTAGCCAATCTTAGCAGAGAACGTGCGCAAACATAAAGCACACGTCAGCACACAAAGATGTTGATAGCAGGTAGGAGTATATCATGTGTTTTCCTAATATTAGTATGTCAATTATAGTGAAAAATTAACTATCATCATTTCTTTTTTTAGAGCATCTTTCTGCCCCATCGGCCATATGTTTGGGAAAACGCGTATTTTCGAGTTTTCATGCGTATTTCTTTCCACGCAGAATATGGTCGTTAATTTCGTCCTGCCTCTTACTTTATACACTTAATATAATCAACTGAAGGTAGCTTAGCAGTGGCAAGTCGTGACAGACGTAATGGAATACAGCATGCTTACTTATGTAATACTAGCTAAACTACTACTACTTATGTAATAAATGACTAGCTCCGTGGCGCAGCGGTCAACACGCCAGCCTGCGACACGGAGTGACCGGGTTCGATCCCCGGCCAGGTCAAGATGGAAAATAATCTTTTTCAGATTGGCCTGGGTCTTGGATGTGTATCTATATATGTATTTGTTATAAAATATAGTATCGTTGAGTTAGTATCCCATAACACAAGTCTCGAACTTACTTTGGGGCTAGCTCAATCTGTGTGATTTGTCCGTAAAAAAAAGAAAAAAAAAAAAAAAAAAAACTAGCTGTTGCCCGCGGCTCCGCCCGCGTTAGTGTCGATCCCTCGGGAACAATTAATCCCTCGGGAAGTAGAATTTCCCAGAATCAAACATACCCTATGTCCTTCCTCGGGCCTCACACCTCCATACCAAATTTCATCCAAATCAGTTCAATGGTTGAAGCGTAGAAAAACCACAGACAGAGTTACTTTCGCATTTATAATTTCCATAGAGAATAGAGAAAATTTCCATAAAACCTTTACCCTCCCATTTTACCCCTTTAGGGGTGATTTTTGTCCATTTCATCCATATATATCTTTTTTAATTGTAATCGAGAACATACCTATTTATTTTCATACTTCATAGTCCAGAAATGAGAAAATTTCCAATTTCCGAACAAACTTTACCCCCCCTTCTGGGGGATTTTTTTCCAGTTGACCTACACAGATCTTTTTCAATTGTAATCGTGAATTTATTTACCTATTTTCATACTTCTAAGTCTAGAAATAAGTAAATTCCTATACAATCTTTACCCCGCTATTTTACCTCTTCAGGGGAAAATATCGTCCGCTCGTCCGTCGTAAGGCGCTCTTTGAGCTAGTTGAACCCTCACCATTCCTCCATCGGACTACAAGGCGCAGACAGAAATTTCACCCTTTTATCGTTGGAATACCAAAGAGTCGAACTAAACGCTTTGACAGTTCCTTTTTGGTTCGAGTAGCTAAGGTGTGGAATGAACTGCCTGCGTCTATATTCCCAAACAAGTACAGTCCCGGGACATTCAAAAGTAGAATAAATGGGTATCTCTTGGATAGGCATGTAACATCCTCGTCTTCATCGTCACTTACCATCAGGTGAGATGGGAGACAAATGCCTAATTCAATATTTAGTAAAAAAAAAAAAAAAAAAATCGTCCATTTTACCTACACAGATATTTTTAATAGTAACCTAGAACTTATATACTTAAATTCATACGTCTAAGTCCAGAAATTAGAAAATTTCGATACAAAGTTTATACCACCCACCCACCCCAAAATTTCATCTACCCACACACATCTTTTTTAATTTTAATCGAGAACTTATATACCTACTTTCATACTTCTAAGTCCAAAAATGAGAAAATTCCATATAAATTTTACCCCTTTAGAAGTTAAATTTCTTAAAAATCCTGTCTTAGCGCTCACTTACATCATTAAAAGAACCCCTGTACCAAATTTTAAGTTTCTAGGCGCAGCAGTTTCAGTTGGTTTGCCGTTTGCCCGCGGCTACGACGCCGCCCTTAGTGTCCATCCCTCAGGAACAGTTTGAACCCTTAAAGGGGTGACTCAGGTCATCAATATGAACAACTTTTTCTATGGGACCAATGCTGGCAACTCAAAAAAAAATTCGTCATTTCCATAAAAAAGAGTCCCGCCGCCCGGCCAGTTTGTATGTTTTGAGTTCCCAGCATTGTTCCCGTAGGAAAAGTTGTTCATTTTTATGGTCTGAGTCACCCCTTTAAGGGTCCAAAACGATAAAAAATTTACCTAGTATATTTGCAGGCAAACTAATGCTTTGAGTTCATTCAAATGACGATAACTTTTTTTTTAATGAACCGATTTTGATGAAACAAACTTTAGATGTTTTGCTGAGTTAAAACAAAGCAATTGGTGAAAGTTTGAAGTAAATCGGTTCAGTATTTTCGGAGATAATCGTGATCATACATACAGACAGACAGACAGACAGACAGACAGACAGACAGACAGACAAGAAATTCCAAAAAAATTTTTTTGCTTTCTATTATTCTTTTTAGGCGTCCCTCTATCCATTTCAGTCAAAAATTCGAAATGTACAGACAAAATATTTTTACTGTTTTATTATATGTATAGATATAGATGATGTGTAAGATTGGTATGTAACAGAAAGTTCACTAAATACACCAAATTAAATAACATTCAAGAACCACCACAGTAAATAAGGTACATTCCTCCCTACGCTTAGGCGTTAGTCAGTCGTAGCTAACGTAGCTAAACGCAGCGTAACATAGTGTTGTGATGTGCAAGATTGGAATATAACGGTTTGTTTACCATATGCAGAAAAAAAGTATTAAGTATTTTTTTCAATTAAATATAAAATTATAGCCACAAACAACATTAGTAGTTTCTTCATATTTGTGGTAAAATGTAAAATATATATTTTTATTGGCTTGTTTCATTTTGATAAGCAAAATCAGTACTCATTGTAGAATTATTTATTGTTTTTAACGTAGAAACGGGAAACATACTTTGTTTAAGCGTAGATTACCCATTTGTAATGAGTTGAAAAATATACTTGAAACAAATATTTTGCTTTTATTTCCAAAATAAATTAAAAATATTAGCAGATCCGTGCTCATTTACTTATATTATTTATTTTTTGTTCGATACTGAACTCTTGAATAGGGTAGCCGAAGCATAGTAATAACATAAACTTAGATAAATTACAAGCCTTTACAAATTACATGTCTACTGGATTCAGCGAAAATTTTGTTTGACGCCTCCCCGAACTTATTTGCATGTAAGGATTATTTACAACCTTATTGAATTTGCTAAAGGTTTCTCGATATAAATCTCAATTCTCGGAACCTTGAAACGTTTTCCCCGGGAATGTTCGTTTACATAATTTAGTGGGTATTCGGATTATATTATTACCGCAATCTGTTTAAATGAAACATAATACATACATATACATATATACGGACAAATCACACAGATTGAGCTAGCCCCAAGTTAAGTTCGAGACTTGTGTTATGGGATACTAACTCAACGATACTATATTTTATAACAAATACATATATAGATAAACATCCAAGACCCAGGCCAATCTGAAAAAGATCATTTTCCATCTTGACCTGGCCGGTGATCGAACCCGGGCACTCCGTGTAGCAGGCTGGCGTGTTAACCACTACGCCACGGAGCTGTCAAAAATAAATTTAATATCCTATAAAAATGACATAGGTACCTATCTTCCGTGTTCTGCTGGTGCTTATATACTGTACAAATGTTTTATGCATAAATTATTTATGTATTTAAGCTGCATTATGCATATTATTTTAACTGCTCAGGTTAGTCCAATTTATTTCAATTATAGAGAAAACCATCTTATTTCTAATACAAATAGTTCGCCACAAAATTGGACCTCGCGATCATTTACTTAAATATCTCATAAACTTTGGCGTCCGAATTGTCAGTAGAATAAATATTGAAATTAAAAAGTTCAATTCGGACAGTGTCTAAATATATTGTGTCCGTGTCTTTTGATGACCAACGAACTTGAAAATTGTACCTACCTAGAAACATTCCAAATTTCGTCTCATTGATTGAAGCGTGGGTTCTATAGTTATCGCTGAACATCATCAAGTATCACATGCCTACAACATACAAAGCTACAATACAAATAACTACAACATACATACAAAAAATATGCTTGCGCCCCATCTTGAAGTCGTTGGTCGCTTGGTCGAAACAAAAACAAATCAAACTCTAATTCATATCCAAATTTATTCGTATGATTGTAGGTATGTTGTTTATAATGCCAACAATAATAGTATTTTGAAGAATTAAAGATATAGACAGACAGGCATGGAAATTATCATCATATATTTTTACCGGGGACAAAAAAAGTATACATAATAGCTTTTTATCAAATCCCTCAAAAAGAAATACGACTGCCCTACCAAGTTCATGTCATCCTTAATAATATTATAAATGCGAAAGTGAGTTTGTTTGTTTGTCTGTTACGCTTTCACGCCGTAACTACTAAACCGATCATCATAAAATTTTGAATACAAGTTCTCTGGAGTACGGAGATGGACATAGGCTACCTTTTATCCCGGGAAAAAGTACTATTCCCGAGGGATCGACATTGACGCGGGCGGAGCCGCGGGCGAAAGCTAGTAAAATAATAAAGCTATGGATTATATTCGATACCTAGTCTATCTGCGTGTCAGTTTTGGTGAAATAAGTTACTAATATACATATCTACCTACATCCTTACTATACAATACTATATACTATAATATACTATACTTTAATATTATAAATGCGAAAGTGAGTTTGTTTGTTTATTTGTTTGTTTGTTACGCTTTCACGAGGTAACTACTGAACCAATCATCATGAAATTTTGCATACAAGTTCTCTGGAGTACGGAGAAGGACAAAAAAGTACTATTCCCGAGGGATCGACATAGACGCGGGCAGAGCCGCGGGCCAAAGCTAGTCACTTAATATTTTGAACATCTTTTCAGAGTTTATGTTAGTACTAGCTTTTGCCCGCGGCTAGCCTATGTCCTTATCCGTACTCCAGAGAACTTGTATGCAAAATTTCATGATGATCGGTTCAGTAGTTACGGCGTGAAAGCGTAACAAACAAACAAACAAACTCACTTTAGCATTTATGATATTATTAGTAAGGATAAGGATAAGGATTATTAGATAGATTTGCACAATATTAACATAAAATATACAAATAACAACAAGAAACACAACAAGGTAAGGAATTCCATGTTTATTTGTCGTATATAAATTTGAAAGGATTCAAGTAACATCATCGAAATCGAATCAGTATGAGAAAGAAAAACAAAGACGCTTGGGTACACAGTAAAACCAATATATTTGAGAACTAGCTGTCGCCCGCGGCTCCGCCCGCGTTAGTGTCGATCCCTCGGGAACAGTAGAATTTCCCGGAATTAAACATACCCTATGTCCTTTCCCGGGCCTCAAACTACCTCCATACCCAATTTCATCGAAATCAGTTCAATGGTTAAAGCGTAAAAGAAGACGACAGACGCTCCTTTCTTAGCGCTCACTCACATCATCATAAGAACCCCTGTACCAAATTTCAAGTCTAGGCGCAGCAGTTTCGGTTGCGTTGATATATAAATCAGATTTTCCCGCGGCTACGCCGCTGCCGTTAGTGTCCATCCCTCAGGAACTGTAGAATTTCCCGGAATAAAAGATACCCTATGTCCTTCCCCGGGTCTCAAACTACCCCCATACCAAATTTCATCCAAATTGGTTTAATGGTTGAAGCGTGAAAAGAAGACAGACAGAATTCATTCAAATGACGATAACTTTTTTTTTAATGAACCGATTTTGATGAAACAAACTTTAAATGTTTTGCCGAGTTAAAACAAAGCAATTGGTGAAAGTTTGAAGTAAATCGGTTCAGTATTTTCGGAGATAATCGTGATCATACATACAGACAGACAGACAGACAGACAGACAGACAGACAGACAGACAAGAAATTCTAAAAAATGTTTTTTGCTTTCTATTATTCTTTTTAAGTGTCCCTCTATCCATTTCAGTCAAAAATTCTAATTGTACAGACAAAATATTTTTACTGTTTTATTATATGTATAGATATATTGAGAAGTCATGATCCAATAAAGACAGCGCTGGATTCCCCAAAAGAGAATTGTAGCCCAAATATAAACTGGTTAGTTTATAACATGGTTATTGAGACATGACATTACATATAATTCGATTGTGAGTCTGCGAAGAAGAGATTACTTGTTGAGTAGATACGATATTATATACTACAAGCTCACAGGCATAGGTCGGGCCTGGCGCGGATTGAAGCCAAGACCTTTCGGCTATGAGTTGGACCAATAAACCACTACAACCTTGTAAGTAAATACATGGGTACCTAAATTAAAAATATGAAAAATTATCAGAGATGAAAAGCGAACCTATCTTGAAATTACAACCCCCAGTAGATCACAGTGCACAGGATATTGATAGAATGCATTGTGTGCCATGACTCGAGAAACTTGCCCCTTTGATGTCGAGATTGGCTAGCTCGATAATGCTATTTAACATATTAATCTTGACGCTACTGGCTTGATGATTTTGCTTATGGACTAACACAAACACATGTACTTATTTACATATGTGTATAAAAGCGAGATAATTGCTTACTTAGGTAGATATCTAAATTGATTGCGATGAAAATGTATATCAAACAAGTGTAATTTATAACGTACTATCAGTGCCCGCAAGTTCGTTCGCGTATATTTTATGTTATGTTCGTATGGGGGGCACGTATTATCATGACAGGAGAAAAAAAAGTAGCCTATCCTGTGTCCTGTACGCCTAAAAGTATATCTACTAAGTTTCATAAAATTCAGTTGATTCGTTAAAGAGTTATGGAGTCACATATATACAAACAGAAAAAAAAAAGTCTAAAAATCTAAAATTTAGTTTCAGTATCACGTATAGAGCTTATTAACACGATATCTCTGAAAACAAAGTAACTTACTCCATGACCAACCCTTAAAGATTTATTATTAGTATTGATTTATTTTTCTGATGTGTAACATTGTAAAATTTTATCAACAAATATCCATTTGTTTTCGTTACAATGATCTTCGTTACATTCATTCTTCCAATCTTTCATAAGGATAGTGGGACCACTATGATTTACGTAACAAGTAGCATATTACGGCGCCTTTCTCTACGTAAATTATAGCGTACGCTCACCGCTCATTATCCGCCCAAAATATAGTCCTATATAGGTAAATATGTTTCTAATCAGTGTCTATTAGAAATAAAATAACTCTCAATTTTTTTTCTCTTTATTCGATTATAGATAGATAGACGCATAAAATTTCATGACATACTTTTGTTTATCCTAATGATGTCTAAATAACATATTAATTTTATGCAACAAAGTTCTCGCATAACGATTTAGCACAATTTCTCAAAGCTTAACCTTTCAAAACCCACAGATTTCTTTTCATACAATACTTATCTAAGACCCCGCATGGCATTCCAAAATGCTATGTGAATGTGAATGTCTTGAAAGGTTAATAATTTAAAGTATGACATTATTTCTACAGGCTTAACAAAAACACATTTGGATTTTGTTTTTGGAGGAGCTCGTGTTTTGGTCACAAGAAACTTAATGAACCTTATCTTCCGTCTGTGCCCACGTTATTTTTGTTATGTGGGGGCTCCCCCACCCCCACCTTCCGTGTTTGTCTTCTTATCTTTCTGTCTTATGGAATTAAGAAAATAAAGCAGACAAAATTTATAATATCGAAAGAAAATGAAAAAGTATGAGAATTAAAATACTAATAATTTGCGCGTCCCAAATTTTGTATAGTAAAAGACGATTCTAACTATGAACTTTCTGCGATACAATGATGCTCCCTTTTAATTATTAATTATTATAGCTATAAAATTTATGTCAAAGGATTATTATGAATTTAAAAAGTATGGGCTAAAATGTATAATAAATGAGTATATCCCAAATAAATTTCTATGAAATGAGGTTTCTACCAGCCACCGTTATTCATAATAATATTTGAATATATAAAAATCTTCCATAAAGGGAGATAGACCCTGCGAGAAGATATACAAAAGCTTCAAAGTTTTACAAGAAAACTCTCCCAAGAGAAGCCAGAGTTTGGTTCAGAATCCTGATCACATTCAATGAACATTCAAGGTACGAATATCTCCTTACTATATGTACCCCGTGCAATACAAGAAAAAAGGTGAAAATCGAAAATATTTACGCTCCCCATACAAAGACGCCGATCAGCTGGGTGAATTTCTATGGAATTTCTTTTTCGCGTTTTACCTTTTTTACTTGCAATTATTCCATTAGGGGTTCTGATTCTAGGATTTCAATATAGTTCAGAGGTTCAAAATCACGCGGTGTATCTTTATTACCTACAACTAGTTTAGAGTCATTACATAGTATAAAACAAAGTCGCTTCCCGCTGTCTGTCCGTCCTTATGTACGCTTAGATCTTTAAAACTACGCAACGGAATTTGATGCGGTTTTGTTTTAATAGATAGAGTGATTCAAAAGAAGGTTTATATGTACATTGCACCCGTCAGAGCCGGGGTCCGGGTCGCTAGTTATAAATATTGTAACGAGGGTCTTCTTTATTCTTCGAAGATTGCCCCTCGGCTGGTCTCTGCCGTAGTCAGTCCTGGTCCACTAATGCCAAGAGGACTAACTTTTCTTCACCTAACAAATCAGATTAGCTGTACTAGGGGGGAAATGGTGGCAAGAATGCTGGCTGCATTCAATGCTGGGTGTTTAGATGGGCAAAAATTGGGAGATTTCAAAATATTAGTTTTTTCATAATCGATAGGTGAAAAAGATTTAATTGATATGATAAATTAACAATAAAATGAATATAATAATTGAACTAAACTAACGTAATAATTACCAATTAATCAAAACTTCAATAAAAGTTACCTCTACAAATAAAACAAAGATGTCATATAAAAAAAAAGTTTTTACCTCTCACATACATATTTAAATAGATATATTTGAATAAAGTCATTCAAGAACTGGGCAATAACCCAAATTGATTTGAAATGTTAAGTTAGACATACCACGAAAATCCGCTTAGACTATTTTCGACATCAATCTGCTCCCAGGGGATTGAAAAGTCCGAGTGGCACGTAGGCCTTCACATGTGAAACTTGGCCTACCAACGAGTTTGTTTGACACTTGAACACTCGGCTCTTAGTAATGAAACTTTAGTAATGATACGTGATGAATAACATGATGGCTGATGTATGGGATATGTGTTTTAGGGAACAATGAGACTTAGATTACAAGGCATTACAGTAATAATAAACCTCTTTTCCATCAACAGATCTAGTAATTTGGCAATGTACCGGCAAGCTCCATGGCGCAATGGTTAACACACCAGCCTGCGATACGAGGGTTCCCGAGTTCGATCACCGGTCAAGTCATGATGGAAAAATGAGCTTTTCAGATTGACCTGGATCTTGGATATTTTCTATGAATCCTATGACACAAGTTCACAACTTATTGTGGGGCTAGCTAAATTTGTGTGATATGTTTCTATATATTTATATACTAGCTGTTGCCCGCGACTTCGTCCGCGGCAATTTCTGTTATTATGATTAATTAGTATAGATGAATAATTTTTCCCCGTTTTCAAAACATTTTTTTATTGATGCTTCGCTCCTATTGGTCGCAGCGTGATGTTTGATAGCCTAAAGCCTTTCTCGATAAATGGGCTATCCAACACAAAAAGAATTTTCCAATTTGAACCAGTAGTTTCTGAGATTAGCGCGTTCAAACAAATAAACAAACAAACTCTTCAGCTTTATAATATTAGTATAGATTATTATATTTTTGTACGTTACTCTCTACCTCGTGATACAGTGTATACTAATACCAGTTTTATGTCATACAACTCAACAATACTTCAAATTGATATCACAAGTTACAGCACCACGAAAATACATTGAAAATACTTTCCACATCAATCCACTTTGAGTGGTCTGAGTAGCACGTAGTCGTATAAAACTTCGGCGTATAAGGCCTATCTACTACGTTTATTTGATACTTGAAGACTCAGCGTTTTCAAACTTTAGTAATGATACGGGCTGAACATGATGGCTGACGAGTAAAAACATGCGTTTAAGGGCTTCGCGTTTATGATTACAACATATGAAGCTTAAATGGTGGTCCCATTTAAGTTTTATCACAATCGGTTTTTGAAACTTGACAGAATACTCGTACCCTTTCAAACAAAAAAAAAAACGTTTTTAAGATCGGTTCATCAACCGCCTTAAAAAAGGAGGAGGATATTAATTCGATTGTATTTTTTTATGTTTGTTACCTCTTAATTCCCACATTTATTTGAGGTATGGCCAGGGGTGTCACACTTAATTGCCAGTGCGTTGATTATACGTATGGCATCGGGTACGCGCGCCCGGCCTCCCCGAGCTGTTCCTTTCTTATCCCCAATCCTTCCGAGAAAGTAGCATCCCAAATACCTTTTCCCGTTCCCTCAGCCCAATCTCAAAAGCGGTTTCGATAGGCAGCAGCACCGGAACCCATTACAACCACAATATTCGCACAATGAGGCAAGACGAGAAGGTCGAGGAAGTGGAAGAGGAGATGAGTAGGTCATATTGGAAATCCTTGGGGGAGGCTTATGTCCAGCAGTAGACTTCTTGCGGCTAATATAATGATGATGATAATAATTTGAGGTTAGAAACTTTAAGTTATACAACTGAATTGATACTCTCCTCCTATTTTTTGAAGTCGATTATAAATTAAATGAAACGTCTTTTTCATTCTAACAAGCCCTACGATGGGCCAGGGTGAGATGATAGGTAACTAGTAACGTTATTGCTGTCATCGCCTTTTCAATGGAATGCGCTTTCTCAAGTGTATTGAGTTTTTCCGACCACTCTTATGTCGGGCAGGGATCACCTAACTCAGGCAATTTAGATATCTACCGGGAACTGACACGGAAAACAAGTGATCTGCTAATTTAACCACTTTTTGGCGCGCGGCTTCGTCCCTACTTGCGATCTATTGGTTCAAGCACAAAACAACAAATACATTAGAAGTGTTATCACGCGTGATGTCTATTAAAACTAGCGTCGCATCATTTCAAGCGTAGGTAGTACTAACGCAACATAATACTTTACTTTATTACGTTTTTTATTTATCAGTGAGTAGTTTCACTAGGACTTCTCACTTTACACATTAAAATAGGCACACGTCTGCATTTTACGACTTTTTTTCACGTAAATCTCACTTTTGTTCCTTGACGATCGCGGGACAGACTACTTAGAAGATTTAAGTGAGTTGATTGAGCGCAATGTCGGCGTGCGTGCCACGCCCTTTTGCCATTTCTAATGTCTTTATTGTTCTGTGGGTTCAAGTATACCTAAGAGTTGACTTCATATCTATCAAATCATGATAAGTAATGTTGAGTTTCCTTCGAGTGTGTAAGTTCTAATGTGACATATCAATAATAATCAAGTTTAACTTATTAAAATAAGTAACAACGGGTTATTCACATGTAAAGTCAGCAACTGGCCGACATGTTTTGACCATAACTGGAGGTCTTTCTTAGGGCGAATGTAAACCATGACGATGCGCGTCATGGTTTACATTCGCATACGTTGCCGATGAGCACTAATAATAAAAAACAACTTTGCACTGCCGGCAACGGAAGTGCCGGCAGAAGTGAAAACTCGCCATTGCGGCAGTCTCAGGTCACGTGTCCATCTTACAAATTTTCTATCAGGTTTAAAATGTTTAATCCCAAAAAGTGCACAACGCCGCTAAACAAGTTTTCACTTCAAAAATATTAAGCTAATATCTTCATCACTTTGAGTGTTCGAAGTGGCACGCGTGGCACTTATGCGAAACCTGAGCTGCCTATCAACTAGTTTGTTAATTGACACTTAAACATTTAGGTATTTGAAACTTAATAATAATAATCATCCAAATGATACGAGTACGCATGCTGCAACGTTACAGAGTTACATGACGACTGACATTGCACATGTGTGTTGTTTTGATAATTGGTCTAACAAAACATCACCAACCGGACGCATAATAAAAATACTTTTTCTCCTTGTCTTTGTAATACTAATTTTGCACGAAATTGATTTATTGTAACGGCCTGTGACAGGTATGATATATCTTATAATCATGTCGATATATTTCATGAACGACTGGGTACATTTTGTAAAATGTTAAGTGGTATTTAACTAAAATTTGTTGTTTTGTATCCATTTGGTTTTTATTATTATATTGTTAAAATTATATGAATATTAATTTCACATGCCCTACAACGTATTTAAGTGTTAGTAGTAAAATATAATATAATGTTTAATCTTATATTTAATTTTTAAGTTATTATGTATTATACTATGCCTGTTTGTTTTTCTAATAAATAAATAAAACAAAATGAGAATAGCATTTTTGAGAAGATTTGTATAATACAAAGTTGTAATTTATTCAAATAAAGTTATATGTCTAAATTTCAACTATGTTAGAAATGATATGAAACTGATTGATATGAAATACCAATGAATTATATCAAATCATATAATTTATACCGAATACTTACTACTAGAATTTATTAATATTATTTAAAATGATAATTTTTAATATTGATTTTTGACATTGTATCTTATAATTGCCTTTTAAAATTTGATCTATTATCAAACTAAAATGTAAACACCCCACCACAATATGATTCGTATTTAAATGAACGCATTGTAATGGTGAGATAATTCTTGAATTATTTATTGAAGGAAAGATTCCTAAGTAATATATATTATTTCTTCAAGTATTTATTTAAAATGTTATTTTTAATTTAACTAGCTATCAACTCAAAAGCATATACTCAAACTCAAGCAATTTAAAGTTAAGCCATCCAAGCAGCTTGGCAACCACACCCTGCACATTGAACCAATCACTTAGCGATGTTTTGAGCATTGATTGACGCGCTTAATAGTATTTTTAATTATCTTCAATTTTATGAAACCGAAACTTATTATTAGTTACAAACTTACTTAAAATATAAATATTTATATCTACAACTTGCACATAGCTGTTAAGCTGAAATAAATACGTCATGGGCTGGCTGGAGACTATTTACAGAATACATTGTAAGTGCTAATAAGCGATTAATTGTCAGCCACGCCTTTCACTTTACACTAATCACTTAGCGACGCCAGATTGACTCGCTTAATAGTGTTTTTAAATGTCTTCAACTTGCACATAGTCGTTGAAGTTGAAATACTTTATGTGCAAGCTTAGGGCTGGCGGAAAACTGTTTATAGACCATTTGAATCTAATACATTGTAAGCCCTAATAAGCTGTTTAATTGTCAGCCACATCTTTCACTTCACACCAATCACTTAGTCGCGTCAGATTGACGCGCTTAATTGTCTTTTTAATTGTCTTCAACTTGTACATAGTCGTAAAAGTTGGAATACTTTATGTGAAAGCTTAGGGCTGGCACAAAACTGTTTTTGGACTATTTTTATCTAATACACTGTAAGCGCTAATCAGTTATAAAATTCTCAGACACGTTATTTACGACACAACAATCACATAGCGACGTCAGATTGACGCGCTTAATAGTCTTTAACTTGCACATAGTCGTTAAAGTTAGAATAATTTATGTGAAAGCTTTGGGCTGGCAGAAAACTGTTTATAGACTATTTTTATCTAATACACTATAAGCGCTAGTCAGTTATATAATTGTCAGATACGTAATTTACGTCACACGAATCACATAGCGACGTCAGATTGACGCGCCTAATAGTCTTCAACTTGCACATAGTCGTTTAAGTTGGAAAACTTTATGTGCAAGCTTAGAACTGACAGAAAACTGTTTATAGTATATTTTTATATAATACACTGTAAGCGCTAATAAAGCATTGAATTGTCAACCACGCCTTTTACTTCACTCCAATCATTTAGCTATCTTTCACGAATTTCAGAACCGCAGCGTGCGCAGTACTGTTTCACTTCGACTTGTAGTTCCTGCCCATTTGAACCGTTTCTTTTCAAATTCGTTTACTGTTCAGGTGGCACGACTTTGGAATGCTTTGCCACTCGAAGAAATCCGTAGAGCTCGAGACGGCTAAGAAATTTTTAAGATTTTGTCACGTTGCATTATCTGTCCACTATTTAAAAAATATTTATTTCTTTTACATATTCTGTCATATCTTTAAATGTGTATGTATATGTATGGATTCTGTCTATTGTTTGTTTATGTGTGATTTTTTTATTGTAAGTTTTTATTTTATTTTTATTCTTATCTTTTTCACTACCCGGTACCTACACCCAACTATTTTTTAAATTTCTGAATAGCCATAGGTTGGTTGGAAGAAATCGCTTTAAATGATAAGCCTGTTGTTTATGTCTTTATTTTTTATGTAAGTACTTTTTAAGTTTGTGCAATAAAGATTTTATTCATTTATTCATTCATTATGTCAGATAAACGCGCTTAATACGCTTTTTAATTGTCTTACATTAGCACATAGTCGTTAAAGAAGGAATGCTACGAGTATATGTACGAGCTAAGAGATAGCAGAGTAGTTTTTAAAAATCATAATAATCTAGAGAAATGAGAATGTCACTAAGAACTATCTAGAAACGCTAAGAAATAGATCGTGATCATTAAAAAAGGGGTTTTCATAGAATTCAAAACTTTCTTTACTTAGACCCTACCAAAAACATACAAATACGACTCAAAGAACTTAATTCTTCTAAAGTTAGACAAGTTAAGCTATTTAATTTGTGCGTCAAGTCTATTACTTAGCGATGTCAGATTGACGTGCTTAAGGCGATACCACTGTAAATAAGGTCGTTCTGAACCTTATTTATCTCGCAAAATACTTAAATTAGGAGTTTCAAATCTAAGTAATATGATTTTTGACTATTTCATCTCCAAAAATTGAAGATGGAAACACGTTTTGATAAAATTTTCTCGATAGAAATATTTTTTGAAAAATGGTCTTCGTTCGCAGAGTTTTTGTCATTGTAGCTCAAATGCGACGAATGAAATAATGATTTTTAGACTAAAAGATAGGTTATTAGTAATTCATCAAAATTTAAATATGAAAATACAATTAACCGGTCTGATTTTATATAAAATAGAAATAACGAATTTGGCGCTTACGTTTTTTTCTTTGAGCGACTCGAGACTATCTCCTATCTCATCATTCACGGGCTAAACCGCCAAGCGCTATCCCTTGCGCGCACTTGATCAGTCTTTTGCCGAGCGAAGGTACCAAACATTTGAGTCCTCGTCTTAATAGTCTACAACTTGAACAAAGCTTTTGAAATTAGAATACTTTATGTGCGAGCTTATGGCTGAGTAAACTCAACTTAGGTCTAAAATCATTTTTCATTGTTAACAAACCTACTACATGTAGGTTTTTTAAATGACAGTTCAGCAAGAGGCAAAAATCGACAAGCCTGTAATCGTACTTGAGACGGGCTTACAACTTTTGTCGTAACTACCTTATTAGGAATAAAAACTAAACCCTGTGTATGCATTGTATTCATACATTGTCTTTTTTAAATCCGGAGCAGCAGCTAGTCCGTACATAAAAACAGTTATTTTAATTTCAATGAAATATTCTAAATAATAATGCACAGCGTATTAGCGTTGCGATTGTTTCTGTATGCTCATCGGGATAATGCTGGATTCCCCAAATTTTTTAGATTGTATGAGTTAGTTTAGTAAGTTTTAGTTTTATTTAATAATAAGTTTTTAGATTAAGCTTTTGTGTTTAAGTTTTTATATCATAGCCAATGTTAAATTACATAATTAATAAATCTTTTTATTAACATTACTAAATATTAAAATTAAAAAGGTCGCAACGGCGTGCTGCGTCTCTTAGCGGGTGCGGATACTAAAAGGACCCAAAAATTATCTTCGAATTCAAGCAAATCTCTTAAACGTTCGTATCTGTTCCGGATATCCCGACCCCAAAGTGACTTACCAGCTCGCAGACCAGCCTCTCAGGAAACCAGGAAACCAGCATCAGCTTACGACAGCTACATTCGGCACACTCTCAACTTATTTTACCATCCACACGTATATAAAGTTCATGGGTTATTTATCACGAGCGGTGGGTCTATCACCCTGGCCAATTTAGTCAGCCTTGCGGATTTTAAGCGGGCAAGCAAACTTCACAGCGTATGAAGTCACAAGCAGCAGAAGGACATATCGTGTCACCTTCTGGAGATAACCTCGCGCGACGGCGGTACCGAGGATACTGGCTTTATTGGTTTGTGGTTTTATTTTATTGGTAGGTATATAGATTAGGCTCAAGCGAATCTAAATTCCAAATAATGTCGGAAAAGTGATATAATTTAAATCACGTTAAATACATACCTGTACAGATAAATATCCAAGACCTAAGTTAATCTATAAAATATAATTTTTCATCATGACTTGAACGGCGATCGAACTCGAGACCTTCAGTTTGACAGCTTCACATGATGACTACTAGGCCATGGAGGTCGGTCAATAATTTAAACATTTCATAAATTGATTTAGAATTACGAATGGGTTATTTATTTATGGTTTATTGTACAAACATACAAAATGTAACAAGTACAAAAGGTAAGTACATTCTCTACCAGTTGAGGTTAAAAAATACATTTAATGGCAACCCTATCCTTATTCCTGTAACGATGTTTCAAATAAACGTACGTCTGTAGCCATTAAAAGTTTATTATATGCTAAGCAATTTAGGGCTCTACGTGTGTCGTAAAAGGGAATATAGGGAAATAATTTGTGTCGAATCGGCTTTTTCATAACCTTTTATGTAAAAGATATAAATGCTGGTTACACATCAGCGGTATTGAATGTTTTATAGTCTTCATTTTCCTTTAAGAAAAGTGATCGTCTAGACCTAAATTGGAAATTCTATTTTACTAGTATTTTGCGAAATTGGACCCCGCGAACATTTATTTTCGTATCTCGTAAAATACTGAATTGATTTTGATGCCCAATGGACTTAAAGATTGTACTAATAGTACCTATACACGGTTTTGAATTTTATCTAAAACTAACTGTAACTTTTTCTTAGTATAGATGAATAATTTTACCCCGTTTTCAAAACATTTTTTATTGATGCTTCGCTCCTATTGGTCGCAGCGTAATGTCCTTCCTCAATAAATGGACTATAGAACACAAAAATAATTTTCCAATTCGAACCAGTAGTTCCTGAGATTAGCGCGTTCAAACAAACAAACTCTTCAGCTTTATAATATTAGTATGGATGGAGTACCGATTTGAAAGTTGTCGTGAAACAAACATAGCTACATACAAAATGTATCTTCGCCGAAACTTGAAGACCTTGCTTGTATAAACCGTCTATATAGTAAGTGTTTTTTTTTATAAATATTAGTAATAAAGAGTAGCAAACAATTGAATTGATGTAACTGAATTTTCCAGTATTACCTATAAGAAGTTTGCAATCCATATTTTCATAAAATTTACAATCAAATAAATATTAGTAAACATGAGGATAAACTAAGCTATATGAAAAACCTTGTAGAATATTAATTCTACGGGGCGAAGGTAGTTAATTTTAAATTCTACAGGAACTGTACTTTTTAGGGTTCCGAACCAAAAGAAAAGTTATTTTTTTAACCATGGTAGACACCGGTAATTTCACAGAATATGTTTATCTATTGCCGCTACTACAAATAATAAAAACAAACTGTATTTTCTATGTAACTTATATACAGTCTTTGATTTGCATGCTTTAGAATTTCGGCAAAAGAATCTTTAGAAGACCGGCAGTTAGATGCATTGTTGCGATTACTATAGTAAATGAACGGCCATTCAATAATTTCGGTAAATCGATCATCAGTCACCTTTTCATGTCCCACTCTTTACAATTTAAAAGTCCAGTAGGTATTCAAAGGATTTCTTTTGCCGTATTCTTCTCAGCAGTGGTCGTTCCGAAACGATAAGTTTATCGATTTTCAAATATTAACACAGAAAAAAGAATTTTGAAAAACCGGTCCACAATTGATGGAGAAATCGGTTAACTAACATAAAAAAATATATATATACATAGAACCTCTTCTTTTTTGAAGTAGGTTGATAATACTCCTTTCAAAAAGAGATCCATTTTATCCAAATTTGAATAAAAAAAAATAGTCGTCTGTGAATATAAAATATAAGTAAATATAAATATATACGGACAAATCACACAGATTGAGCTAGCCCCAAAGTAAGTTCGAGACTTGTGTTATGGGATACTAACTCAACGATACTATATTTTATAACAAATACATATATAGATACACATCCAAGACTCAGGCCAATCTGAAAAAGATCATTTTCCATCTTGACCTGGCCGGGGATCGAACCCGGTCACTCCGTGTCGCAGGCAGGCGTGTTGACCGTTGCGCCACGGAGCTAGTCAAAGCCTGTTTACAGACGATATCTTAGTCTTTACGTGATATCGATAAGAGATAGAAAATGAAAATGAAAATGAAAATGAATAATTTTTATTCAAAGTAGGATACATGTATCGCTTTTTGAACGTCATATGTTTCTGTTGGTTATTTTTCTTTCTTTTATGTTTGTAAAATCGAAAAACTACTAGCGTTTCGGAATGACCACTGCTGAGAAGAATACGCCGAAAGAAACTCAGTCCAGTCTTGGTCTCTATGTGCTAGATGCGTGATAGATACTACTGCTACTATTGCTGCTGCTGCTACGAGTACTGTTGCTTCTACTGCTGCTCCGGAACGTGACATGCAGCCGGTATTCATCGATTTATAACATTATCACGTCAAAATCATTTCAGACACCACACACACAACTACAATTGATACTGTATTCAATCTTCCTTCCTTTATAGAAAGCAAAAACTTGTTGCACTCTTTTTTTGTTCTCTTTCACGCCACATTTGGCTGAGGAAGACGTATGGAGCAAACTTTTGATTTATGCCATTACTCACAACATACACTTCCCCTTTGGATATGAGCATAAAGATATGAAGATTTATTTGGTGCGTGAAACTCGCTCACTTTAGTATGCAAATATAATTCATTCTAGGAGTATATTATGGATTTTTTAAGAATGAAAGTTTCAGAAAATGTGATATACTTAGAAGTAATTTAAAGAAATGCTTGTTGAGTGTAGAATAGAGGTTCCTTTTGTCAAATTATACTTATACTTTGTGTAATGTCTCTGTGATATTTTTTATAACTAATTCAGAGTAATAAGTACGCAATAAGTACAGGGTTTAATAAGAAAATTTTGCATTACGCTGCAGTGGTGCCCGCGCTAATTCAAAGGCTCAATCATCTGTCCGACCGTCTGTCACAGGGCTATGTATGTATAGATAGAGCAGAAATAGTAATACATACACTTATTTTCAAATAGTGTTACAGTGAACACTATGACAACATAATCTTTCAAATAAAATTATTTATTTATTAATGAGACTTTATATATTCCACCATACCTTAAATTACTGTAAATACTTGAATGTTCAAGATTTCGTTAAAATCCTTGATTATCTGTGAGTAACATAGGCTATCATTTACGTGGACAAAGTTACGGGAAATCAGATAGTATGTAAATAATAATAAGTAATATCCATCACATTAAATATAAAAATAATTAATAACAACATAAAAATAAAAAATTATAAATAACTTACAAATAAAAAACATCTTCCAACGCACCACATCGAGGCAAAGTACCCAAAATGCTGGCAGCATTTCCCCGTTCCCCGTTTGATTATCTTATTCTGAAATACAATCTTGCACGTTCCATTTGACGTACTTCCCAATATCCGAGTGAGCCATGAGTGAGCTAATGTTGCTTATACATGTAAATCAGTTTCAATTTACTATAATGATGACAATGCACCAATTTGATGATGGAGTCGAAAGGAGGCAATAAGAGAAAGAATCTAAATTGTATAAATAAACCGATACTATGCTAAATCGCTGAGAATAAATTGTTCCAAAAAAAATATACTTATATATATAACTTTAAGCACTATTGAGCACAAATAATATATTTTCAGTAAAAAAATTACTAACTCAGTGATATAAAAACGGCAATTCAAGTCGCTGAAACATAACAGGAGTCCATTCATCGCTGCCGCTCTCCTGCTAATTGCCTTTTCATATTTCATGGTGCTCTTTTGTTCTGTAAAATGTTCACAGTCAAAGGACGAAATGATGCAAGAAAAACAGTTAATTTTACTTAAACACCTCTTTGAAATGTTTACAAATTAAATTTTATTTAGTTAAGTGATACAAGAAGAGGTCAAAAATAGAATCAAATTGTAAATCTATAGTACAGACTACAGAAAAAACTTGTATCCTGAATGAGGTTGTGGAAGTGTGCCACAAAAATGATTCAAGATCGGTAGCAAAAACATACAAAAATATAAGAACGAAAGAAGTTGCATAAATATTTTATCAAAGATGCCAGCCTTAAATAATATTTTTATGCCAATACGAAATACGTAGCGTAAGAATTCCGGAGACATTGAATAAAGCTTACGCGGAAATCGCCTTTGTATTGGTATTTGAAAGAAAAATCCTGAGACGTATTTTCGACGCATTTTTGGTGCAGTACTGGATGGTGACACCTGGCGATCAAGATACAATCAGGAGCTTGACGAGATCTTTAAAGAGCCAAGTATTGTGAGCTGCATCAAGGGCGGGCGTCTTCGATGAGCCGGCCACGTAGAGCGAATGGAAGACGGAAGAGTTCCCAAACGCCTCCTGAATGGCAAACCTGACGGACGAAGACCCCCTGGAAAACCTAAACTTCGATGGCTAGATGGAATACATCAAGACGTAAAAGTACTGGGAATCAGAGGATGGAAAGAAAAAGCCAGAAACAGAAACGGCTGGAGAGATTTACTTGACCAGGCCAAGGCCCACATGCGGCTGTAGTGCCTAAGATGATGATGATGATGATGATGATGATGGAAATCGCCTTTACCGTGATATTCCATGATGATGATATATGATGACATGATAAAGTGGCAATATCTGAACCGTCGTGTAATCTTTGGTAATATTAGGTATAGGTTCTTGTGATGTGACTATGCAAGCTCTCTCTATCTGTATCTCTTGTAAGGTTTACCAAACTCTTTCTTGTAAGGATACTATTGTTTTATATTATCTGTAGTAGGTATGAATATTCATCGATGTAGTAAGCATTTACTTTCTTGATATATCAAGGAAGTAAATGCTTATTGACATAAACGAAAAAAAGCCAAATACATACGTTTTTTGTATGGAACTCTTAATTTTTACACATTTTGTGAAAATGTCAAGTATCGTACCTATCACGGTTCAAAAGACCAAAAAATACAACCTTGTGACAGACGGACAGATCGATAGCGTAGACTTAGTAATAGGGTCCCGTTGGAACACATTGAGTGCGGAATATTAAAGACCATAGTTATTTTATGTAGATACTTGAGGTCCTAGTCCTTAGGTTCCCAAACTTCTAGGTGAGGATTACTTGCAACTCTTTTTGTACATTATACATAATCCTTTTCACTATATAACTATCAATTGGAAAAAACATTGTTGACCTCGATTCTTAGGACAATCAATGTTACAACTATTTCGAGGGTACAAACAGTCCACTTTTCAACCCGTAGACCCCAGACGCATCCCATGGATCTACAAATATTTTTCCCTCATCATAAACTTTAAAACATTAACCCCTAGTTAGACGATGTAGACTTTGGAAGAGATATTAGGGAGATAGAGTGGCTATTTATGAGTAAAATGTATCTTTTTGATTTATACAAGGTTTTCGGAGTATATATAAGATTCAGACATAAGAAGCGTTCTTGGATAAGTTGTAAATGTTTACTTAAATGTTTCCTACTTTGAGGAACCGACGTGGTATCTATGTCGCAGGCATAGGTATTGTATGATTCCGCGTTTTACAAACGACATCGCCTTTTTACAAACGCTCGCTCTTTTGGTATATATGTTACGGTTAGAGTGATTAATTAAAAATTATTAATAATTGTCTATCATTATTAATAATTACCGAAAGTACAGGTAAAAGTGAGAAATTAATCACATTTGTCGGTGATTATTAATAATGTAACCTTAGTACCGATAAATGTAATAACTATCGATAAAAATAAATGTACACTGGCGATTTTTTTCTCGATCGGGCAACAGATTTGCGGGCAGGGGTGGCGAGGCGGCATGCGGGATGTGCGAGAGGCCACGCGAAGATTTGCCTTCTTGGATACTAAAACTGATGTAATTTTCCAAAACTACACCAAAAAAAACCTAGAAATTGACACTCACGTCGATTTATAATGAAAAGTCACGTCCGACATCTTAGATTATATAACTGACGTCATTTTCGAGATATGCACCTCTACACCCCAAGAACCTAGAAAACGACCCTCATGTTGGTTTATCATGAAAAGTCGCGCCCGCCATCTTGGATTACATAACTAAGGTAAAAACCCAAAAAACGACCCCTTTGCAGATTGCAGGTTTTTTATGAAAAGTCGCGTCCGCCATCTTGGATTCCAAAAATTACATCATTTTCAAGATCTCTACCCTAAAATATTTACTTACATATTTTTATTACTGTTCCCATGGTTGTAATCTCGAGGCCTTTTAAATCAAAGTATTAAAAAGGCCTCATCACAAGAGGCCTTCGTGATGGTGATGACGATTCTATAATTTTGCCATTTTATAATAATAGCAGGTGTCCAATACAGGCAAACCTAGCACAAGTCCAGCTACATTTCAATCCCATAAATTTGTCTTTCATAATGCAATAGTTTCTGCTCCAGCCTAAACCTGTTCAAGGACATATCATACATTGGTATTTCCAGAAACAAGTTCTGGCTGGAGACCAACTTTACATCAACTTCTCCAAAGGGCCTCTTCATGTTGGATATATATCTCCACGCAAGCCTCTAAAGGACCGGGGTAACACCCGTGAAACCAAAGTAGATACAAATAATAATACTAATAACGTTTTATTTTAGAAATACATTTCTATTACATAGGTTAGTACCAAAAATAAGCTTATAAACTAGGGTTAGTAAAGTGAGCCAAATAAAAATATTAAAAACTAAAGTTATTTTAGATTGACACGAGCAAGTCTCGAGTCAACGTGGACTCTGTTCCAGTAGCTCAAGATAGGGCAGCAATAGCGACTCCCTTTCGCTGCCGAGAGGCTGTTCTCTCACTCTTTTAACTTTGTTTATTAAGAGTACAGATTAAGAGGTGATTATTGTTGTCAGTTTCTTTAAAACAAGTACCTACCCTTGTTTGTGTGATCTGAGACAAGCACTGTTATATGTGTCATATCTTACGAATAAGTAGTATCTTCGTCATATCATATTCTTAATAAATACCTGCTGGACTAATAACTTTGGGTTTTTTTATAACTTTTACCAATGTGTGTAGTGAATTATTAATAATAACTACCAAAAGTAATTAATTTCAGTTTTTTATTCACATTTACCAAAACACGAGGTTATTATTAATAATGTTATAAAATTATTAATAATTTTCGATTAATCAAATTTACCGTAACATATATCTACGGAAGGCAAATTGACAACTCGTTTATATATATTATAATACGTGGAGCAAAAGCTATGCACCCCTTTTTACGAAAATTGCGCGGACGGAAGAGTATGACATTTCGCACACTTATTGTTTTTATAGAGAAGGAGTGCTGAATGCTAATATCTTTTTTAAATCTTCATAACTAAATAAATGCTAAGGTGAGTTTGTTTATGTGTTACGCCTTCACGCCCTATCTACTGAACTGATCGTCATGAAATTTTGCATACTTATTTTCTGAGGTAAGGAGAAGTATATAGGGTACATTTGATCCCGGGAAAAAGTACTGTTCCCGTGGGATCGACATTGACGCGGACGAATGCTAGTTATATTTAAAATAAACATTCAATTAATAAAAAAAATATCGTATGTACTACCATGTATTTGAGAAACGTTTTTTCTTTAGTAACCTATACTGTCCCACTGCTGGGCAAAGGTATCCCCCATAAGTTTCCATACCTCTCTTTTCTGTGCCACTTCCGACCACATTCACGGAGAAAAATAATTTTAACAATACTACCAGAACGTATCGTAAATATCATTCTAGTATAAAGAAACAGAATTATGTTATTTTCACCAGATTTACTTGTAACATCTAATAATCATATTGTAGGGTATGCCAGAATATTATAGTAATCGTATTTTTCGTAAACAATACTTAAACCTATTTACAAGAACATTTTATTATTGTAAAAAGAAAATTGTAATAATTATAAAGTCTACCTGTATAGTTTGTTTGTTTTTACTAGCTGTCTATTGAAAACTACAATATTTTTGTAAGTTCTAAAATAATGCAAGTAAGGTTAACTAAGCTAGAATATGCTAGATTCTTATAGTACTATCAACCAGGTTATTTTTCACTGTGCCTATCAATGTATTTTGTATTAACCAGCAATATGGTTCTAACTATTAAATGAGGCGTATTATGTTAACCATTGTACTAAAAGTTGGAACTACTATTTAAATTAATAAAGGTTATCATATAATGGTTTTGTGTAACATAAATACCGTGCATCAAACGAAACGTTGTTTACGTTTGTCAAAAAGATTGTTGTGCACTTTTCGAGCCATTTTTTATTTATCGTGTGTCGTGTGCGCAGGCGGGCCATTTTTGTGCACATAATCTTTATAATTTGTGGTTTTTGTGCGGTTTATGTGAAATTAACACTGCAACTTAGTAAAATTGAACTCGTTTCGTAATTATATATAACTTTATGTGGTTCTCATCTACGTCCAGCAAATCAACACAAAAAGGAAGCGTAACTCCACACTATAGTATTGTTGGATCACCTGCAAGTACTTCAACCACAATATGTGCACCAAGTGACTCACCTACCAGTACCAACAATGCTTCAAACCCAGCAGTTAATGGGATTTTTATATATTCTGTAAGTTTTTAAATAGGCACTTTATAACAATAATATAAATTGTAAACTTTTTTTAATAACACCCTTGTATAATACTATTTTTTTTATTTCTAGGGACTAAAAGAGTTATATTCTGAAAGTGGACTGTTATCAAGTAATAGTCGTAGAAAGATATTCAACATTATTGTAAAGGACATCCAGTTCAACACTGCTGCAGTACGCTCAAGATATTTCAACCATTTTTAGCATGGAGAATGTTTGAATAAATAGTATATAAATAACATAATAATCATTGAATTTATTTCAGGCTACCCATAGGTACACCTTACAGAATAACATTGTAACCATTTAAATAAAAACAGCTTGTTTTTGTGCACTACATACATCGGAGCCAGGCTTTAAAACCAGCATTGTGCCATGAATACAGTTCACTCTCTGGCGACCCAAAGGGACGTTGGTCTTGTTTTTAATATATGTGTGATGACGTGATAGATTTGTTCGGCTCGTATGATGGCTTAGGTGCCAATTCACCTCCTATAAAAGCCGCCGGCGGGTGACCTTCCTCCTTAATTAATTTTAAGTCTTACTTAATTTAAGAAGTACCTTATCCTAGCCCAATGCTGGGCGATTGTACTTGTGACTTAAAATTGTTGATGTTGGAGACTTACTCGCGGGCGGGTTTTTTATAGTGGGCGAATAGGCATCTAAGTCGTCATAAGAGCCCGAGTCGTACAAATCTGTCACGTTTTCACTACTTAACGTAGGTAAAGTAAAAAATAAAGTATTGCTGTAATAAAAAAAATATAGTAAACTCTTTAGCACAATCTTTTTTAATTTTTTTAGTAAACTTAACCATTGCATATGATGATAGCTAAGTAAATGTAAGTAAACACAAAATAATATTATATTCAACTGAACAATATACTCATTCTGTTATGTTTAAAATAAAACAAATGTAATTTATACAAATGAATGCAATGTGCACGATACCAAAATGTTATTCATATGTACCAGCATTATGTTTATCTGTGCTAGATATTTTGGTAAGCTATTACCAGATTTTTCTAGTAAAGTCAACAAAACAGTTAGCTGTCATATATATTACAATAAAATCTAGTAACATTAACTATATTCTAGTTAACTAAACGAGAATTTTCTCTCAGTGTTCCTCTAAACGACTAATAATTTAAAATAATTATGGTCAAATTTACTGTAAGTGTAATTTGTATAATTATGGTCGACTTTCGACCACTGGGCGACCCCCAGTGGTCGAAAGTCGACCATAATTATACAAATTATACTAGCTAGTTACATAAATTATACTAACGAGAGTTATCACCTCATATTGCCTAATGGCCAGGGTGCATGCGTCTGTCCGTGTTCCACGACATTTCAGCTCAATTAGGGAATGCGGTTTCGTCACACAGAATACCTTTGCCTTGTACATTACTACGGACTAAATGACCCCTTTTAGATGGGTCTGAGTGCTCTAGCATAAACCATTTTGTATGTAAATCATGCCACTTATCTTCTGAGATGTGTTTAACGAGATGGAAATCAACCTCATCACAAGGATCCAAATTGTTATTTGGATGACATTTAGTTACTATCACATATTTTGAGCTACAGATTTGTCGTAAAGATATTTCACCAAAAATATGGTGAAAAAAATCCATGCGGGCGGGGTTTGAACCGGCGACCTTAGGTCTATGTACGACCTTGTAATATCATTTCATATTCAGGCGCTATTTTGGTAGCTATAATTTTATTTTTAATATACTTATCCTATGTGAGAACCACTTCCTTAGGTTATTTGTTACATGTATGTAAAAAAAATATATAATGCCGATCGAGGGAATGGGCAAAAACTTAGGAATCATTTTAATAGGCGGTGCGGCTAACAACCCATTACTATTTTGAAGTTTTTATTAACATGCTTAACTTGAGAAAAGTTAATTAATACTTTTTCAAATGTTTTTTTCCCCTATTCACAACAAAAGTAATCATAATTATTTATTTCTTTGTCATGTCGGTCTTTCTATAATATACCTATATAATGTAGTTTACACATGTCTATGCAAATAAATACTCTTTATCTTTATCTTTGTAATCAGTTATACGGAGTATTTAATATATTCATATTCCGTGGTTAAGGCGTTTGCCTCTATACCCCGGGGTTGTGGTTCGTTTCCCACGGGAAGCATACTATGTTTAGTTGTTTCCAGTTTGGTTAGAACATTGCAGGCTTGAATCACCTAATTGTCTGATAATAAAGATGATTCCATGCTTCGGAAGGCACAGTAAGCCGTTGGTCCCGACTGCCATCTAGTAGTCGTTAAAGGAACCACGTCAGAGGCCGAGAGGCGGTTCCGAAGAACTCTGACACCAGGGTGTGCACGTTCAATTGACCGTGACACCTACTCGAAATGAATAAATAAATATTTTTATTGTACATAAAGAATAATTTTAATATTTTTCTTATAATGACGAAGGACAGTTCCCGTACAAATTGACCGGGCGGCCGATCAATTTTGTATGGAACTGTCCATATTTTTTTTGAGTTTCCTGCTTTGGTCCCATTAGAAAAGTTGTCCATATCGACGGGCTGAATCACCCCTTTAAGGGTCGATCAAAATTTCACCATGTATATGTGTCTTATATACGAAAAATTCATAAGCAGGTAAATTTAAGCTAACTTCTTAGAATATGGGTAAATATATTTTGGTGATAAAACTAAAATACCGAATTTAGACCAGTAGGTACGACAGTGAACTTTTAATTTCCATCCAGTGAAGACAGAAATTAATTACAGATCACCTAATTCGTATACAAAGCTGGATTCAAAATTCAAAGTCAGGGCATGGCTACAGAACCAATTAACAAAATTAATGGAGCGTTTATAATTTCCTCGCTTTTATCTGACTCAAACAGCTAAACTATTCATAATTGGATCCGAAGGCGTTATATATTTGAATCATCTGATAAAAAAGTCCAAAAGTATCCACTTTTGGCGGTCATCTTCATCATTTCGTCTAGGTGTCACGGTAAATCGACCATGCACACCCTGGTGTCAGGGTTCTTCGGAACCGCCTCTCGGCCTCTGACGTGGTTCCTATAACGACTACCAGATGGCAGCCGGGACCAACGGCTTAACGTGCCTTCTGAAGCACGGAATTATCTTTATTATAAGACAAATGGCGGCAATTAGAAGTAATGCCAAAAATACTACAAGTAATGGATTATTCCCACTGTCCTCCTCCTGCTTATCCGTCACAACTTTCAAAAATAATTCCCACTGTCCCCTAGGGGTGGTCAGTGAGAATCATGATTAAAATAATGCACTGTAGCCACCGCTGGTAGACACGGCTACAACTTTTTCGAACATATACAATGTCCACCTCTGATGGCCATCATCACTATTTTCAAACCAAACATTATCTTTGTACACCCCTGGTGCAGAGTGAAGGTGATAACGTGACAGTGTGTACCAACACTGTACAATTACAAAATCCATTCATGTATATTTTGATTGATGTTTATTAAACACTCTTCCATGCTGGTCTGGGAGAAAAAAAAACGTAGAATGTGCCAGCTGCTTCTCTTCCCGCGCAGATTGTAAAAGCCGATCGAGGGAAAGGGTAAAATCTGAGGAATCGTGTTAATAGGCGATGCGGCTAGCAACCCATCACTATTTTGATTCCGTTTTCCACCTAATGCCGACCAACATGCTAAACGTGGCTTTCGGTTCTTATAGACCTGGGCTCTGTCTACCCCGCAAGGGAAAAAGATGTGATACTATGTATGTATACAAAACTAACTGTTGCCCGCGATTTCGTCCGCGGCAATTTCTGTTATTATGATTAATTAGTTTTTTTCTCAGTATAGATGTATAATTTTCTCCCGATTTCAAAACATTTTTCATTGTGTAACCTACCTAGTTTAAATTATTTTTTTTTTTATTTTTTTTTTCACTAGCCTATCCTTACTATAAATTCCTAACTGCACCAAATACTAGCTGTATTATTCTTAATCTACTTTATCAACCTACATACCCTATTCATGTTTTGTTTCTTTGTTCAATTCTATATGGTGTGATCGTACATCTAGTGGAGCAACCCTTGTTTTATCATAGTAACCCCTGGACCTTCTTAAATGAAGTGATTTTGAAACTAACCTATGGTGATGAAGCCTAGCCCTATCTTATGCTATGTCTAAAGTTGCTATCGGCCTTGTGTATGACTAATTTCTACTTATAAATAAGAATAACTTTATCCTAAGATGCGCTTATGTTTTTCCTAATAAATATTGTTTAAGATGCACTTTGTGTTATTTTATGTTGCCTGCTATTTCACATTAATAGAATTGCCTTATTTTATGAAGGGTTGATTGATTATTTATCATAAATGAGCATACTGCTTATCTAGCATGGTTCATTCTACAGAAATATGTTCCTCTACCAGCGGCTTATGGATATAGTATTGAATTTCGGATATGTACAGTAAGCATTAGAATGTAAGTAGCCATATTGGCCTATAATGAGATATAGATTACTACAACTGTAGGTAATGAATAGAAGTTTAAGGTAATAGTTTAATATTGTCATTGTATGTGTTAGTCAGTGGTGGTAGATATATATTATAGTGAATATACCCAGCGTTTTTGGTGTTACGGTTTACTGTCGAGCCCCGCCTTCCGCCCGCCAGAGTACCACTCGTCATCCAGACTTGGACGTGATTCCTCCGTATGCTAATTTCTTTTGGAAAGCAAAAGGGATACCCATTAAAGAGTAAATAGTACCTGTTCCCACCTAATAGTAGGATAGGTAATTTGTCAGTAAAATTATGTCTGACTATTAATTCAGAGTCGAGAGGGTAGACTAAATGTCTTCAAGCGTATTACCTGCTACACAAGCATTATGCTCTCATTGTGTTCGCTGGGATGAGTTCAGACTTATTTACTTTGAAATAACACCACGGAGGTGTAAAAGCAAAGAACTCAAATTATGAATTTACAACAAGCAGGTAGTACTAGGTACTCAGATGGAGTTTTATAGCAAGGGTTTGTTTGTCAGTCAAACTATACCTCAACCTTCACTGTAGAAAAGGCATCCTTACATGATAATACTCCCTGTATCAATTGTTACTCATTATCCTATTATTTTCAGGAATTATGTAGTTATGTATGTAAGCATGTAAGTGTTATAACATGCTGTTATGTATAAGCACTATTTTGCACTAACTCTAGGTCTTAGAGATAGATTGAGATGAAATGTCTATTAGTATTTAAGTACATTACATCAGACTTATTTGTCTCAGTGATTCAACCAAATTTAAGTGTGAGGATTGTAATATTCCTAGATTTCAATATATAGGGATTGGAGTCAACCTTACACTCGCCCTTGGTAGTATATAAGGAACATTACTCTCCCAGAATTCATTATTCATTCCAGAATTAGATGAATCATATGGTATATATGTGGATTGTCAATATCTCAACCTTACAGAATTTACATGACTTCCATGGAACCAACAGACCATCTCCTTCAGAGAATGATTATCATGATAATATATTGTCAGAGAGTTATTAGATCTCACTAGGCTTAAACAAATCTGAATTTTTCAACAAAATAGGTAGATCAAGAAGGTATTTATTTAGTAATTAAATAGACAACTCCGACTCAATCCATTGTCAAGTAGCTATGAGATCATGCCACAAGTTATGATATTAGTTGTTCATGGCCAATCTATGTGATTTTACAATATGAAAATCCCCAAATCATTCAGGTGGATACTCTATACACTATTATATATCAGGGCCTTGTACATAAAAATTAAGGTTAGGAATTTCATACCTTTGTTAGAAACAGATTCTCTGAATCTTTCACAATCAGAATACGCACATTTCGTCAGCATTATCACTTGTCACTATCACAGAACCAACTTATGCCATTTTGTTATCATATTTTCACATTCAACTTCACTTTCATATTAGATACGACTATCTAACTTAAAATTACTGTCGAAGATTAATTGTTTGAATTATTAACGTCCTACCCACCAGCAGCTTGGATGGTTATATTGCTACCACCGGATTTACCGTGAAAACGAATGGAATTTTATCTCCTATACCCCTCTTTTCCTTATCCTGACGCAACCGTTAATGGGCCTAATCTAGTCCCTATCAGTCCCTAATTTCTAGTCTAAAGGTGTTAAGTTACTGTCCCCCCATCCCCAAAGTGTGTGTGTGTGTAGAACGAACTCCGGTGTAAGAGATCGCTCCCTAATCTAGCTAAAAAGATTTGAGGAAGCTTCCCTCGCCCTATTTTAATGATTCTACCTGCCTGACTGCTCCTAAAATCAGATTTCCTACTCTGGTAAATAGATTAGGTTCCTAGCAAGGATCCGTCATCTCTAAGCTGTAAAAGGGAGCCAGAGTTTGGGCCCACGAACCTATTATTCCTATCACTCTTGGGTTGTGGTCATCTCTTGTGGTCAGGATCGAGACTTCCACGCCCTAACAAAGGTTTGAGGTCCCAGACGTGTCCCCAAGTGGCTAGGGAGCTGAAAACTAGCGCACCGTTCGGACCGTAGGTTTCCGTAGGCACAGAGGCCGTCTGGACGCCCCAAGTAGCATAGCTAGGCTGGAAATTGCAGCCCATTCGACCAGCTACAATGTCGAATTATTTTTACTCCTACTTGGCCGCTACCCTCATAAAGAACAATCGCTCTCATAAGGAATAGAGGTCCAGCGTTGATCTTGGCCATGTATTCCCCAATTCGACACAAAACTCTATTAAACTTTCATTAAAATCAAACAAATAGGAACTAGATATCTCGGATTTGACACGGAGAAGATTTCGAAGACATCAAAGATCTCCCCAACATCATTTCCTCAATATCATTCAAAACTTTACAGTATATGAAACTATTATAGAGAATTTACCCTGGACAAGCTAATATTCATATATTTCAAAAGAATCTACAATATTTTAACTTCAGAACACGATACCAATGTGCTTCTTAGCTAAAATATTTTAGCAAGGGACATCGCGGGATTTTTCGATCCTAATTTGCCAAGATAACGCGATAACCCACACTTTAAACTACTTCTTTCTTGATTTAAAATAAAACTTGCAGTGGCGTTCTGGCAGCAATTCCTCTTGACTCTTCAAATTCCCGATGCGTAATCACCCAGACTAATGGCGCCGCAGCCTTTTATACTAGCTACCGTGCGGTTCTCAGAAATCACGCCACTTTGACTGAAAAACCGTTGGCCAAACTTTTTTCTAAAATCCTCATGCAAATATCTAACTAATATGCCTACATTTAGTAACTAATCTGCCTTGCTCTTTCCTGTCGATAAGACCTTTTTCATTTAATTCTCAATTGAATAAAGTTTTTCCATTGGTTAGTTCCAAAACTTTCTAAACCATTCTAAGACTCCCTGTCTCTTTCTTCTTTTTATCCTCATTGAATGCTCACCCTTAAGCGTAACGAAATAACGGTCAGCGTGCCTTGTAACAAATTCATTTCCAAAGACAATTTCATATTTTCTTTTAATTATTAGTGTTCCCTGTGCTATCTATAGGATCCCTTGAATCGACCTATTAGGATAATCTAATATCACGAGATATTATAATAAATGAGATTATAATTTTACCATTTAAATTCCTTTTACGCTGAGTATTAATTTATATTAATATTTGTTTAATTTTGATTGAATCGATTCTCTCGATTATCCGTAAAATGCTTACTTTTTTTTCAACTCGACAAAAGAATAAACTAATTATCAATTATTTGATCAAATTTTGTTATCATCATGATTATTTATTTCCTTGTTCTTACTTAAAGATATAAATTCAGTCAAACTATACTTTTAATTTCATGTTTTTAATTTACATTTCCCTGTCCTTGTTCTGAGTTTTACTTTTCATAGATCATAGATCAATTTTCTTCCTCGCGTCAATCATTGACAACACAAACTGTCAATGTCATTCTGCTTCATAACAAACAAAATAAGATGGAGACAGTGAATTATTGTGAAACAATTTACAAAAGACTGTTTTATGATTTAATTTCAGATTTTCAGTTAATATTTGAGAATTGTGAACGAGCACATATTAATGGTTCGTTACAGCCGACCCTTCAAATTTAGACGAAAGCGACTTTCTCAAAGGACCTGGAGTATAAATTTTACCAAATTTAAGATTTAAATTAAATTCTCAAATATTTCTCTATATGTTAATTATTTACATATAAGCAAAACAACCCCTTTTTTTTCAATTCCCCCCTTTTTCCAAAATATTATTCTCCCAAAACCTTCGAATGGTGTAGCCCTAATCTGTGTATGTGTGTCCCTAAGCTAGTGTATAGTGTATTTAAACCAAGGACATGTTTTTCATTGCCAAACTACAGTTTTGAGCTAATACCCCCTTCTATATCCAACAATAATCCTCCCCAGGGTTCATCATAGCCCAAGACGGAGTAGTTTTAAACTACTGATCCTAATGATCCTATAGTGAAGATATGAACGGATTCAACCTTACAATCAGAACTATAACGTCACCATACCCTTCCTATGACCGATCTTCCCCACGAGGTAATAAATTATCGAAGTCGATATCCAGAAGCAATACCCAAAAATCTTGCTTAAACAAATCTTAACATCGCCTTGGAGCATGGTGTGGTAACCGAAGAATATCAGTGTGTAGTGCGGAGTTTCATACAGGTGTAGTATCACATGGGATATAGGACATATTTATCCTTAACTAAACCTAACATCAAATTCCCCCTGTATAAAGCTCATGTTTGTGGTGTGTAAATTCTAAGTCTTGGGTAAATAATATTGGTAATTCGGTTTCACATCTGGCATAAACCAAGGCCCTTCCTAGACGCTATTCCCTTATCCCCAACCCTGTTCTAATCAAAGTGTACATTCCTCCTCAATCACACAATCACGCTTGCCAAAGAATATATCAGAGCTTCACCGAATCACATTAAAATTAATGGAACTAATAATTATTTTTATTTTAAATGTCTTCCTATATTTATTTAAATAACTACTAAAATAATTTTACATGTGATGTGACCATAGGTCAACTTATCAAAGTAAAGAAGGACGGACAAAACAAGCCTTTTTTTTATATTTTAAATTAATTATTAGTCTGCATCCACAGTAATTCTCAAATATCAACGACAAGTCTCCGAAAGCGACACCTGATTTTAATTAAGTAACTTAAAAGCTTTGGATTGAATTGATTTTACTTATCCAGGATTATAGAACAATTTATTAAAATTAATTTTAATTTACGTGAACTTATTTCAATTTATCTGATTTTATTTGAATTTATTTTAAATTTTTAGAATTTATTTTGAATTTATTTGAATTTATTTGAATTAGTTTGAATTTATTCGAACCTATTTTAAATTTTTAGAATTTATTTGGATTTGTTTGAATTTAATTGAACCTATTTTAAATTTTTAGAATTTATTTAGATTTGTTTTGAATTTATTTGAATTTATTTGAATTTATTTGAATTTATTTGAATTTATTTTAAATTTTTAGAATTAATTTTGAATTTATTTGAATTTATCTTAATTTATTTTGATTTAAATATTTTTTTAATAATCTAATGAACCCGGCGAATCTCATACCGCCCCTTAAGTAGTCGGGTAAAAGTAATATGCCAATCTAGGGCGTCAACACCTTTAACAACAAATTCCATCAAAATGTGTACAGCCATTCTCGAGCTATCAATCATATATAATATACAGTCAAACATAGAACCCCTCTCTTTTTTATTAGTCGGTTGAAAATTATCATTTCTCTATGGTTGGAGACCTCTAATTAATCATAAGTTAAATTAGGTACCTACTATCTGCTATTACCATAGAGTATGCTATTACGGTGTTTTCGAGATTTTAAATATCCCGCCTAACATTTATGCACGCGAAGTATGTATAAAGCATAGAGATAAGATAATGGTATAGAGCAACATTAACAATCGATAACGACAACCAATCAAGAGTGTTACTTCCACTTGACGAACGATGCCATTCGTAAACGAGCGTTACACTTTCAAGAATAGCACCCCAAGAAGCGTTTTAAGTATCGATCAATTATCGATTTCCGAACGAACTCACTAAACGTCATGTCATAATCTACTAATGTCATAATAAACATGGCGTCGGCAATCGAATAAACAAAACATCGTTTATTTATTAATAATTACCTGATTATTCAAGGAATTAACGCATGTACGACCTATAAATAATCTACAATGTGTTAATATAATATACTATGTCGCGTCAAAAGTTACAAAATGAGAAAGCAATATCCAATGTATTCACGGACATTCCGCTTCGACAATCGTAAGTATTTATGGATTTTTAAAGTTAAATCTTCTCAATAAACAGCAAGAATAGCAGTAAGGAAAGCTACGATGAGCCTATAAATGTGTCCTGTCTATAAACTCGTGAAAATAACAATTTACAATGCTATTGTGGTATAACCTAGAAGTAACTTATTCATACTATCTAATCAACCTAATCTCTACATAAAAGTACATAAAACTACCCAATGACTCGTCATAAAGGTACATCCTTCAATAATGCGACTCATATAATGATTTACATTAAGTTTTCTATCAAATTGTTGCAAAAATATATAACATAACCTTACTTCTATTGTTTCAGATAAACTGAATAAGCATCCTTATAAAAGTCTATGGCATCTACCTGTGTAGATCTATGTAATGCTAAGAGAAAACTAATCAAGCCCTACATTCATCGAAGTTTTGAAGAAACTGTTAGAAGTCATCGACGGAATGTGACTAAGTGTGAAATGCAACAGTGTTATAGCCTAACTTATAATAGTGAATCTATTTGAATAAAAAAAATGTTTTACTCTGCCTAAAAGATTTACTATGCCATACCTTATAAACATTTAGGGTACTATGTAAGTAAGAGAACTATTATGTACAACCCGTTTTATTATATAAACTATAATTTCTATTTCTATCTTTACATAGTTCAAAACGAAGATGATTCCGCTATGTGTTTGTGCATACCTCACAAACTACTGAACCATATTTGATGCAGTTTCCAACAACAGATAGATTGATTCAAAAAGGAAAATCTATATGAAAAATACATACATATTATGAGACTAACTAATCTATAACTTCTATCTAGGAAATTATAAGTAAATATTGGACTAGGTACTGATTTGGTACATTACTAACTAGTTGTAGGTTACAAATTATGCTTTGAGTTAGCGATCAGGTATAGTCCATTCTTCAGAATATGGGTGTTACTGAACCGACCCTACGACTTGTTACAACTTTATATATTACATAATTTATATTACCCTGACCTGAACTAACACTTTATTTATATGTATTTAAAAAATTGAACCGTTAGATATATTTTTATCTAGATGTTTTATTTTTTTTCTCTGACGGCATGAAGTTATACTTTTTATTATTTTGATGACAAGCTAGGAACATTTTTATTTACGATGGATTATATAATTATTTAGCTTAGCTTAGATTTTGAAAATCACTAGATTTTGAGAATGATCCTACACAACCGTTATGGAGTATGCTACAAATATGTAAACTAGATTTTATTGTGAACCACCGAATTGGATGCTGATGGAAACTAAATTATTAAATTTATATTAAAGAAATACTTTAGCAACATACATGGTTTGTTTTAGTTTTATATCCTAACCCTTTTTTTTATATATAACGAGTGGTACTATACATAGCTATCTGTGTATTATTTCAACCGAACACTTCACTTTAACTTGTGCACTATCACCTTAACTATAGCACTTTCACTACTTATTGTTTATTGAATCTATTAATTTTATGTATTTAACTTATTATATTAAAATTCCCCCCCAGAAAAGCCGCCACAACTCCCCTCTATCTGACGCTACGTTCAACTCGAGAGTATGTGTAATGTTGTTTAATTTTAATTAATATAAATAATGGTATTGTAACAATGTTCCATGTTTTCCTCATAGAAAATTTGTATGTATGAAAAATTGTATGTATGACTTTTCTTATACATTGCAAATGTTAAAACTCAAACGAGTTGGTTATTGTAAAGTCAGATAGGCTTTTCCCTGTGTCCACCAGATTCTACACAAATCTACCCCTGAACTTTATTTATTAATTCTTATTCAAATTACAAGGTTCTTTTCCTTTTTTTTTAAATTAGATAAAAAAAAACAATATGATTATCTATCTATCTTTTATATAAATCAATCACTTCACTTGTAATACTTAGACAGTTGTTTAATGTTATACATCCCCTTTTCTTTATTTGTCACCGGATCAACTAATAGATAGGAATTTTTATATGGATTAGCACACACATCACATAAGGACCTTCATATAATAGCTCAAATTTCTTAGTAGCACTTAATTTATCATCTGACTTTTCTTGCCTCCTTATCTTAACTAAATGTCCTATCTGATTTTGTATAGATTTTTGTCTTTTAATAAAATTATACTCTGGCACCGGGCCTACTCTGTGTAAATTTTCCCTAACCTTTTCCCTAATGGATACTTTGGTTTGAATACCTAAGTCAGTATTATGTACATCAGAATTCTGTTTAGTAGATCCACCATACAAGATGTCGCTTGGTGTAAATCCTGTACTTTCATGAAGAGTATTGTTATATAAGATTTCTAATTTTGATAATATGTCCCAACTTTGATGTTCTGTCCTGCAATACATTTCAAGTAAACTGCCTAATTGTTTATTTATTCTTTTAGTTGTTTTAAAATGAGTGTTAGCTACTGTAGTATAAATAATTTGAATACTTTGCTGACTCATCATTTCAGTCCATGCTTTGCTAGTAAACTGAGAACATTTTTCAGAGACAATTACTTTTGGTTTTATTATTTTAAAGAATGTTTTTGTATTTGTTATAACCGATGAGACCGTCGGCTTCTCGAGATTAAATAACTTAATAAATTTACTAAAATAATCTTGAATTACTAAAATATAGTGCATACCAGATTTACTACTAGGAAATGGCCCATATATATTAAACATGGCTAAATCCCCTACATCTTCAGAAATTAATAATTGGCAAGGTCCTACAAGCTTTATAGTATCACCCTTTATGAACTGACAATCATGACATCCCTTTAATACCCTTTTGACCTGCTTAGTAAGTCCCTTCCAATAATATCTATCCCGTATGTACTTAATGACCTTATATACCCCTACATGTCCCTTATCAAAATGAATCCTCCATATCATTTCCTCCCTAAGTACTTTTGGTAAGCAAATAACTTTATTCCCTACTTTATCTGGAGAAAAATATAACAACTGATCTTTGATAGTATATCTTTTAAGTAATTGTTTTGAATGATTATTTATTTCTTGATTCTCTAATTCTGACATTATCATACTCATTTCTGAATCTTCTCGTTGGTATTTAGGCAATTCGTTTAGTGCAATTGTTAAATCCTTATCTAATCTAATCTCTCCATATAATATGTTAAGGAAATCATTTTTACCTGGATATGGAGTTTCCTTAATCTCTTCTAATACCATACTGTTCCCTTGCACACTCTCATAAAACTTAAAAAAGTGACTTTCCTGTCCTATAGCAATTTCAACTCCATTTCCATCTCTTTTTAACATAATAGAGGTTTCATTTTCCTTCATCCAGTCAAAACCCAGTATAAGCTTTCTTACGGTAAATCCTGGCACTATAAATACAGAAAGATGTCTTTCATATGGTCCTATTCTCAACGTAACTAATCCTATCTTACGTATTTCTACATTTTTTTGTCCTACTGCAGTCTTAATAAAGAAGGGTTTAACAGCAAAGGAAGTTATATTTGGTCTCTTATCAAGTAATGTTTTCCAAAATTCTTCAGATATATAAGTTAAATCGCTACCGGTATCTAAGAGAGCAACTATTTCTTCATCGAATACGCTTACCAACAACTCAGATTTGAAATTACGCTTTTCCGTTGATTTTCTATCCCTTATATTGTAATTAACTAACACTTCACAGCCCTTAGTATCCATAAATGAATTTTCGCAATTTAATTTTAACACATCTACCATTTGACTGATATTATGCAACGGCCTCAAATCTAAATCTCGACATCCCAAACCATGTCTATTATTATAATATTTTATTTGCGAACATATTGGAAATTTTAACCCACTACTAATTTTTCCCAGAGCTTGACCTGGCTTCCATTTCATTTGAACCATCATATAATATGCCTTATTATTATTATCTTTTGTTAAAGTTGATCCGGAGACTACAGTTTTATTTTTAACTACCTTTTTTACTAAGTTATTATTTTTATTTTGCTTAGGCTGCGATTTCTTCTGACTGTTTCGCCACTGACGATACATTTTTATAACATTATTCTTCTTAGACTTTCGACATTCAAAATTCTTCGCTACTCCGACATAGTTTTGACACTCCTTCCTCTGTATGATATCGTCCATTCTTTCCAGAAATTCTAAAGTTTCTATTATTGTTCCTATGTTTTTTGAAATCCACATTTGTCTCACGTATCTAGGATAATGCCGCATTATGTCAGTTATGAGATGTTTTTCAGTCATATTGATACTAAGCCTCTGAGCTTTACCCGTCAACTCCAGAAAATGCTGAGTCATCGAGGGAGTAATTGACCTATCCCAAGATCCTTGAAGTATTTTCCGTCGCAAATCATTCTGCTCGCTTTCCCCCCAATAAGTTTTAAGGAAATCCCTCTTAAAATCCTCTAATGTATTCCAGCGACCCTTATAGATTCTTGCCCAGTCTCTGGCATGACCTACAAGACACTCTTGGATCATATCCAACTCATTCTCCGAATTATCCATCCTTTTCAAATAAACCTCTAGGTCCTCTACAAACGTTACCGGATGTATGGCTACCTTTCCAAATATCGGTTTTTCTAATTTAATAATATTAATATTACATTCTATATATTTCTTGCTGTCTGTGGGAATCCGCTCTTTCTCCCGCGATGAGTCTATATCTACTTCTATATTTATTAAATCTCGAGGTACTGAGTTGTTATAGATTTCTGTACTATCAGATAAGGCCATTCTAATTTGTTTAACATTTTTTTCCGATTCATTCATCTTCTTTGTTAAACATCCCATTGATAACTGCGACAGCGACTGCATTGTGGTTACGCCTAATCTTCCCTCTTTATTATAAAATATTCGCTCTTGTTTGCGGTGTTTGTTTTAGCACTGATTTCACTAAGTTTTGGTTTATCACAAAGTTTCTTCCGGTTGCAGGTAGCGTCAGATCTACCAACCAAACATTTGTTCTAAATTAACTTTCCGCATTAGAATCATAGATCTCAAGGAGTAAAATGTGTATATATATAGTAGGACAATACTATATGTATGCAATTAAGTGATCATTTGCTTTATTTTAGTTTATCATTTTATTTTTTAACCCAAAATTGTTAGTTTATATTTCAAGAATATTAAATATTTTGCCAGTAATTGGTATCAGGAGTTATTCCTGCTATTACAACCACTGTACCGCTCCGGAATTACATTATTTTAAACTAATATTTAACTAATTTTAATCCAATAAGTTATGTCTAGGTATAGCTGAGAAGTATATGCATTCGCATTAATAGTACCACGCAAACATAATTATTTTTATTCCCTATTCATATGAGTCGGTTAAATTAATGAAGGTTTTATTAGTTTATAATCTATACTGATACTGATAAGTGGAATTGATAAGTTCAAAATACATTTTTTTATTATTGTTTAACTAATTACTTTTATTATTTGTTATATATCTGTACAAACAAGAAAACAGGAAACTAATCTACCATTTATTTTATATAATGAGGTAAGTAAGTATTTGTGTAAAATATTCTCGCATAGTGTAGAGCCTCCCTCGTATGACTGAATAACATTATTTATCTTGGCATAATATGTCAACGACAACGACTACTATCAAACGTGAAAATAATGGCAGATTCACAATATCAAAATGCGTAGTAGCAGAATTAAGCATTTATTTCCTTTTTATTTAGTTATTTTATTTGTTCCAGGTATTCAAACTGATATATAATACAACTCATAGAAAACACGACCCTACTACTTTGCCTACGAGTTCGAGTGATGTGAAATATAGCTCAAACAACGAGATCAAAGTACATGAAACTATCTCAACAAAATCACGACATCTTTTCCATGTCTCGGCATCAAAATGTGACCAAACCAAGCCATCCTCATGGAGAATCAGCCTGTCTAGTCACTAAGCAGATTTGAACAGTGAAACAAAACATTGAATCGAACATTTCTACTATCAAATTAACCTATGTATGTATACAATGCTATGCTAACAATTTGGATTAAAACGCACCCGATATGCTACCTTATTGGGGCTGTAATCAATCAAGCTACTATTCTTAGTAATACAGCTATCCTGGTCATGGAACACTAAAAATGTAACCTACCTAGTTTAAATTATTTTTTTTTTTATTTTTTTTTTCACTAGCCTATCCTTACTATAAATTCCTAACTGCACCAAATACTAGCTGTATTATTCTTAATCTACTTTATCAACCTACATACCCTATTCATGTTTTGTTTCTTTGTTCAATTCTATATGGTGTGATCGTACATCTAGTGGAGCAACCCTTGTTTTATCATAGTAACCCCTGGACCTTCTTAAATGAAGTGATTTTGAAACTAACCTATGGTGATGAAGCCTAGCCCTATCTTATGCTATGTCTAAAGTTGCTATCGGCCTTGTGTATGACTAATTTCTACTTATAAATAAGAATAACTTTATCCTAAGATGCGCTTATGTTTTTCCTAATAAATATTGTTTAAGATGCACTTTGTGTTATTTTATGTTGCCTGCTATTTCACATTAATAGAATTGCCTTATTTTATGAAGGGTTGATTGATTATTTATCATAAATGAGCATACTGCTTATCTAGCATGGTTCATTCTACAGAAATATGTTCCTCTACCAGCGGCTTATGGATATAGTATTGAATTTCGGATATGTACAGTAAGCATTAGAATGTAAGTAGCCATATTGGCCTATAATGAGATATAGATTACTACAACTGTAGGTAATGAATAGAAGTTTAAGGTAATAGTTTAATATTGTCATTGTATGTGTTAGTCAGTGGTGGTAGATATATATTATAGTGAATATACCCAGCGTTTTTGGTGTTACGGTTTACTGTCGAGCCCCGCCTTCCGCCCGCCAGAGTACCACTCGTCATCCAGACTTGGACGTGATTCCTCCGTATGCTAATTTCTTTTGGAAAGCAAAAGGGATACCCATTAAAGAGTAAATAGTACCTGTTCCCACCTAATAGTAGGATAGGTAATTTGTCAGTAAAATTATGTCTGACTATTAATTCAGAGTCGAGAGGGTAGACTAAATGTCTTCAAGCGTATTACCTGCTACACAAGCATTATGCTCTCATTGTGTTCGCTGGGATGAGTTCAGACTTATTTACTTTGAAATAACACCACGGAGGTGTAAAAGCAAAGAACTCAAATTATGAATTTACAACAAGCAGGTAGTACTAGGTACTCAGATGGAGTTTTATAGCAAGGGTTTGTTTGTCAGTCAAACTATACCTCAACCTTCACTGTAGAAAAGGCATCCTTACATGATAATACTCCCTGTATCAATTGTTACTCATTATCCTATTATTTTCAGGAATTATGTAGTTATGTATGTAAGCATGTAAGTGTTATAACATGCTGTTATGTATAAGCACTATTTTGCACTAACTCTAGGTCTTAGAGATAGATTGAGATGAAATGTCTATTAGTATTTAAGTACATTACATCAGACTTATTTGTCTCAGTGATTCAACCAAATTTAAGTGTGAGGATTGTAATATTCCTAGATTTCAATATATAGGGATTGGAGTCAACCTTACACTCGCCCTTGGTAGTATATAAGGAACATTACTCTCCCAGAATTCATTATTCATTCCAGAATTAGATGAATCATATGGTATATATGTGGATTGTCAATATCTCAACCTTACAGAATTTACATGACTTCCATGGAACCAACAGACCATCTCCTTCAGAGAATGATTATCATGATAATATATTGTCAGAGAGTTATTAGATCTCACTAGGCTTAAACAAATCTGAATTTTTCAACAAAATAGGTAGATCAAGAAGGTATTTATTTAGTAATTAAATAGACAACTCCGACTCAATCCATTGTCAAGTAGCTATGAGATCATGCCACAAGTTATGATATTAGTTGTTCATGGCCAATCTATGTGATTTTACAATATGAAAATCCCCAAATCATTCAGGTGGATACTCTATACACTATTATATATCAGGGCCTTGTACATAAAAATTAAGGTTAGGAATTTCATACCTTTGTTAGAAACAGATTCTCTGAATCTTTCACAATCAGAATACGCACATTTCGTCAGCATTATCACTTGTCACTATCACAGAACCAACTTATGCCATTTTGTTATCATATTTTCACATTCAACTTCACTTTCATATTAGATACGACTATCTAACTTAAAATTACTGTCGAAGATTAATTGTTTGAATTATTAACGTCCTACCCACCAGCAGCTTGGATGGTTATATTGCTACCACCGGATTTACCGTGAAAACGAATGGAATTTTATCTCCTATACCCCTCTTTTCCTTATCCTGACGCAACCGTTAATGGGCCTAATCTAGTCCCTATCAGTCCCTAATTTCTAGTCTAAAGGTGTTAAGTTACTGTCCCCCCATCCCCAAAGTGTGTGTGTGTGTAGAACGAACTCCGGTGTAAGAGATCGCTCCCTAATCTAGCTAAAAAGATTTGAGGAAGCTTCCCTCGCCCTATTTTAATGATTCTACCTGCCTGACTGCTCCTAAAATCAGATTTCCTACTCTGGTAAATAGATTAGGTTCCTAGCAAGGATCCGTCATCTCTAAGCTGTAAAAGGGAGCCAGAGTTTGGGCCCACGAACCTATTATTCCTATCACTCTTGGGTTGTGGTCATCTCTTGTGGTCAGGATCGAGACTTCCACGCCCTAACAAAGGTTTGAGGTCCCAGACGTGTCCCCAAGTGGCTAGGGAGCTGAAAACTAGCGCACCGTTCGGACCGTAGGTTTCCGTAGGCACAGAGGCCGTCTGGACGCCCCAAGTAGCATAGCTAGGCTGGAAATTGCAGCCCATTCGACCAGCTACAATGTCGAATTATTTTTACTCCTACTTGGCCGCTACCCTCATAAAGAACAATCGCTCTCATAAGGAATAGAGGTCCAGCGTTGATCTTGGCCATGTATTCCCCAATTCGACACAAAACTCTATTAAACTTTCATTAAAATCAAACAAATAGGAACTAGATATCTCGGATTTGACACGGAGAAGATTTCGAAGACATCAAAGATCTCCCCAACATCATTTCCTCAATATCATTCAAAACTTTACAGTATATGAAACTATTATAGAGAATTTACCCTGGACAAGCTAATATTCATATATTTCAAAAGAATCTACAATATTTTAACTTCAGAACACGATACCAATGTGCTTCTTAGCTAAAATATTTTAGCAAGGGACATCGCGGGATTTTTCGATCCTAATTTGCCAAGATAACGCGATAACCCACACTTTAAACTACTTCTTTCTTGATTTAAAATAAAACTTGCAGTGGCGTTCTGGCAGCAATTCCTCTTGACTCTTCAAATTCCCGATGCGTAATCACCCAGACTAATGGCGCCGCAGCCTTTTATACTAGCTACCGTGCGGTTCTCAGAAATCACGCCACTTTGACTGAAAAACCGTTGGCCAAACTTTTTTCTAAAATCCTCATGCAAATATCTAACTAATATGCCTACATTTAGTAACTAATCTGCCTTGCTCTTTCCTGTCGATAAGACCTTTTTCATTTAATTCTCAATTGAATAAAGTTTTTCCATTGGTTAGTTCCAAAACTTTCTAAACCATTCTAAGACTCCCTGTCTCTTTCTTCTTTTTATCCTCATTGAATGCTCACCCTTAAGCGTAACGAAATAACGGTCAGCGTGCCTTGTAACAAATTCATTTCCAAAGACAATTTCATATTTTCTTTTAATTATTAGTGTTCCCTGTGCTATCTATAGGATCCCTTGAATCGACCTATTAGGATAATCTAATATCACGAGATATTATAATAAATGAGATTATAATTTTACCATTTAAATTCCTTTTACGCTGAGTATTAATTTATATTAATATTTGTTTAATTTTGATTGAATCGATTCTCTCGATTATCCGTAAAATGCTTACTTTTTTTTCAACTCGACAAAAGAATAAACTAATTATCAATTATTTGATCAAATTTTGTTATCATCATGATTATTTATTTCCTTGTTCTTACTTAAAGATATAAATTCAGTCAAACTATACTTTTAATTTCATGTTTTTAATTTACATTTCCCTGTCCTTGTTCTGAGTTTTACTTTTCATAGATCATAGATCAATTTTCTTCCTCGCGTCAATCATTGACAACACAAACTGTCAATGTCATTCTGCTTCATAACAAACAAAATAAGATGGAGACAGTGAATTATTGTGAAACAATTTACAAAAGACTGTTTTATGATTTAATTTCAGATTTTCAGTTAATATTTGAGAATTGTGAACGAGCACATATTAATGGTTCGTTACAATTGATGCTTCGCTCCTATTACTTGCAGCGTGATGTTTTATAGCCTAAAGCCTTCCTCAATAAACGGACTATGCAACACAAAAATAATTTTTCAATTTGATCCAGTAGTTCCTGAGATTAGCGCGTTCAAACAAACAAACTTTTCAGCTTTATAATATTACTATAGATTAGTATAGATACATAATATATGTACATACACAATACCTCGTTTGTTTTCTTTACGGGGTAGACCAACCGCTTAGCATGTTGGTGAGCGTAAGGTGGAAATTGGAATCAAAATAATGATGCTAGAATAAAATGATGGATGGAAAGTTTCGCTGATCTAAGCCCCGTAACCAAGTCCATCGAACCTATCTAAATTTATTATAGGAGTAAAAATTTGCGGTGATACGAGAATGGTATAGATAGTCTTATTTTCTATTTACCCTGGAAAAGATTATCACGTTTTTGCTTTGTATAATTACAATATAAATTAACTTAGATCTTTTCTATATAAGCCTTAGATGTTGTATATATGAAACTATACATATATAGGCTCTGTCTAACCTGTAAGGGATAAAACGCGATTTGTCTGTATGTAGGTATGAACTAAGTCTTCCTAATTGGATCAGTAGGGTTTTAGAATGTTTTTATTCTATTTTGCGAAGGAATGTTATTATATGAACTCCTAGATGTTGTATATATGAAACTATACATATATAGGCTCTGTCTAACCTGTAAGGGATAAAACGCGATTTGTCTGTATGTAGGTATGAACTAAGTCTTCCTAATTGGATCAGTAGGGTTTTAGAATGTTTTTATTCTATTTTGCGAAGGAATGTTATTATATGAACTCCTAGCCCCTAAGGTCCGGCTAAGATTGGAAAAGTTGTAATAGGATTTTTCTTTGATATTTTGATGACATTTCTTGCCAATATAGGTCAGTATCCTACAATATATTCTAGTTCTGTACAGTTACGTGTATATTGGTTATGTATGTAGCATATTATAACGCGTGTATATTTCTCTAGATAGATAGATATTCTACGATTATGTAGGTTCCAAAATCGTGTAGCTAAATTTATAATATTTTTTTTTTACCTCTCACTCTCTCATCAGTATTTACGGTTGAATCTTCAGCTGTGACGCGTCGGAGCTCGAGGTCTGCGATTATGACAGCATTCATGCTGTAAAATTATTTGATATAGTTTTTACGGCCGACCACCTGCCTCACACCAACAACAAAGAGAAGAAACCATAAACAAGACAAAGTGAGTAACACTTTATTGTATAGCAATTAAAAAAACGTTTACATAAATTATCCTACGAGTATGTACAGTGGGCTGTCTTATTGCTAAAAGCAATTTCTAATAGATGACTAATGGATGGAGAGGACTACCGAACGTTAGCAGAGGTACGGTCTAACTAATAAACATAAATTACTACATAGTTGCCTATAAAACAAAGTCGCTTTCCTGTCTGTCTGTCCCTATACAAGGTTCATTTAAAATAAGCGCAAATATTTAAAGGGCCAGCAGTTGGCACCCATAAACTAGAAAAATGCTTTAGAAGCAAAATAATACAAATCAATACGGTAGTTTTCGAGATATCTGGATTTGAAAATTTAAAAAAACAGACGAATAAAACACCCTGTGTACAAAAAGCACTTTCTTGGCGAACAACTTTTTACTTTTATCTTCTATGAATGCTAAGTCACTGACGTCGACAATCAAAATAGCTGATTAGTCGATTTTAATAAAAAAAATATTATATGTAAAAGCTAAAAAAGTCGCGTGTCGATTTTTTAAAATTTGCTTCCCTTACTTTAAAATATAGATCTTTAAAACTAGGTACGCATCGGATTTTGATGCGGTTTTTTGATAGATAAGAGTTATTCAATAGGAAGAGGAATTTTATATGTACTGTACAATGCATCCATGCGAAGCTGGGGTCTAGGTCGCTAGTGAGTAATAATTCAAAATAAACTACCTACATCTAAGCAGACGAATATATATGTTGGAATTTAGTACAGTAAGCACTGGGGATCAAACTTTCCCCACTTATTTACAAGTGGCAGCACAGAGATCGTCACTATCTCCAACGTTTGTATTAGGTAATTCAACTTAACATAAAATTAAATAAGTGCTAAAATATGTTAAGGAATTTTTTTTAATTTCTCACTATAATAAAATCAAATTGCGGCTTTATATTTTTCGCAGATTAGTCGCAGCACTTATTGCAAATTAAATTAACCTACTTATAGAAAGATTTACATTAAAGTTAAAAACGCAAAGTAAAAAAAAATTATGTATCAACTTAATTACAAAAAATATCCAGTTTAAAAGCCTGGATATTTTTTGTAATTAAGTTGCTTAATTTAAATGATGTCTGTTACTTTTAGTAAAAAGAGCGTGGATTTATTTTACCTCGACGTAAATATAATAAGATTCTATTGTAGATAGGCGCGGAAAATGTTAAAGGAAATATGAATAAAGGCTTTGAGTTTTGTTATTACTTTAATGTTTATATTTTATGGTATATTATAAAAATAAATAAATATATATCACACAAATTGAGCTAGCTCCACAGTAAGTTATGAACGTGTGCCGTATGATACTAAATTTTATAATTGATACTTATATAGATAAACATCCAAGACCCAGAAGAATCTGAAAAATATCGTTTTCCGTCATGACCTGACCCGTGCACCCTTGTATCGCAGGCTGACGTGTTCACCACTGCGCCAGAGAGCTCGCCAAAAATAAAAACTTATATGGCGTCTTCCTTCTATTACGTCACTGTATGTATTGTATACTCAGTATATAATTCCTTTAATTCCGTAAATTCCTTCTTTGACATATCTGACGTAAAGGAACGAATATCATTACTTTCTTTAAGTCACAATTTTAACAAATCTTCCTCTTCCTCTCAGCTATCCATTTCCATATGTATAAGTACAATCATACATAAGTCATTTAACTATTAATGCCCAAAATCTCGCAATTCTCTCTCAATCTCGTATTTTGGGAGATAATTGCGAGAGATACGTGAATTTTCAAATTCCAAAGCAACGTTCGTACAATTATTAATTTCAAAATCTAAACATGACTCGCTCTTGGTATAAACTCTTACACATATACTAGCTTCAACGAAATTATATTATATGCTAAATAGAATATCAAATAGGCACTTAGTGTTAACGAGAAGTAATTGACTGAGCCAGCGTCAAAAGCGACCGAATTGTCTTGTCTATGTTTCGGCTTCGCCAAAAAATCGTTCGTGTGTCCTGCTTTCTGGTTCTCCTCTTCAGATCACATTCCTGAACTGACACCCGTGAAATTTTGTGAGCGGGTTATTTTTTTTTAATTTTTACATTGATTTCTTTTTGATTCAGTTTTTCGAATATTTTCAAAGCGGAGGACTCCTTTTTTGGGTTCATTGGGTTCTCTGGCGCTTAGGAATATTGTGAGATCGAAGTGATAAGACTTTTGAGCCGCGAGATCTACAGCTCCCAGAGCCTCTAGTTAATTATTAGTCTAAATAGACTAATTTACGTTGTCTACCCCGTAAGGGAAAAAGACGTGATACTATCGAAGTCGCGGCTATTCATGGGAAAATAAAACACTAAATAAAAATGTATTATTAAAAAATGATTTAGTTTTTATTTTCCCATGAATATAGCCGCGACTTCGATAGTATCACGACTTTTTCCCTTACGGGGTAGATAACGCCTAAGTCCATAAGACCTGAAGGCCACGTTTACCATGTTGGAGGGCATAAGTTGGAAAATCGAATCAAAATAGTGATGTTCAATTAAAATAGTGTAGTGACTATTAACATTATTCCTTAGATTTTATCATTCTCTTGATCGACTTTTATGATCTGCGCGGGAAGAGAAGCAGCTGGTACACTCTACGTTTATCCTTTTCTCCCCACCAGCATAGTTACATTACGAATTCTAAACTAAACATTTGGTACGTTAATATCTGGAGAAAAATTTAAGTAGCCTATCCTGTGCCCTGCACGTCTAAATGTTTATCAACCAAAGTTCTGTTAATTCGTTTAAGAGTTACGGAAGAACATACGTAAATACAAACACACATACATACAGGAAAAAATCTAAAAATCGGCAATTTAGTTTTAGTATCACGTATAGAGATTTTATAAACACTAAACACAAACTTACTCCATGCCCAACCCTTACAGATTGATAGATATTAGTATTGATGGTATTAATGATATGATCATGGTCAATTACAGTGTTATGTCCATTTATTAGGCTTAGGCCTTATATTTGACCGAAGGACTTAGGTGACATTTCATCCAAAGAGAGAATGATTCAATAGTGATCTAGGATAAAATAAATAAAAACTAGCCAAGTGTAAGTTGCGTACATTATTACACTTAGGGTTCCGTACTAACGTACAATATATTTTAACTACAATAACTATGCTTCTTGCACGGGGATTTTGGTAAGTACGCTAATAACCTCTTTCACGCAACCTCTCTTATGAGGTTAACCAAACTTATTCAAGCACGAACCCCATTGTTCTTAAATTATCTGTTGTTTCTATTTTTTTCGCTATCTATTCCGTCTCTTTTTTCATCTATCTCTCTTCGACAGTTATCACGTAAATTATCTTCTATAAACCGACTATACAGACAACCCACTTTTATATTACTAACGTATTTAACAGTGTTTCTAGCGGAATTACAGACTGTAACAAATAATTTCAATATAATTTCGGTCTCTTTTGTTTCTCCGGGTTCATAACAATAATTTGTCAACAACACGCCTTCGCACTCTCGCGCTCCAAAAGTAACTACCTGTAGGCCAGAGTGGAGAGGAGTTTGTGCTTTAAAGTTTCAAACAAAGATTAGGTACGTCCCAAAATAGGAATGCATATAATATATTCATTGGTTCATTATGTGAACATGAACTGTAAGTGTCTTTGTTTAGCATTACATTTGGTTACAATCTTTTATCTAATCTAATGCTAAACGACATCTTCGATCTAGTGCTAAATAAAAAGAAAAGAATCACTTTAATACAATATTACCAAGAATACTTCGAAAGGCTATAGAAATTAAAAAAGCATCCTAATTTCAATAGAGAGGATGGTTGGCAGTTACCACCAGCTTAGGATCCTGTCATCAATTTAATAAAATCTCAAGCTCATCACAAGACTACAAGACCTTCAGACACAGTGAGTCAATACTGCGTACATCCGGAACATTATCAATAAATATTGTAGGCGGTAGTCTTTGTACAGTCACAAAAGACAAATGTCATCATAGTCTACCTGCGACCATGAAAACTGTAAAGTTTTCGAAACGTTAGGTGTAAAAATAATGTAATATACGCGATAATACCGTATTAAAGTGATTTTATTTAAAAAAGAACGAATTTCGATAGCATTAGTAAGTAAGTACGAAGTTTAGAGGAAGAAATGGATCTAGCTATGTTTCATCTGCAGGACGTCAAAATCGTCTTATAATAACGCTGATTATTGAGGATTATCACAACGGTTCATGCATCCTGGTATTCAAACCTTGCATAATTTATAAGCCCAAGATTTAAGATTTTGTCGTCGAAAAGGGCTGTAAATTCAGTAATTTCGTCTTATATTCAAGGTTTTAGTACACATCATACCTACATTAAGATATCTGCGCCTCTTTTATCGTATACGTAAGAATAAAATTATCCCAATTTCGCAAATTTATTTAGTTTCATATTGTGTCATATTTTATGAAAATTATACACCACCGAATCAAAGTACAACATTGCGTATCATCAAATAGATAGTAATCAACCTCAAAAAGAAACAACAAAGGGTCTGGACTGGAACCCAAATTGTCACTACATTGCCACGCAAAAACGAAACATTTAATATCCTCCTTTTTTCCTCTTATTTGCCTCTTGCCTTTTGTGGTTGACGTTTCTAAACACAATTTTACTGGAACAGACCATTCCGTAAGTAGATTTTTATATAATGTTAGAATATTGTAAAAATAGTAAAAAGTTGTATTTTTATGGAATGGTTATTCAAACATTTGGATTTAACTAGTATCCTTAGCAGCGATTTTATAAGAATAATGTATTTATTTTTAGTAACAACAGATATTTACATAATAATATATTAACGCTATTATTTTGTTCTACCTTAATATATTAAATTCGATTTACTTTTCGTTTTGTACATATGTAAATCTGAATAGTTCGAGCTAGTTATAATATGTAACGATAGTATTCGAATATGTTGAATTATTCGAGGAATAAATAGGTCTTTATTAAAATATTTCGGAATACGATCATCTATGATTATCGAACGAAAGTATTTTAAAGGTGTGGAATGCCTAAAAATACACATCTTCGATATCAATCGATGTTTTTGAAGTGAAAACTTCTTTAGCGGCGTTATGCACTTTTTGGGTTGGGTAAAAAACTATAACCTCGTGTCAGGACTCCTGACCTGATCGAAAATTCGTAAGACGGACACGTGAACTGAGACCGCCGGCGCGGCGTAGAGAGGGGCTCTCTTTCTATTAATTTTCACTTCTGCCGGCACTCTCTGAGTGCAACCAGTTATTTTATTACTAGCTTTCGCCCGCGGCTCCACCCGCGTAAAGGTCGATCCCTCGGGAATAGTACTTATTCCCGGGATGAAAGGTAGCCTATGTCCTTCTCCGTACTCCAGAGAACTTGTATGCAAAATTTCATGATGATCGGTTCAGTAGTTACGGCGTGAAAGCGTAACAAACAAACAAACAAATAAACAAACAAACAAACTCACTTTCGCATTTATAATATTAGTAAGGAAGTAAGGATAAGGATAAGGATAACATCGATTGGTTTGGAAGATGTGGTTGGTCAAACAGGTCGGCGGATAGTCAGACAGGGCAACGAAAGCTGCTATCGAGTTCAAAAGGACATCTAAACCTACATAATCTATCTAGAAAGCTATTTGCAACGTAGGATTTTTTTGACAACTAACTTTCAGAAGTGTTATTTGGAGGGAGAGCTTCGTTTTATAGTTGGAAACATGAACATTTGTATTGTGACAAAGGATTGAGTCCCGCCCACATGAAATTTTTTCATAATATTTTATTTCTTAATTTATTAAAAGTATGCAAAATATAAAAATATTGCATGGCTTCCTACATATTAGTTGATTTTCAAATTTATTGAAAAACGAGTTGAATCAAATACCTCACTTGTAAAAGTCGGGTAGTTGTGTAGGTGACTTAAGCCTTAATACGTTTAAGGGGAAATGGGATATGGTTGAGAATTTCGGCGCCGAGATTGAATTGTGCGGTAGCTCAGATGGCAGAGCGTAGGTCGTACATAGACCTAGGTCGCCGGTTCAAGTCCCGAAATTGCCGCCTTGCCGCCCTATAACATAAAAAAAGGAACCTCCTACTTAGACATATAAAATGAATAATCACTGCAAAATCACCTGTTATTTACTGTCAACCAGCATTTTACTATTGAGATACAAAACGCACAGCAAAAAAAGTGTTAACAATTTATTATATATTTTTTTATTATGATATAGGGCGGCAAACGAGCAAGCGTGATGATGGTAAGTGATCACTGCTGCCCATGGACAACTGCAACACCAGGGTGTGACAGGTGCGTTGTCGGCTTTTCAAAGAGTTGGAGGAAGGAAATGGGGAGGGGAGGGAGAAAGATAAAAAAAAAAAACAAAGCTGCATTAACGATGAAAAAAATTAATATACATGTTTTAATACACATGTGTCTAAATTAAGAAATAATTTTTTTTCGTTATATAACAAACAAATCTGTAAACTAGAAACTTTATTAAAATATTGTATAAAATAACTGTATTTCAGTGATGTATTTTATTTACATCACAGACATTTCAACCATCATATAGGTAGAATAGAGTTCGTCTAAAGATTAAATGTAGAAATTAAATTCCTGCAGTGGAGACTAAAAAGACTTAATAATGAAAGATTAAATATAAAACTTTAGTTCTTTATTATGAACCTTTTTTTAAATACTTTGTTTTTGTTTTATATTTCACTACGAAATGCTTAATTTGTTTTCAATTGATAGGTACTTGTAATCTAAATTGGATTTAAAAATAAAATGAACGAGTCTAGGCTCGTTAATTTTTCACAATAAATCAGAGTGTGTTAATGGAACGTCTTAAAAATAATGCAATTTTAATAATACACATTTTGTATATTCGATAATTTTATTAACTAAAGCTGTACGTACTTAGAGTTCATTATAAAAATACGGTTTCACTCACGTTTATGAACTAATCGCCAACTATCGCCAACACCAACTAGTTCGGTCTGTTACGAAGATCATTATCAGGGTGAGAAGAGTGGCGACATGACGGTTTCGCTTCCCTCAAAGCACTGAATACTATTACTTAGTGTTATGCATTCTATTGTGTGAATGTTATCACTTATCATATCATATGATCAAAGTTTTAATTTCATTTTAATATCTATCAACTTTTGGCGAGCTCCGTGGCGCAGTGGTTACACGCCAGCCTGCGACACGAGGGTGCCCGGGTTCAATCCCCGGTCAGGTCAAGATGGAAAACAATCTTTTTCAAATTGACCTGGGTCTTGGATGTTTATCTATATATGTTTTTGTTATAAAATATAGTATTGTTGAATTAGTATCCCTTAGCACAAGTTTCGAACTTACTTTGGGGCTAGCTCAATCTGTGTGATTTATCCGTATATATTTATTTATAAATAGCTCTGGCAGCTCAATACCTCATGGTAGCGTGCCCAGATGGCTGGCAGCATTGCCACGTTGTATGGCAATGCTAATCTTTTGACCAAAATACAGGCCAGCCCTCCGGTCACGAGATACCTCAATTCCGTAATAATAGTCCATAACATATTATTATATCACTAAGAAACTAGAGTGAGAGGTTAAGTAGTCAAGCACAACATAATCGGAGTAAAGAAATAAAAGACTGACGTTTACGTTTAGTTAATATAAATTCTATTATCCAAATGCAAACTCGACTCGAATAATACGATAAAAACGTGGTAGGTTCTACATATACGTGGCAACAAAGAGCTATGAAGTGGACCTCTTTACCCCCTTCATAGCCACTGAAAGACCTCAATTCACCATGACGAGTGCTCGATTGTTGACAGGTGGCTCCAGTGAATGTCAAATGTGTTTACCTATTCAATGAGAGTTATTGCGCTCTCTGTATTAATGGAATTTATTTATTTTCTTTGGCTTACTCGGGAGTAAAGTTATAAGCAAATCTCTTTAAAACTGAATATGTTTCTGGTTGTATCCTCAATTAGATGTTTTGCAGCTCAGGTTGCGCTTAATATGACAACATTGCTATTATTATAGATGCTGTAATCTGATTTTTCACACTTTTTACAACCGACCGCTTGCTGATACCAACCTTTGGATAACTCAAGATGCTCACGCCTCGGTCCTTCTTCAGCCAGTTGTTACCTAGTGCTGAGATCAGTGCACCCCAGTTTTCTTGTTTTTGTGTTTTTCTCATCCATCGCCTTTCTGTTTTTTTTTATGATTTACCTAGCTTAACAAGCAATCTTAGCTTTAAATTTATCTAGCTAAAATATTGTTGTACTTGCTCGTTTGTCGTATTATATTATAAAAAAAAGATAACCCCACAGGCACTAAAATTAATTTAAAATATAATTTAGATACTTCCATATCAAGCAAGGAAGGCCCTCTATGACAATCTGCGGAATACTAGTTACAATAAAATTTTCAGCAGTCCTATCATATAACCCTGACCCAATACAAAACAGCCGGATTCAAACTCGGCGTTCGGTCAGAGGTCGTCACAGAATAGAATGTCTGCGGGGGCAAGTAAATTGACCTGACATCAGGGACACTTGGACCAAATAAGTAGAACTTTACACATGTACAATACCTACTGACAATAATTATGTCTTGCCATGGACCATAAATCTTTGAAGGTAAAATACAGTATCACATAATTAAATTATGATATTGGTAACATCAAACACGGATAATAGATAGAAAAATAGAATAGAAAAGTGAGCATTTTGTGTAACCAAGTACAACTTAATTTTAACGACAAGACAAGAACTTACACACAACATTTTACAATATCCATGATAATATTATTGTTTATTGCACACAGTATTTTAAATATTTTCCGGAAAATTTACGTAAAAACTGACTTTTGAATTATCTAGCATCAACTAATTTACGGGCTTTTATTACAGAAGCGTTGAAATCCCATAATATGTCGATAAATTGGTACATAACTACCTATAGATAATCGAAGTCAAAATATTGTTCTGATTTCGTGGATCACAGCGAGGGCTTCCAAGGACCAGGTCGGACCAGTGGTCTAGTGCCATAAAAGATAAAGACCACGTTTAGCGTGATCGTACGCGTTTAGGCGGAATAGGCAATTTAAATAGTGATGGGTTGCTAGCCTAAACGCCGATGACACGGTTTTTAAATATTCAACCATCCTGCTGGCTGCATGATGTGAGCAGCCGTCAGATTCTATGTTTTTTTTCTCAAGACCAACATGAAATTATCACCCTCTTTTACGAGTTATATACTTTATATTACTTCGTCGTTTTCCTCATGACTGAAGGTCGTGACTACAATAATTTGCTCCGGCCACAAGGTGTTTCAATGCCGATCTGTTCTGGGCAAAGTTCTGGGCAAAGCATGCCCGACTGCTGCACTTCTTCATTGTTAGGTTTTGTATTCAATATTGTTTTCTCATCAAAATCAACTCAAAAAGCTTGACAAAATATTTTAGCATTATTAGCGCTTACGTATGGCAAGAAACCATAGTGTGGTCCCTAATGGGATGGGTGTCCGCAAGTGGCATAAAAATATATCGATCTCCTCCGTGCTTCGCAAGGAACGTTAAGCCATTGATCCCGACTCTCATCATTGATGGCAGTCGTTAAGCTATGTCAGATGCATTTAGGCAGCTTGAAATATCTGACACCAGTATTGGCTATAAACAAACAAAAAACACATTATGCGATCTAAGTTAGACTTTGTAAGCTGCAAGAACATGCAAAGTAACCTTCTATAGGTGGTCCGTAAAACTATAGTGCCACCTAGTAAGTCCTCTTTTGAAATCTCAGAGCCATCTATGTCTCTATATAATTTTCAAAAACATCACAAAGTAGGTACTTTTGCGTTTGAGGTTCCACGTTCCACCACAAGTCGGAACCATTAAATGAAATACTTACTAGTACCGTTATGTACCAACAGATGCCGCTCTTTATGGTATGGGTTTGTAACATTATTTTTATGTTATCAGGATGTTTATCATCGTTAGTTAATATTTTTTCTCGTGACAATTCATACTATCACGCCTCTTTCCATTGGGGGTAACTGAATTACAAAAAATTCCAAAAAATAAATTTATTCAATTCAAATAAATAAATTTATTCAATTTATGTCGTATGTTTAGGTAGCGTAAGTCCAAAGAAAAAGCAAAAAATATAACTCTTAGCGGAGCGTAAGTGCGTCGCTTTGCTATATTTTGTGATTGAAAGCGACCGCAATGATTTAATACTTCCTTTTTTAATCATTGATATGTTTTAATTAGTCTTAATCAAAGGTTTTTCCTGTTCATAAAAATCCTTTACTATGAGTACACATTGTTGGTGTACACCAACAATTTATTTTGATGCAATTGAAAACAAAAATTGCTTCCTCTCCGAAAATTTTTAATGTTCTTGTGTAGAGTTATTGATCTCTTTTTCTATTATTTATTGTGTGTAAAGATCTACAATACGTGTGTTTGATACCGCATTCCTTAAAACCTTCTGACTCCTGATATATTTATGCCTTGGTTTCTTTTATTACAATGCCGGTGCCGCAAACGGTTGAAGCCGGGTAAACATAGGTTTGTTAAAAAGAAAGGTCTTTTATATAGATAAAAAGACCTTTCTTTTTGACTAGATGTGACAAGGCATTATCGTGCCACATAATGATGAGCGCCGGGATCAATAGTATTCAGACGCAGCGTCCCTGACATACGTAACTTCATAAGAGTCCGATTAGCCGATAGTTTAGTGGGGCTTTTAATACATATGAAGATCTCTAAGATTTCTACATATAAAGAAAATCCACATGAAGAAATCCATATAATGATAAGTGCGCACACATCGGTTGCATCTTCATACTTATTGAGAGCCAGACTTAAGTATCGGCCGATAGAAAGTCTGCAGTGTGCTCTTAAAATTACTAAAATATATATAAAGTATTGGCAAAAAACTCGGTTCAACTTCGTCTAAGAGGAAGGTATATTTTCAATGAAACAACCGTTTATTTAGTATTAACTATTTATATATTTCAATAGGATCTCTTATAATTTTAAACTATTTCCTCTAACGCTCCGCGCTCGCAATATTTGGTTTAAGTCTAAGTGAAGACGAATCAACAGTTAGTCAACTTATCATAACAACAGTCGAACAAATCCAAATTATTACATTTAATGTAAGAACTAAATGTAAACTTAGATAAGGTGTTAGAGTGCTCCGCCTATCTCTATACAGGATGGGACATCCGCCAGAATTTAATGATTTTCCCATATTATTTAGTACGTATGTACATTTGGATTAGTATGTACTAACCCCTTCTCTTGTATGCTGGAATACTACACAGTAGTAAAACAATGCATTTTTACGGCATTATACGAGAGGTTAAATTCAAGTTAAAAAAAGAACGAATATATTTGTACCGGCTTACATCATACTAAAAAGCTATCTCTTTTATATCATTACTTCAACGATATTGTTAAAACTAAGAGGAGTGACATAAACCAAAATATTTAAGATTGCCCTTTTAGTTTGTAAGTACGCTACGATTTTGGCAATTATGAATTAAATCCAAATATATATAATCAAGGATTATTAGGTAGCGGGGAATATAGTAGATACACTTTTTATTTTGCAATCATTGAATTCTGGCTAAAATAAACTTAATTCGACAGGATAGTTAAACTTTACGGTTTAACTAATCTGTAAATTAACGTTTCCATCTGGATAGATTGAAAATACTGGTTCATCTTTATTGAAATAATAATAAACTATACTATTTAGTGGGGAATGTTAACTTTGGTATAAAATATTAATTATAAACAACAAAACATTAAAACTCAAAGACACTCGACGAACGAGACTTAAATCAAGCATAAATTAAGAAAAATACTGTTTAATTAATACCCTAAGACCAGTCAAATTATATTTACAGTAACTGGCGAACTTAAATGTTCATTGGGCTAGGATGGAACCAAGAAGTTTGTTTACGTAAGTCAGTATGCGCAAGCAAGTTACATGAAAGGACATTGGCAATTTTCACTGGCAGCATCGGCCAATCTTTGTTGCTTCCATATCTTCTTAAATCATAATGTCAAGATCTGTTACCAAACTCATTTTAAAATGAACTTTTTGACCTTGACAAAGAGGCAATACAAGGAACACCTTATCTGACTTGCCAGGATTTTAGATTAATATTACTTGCAAAAAGTTAACAAAACTTCCTAGTACCATCCTAACCTAGTAAAAGGAAACAACATCTGTTATTGGTCATTGACTTGAAGAAATAATTGCACTGTGCAAAAACTATGCTAAGAAATTAAAATATAAATGTACTGGGTGATTTTCATACAAATTCAACTATGCAACATAGTAGGATATATAAGAATCTTCTAATGCACCGCATAAATATAGGCTTTCTAAAGAATCAAGGCTTATTAGGTACCGTTTCGTACTAAATACTAATTTTGATGTCTTATTTTTCAAATATTTGTGATTACAATATTTTTCTTTTTTTAACACATAGAACATCGAGTTCTTTTCTAAGTTATAACAAACATTTATAACGTCAAATTATATAGCTTACATACAATGTAAATATACTATACGTTTCAACTAAGAAAAATGACTGATAAACGGCATTGCTTATCGCGACATGTTTATATAACAATATATGTTTGACGGTCATTCTCTCAGTAAAAACGCATAGTGTACCTTCAATTAAAGCAATCATTCAAATTTTTTAGCAGTTACAATATAAATAATGTAAATATTTAAAAAAAGTACAAATTCGAGCACAAAAAAAAAACAATTTTCTGATGACAGTTAATGTGCACATAAAGTTCTACATGTGATTAAAAATAATTTGCTAGGAATATAACTACATATCTATAGCATCTATTGAATATGTAAAAAAATATTTTGCGCATACAGGAGATTTTCTATCTTTACGAAAGTTTTATACTCGGTCGGTAAGTATACGTAAATATCAAGTTGCTAATAAATACTTATTTACTGAAATATGAAGTGTTATGTCTACGATATCACAACATTTACAAAGCATACAGCTCATAGTAGACATATACAAATCAGTTTTGGTATAACGACATATAAAAAGATTCGAATCATATTCTCTCTAATTAGCTATATAGATATTCGTTATCTATACTTAGTTTTAAAAGTCAGTCAAGCCTTGACTTACGAAATTACTAACTGGGACAGTGTGATAAATAAAAATATAGTGAAATATCTGTATGTTATTGTATTGCGGAGAAAAGAGAATATTGCACAAATACTTGCACATGAAACTACTTTGAACTAGTCATAGAAAGTTCATACTAAAGTAGGATACTAAGAGAAAATTATAATAATTCTCATTCAGCCAAGCGAACAATGAACTTATATTTAATTCGACATCGATAACTACACTAAAGAACATTAACTTAACTTAACTAAAGTTAAACGTTCTATATTAATGTAGACCGAAATCAAAAAAAATCCCAGCATATCTTATCCTTAATTCTTCAGTCAGCAGTAGTCAGCACTATCCGTAATTCTGTCTCTTTCTTACCATACTGACAATCATTCTGTCCTCTTTACTCAGATCTTTCTCAGCCAAATAAAAATGGAAATCGTGATGATTATTTTTTAAGTGGCTATGCTTTATTGAAATGCAATAAAGTGTATTATTGAATACCAAGGAAGTATCAATGTATTCTAAGCGGTGGAGTCGTGGGTTGACGGATTGGGGATGATAGTGGTGGCGGCTTGTTGTTCCCGTAGTCTTCGGACCTCGCGAGCGGTGGCGGCGAGTTCGGCTTGTAGAGTCATCTCTCTTTCGCGAAGGCATTTTATCTCATTTTGCCATGTCTGAGAAGGAGACAAATTAATTAAATTATTTATATATAGGGACATATCACACAAATTGAACTAGAACACAAGTTCACAACTTACTGTGTGGGGCTACCCACAGTAAGTTGTGAACTTGTTTCGTAGGATATTAACTCAACGATAGACATTGAAGACCCAGGTCAATCTGAAAAGTATGGTTTTCCATCATGACCTGGCCGGGGGTCGAACCCGGGCTCCCTCGTGTCGCAGGCTGTCGTGTTGACCACTGCGCCACGAATATCGCCGAAACAATAAAGCCTTAAAATACATTATTAATGCTACGTTAGCACGCATTATAAGACATACATACATAGTATCACGTCTTTTTCCCTTGCGGGGTAGACAGAGCCTAGGTCTACAAGACCTTATCGCCACATTTAGCGTGTTGGAGCATGTAGATGGAAAACGGAATCAAAATAGTAATGGGTTGATAGCCGCATCGCCTAGTAACATGATTCCGCAGATTTAAGCCCAATCCCTGGATCGGCTCTTACGATCTGCGCGGGTAGAGAAGCAGCTGCACATTCTTCGTTTTTTCTTTTCTCCCAGACCAGCATGTAAGAGCGTTTTAAGACCCAAACGCATAACTCAAATGAGATAAACACATAACTTGTCAATCAATATCAAGGAAAGGCAGGTGGGTGATACTTACAATATTCTGTTTCAGCAGGTCCAGTTTGTCGTTCTTCAGCCGGCAGACCTCTTGCCGCAGTTGCTCGGCGTCAGCTCTGGGGACGGCCATTGGCTCGCCGCGCGTGTTGGCAGCGCCAGCCTCCGCGGATGACATCGACTCCAAACCTGTATCGCTGTCTACGTATACTGCACCTAGAAGAAAATACCAAGTAGGTATTTTTAAACTTATCGCAAATAAAGGGGTGTTAGAAGTTTGTTCGATATAGTGTGAGGGTGTGTGTGTGTTTATCAATCTGTATGATTATTTTACACGCGTGAACCGATTTAGATGTGGTTTTCTTCTTTCTTAAACAGGTTCTCAGACAATCAAAATTTGTCTGGACATTTACAAGATAGAGGTATTTTAGTATCGGAGATTGCATTTTTAGTTTATATAGCTTATAGATTTCTCATAACTCCGAAATGTAATTTTATAAAAAACGTGTATTATTGCACCTTTGTGTTGCCTATATGAAATAACAACATAAACATGAGATCCAATCCTTCGGTAGTTTTGGAATATATACATTCTTTACATATATATTACGGTTTCTTCTAACGTTGTGGGACCCCAACAGAATTATTTGTCACTATACGTCATCATATGTCGTTGCTTACTCTTTGTTTTCTTTCTATAGTCGATAATATATATTGTTGATTTACTTTAATATGTAACATTGTTTAAACTATTGTTTGTGCCTGACAATTAAAGAATCATGCAATAGTGGAACGAAGGAAAAACTTAATGATCATGCTAAAAATAAAGGGGATTCTATCTATATCTAATCAATCTACAATAGTCTATGTTCTACAGTCTACAACAGTCTATATCGCATACGTAATCTACAGGACTAACCTGTTGCACTTTTACCACAACTCAGCCAGTCCTTGTCGTCTAATTGAAAAGAAAAATCCCAATTGAAATCTTCAAACTATCTACCAAGATGGCTGCTTTATACGTTTACACTATGTTTAAACTGACGGAAAATAAGATCATGGATCTGATTTTAACAGAAAAGATGACCTGGCTTTACATGTTGTATTAGCACCTTAATTTTCTAAAATTATTACTACTAGGTGGCAGTACTGAAACATCAGGTTTGAGGGGCAGTGGTCATTGGATAATCATCATCATCATTATCGTCGTTTTTTGACAGCAGCGGTTTAAGGGTTCCTTATCCAAAGGGTAAAAACGGGACCCTATTAATTTCGCTCCGCTGTCCGTCCGTCTGTCTGTCTGTCTGTCTGTCCTTCTGTCACCAGGCTATATCTCATGAACCGTGATAGTTAGACAGTTGAAATTTCACAGATGATGTATTACTGTTGCCGCTATAACAACAAATACTAAAAAATAGAATTAAATAAAATTTAAGGGGGCTCCCACACAACAAACATGATTTTTTGCCGTTTTCATAGATAACGGTACGGAACCCTTAGTGCGCGAGTCCGACTCGCACTCGCCGGTTTTTCCTAAGCTACGATTTTTGCGTGATAACGGTGGAAGATAGATGCGTGGCAAGCCAAATGCTTAGGCCCATCGTACCTCTCTATCACTTGTTCCGCGCTTTCACCGAAAACCCTTTTTATATTAATTATAAATACATAGGGTCAGATCACAAAGATTGAGCGAGCCTTACAGTTAGTTATGATCTTGTATCGCAATATATGTTTAAGGATTATGCTTAACGCAGCTTTTAGGTCTTATAGACCTGGGCTCTGTCTACTCCGCAAGGAAAATAAGATGTGATGTACGTAATTGTTCATAAAAAATAATTCACTAAATTACTGTAAACAAATTGTAACAACCTGTATTTATTGGCTGCGTATTTTCTTAAGTCATTGAACCTTGATGTAATTATTTTATTCTACAGCATGTTCAAGAAAGGTTAAAAATATATATTTCGAAATTGATTTTCTCGAAAACCACTGAATGGATTTTAATGAGTTTTTGAATACCCACTATTAAACAACAAGAATGTGATACAATAGGTGATCGGACAAGGTACGAAAAAGAGATCAAATATTAAGTCCGTCTTTTATAATAAAAATATATTCGACCCGTATTTTTTGCTTCAACGAAATAACATAACAATACTTAGATATAGCGCCTTAAAGTTCAGGAGTGGGGGGCTAAATACGTCACATGTTAGTATAAAACGTACCCACGTCCGACTTCATTCGATATTTTAAGCCAATGTATCTTCGTAAGATTTTAAAACACAATAAAAAGAAAAAATACGTTTTAATAAGCAGACATATTTATTAAGCAGACATATTTTTTTTTTAGTCTGATCCCCTATTATAACACATAATAAGTCTAATCGACGTTGTATATCTAAATGTTTAGGTAGTGAATATCTTCATGAGTGATGTATCGACCATTTAATATTGACAAGACCCTTACTTCTATTAAAATACCTATGCAGTTATCTTGAGAAAGTAAAAAAAATCGGGATTTATCATACAACTATTTTCAACAGGTTTGAACTTACCAAGCGGGTCCAAGTCTACAGAGTTAAGGCTGGAGTCGTCGCTATGGTCGAGTGGCGGGCGGGGCGGCGCGGCGCGTGACGTCACGTCCGGGGACGACTCGCCCGAGCCGCCTGCCGAGCGCACCGACACTGCGCTGGCTGAAGATGACGCTATTGAAGACTTGGATCGTCCGCTCTGGAACATCAGAAATTTAACGTTTTACCGAAGTTGGTCGTACTTGTATCTATACTTCTATTTTAATGAGGAACGATTTAATTGTTTGCATCGAATAGGCTTTGAAACTAATAGAACGATTTGTAAAATTCTTTCTCCATTAGAATCCTACATTATCCCAGCTGGGCTAATTATTTAAATAAATACCTATATCTTCCCGTGTGAAGCCGGGACAGGCTACTAGTTTGATATATAGTAGCGGTTCCGCCCAGCAAAAGCTCTGCTAGACACATACCAGGATAAGTCAGAGAGGAAACTTTTAAACAAAGTATAAAATGTTAAAGAAACTTTGTCGAGCGAAAAGTGATCGATCGTGACGTATATACTATTGTATTTTATTTTAGACATAACATTAACTGAAGAACCGATGTGTATACATATCAATGCTTGTGATTGTACACTCATAACTTTTTATTCGACATAAAGATAATGTGCAATGAATTGGGTATGTATAGGTATCTGTCCCTGTACATGTTCGCATTTATATAGAATGGGCAGCAGCAAAATCAAATATCATGCCCACGCCTTGCCAGCTCAAAACAAACTTATCCCTGCCTCTCTTTTTAAATTATAGTGAATTTCCATGAATGTCGCGATTACTTACGTTTGGTGTATGTGTTTCATGAGTCGGCATTTTATTTTTGTTAAACGATATCTTGTTGCTGTCGCCAGAGAGATTCGTGTCCACGCTTGGTGATCTAGAACTAAAAGAAAACAACTAGATAAATATACATTTTGAATTCAACGTACCCAGGGTAACAAAAGGGAAATATAATAATGACTATATATTTCAAGAGAAACTTCTTTTCATACAAAACATATTTTTATAAACAATCATATTTTCAAAATACATAAGGTTTTATATGCACAGTTGCAAGTAAATTTCTATTATATATAAACATTATGGGCACAAGATAAAAGGCCTTTGTTACACAGCGAGAGTTGCGTGCGACGCGACAATGATTCGTATAAATTCTCAGTTTGATTTAATGTATTAGTTAGTCGTCTACTCGAAAGAAAGTACAAATACTCACCTGACTTTAGAAATTAGCGCCTTCTTGACCGTATCAATAAACCTCGCGCCAGGCCCGTCCTGTTTAGGCGTCAACTCTGGCTGCGGTGACACTGCCCCCGTCTCTATCCTGACACCAGGACCAAGGAACTCATGGGTCTTATTCTTCAAATCCTCAGCCAAGTTCTGCAGTAACGACGCTCGCGTTCGCAACTCCAGTTGTGCGAATTTCTCAGCTTTGTAGCACGCGTTTTCGGCGTTGATCAGCTTGGTGAGGAGGAACTCCTTGAATTCCCGGCCTTTGCGGAAGGTCGGTGGTTGGGGGAGAGTCGGTCCGAAGAATGGTACGTCTACACGAGCGGTGACGGCCACTTTGTACCTGTAATTGGTTATTGGGAGACGGTTAGAACTTTGTTACAAGTTTGAAGATAGAGCACTTAAATTTTCTGTTTCTACTTCCTTACTAAGATATAAGTGATTTGGCGTATTTGTTGGGTTAACTATTTGAATGATTGTTTGTATCAATTGCAGTGCAGCAATTTTCTACTGAAGCGACTATCATTACATCCTAACTAATATTATAAATACGAAAGTGAGTTTGTTTGTTACGCTTTCACGTTGTAACTTCTGAACCGATCATCATGAAATTTTGCATACACGTTATCAGGGGTGAGAACGGAGAAGAACATAGTGAACATTTTATCCTGGGAAAAAGTACTGTTCCCGAGGGATCGACATTGATTGCGGGCTAAAGATAGTTTTAAATAAACCTTTACAGAAGTATCGGGCAGAACAGAGTACTTTACTATTCCCGAAACGGAGCCACGAAAGCCAAGCTAGGAAAATTTAACTATAATATGTTTTTGATAATCCTTACTAATATTATAAATACGAAAGTGAGTTTGTTTATTTGTATGTTTGTTACGATTTCACGCCGTAACAACTGAACCGATCATCATGAAATTTTGTATACAAGTTCTCTGGAGTACGGCGAAGGACATAGGCATACCATTTATCCCGGGAAAAGGTACTATTCCCGAGGGATCGACATTGACGCGGGCGGAGCCGCGGGCAAAAGCTAGTTATCAATAAAACCCAAAATCTTTATATTTTGCATCATTATCTACATATCACCCACACGATATTCAAAGAAATCTCTATTTATCCCAAGTATCATTAAAAGACGACAAAAACCTTATAATCGCAGAGTCGTTTGCATATAAATTACAAGAAAACGCCATTCTATTCCGAGACATTTTCTTCATGCAAATAATGTTCGTGAAGTAACATAAACTTTATGCTAAAGTTTTATGCTAAGTCAGCTAGCTATGGACAAACTGTGGAATTAAAATACTAAAACTAATTTTAAGCCAGACGCTTTGTACAAAGTCTTAATAACAGTTTCGTGTTTCTTTTTGTCAACAACAAATTGTTGACGATTGTTGAACGTTTCAAGATGAACTACGAACTTTTAAACAAATCGTTACTAATATTATATGGGTGTTATTTAAACGGTTAGCGGAATATTCGTATTTTTGTTAGCAAAAATGTAATCGGTCAGCTTAAATAGCTAGTTGGGCAGCAACTTATGTATGGTCAGCAAAACTACTAGGGCTAGTTGAATCTATGTCATTTGTCCATATATATTTATTTATCTACTCGTAATTAAATAAGCTGCTCTTTTATGCTGTTTGCGATGGTTATATGTACTACTATTCAGATGATATAACTTTAGGCTTACAAATAAGTACTATCCATATAAATAGCACTTAGGAAACTTAAAAATAATATATCATAGTGCATATAATCGATTTTTTAGTACAAATAGATGCCATTGATATGATTGATGATATACCTACCTACCTAATTAATGTAAGAACGTGAATAAACTGTGTTGACCCATCAAGCGCGAGAACGCAGACACAATGGATTTTCTATTGTTACGTGGACCGATTGGCCCGCTTGGTGGTAGGGAGGTCAAGAACAAAGACAAAATAATATATGCTATCCTAAATACAGGTAAAATGCTTTAAATTATGAAATACTGGAGAACAATATTTTAAGGTAAATTACATAACGAGCATTAATCCTTATCCTTACTAATAATATAAATGCGAAAGTGAGTTTGTGTTTGTTTGTTACGCTTTCACGCCGTAACTACTGAACTGATCATCATGAAATTTTGCATACAAGTTCTCTGGAGTACGGAGAAGGACAAAGGCTACCTTTTGTCCCGGGAAAAAGTACTATTCCCGAGGGATCGACATTGACGCGAGCGGAGCCGAGGGTGAAAGCTAATAAGTATGTAAAATGGAATACAATAGAAATTGTATTCCATTTTAGACCTTATAACCATAAGACTTAAAAACCGATGTGTTTACATAGTAATGCTCGCGACTGTACGTGTCTAAAAGGGAACATAAGAGTGTATTACACTATCTGCTGGCCTACCAAGGTATACTGGAATGTAAAAAGGAAGAAAGGAAATTCATAAAGCCATATTCACCTGGTCTCCCCGCCGGCCGCTTCAATAGGCGTGACTACGATGAAAGCGTGGAGGAAATGCGACGCGATCATGTCCGGAGTGAAGGGGGTGGGTTTTTCCTGAAAGATAACGGGTACATGTTAGGATATTGCCTAAACTAACAATAGTGTTCCTTAGCTTCTCGTCTACATCGAGTCCTCTTGTACTTGTTCGATTTGTAAAGAACGTGAAATTCAAATATGTAAATGTATGAAAATTGCGAAAAAAGGTCTCATTCACGCGGCATATTAATTTTATTTGAGATTATTATGTTGAGTTTTCAACAAATTGAGAGTTTAAACATGACATAATTATCAAACGTGCGGTTCACAAGTTATTGCTCCAGGAGGTCACTACTCACCAAAATTTATCAAGTTAAAATAAGTGATGACTTATATATATAATATATATTGTTATATATGTGTATATGTTGTATTTAGATATGTACTTATATTCATATTTTGTATTTATTTGTATAAAATTGTTTATTATTAAAATATTTCTATATGTACTTGTAAGTAATGTCTGACGCACTCCATCGCACCACCCCAACTTAATTTCTCCGGTTGGTCCTATGGTTGACTGGCAGAGAATGCCATAAGGCATTAAGTCCACCATTTGTACACGTTTATTTAAATTTGTGCAATAAAGAATAAATAAAATAATTATCGTATAAGTGATTTACTTAATATTGTAATTTTTTTTAATTCTAGAATTATCACATCTCTCAAAACTGTATCTCATACTGTTCTGTACAAAACAATTCGATATCATCTTTTCTACGCAGTTGAGTAAGCGTGCTTTCGGTTCAACTACACATTCACTGCTTGTCACAGTAAAGCAAAGAAAACAATGGATTAAATTATTCCTGGTTGTTTCGTAGCGTGATAGTGATGCGACTCCGACCGAAGCTCTGTCTACTTAGTGGGACTACGTACGAAATTTCATCATCATCATCGACGGCCTTCTATATCTTACTGTTGGGTATAGGCCCTACGAAATTTGCCCAAGAATTATCCAAAACACACGTCAGTACTTTACTTTAAACTATAGCAACTTACTTGGAAAACTATAGCAACAATGTCATTCCCGACATGTCGTTTCCTCTGCAGTTGTTGAGCGTCTCCTGCCGTGTGTGGTAAAAGGGGGGCGACGTGGAACATGATCTCTCTATTGTAGTGTTGCTCGTATACCGCTTCGGTGCCAGTGTGACCGTTCATTATATCCAAACCTCCTCGGTAACCTGTAAAACGAGTTTTTGATCATGATAAAGATGAAGTGATCAGATAGCTCAAACTGAAAGATTTGAATTTGTTTTTTGTTACGCTTTCACGCCGTAACTCATTAGTTACCGATCATCGTGAAATTCTGCATATACGATGTCTGGAGTACGGAGTAGGACATATGAAAGATTACCACAACCGCGATTTTATTATTAAAGTATATAATTAAATATAACCGAATTAACAATCTCCTCCGTTTTTCAAGTGGGTCAAAAACTACATATAATTAATTTGTGTAAACTGTGTTTTGTGCTACATATAATTAATTATTTTAACACACTAACATTGACAAAGAATGTTAACTTAATGGAATCCTCAGGGAAACAACCGTATACGATGTCTGGAGTACGGAGTAGGACATATGAAAGATTACCACAACCGCGATTTTATTATTAAAATATATAATTAAATATAACCGAATTAACAATCTCCTCCGTTTTTCAAGTGGGTCTAAAACTACATATAATTAATTTGTGTAAACTGTGTTTTGTGCTACATATAATTAATTCTTTTAACACACTAACATTGACAAAGAATGTTAACTTAATGGAATCCTCAGGGAAACAACCGTATCGTTAGTATCAATAATTCCAGAAATACCAATGAAATAAACATTTAATGCTCAATTTAGAACGATCGACTCATTATTTATTGACGTCAGAGGAAAAGCAGGCATTATTGTTGCCACCTGGCTCCATGTTTACATAAAGCGACACAATTTAAATGGTTTAATTTAATTAAAGTATTTCCCATTTAGACGTGTGTTTGAAAATTAAGCCACCCACAATTGTAGAACAATAATATACCAAATCAAAGACACAATTTATGACTAGTCATGGTGTTTTGTTTCGTGTGTTTAAATGGCCAACACTGGCGTGATATTTTTTAAGCTGCCTTTGCATCTGACGTAGTTTAACGACTGCCATCAATGATGAGAGTCGGGACCAACGGCTTAACGTTCTTTCCGAAGCACGGAGGAGCTCGAGATATTTTTATGCCACTTGCGGTCACCCATAACAGGGCGGACTGCGCCAAGGGTTGCTTTGCATGCGTAAGCGCTTTAAATGCACTACTAGTGGTTCTATGAGCTGTAGACCTTGCGAGTCACTTTTTGCAGGCATAACTACTTTTAAAGTATTAACAGAATTTTATTGCACTTCATTAAACCAAAAAAGATATAAAAACAATACTTTCTGTTATGTTTTATTGTAACTACAAATCCACATTGGTCATATGTACCACCAAAAACAATATAATACTAACGTATAGACTGTCACCCTCATACAAAAATCAAAAGCTATCAAGCTTTTTCAAGAAAAATCTGCATACTTTTCTTTCTGAACACTAGTCAGCAGATTAGTTCATCATTTCTTACTATTTTGTATATGTATTTAAGTATGTTTATTTATGTATCTATAAATATTTATGTTACTAAATATTAATTTAAGTATTTTACTATTACATAGTCATCATCATCAGGTCCTTTCTTTAATTTTTAGTCTCCACTACAGAAGCACGACCCTCTCTGTACTACTAGGGCCATACTTGGCCAGAGCAGCCAGAGGACTTGGCCTACACTCTCCACGCTGGCCAGACGGGTTGGAGAGGTCTATCACATAGTATCTATCTATTATTCCTTCCTTATAATATTTCTATCTCTCATATTTATTTCCCACTTTACCACCTATTTTCTTTTATCTGTTTATCCTTCTTGAGGTTGACTGGGACAGAATGCTTTAAGCATTAAGTCCACCTACTGTAGCTCTATAGGCTCAAAAAGTTTTTTAAATAAATAAATATTGGTCCAACTTAAAGCCTGCTAAAAGCAGCAGACTGATTGACGACAGGCTGTGTTTAAAACGGATGACTTCACAAGACGAGCTATTAAGAGTGATATAGCACTACTTACCAATCTAAGAGCGTACGCGATTATTCACATAGGTCTTACCTTTATGGTCCTTCAACTTGATCCTCTGCCCCAGCATCTCTAAGAACTCATCGAACGCTGGCGACGTCTCATTGTTTCCGAACAATTCTTCCTCCGTGGTCTGTCCATACTTCTGGTAGAGTACTCCAAACTTGAAGCTGTTGACCAAAACATGCTCGTCATATGCGGCGATCTGCTGAGAGGCGTTCAGTGACGTCACGGCTGTGAAATTGTCCACGTTTACTTGCTCGTTAAGCATCTTCGCCATTCGTGATGGAATTATGCTTGATCCTGGAAAAAAGGACAATTTCAATATAAATTTCTTAGCCTTTAAATTTTCTGATTATGGTAGGACTTAGAGTTTAGGCAGTTATTGAAAATACAAGTATCCTCCTAAAATAAAGGTATTTGTGACGTTTTTAAACTTGAAACTAACTTCATCATCGTCTTTTCAGCCGTAAGAAGTCTACTGCTGAACAACGGCCACTCTCAAGGATTCCTTCTTCCATGGGAGTACATTACCAGATTGCCATGCTCACCTCGCTTGGCAGACCGGTTTAGGAACGCACTTTCTTTGGCTTTCTGTACTTCTGGCTTCTAGAGCTGGGGAAGAATAGGAATTTGTTGGATCTGGGAAGAAAATGAAAGTATTGGGATACTAATCACTCGGATGAATAGGGGAAAAGCAAGTAGCACTTCTGGAGGCCGGGCGCGCGTACCGATCCCAAACCCATAACCTCCGCCCAAGTACTGATACCCTTGATCTTGTCCCAAAATTACCTAGCATTTAAATATCTGGTAAGTGAACGCTGAACTCTCCATCACTGCAGGGGTCTATGGCAGGAGTATATGGTCAATATTTAAATTCCATTGAACGCCGGAAAGACGGCCACATTTAACATGGAATTTTTTGTTACAGACAGACACAGGTACAGGTGCAACAAAATAAAATCTTGTAAAATAGACTCACTGGTGGTGGGTATAAGTCCATGCATAGTCTCGGTTCGGAGCCTCAGCAGTATCCTCGTGTGGTCCTGTCCTGCCACGTGTTCGTTCTTTAGCGACATTACCACGGGGCCCAGGTTCTCATCTGTTCCAACTAGGTTGATGTGTTCCTGGGGACAATAATAACAACATTGTGAGAAATCTAATATTCGTTAGGTTATTCAAATTCCTTGGTTTGTATCTGCCGTAGCAGAAAGGTACGCTTATCACATTTTCCAAATGTTAAAAGAAATATATGTATAGGTAAGTGTATCCTACATAGTAATTATCAAAATTGGAGGGTAAAACTTTATGAATTATATATTACATCCACTGTAACAACACCGATAATTTCACCGGGATATTTGGCTCTGTAATGACTATACAATTAAGCTACTGTGTTATTCATTAAATTCTTGTCATAAAGAAAATTCGTTCGTATCGGCATTATTTTAGTATTTGTAATTCTACGAAATGAGGCGGGTGTTTTGTTTATCATATAGGTATTATAGGTATATTTTTCCGTGTTGATCATGCAGGAATATAGAAACTCTGCATTTGTTATAAAATTATGTCATCGAATTAAATCGGATGAGCTTTGATTCATTAATTTAAATTATTCCAGTTATCTACACAATCATGATTTTTACTAAGATTGTTGACTTGATTGCGAAATCAACATTTTTATATCTTTATTTATATACGTATTGGGCTATAAGTAAATTTATTTTAATTGAATGTAAATTTTTACAAACATCGATTAACAGATTAAATTCCAAGACCAATTTACGACGGACGACAAAAAAATAAGGCACGCAAAAGCGTTATTACTCAAGTTACCTATAAACATAGCCCTGGATACTACTCGTAACATGCCATTTCCTATCGCATTTCACGTAGTTTATAGGTGTAAGGCGTGACTGATGGACATTTTACAGCTATTTTCACGGTAAATATTGACTTGGTTATTACATTACAATTAGCTCCACTTTTCCTGTTGTCTCATAATGTCATGTGTACAGTAGGATGTGCGTAATTAGGTAAATTCATAGGTATGGTTGAATTATATATGTAGTCGACGATAAAATAATAATTTCATGCTTTTCTGTAACTTTGTCGTTACACTAATAATGTTATGGTACCCGATGATTAAATAGTAAACAAATTTATGAAATATACAGCAAAATAGTATTTTGAAGTAACTTTACACGTATGCATTTTTTTAAATGACATTCTACTGTTATCGTTACCGTAACCGATATGTCTGTATATAAGTAACCGAATAATCAATTTTTCACTTCTGTTGGCACTCCCGGACTGCGACTGTTTTTTTAGAATAACAGGTATTTTTACTTAGTTCTATTGAAACTGTGGTGGTCAAGTGGTGACGGGAAACAATTTGAAACCCAAAGGTATAGGTTTAAAGCCCCGCGGTATGATTCATTACCGAGTTTGCATTACTTATGCTCATCTTCATCAACCATCGCCAAGTGTGTGTGATGGAGAGCCCTCTCCATCACACACACTTGGTGAGGAACTTTATTTTTCCAGTCAAAAATAGATGTTTGCATTTCTAAAAAGTTCAGAGAAAGTTTCGTTTAATCGACTTAATAACCCATCTAACTTTATACTTCGTTCAGTAACCAGGATTATGGAAAATGAAGTAAAAAGTTAGGTTTAGTTATTTTAAGGGAAAGATATTTAGAATTTTAATTGAATGTATAGTGAATTTTAAAACTTTGGGAACAAACACATCGTTTTCATATAAGTACAAACTTTATTCGAAGGTTTTTCCATAAATATTGTAAGTAAAGCAACTGTTGTGGGATTCGTTGCAGTTTCTATTGTCTTAAAAGCGACTCGAGGGTCAAACAGACCAGTTGAAGCAAAACAATGAGGTCTTAATCACCATGGGAGAGTTGATTGGTCATTTCATTGTTGTGTTAGTCAACCTTAAACTTTTTTCTCAGGTTTAAAGGTACCGAAGGGCAATATTCTATTGTTTGTAAATACAAATTTAAAATTGGAGTCCTAATTTTTCTTTGACCAATACATGGGTAGGTACTATTTTTGAATAGGGAATTTCATGAAGGCGTACGATTATATGAAAAAATCGCTGGTTAAGTGCAATACATAAGTTTTGATAAAAACCTAACCCCTTAGAATTATATCTCAGCTTTAAAGGTATCGGAATGCGAAATTCTATTGCTTGCAAATATAAATTTAAAATTAGAGTCCTGCCTGATTCAAATAGTCACCAAATTTTTCTTTAACTAATAAATACACTGGTATGTACTATTTTTGAATAGAGGAATTCACGAAGGCGAACGATTATATGGCGTGCAATACATAAGTTTCGATAAAAACCTAATGGGCATTGTCAAACAACCATATGCAATAAATTTAACTATACGTCCGAGATTGAATAAGCTATCATTGAATAATAAATAAAATCTGCTAATACTGTCGAATTGATGTAATAACAACATAGTGTAATGTTTAGACTTAATGCAAGCATATTTTATTACTATGTTTTATCAGGGAAAAAGTCTTATGTATTCAACAAAATTTATAAAATCAAGCCGATTTTCCTTTTTTGTTTCCTTTATTTTATGTAAAGTCAATTATAATAGATCAGATTTCTTCGTTTATCTGATTAATTTTAACTAAGAAACTAACTTTATGATTTTATATTCTTCGTTAGGTGTCATCTTTCTAATGGTATCAAAACCAGTCAGATAGATACAGCATTACCGAAAATATTTTACTACACATTTATACATGAAAATATGATAAAAAACCTTTTTCCCCGATCTAATATATTTTTATCCTTATTTAAGTCAAGCTGTAATTATTAACAATAACAAATGATACCGCGATGGCCTATGTAGCGGTATCTTTTTTACTTATATTATAATTTTCTTATATATTATCCTTCAGGCCTTTGCCCAGCAGTGGGACACATGATGGCTCGAAATAATAATAAAATGACCTGAATTGACGTCATTGATTAAATAATCATAAGTTCTATTGTCCGTTTCATCCATTCAATTTTATCAAAACTGAAGCTTTGGTAGATGCATCTTGACAATTCTTGTCGTCACACGTTGTCACACTGTACGTGCGTAGCATAATTTATGGATGACACCTTAAGTACGTAGTCCGATCCATCACTCGCTCTAATCCTAATGGATGGAGATCTATGTATTTAACACAATAATATGCACTATAATAATAGATAATGATAATCATCATCATCATCATCATCATCAGGTCCTTTTTAGTCTCCACTACAGGAGCACGACCCTCTCTGTACTACTAGGGCCATACTTGGCCAGAGCAGCCAGAGGACTTGGCCTACACTCTCCACGCTGGCCAGACGGGTTGGAGAGGTCTCTTAGATGTTTATAAGCTTTGTTTAGCTTGTATTTCCTAAGTCGCCTTCTACGACATCCACGGGAAGACTTGGAGTGGTCCTATTCTACTCTGCCGGATACCACACGGCTATTCCGGATACCACACGGCTAACGATAATATAAAATATTAACTTCCCGGATATACGCCTATTTATTAATCTTGAAATATGAATATATGAATACAAACATAACACAATCGCCAATTTCAATATCTTCATTTGCTGCAATGCTACATACGTGATCGGTTAATATAATGTACAGACAATCTCGAGTCAAGTAAGTCTACTACCCTTATTCAACTACAATACAAGCGAAATTGCAATGGGTTTTGATCCACACAACCAGCTCAATAGTCTATGTCAATATAGATTCTTATGTGAACACGATAAGGTCGATGTAAAAATCTAACTGTTTTGCTTCCTTTGTGGTTGTATGTACTCTAGTTCCTCTCGTAACCTGGGTACGGTGCCAGGAAGTCATTACTGTACTTTGCCAATTAAATTCAAATTGCAAAATTTGTCTGCGTTTACAACTACACTTCGTGCAAAATGCATTAAATTTAAAATCATTTCTTTACTTTTTTTCTTTTTATTCGACAATCCCGTAAAGATAACTAGATTTTACCGCGACTTCATCCGCGTAAATTAAAGCCTATACCTAAATTACAACACATATTATATGCTATTGTGATATTTTAACTACAGCTATGTAAGTTTTTATTAACTTCATTATTTTCTGTCATAGTTTTTGCTTGAGAAGTATAAATTGGTAAGTAAAATGTTGGTAGTATAAATAGGTTATATCCATGTGTCATCCTCGACTAACTATCCAGCAATTTCGGGTATTGCATCGGGTATGCGCTCCCAAGCTGCTACTTGATTTTCTCCCATCGATCCAAGTGAATAGTATCCCAATACCTTCATTCCCCAAAATCCTCGAAATTCCTACTTAAAAATGCTTTAGACGAGCTTCTTGCTTACAACACTGCAGTGTTGGAAGCACAAGAAACCTGAGAAACTGTGCTTTCCAACCCGCCTGCCAAGCGTGGTGAGAATGGCAATAATCTCCCATGAAACAAAAAATCGTTGGGCTTTTGTCCAGCTGTGGACTTTTTACGGCTGGTATGATGATAAAGATGAGTTATTGACTGAGCGGCAAGAAACGCGAGTTTCGTTTCAGCTTGGGCAAAAATTCCTACCACCTATTCTTCTTAGCCTTAGTTAATTGATTGACTACTTGATGAACAAAAGAATGCACTTAAAAATTTCATTTGTAAAATGAAAGAAACATGACTTTATTAGAAACCCTCTAGACTATAATAAAGTACCTACTTATTTTATATCAAACGATCAAAATACACATAATTATTCTCATTACGCTTTCTACGCCTTTTACGCTTCTTTTACAAAACGCTTTCAGACGGAGCCTACTCATGCCTATTCAAAAACACTGATTAGCTTTCAAGAAATGTTATTGTACTCCCAAGAATAATATATGTATTTTATCTTTGATTTCCATACACAATATTCAGAAACCGTTTGTACTCGTATTGGTATTGTCCAAAGAAATATCTCTATTCATATGAAAAGAAAATAAAAATACTGTAGATCTATGTCTTGGGCCACAAAAAGCAAATTGAAAGTTAAAGGCGGTAATTGGAGGACCGAGTGGTTAATGCCCCTGTCCTGATGGATCACGTCATCTGTGATAGAATCAGCCGGATTTTTTCACTCCATTGAGTATTTTTTTCCATTCATCGTGTATCTTTGGGGGTTGATAGATGGTGAGCTAATAGTCTGTCGATGAAAGGGTGAAAACGTTGCAATTTTTGCGGAATAGCTTGTAAAAAGACTTATATAAGAGAGAGATATTGAATGATCGAATTTTAGGAAAGGTTTTACTTTTGACGGTTTTTTTTTTCATTATCATATAAAAGATCTTACAAAGTCATTTTGTAGGTATGACTTAGCATAGCGAAACCACTAAGATTTGAAATTGTACTAAGAATTAAGTTTACGTCAATCAAATGGTTATTTAAATATGTTTGTATTTTCTGTTACCTACATACATTTTACTCTATCCAAATTCGATTTTTTTATTCTAATACTAGAAAAACTAATAACCGATAAAGATGTCAAATAAGCAGATATTATAAAATGAATTAGAAAGCCTAATTTATTTTCTTGAAGACTATCGCAGGAAATAACCTCTACAATTATGTATATGTATTGTACAATGTGCATATATTCATAATGTCTTTATTAGGTTGACCAAATATGTTACAAACAAGAAACCTTTTGGGTCAACTTAATACTTAATATGAGCTTAGTCGCAAAAGTTACCATACACGAGCGTAGTTTTGTCATTACGGGGTATAAACTAATCCGTTCATCAAATAAACATTAGCGTAACTACCTAGATTAGTTACTTTTAGTTCTAATGGCAGCCAAATGGGTATCACAGTCAGTGAAAGTAAACTCTTTGCTAACGGTGCAATGATATGCTTAGAAAATGTGTATAGTAATTATGATATATGTTTAAACCTTTTAGTGGACATCGAAAAATTATTGATATTACCATTTTTATTGATATTATCATTTTTACATACGGAGTACAGATATGGTCTTTCACCGAGACACAAAAGTCCAAACTTAAGGTTTTCCAAAAAGCGATGGAGCATAGCGTATTAGACGCTTTATAGATAAAGGAATACACAACGATCAGCGCTTCTTAACTCAGGTCGAAGATTGGAACTAGGCGGAAATATGTTTATCGCATGGGGTCATAAAGATGGGCTAAGTTGGCTACCTTTTGGGAATCGGAGTGTCGCTAAGAGTTCGATTTGGTCTACCAAATCAAGGTGGAGGGACTATCTCGACAAGTTTAAACATAGATGGACAGAAATCAATGAAATGACAAGGGGGAGGTCTTTCCCAAAATTATAGGAAAAAAAGTCAAGGCTAAGCTTGTTCATGTCCACTGACTGATGACATATTTACATAATGATGAGTAATACGATTTACTTTATTTATGAAAAAAGAAAGAAGTATTTAAAATTCTTCTTCGTATTTAAATAAAAAGCTACTTTATAAACCTCTACCTAAATATCATAGGGTAACAGCTAAAATTTTAAGTTTAAGGTCAAAGTTACGCATTCCGTTATGAACGTAAATGTTAACTTTACAAATTTGTACAGTTCCAAGTAAGTTATACTCTAAAGTTGTAAAAGCGGTTTATAAATCCTTAAGATTTATTTCTTTTAGAAAAATTGAAGCCAGAGATCAACTCTAGCTTAAATTTTTCTAAAAGAAATATAGTTATATTTGCTAGGATCAACTTCGCATACATACGACATCAAATCCGAAAATCCGCGCAAAACCTTACTAAAATCAGATCAAACATTTCCTTAGCTTATTCAGTCCCGATCTCCAAATGGCAATTCATTTCTGAGAGCCATCATTTTTCCGTGCGATTGTCCCCCAATTTTTCTTTTTCTTCTAAAGAAAGCATTTGCTTATTGATGCCACTTTCATTTTCGGGCATCTGTCTTCGTCGATTGTGAATGGATTGAAAAATAAATGGTTATTTTATCTTTGATTAATGTGTTGATCTTTAATTCATTATTTTAGCAACTATATATACATGGCAATAAATTGATTTGAACAATAAGTAATATATTTTCGAAAGTAATTTAATGCCTTTTCATTAAAATTTCACAAGAAACGATTTATTGAATTGGTAGATGTTCATTAGTATCTTAATTAATCAATTTAACTGCGGTGAGGTTTTACTTACATTAACGTGTAAATTAAAAAATGATTTATTTTCGTGCTGAATGACAACTGAGATCGTTGCGTGCGACGTGCGTTACACTTGAAATGATTTTGTAGTTATTACTTAAGATAGGTTGCAGTCACACTGGCAATTCACACGTCACAAGGCGTTGTTTAGTCCTTTAAAGTAATATTTTTGAACGCTGTGTTCTTAAATAGCGCAGTTAAAGTCACCAGAAGCATCATCATCATTTCAGCCGTAAAAAATCCACTACTGCGCAAAAATCTCTCCCAAGGATTCTTCGTTCCATGGGAAAATATTGTCATACTCGCCATGCTTGGCAGGCGGGTTGGCGAGCGCAGTTTCTTTGGCTTCTTGTGCTTCCGACGCTGGCGCTCATCGAAAGCATTTTTAAGCTAGGGAGGTATAGAATTTGTTGGACTTGGGAAGAAAATAAAGGTGTTGGGATACTACTCACTAAGATGAATGGGAAGAAAGCAAGTAGCAGCTCCTGAGGGCGGGCGCGTGTACCCAATGTCAAACTTGCAACCGCCGGACAAGCAGTTGAGGATGACATCCCATGATTGAGGATGACCATGAGCACTGAGTACCAAAATGCTGCTTAGATAAGATGAAATAGTATTGACATCATGACTGATCAACCCTGATGGACTTATTCATGGTGGCTTATTGAATTTTTTTAAATCGTTTTTTTGCCAAAACTTTTTTTTGTAACTAGAACATCGATCCATATAAAAATATTTTGGCATGAATCTCGTCTCCGTATTTTTCGGGATGAATCTCGAATCAGTTAAATTTTGAATATAATAGTAATAACTAATATAAAAGCGACAGTAACTCTGGCTGTCTTTCAACCACTGAATCAATTTGGATGAAATTTTGTATGGAAGTAGTTTGAAGCCCGGGGAAGGACATAGGAAATTCTACTGTTTCTGAGAGATCGACACTAATGCGGGCAGAGCCACAAACAAAAGCTAGTAGGTTTTATAAGTACAATTATTAAATTCATTTGGCATCAAAACTGGTTCAGGACTTCATAAGATCCAAGGTCCAAGTTCGCGACGGACTACTAGTATAAAAACTAACTTATTATCTTTTCTTACCATGATTGTAAATAATTTCCTGTTCAATGGTTAACACTTCAAAATGTGAAATCCTAACCTCAGTTTGTCTTCCAAACAGCAGGTCAGATCGTCGACAGCTCGATTAATGGCAGCTGCCCTGCGGTGGCTATTACCTCCGACATTTGTTACACGATAGCCTAATAGCTGTGACGTATCTATACGTCAACTTATGGCTGAAACACAATTGCGATTTTCACGTTGGTTCCCTGAAAATTTTACTTTATTTAATAAAGTGCGCAACCTAACCATCTAGTTTGTTTATATGTTAAGCTTAATAGCAGGTCAGATCGTCGACAGCTCGATTAATGGTGGCTGTTACCTCCGACATTTATTACACGATAGCCTAATAGCTGTGACGTATCTATACGTCAACTTACGGCTGAAACATATGTGCAGCTTTTGCATCTGTTATTTTGACTAACTTAATCTTGGCGTACGGAAAGATTACAATACTATTACTACTATTCTAATTAAATTTGTTTCCAACTTAAATTTATGCGAGAAACGCACAAGAGGACGTAGATAAATAGTTAAGAATTTAATTACATCAAACGTTATTATAATATTTTATAATCATTTTAGAATTATAATCATTATTATTTTCGAACACAAGTCAGTTAGCTTTTAAATGTATAGGGAATGTTTCCCTTTGTCAGGCTATACATAAAATTAGTTATTATTAATTTTAGTTAATGTTTCTTTAATATGTAATGCACACAACGGTTTCTGGCTACAAACTGGATAATATTGCTCTTATATTAATAATTAAATAAATAAATATATAGGGTCATATCACACACAAATTGAGCTAGTTTAGCCCCACTGTGTGAACCTGTGTCGTAGGATACTAACTCAACGACCGAGGATCGAATCCCCGGAACCCTCGTGTCGCAGGCTAGCGTGACGGAGCTTGCCCATAAAGATGTATGGGGTATGCAAAAATCTGCAGTATAACGCTCAGCCTTATAAATCGCAAAGTCGCGTATTCACAAAGTATCCTGTATGGTTCAAGCCGCATCAGCTTAGCGATCGTGCATCCATCTAGCTTAACCTACAATGACCCGCTCGGTACCTCAGTGACGGTAACGATTCTAATATTTTATGTAAACGATATGCAATAGAATACATCAAGGGTTATTTTCGGAGGCGAAGGTTATTTAACGAAAATGTTATGGAGATGCGGTATATGATATTCTTAAGAAAATCATTACTGTTGGCGATATTAAAGTATAGAATTTTTAGTGTAGAATTATGGGAATTTTTCACTAGAATTTTTTGGTACATAACCATATGGTTATGTACCAAAAAATTCTATATAATATGTATAAAATAAGCTTAATAAAAAAAAGTACGGTTATTATAAATACAGAGTCCAAAAGTAGTTTTTGTTATGTTTCTATTGTTAATAGATCGCAGATTCTCAAGAGATCATACAAAACCTTATAGGTTATGAATAGAATCTGCGAGCATAATATATGAAGTATTTTTGAAAACGTCATGACTTTGATTCACCACCGTTTAAGCAATACTATATTATTTTCGTGTATAGATCTATATTTCATAGATTCGAACAAAGACAAATTTTATGTCACCTAAAAACGCACTAATGCCAATGTTATTATTTTCGTAATGAAAAGTGTTTTCTATTTTTTAGATTGTCGTAAACAAAGTGTGATGAGAATCGGAAGATAATCACGACAGTTATAAAACGATTTGCATGTTACGTTTTATACGTTACGAAATAATGGTCTAATGAACTATACAAACTGTTGTATACTCAGGGAAATAAAACATTAAGAAGAACAATTACCACAGCATCCATTTCAGTAATAGTTAATATAACTCTTATTACTAGTTTCTTACCTAATTCTAAAAACTTTTTAACAAATGTTCGTTTGTTTTTCAGAAACTTAGCAAATAATGAATTATGGCCCGATTTTTGGGTAAAGTAATAAAAAGCGTTAACAACTTATTAATACAAATTATTTTCATTAATTTACTTTACCCTAAAAATTATAAGATCTAAATTAGCCGTTAAAGTGTGACGGTTCTTTTTTTATAATAAGGCATAGATTTGTACGGGCGATAAGGCCGCACACACACGGTCGGACTCCAAATTGCTCGACAATGTCGTAATCGGCTCAATCTACACGCTGGGAACTTCGCTCACTCGGCGTGAAGCCAACCCGTTCCGCTTTGGTGGGCCCAGACACCTTTTCCCACTACGGTTCCCAAAGTTAGTTAGTTATCACGAAGACATTAAATGAATGTTAAGGTGAGGTTTAAAAAAATAAGAACAGGTAAGTATTGAGCGTGAATTGTAATTAAACTGAATAATAGAAAAATTAAGTAGCTTTCCATTTATATCTGAATCTAAAAATTGAAATTAATGACAGTTAAAAATGGTTATAATTAAAAAGAATCTGCTATGATTTCTCGATCTCAAATATTAAAAAATCATCAACCCTGTGCAACTTCTTTAAAATATCATAGCGTTTTAAACTCTTTTAATATATTAAAAATGATGTCAAATACTATCAGCAGTTTTAGTTCTGTATTCTGTAGCGCTTGAGGTTGAGAGCGGCGCGGCGCTATAAGTTTGCGTTTTTATAATGAGTGTAGCACAACCCTTAACTTACGCTTGACGGCCTCGCTCGTTTTAATTGGTACGCGTTTTATTTAATTTTAGGGTTTCGCATTTTTTTTTATTTCATCTGATAGTATTTTTGCAAAACGAATAGACACTATTTAAGCATGCATACAATTAAAAAAGTTCCACTTCAATATTTATTGCCGCAAGAAGCAACTGGACATTGGCTCAAAATTACAGGTTTGAGGGAGACTTTTATATGCCCACTTCTGACTGTACGCTATATAGTTTTTAATGTAATATATTAAATCAAATAAGCATGCCTCCTCCAAAATCTAGAAGTAACTGAATTAAAAAATAATAAAATAGTATACGAAAAATTTACGGAACCATGGAGAAAAAAAGCAAATATTTCATTGATAAAAATGTTCAGGTAGCATCCACCCACAACATTTCTTACCTAATTAATTATTCGTCATGGTACTCGGTGTCTTAATGGAGAATAATTAAATATTCATCATAAAATTACTCCTAAATTACTGAAATATAACAAGAATCTCACTAAAGTTATATCCAAACGAATAAATGTAATTATCTTTGATTGACGTGACATATATTTTGTAATAATAGTTACGTGAGAATCGAAGAATTGAAAGCCAAAATTGGGTTGCACGCAAGGGCCACTGTTGGCCTTCAAGCTTAGACGCTACTATGTATTGTTGGTAAATGAATTGCCTGATAGTTTTAGATGTATGTGTCACTTAGAAGCAGTATTATATATTTTATTCACATCATTAACTCATCAAGCGTAAGAAACGCAGACACAATGGATTGTCGATTGTTATGCGGCCCGATCGGGCCGCTTGGTGGTTGAGAGGTCAATAAAATCATCAATTCAGCCGTAAAAACTCCACTGCTGGACAAGAACCTCTCCTAAGGATTCTTAGATCGTGAGAATTGCAATACTTCCTATATTGCCATACTCACTACGCTTGCTAAAAGCGAGTTGGCGAGCGCAGTTTATTTCGTTTCCTGTGCTTCCGACGCTGCTGCCTATCGGAAGCATTTTTAAGCTAGGAAAGAGACTTCAAGAGGGCTTTTTTTGGATTTGGGAAGGGAAATGAGATACTGTTCACTCGAATGAATAGGTGAAAAGCGAGTAACAGCTCGAGAGGCCGGGTGCGCGTACCTGATGCACTACCTGCAGCCACCAACTAATAGTTGATGATGACACTTTTAACCTACTAGGAGCAGTATATTATAATATTTATTTATATATAACGTTACTCCGGGTAGATAAAGCCAGGGCCAGGGCCAAAAGAACTAAAGGCCAAGTTAAGCATATTGGTGGGCGTGTAGGTAGAAAACGAAATCAAAATAGTGATTACTTGTTTGCTGAATTGCCTATTATTATAAATACTTATAAACTTTCGCGCTGCATATTTACAAAACGGGAATTAGCGCGAACATACCGTTTTTCTCCAGACCAGGTTGCACCGGCCGTGGTCACTGGATCACTTCGGGCTAATTCCCGTTTATGCATTTAGTAAATTTGCCTATTATTATTATTTGCCCATTATATCGGCTTGTACGATCTGCGCGAGAAGAGAAGCAGTTGGTACATTCTATTCTTCTAGACCAGCAAGGAAGATTGTTAATGTTTTAAATTTAAGCTACCTAGACAAAGTAGTTTTGGCTTGGCGGACGATAGTTAATAAGGATAATGGACAAATAAAAAAAAAATATCTTGCAAAGATAGGTATCTTGTACTTTTAGTTCTTAATGACAAAGAGATATAACTTATTATCTAAAGTAACTCTTACGAAGTTATGTTTATTAAATTATATACATAATGTATTCCAAAAAATCAAAAATGCAAATTTGAGAACTTCAGAAATTCTATCGGGCTCTACAATTACTTATTCTTATGTTCAATTATGGAACACGCACGAACTTCGTCACTATCGATCATGGCCTAACTTCGTAAGTGGCAGGGTTAGTTCACACTGTTCGAGTAAGGGTGCTTTTCCACTAGCGTAGTCACCAAACACTTATTTACGATCAACCTGTGTCGCTTTTGTAATATTAACTATTTTATGATAATCATATGATCAGATGGCCAGAGCTAAAGCGTCTAAACAACTTATTTTTGCTAAATTTAATCCTTTGTTTAATTGTTTCAATGATATTCATTATATTATTCATTTTGAGAAAACAATTCATTTTATGTTATTCTAGTGATGAATCTTTTATAGTACTTATATTTGGAAGTTATGAACACAAAAGCAATTTTGCATGCGGCAAAGGGAAACATGTAATACAACATGTCATATATTTTAAATTATTCGACCATACTTAACACCTGAATGTATTTTGACATGTTTATGCAAATAAAGATTGTTATGACCCCCGCTCATTATTTCAATTACATTCGTAATAATTCCATATAATATAGTCAGACTAATTATAGAAGCATCCCTATGCGATAATGCGGTTTTTTATTCGTTTCTCACCTTCCATGGTGTGGAAAAGCATCTTTACGCGTACAGACAACGGAACTAGTAGTAGCCGTATCGAATGCGGTGGGAAACACTCGAGTTAGCCTTACATGGTCATAGCGCTACGATCCCTGGTAATGTGTCGATGTGTACTACAGAGCCTTGCGTGCAATTTAGATACCTAGTATTAGTACGAGACGAGAACTAAGTTTTAGATTTCTTTATTCAGTTTCGTTCCTATCTGTGGTTTTTATTCTTAACGATTTTGCATCAATGCTCTTCTAAGGGTTCTGTTACGAACTGCATTTAAGCAAATCATGAGTTTCGAAAGCGTTTACATGGCAAACAATATAGAACAAATGCTGACACACACAAGGGCAATAAAATAACAAGTGATCGTAGATATACGTTATGGCATCGGCTGGTTTTTATACATCATAGGTAAGTAACTAAAGACATTTGATATTCTCGAACAGGAAGGTCCTTATGTTTTCACAAGCTTGCAATATATGTTTGCATCTTGTTTTTGCAACTCAGTTTTGAAGCACTTACCGATTGAGCTGAAATATAACAAACTTATTGGGACACAAGTTGACTTCATTTTGGCACCAAGAAAACTCTCACACTGGTTACACTGTAAATATTAGGTGATAATATCTCGTACTCGTCCCCTTCTCTCCGATCTTCAGTTGAGGTATCACCCCTTACCTCAATAGGTAACTCAAACTATACACGGTGAAATTTTGATCGTTCTGGACCCTTAAAGGGATGATTCAGCCCGTTGATATAATAAAGCCCGCTTTTCCTATGGGACCAATGCTGGGAACTCAAAAACTTTTTTAACGTTCCCATACAAATTGATGAATTTTTTGTATGGAACTGCCCATTTTTTTTGAGTTCCTAACCTTGGTTCCATAGGAAAAGTTGTTTATATCGACGGGCTGAATCACCCCTTTAAGGGTCCAGAACGATCAAAATTTCACCATGTATGCATATAATAAGATAAATTACCCAATCCTACAAATTATCATAATATGATGCTAATACGATACCCACGAAAAATTAAAGTGAAAAGTTAGTAATGAGGCGAAAACGATTAAAACTTCTTCCATCTACCATTGTTCGAGGCAGTCAGCTTTATGACTGACTGTTGCTAAAACTTCACAACTGGTAATAAATTTTGAAATTATAACGAGTGGAGTTATAATGTAACTTATAATATTGCTACATTTTCATTATTCGAAACGAAATAGTATTCGTGTTGAAGAGAACGCTACCAAAGAATATATACATACGCTACCGCTTTGTAAAGCGTATTATGCTGTATTATGTCAAAAAAGTCAAAAGTCAAAGATTTTTATTCAAAATTGGATACATGTATCTCTTTTTGAACGTCATATTTTTATTTCTTATATATTTTTTTATATATGCAAAATTGAAATACTACTAGCGTTTCGGAACGACCACTGGTGAGAAGAATACGCCGAAAGAAACTCAATCCAGCCTTGGTCCCTACGTGCCTGAAGGGCTCTGAATACATTGTTAACATTAAATACAATTTTTCATACTATAGATTAATTTTAACATTTAATAATTGTTAACATTAAATAAATTTATATAAATTTCCACGCATTTTTATCAGTAATATAATCATCAATGCAGTAATAAGCCTTTTTTATTAACTGGTTTTTTACAATCGTTTTGAACTTAAGTAAAGGCAGACCTAATATTTCTGCAGGAATTTTATTATAGAAGCGTACTCCTAAACCCAAAAATGAATTCATAGTTTTCTGCAATCGCAATACTGGTGTAGCTAATTTATTTTTATTTCTCGTGTTTCGGTCATGGATATCACTATTTTTCTTATATAAATCAAGATTATAGCGCACAAACATAATATTCGCAAATATGTACTGAGAAGGTAAAGTTAAAATATTTATATCTTTAAACAATTCTCTAAGAGATTCTCTAGCACCAAGTTTATATATAGATCTAATAGCGCGCTTCTGCAGGACAAATATGGTGTTTACTTCTGCAGCGTTACCCCATAGTAAAATCGCATAAGACATAACACTATGAAAGTAACTGAAATATACCAAACGCGCAGTATCAACATCAGTCAGTTGTCTAATTCTCCTGACAGCATAAGCTGCAGAACTAAGTTTACCCGCTAACGTAGTAATATGGGCACCCCATTGAAGCCCGGCATCAAGAGTTATTCCAAGAAATGTTGTTTTATCAGTTAAATCTAGTGGTTCATTATCCATTACTATTTGTGTTGGAATTTTTGTAACATTTGGTAAGCAAAATTTAATACATTTCGTTTTCTTAGCGTTCAACAATAGATTGTTCGCTGTGAACCAATCCAACACTTGAGCTAAAGTACTATTAACCACGTCAAAAGAATTAGTTTGTCTATCAATTTTGAAGACAAGAGAAGTGTCATCGGCAAATAGTACAGCCTTACATGTATTGACACAGTAAGGTAGGTCATTGATGTAAATGAGGAATAACAGAGGCCCTAGGATAGAGCCCTGGGGTACGCCCATCTTAACCGATGATCCGGAGGATTGTACCCTATCTAAACTAACTTTTTGAGTTCGGCCACTTAAATAAGATTCAAGTAAATCGCGAGATTTACCTTTTATTCCATAGTGCTCCAGCTTGGAGAGAAGGGTATTGTGGTCTACGCAATCAAAGGCTTTGGAAAGATCACAAAAAACACCAATAGCATTTTGTTTTCCCTCCCAAGCATCATATATGTATTTCAACAGAGCTACACCCGCGTCTGTAGTTGACCGACCCTTTGTAAATCCATACTGTTCACGATGGAAAAGGCTATTTATGTTAAAAAAAGCTAATAACTGATTAAAAATCATTTTTTCAAATATTTTACTAAGAGCTGGCAGAATAGAAATGGGACGGTAATTAGTGGGATCATTTTTATCGCCAGATTTGTACAAAGGAATGACTTTACTTAACTTCATCAAGTCAGGAAATGTCCCAGTATCTACACACTTATTAAATATAGAAGCTAAATATGGTGCAATTACTTCAATGATGTTACTAATGACAGCTACAGAGATATCCCACAAATCTCCAGTTTTCTTATTGTTCAAACTCTTAAATGTATCAATGATTATTTGAGGTGTTACATGTTGAAATATTAAATGATTGTTACATTCTGGTATACAGCTTGTTAATAGTTTTTTAGATTCCTCAGATGATGAACGTAAGGAGGCAGTAGTATTTACGGGAATGTTAGTAAAGAAATCTTCGAAATATTTTGCGACGTCTTCATTAGTACTGAGGATCTTATTATCTACTTTTAATTCTATTTTGTTGTCACGATTTTTAGTTTTCCCGGTTTCCATGTTAATAATTTTCCAAGTGGTCTTTATCTTATCATGAGAATCTAGAATAGCTTTTCTTGTATATAAAGATTTTGCGCACAGGCACGCCTTTTTAAAAACCTTAGAGTAAGTTCTAACATAATTAATAAATTCAGTATTTTTATTGTAAGCTTTCATAGCTAATAATTCGTATAACCTGTTTCTACTAACGTAAATACCAGTTGTAGCCCATTCACTAAATTTTTTACCGATGCGTTTAGTACATTTTTTAATTTTGAATGTATTGTTGAATTCCGATTCAATAATACCAAACATTTTATTATATAGAGCATCCGGATCATCTCTAGTTTCTTCAATTAGGGGCATTTTTTCAGATATTTTTTTCTTAAATACATTTATTTTAGCTTTGGTTATAGATCTAAAGGTTACTTTTGGTAAGTCTACTTCTACATCATTTATAAGTTTTACAAACTGACCGTAGTGATCCGAGGTTAGATTTTTAGTTATATATTTGTCAACAGCAGTGCAATTGCAGAAAACATTATCTATGCACGTTGCAGAATCTTCAGTAACTCTAGTTGGTTCCAAAAACAAATTAACCAAATCAAATGATTTAAAGACATTTAAAAATCGAACACTTTCAGTTGTTGTAACTAACAAATCAACATTAAAGTCACCGCACACTATAATATTTTTGCGACAACAACATAATTTTCTCAAGACATCTTCAATAACTGATTCTAAAGTATTATAATCTGATCTTGGGGGTCTGTATACACATACTATAATATAATTCCCTAGTTCGATACATGACAGCTCAACATTACAATCTACCGAAAGACTAACAATATCCTTACGTTCTTTACATTTTACGTCACTTCGAGTTAGAATTAAGCTACCGCCTTTCTCTTTAGTCTCTCGGGTGTAAGAGCTTGTCAATAAATAATTTTCTACATTGAACTGTTGCTGGTGCGAATGCATAAAATGTTCAGTCACACAAACTACATGCAAATCTTTACTGTTTATAAACAACTCTAATTCTAACAATTTGCTAGTCAGGCCTTGGACATTCTGATGAAAAATATTTAATTCTTTAGCCTCGACTGTTGTCTTATTAATTAGTTTAAATCAGACTGATGATTTTGTATTTTAGGTATATCATTAGTTGCAATACCTGTGTCAAATTTAAAATTATTTGCAGTTGTACTACATACAACAGAAGTTTGTAAATTAAAAGCTACTATTGTAGCTATTTGTCTTTTAAAATTAAAAGGAAGATACATAGTATCGTTAGTCAACTTAAATCTACTTATAAACTTATTTATATCTAAATAAAAAATAAAATCGCCATGACGATACGTCATGTTGTACATATGTACATTTAAATTGTGTATGTGCTCGTTTCTTTTCCTATCTAAAGATTCCGAATACGGAAAGGCACATATCATAAATTTACATTGTGTTCTTTCATTTATATTAATTAATTTGTCCATACTTTGTTTAATATTCCTTTTTGATACAGAGGAACTGTCACCACATAATATTAATATTGTACAGTTTTCATCAAGACTGTCACAAGTAATACTGTTTACCAGGTCTAAATAAGAAGCGCCGGGTGTACATGTGTTGTAGACAGAACAGTTATGGTTGAGGTGACTCAAAATTATGCTACTAAGACCTTGACCTAATTTATCAGAGTATATAAATAATTTGTTACAAAACCTTTTTTTATTAAAACTATTTTCTATCGTACCTATCCTTGTTTCTAAGTTACATTTACCAGTATCACATTCTCTAGACTCGGGAACAATGGCTATTACAGGTGACATTGTAATTGCCGTTTCAGGAGTACTATAGCACTGCTGTTTTTGTAAGAGAGCATCATACCGCTCTTTATTATAGTGAGCTTCAGCCACAAATTCTTTGGCCTCTAAAATATATTTACTTATATCTTTTTGGGACAATTCATACATTTTTGATAAATTATTTAAGGACTGTTGCAATTCCGAGACCTGTGACTGCAACTCATGAATCTCGGTGTCATATATACGGCTAGCCATATATAGGTCATCTTCACATGATCTAAGTTCCTTAGACAAACACAGTTTTTCCCTACTTAACTGTGCTAAAGATTTACATTTTTTTTGTTTAGATAATACTTTCTTAGTGCGTTTTATTATTCTATTAATTTTTACATACTTTTTAATTTTATTATGACTATTTAAAATAAAATACTGTGACTGTGGAGTACTCGCAGGTATTTCCATGACCGGTCCCGAGCCACACTCCATGAGTTCGCTGTACAAATGAAGCGTTTTGTTACATATTTCGGCATCTTTTTGATCTTGTATCTCTAATGCAGATTTTTGTGCATCGTATAAGCTTTGTTCTAACTCATTTATGCGACATAGGGCCCGTTCATGTACCATACGGCACTCGTTAGCTTGCTCTAAGCATTCTTTCAACCTAAGGTTTTCTTCCAACAATTCTGTACTGTTATTGTGAAGACTTATACATTCATTTTTTAATTGACTATGGCGATCATTTATTTTCTGAAATTCTTCTTCAGATTCCTCCCGTTCCAGTAACAGTTGTGCCTTATCCTCACGACACGCTTTAAGGTCAAACAGGGCTTGCCTCAGCTTCATGGTTAGGTCTTTGATAGTGGCCTTCCGTGTCATCATAGTGAATGAGGTGGTCAGTAACTGAAAATATATTTAATTATGTAAGTAAAGGTAAACTATACTTTAAGAACTCGGAGGGCAATTTTTTGTACTTAATAAGACAATTTTATTATATTATTGAGAATAACTACATAGATATTTAAAGCATAAATGAAATAAATTAGCTGTATTCTTGCTATAACTATTGTTTTATAGTCATCAACTCAGCTTTCACAAGCTTAGCGAGACCTCAAAAACAGAGTGAGTTTTATGTTATATTAAAGGGGTCAGTAAGTAGAAATTAGAGTTTTATTGTATATCAAAATATATAAAAAATTATGCAAAAGTTAAAAGTTAACTTCACCAATTTATATTTTTTTTTTTTGAAGTAAGTAGGTAGTTTACATTTCACAATCTGCCATAAAAGAAACAAAAGGGATACAGCAGATTTTGCGTTGCAGTGTATAAAGTATTATTTGTTACTGAATATATAAGCCTATAGCTGTAGTTTTAGGTCGTCATCACCGATTGCACTAGGTAAACGGTGCGAGATTCAAACTGAGCTTCGTAGGCAAAATATAGTTCACTGCTATTGCTACTTTAAAATTAAGTTTATACTGATTATTGTTTTTGAAGATACACTGCCTATCATGAAATTATGAAACAATATACTCTCCCGGTTAAAATTGATGATGATCCACGAATTTCCTTTGTTTGGTTTGACAGCTGAACAAATCCAACCGCCGGCGCCGATCTTCTAGTTTTTAACGTTGATTCACGTTACTATTTCACGATAACTTGTTGCTTCCATATAACTATTGCCTTATTTTACGTAATTAATTTAGTTTTACATACAATTGTTCACAAATAATACACAAAAATTATTTAAATTACGGAACAGATGATTTTGACATGTCACCCGGGCGCGTTCCGTTTCCTATCTGTTATATATATGTATATATGTTATCAGGAAAGCGTATTTCATGCTAAAAGGGCAGTTTGTAATTAATATATTTATAGTAAACAACTAATAGGATGTAAAATTTATGTAATCGTTTCTTAAAAAAAAACTGTTGGTCAATTTTACACGGTAGGTACATTTATCGGGAATTTAAGTCTTGATCGCATGCACGTTTTTCAAAGAAATAAAAAATACCCTTACCAAAATATTAAGGTCTATGTCACTCGGAGGGTATGAGGGTTCTAATGATACGCATAAGTCCAAATCCTTTGACGCATTTATAAAATATGGTGGAATGAAAAACTGACATACATACAAACATTATACATATTAATGGAAACATAACAATACTTGATGAGTTTAATTGAACCCCACTCAAATAATAATTTTAAAATGATTAATTAACAATATTATAAATACATTTTTCCTGTCCAATCGGAACAATCGGAATCTTTTAACCAACAAAAAAAAACATAAGTTTCAAGCATATAGCTTTGAACTAAATACAGTAAAACAGTAGTACTTATATAAAAACCTATAAATCTCAAATGCTTCACATGCATTACATAATGATCACATGATGATCAATGATCATCCCATATAGAATCATATGCACAAGTGTCGCACGTCTGAGCAGTAACGAGTCGAAATGACTTAAAAAAAGTAAAATAAGTCTGCTCGTGGGTATGGGAAAGTTCACACGTGTTAACTGTACCATTGGGATGGGATGGGATTTAGTGAATGAGCGAAAGCGGAAAAGCGCAAGTGGATAAGATTGTGACTCGACTAAATGTAAATTGCAATTTCTTACGTGAGTAGGTAATTCATATTTGAATGATATGAAAGGATAATATTTTATGTAAAAAAACTAACTTTAATCAAACTACTGAGCCATTTTTGATAAAATTTTAAGGGGACTGAAAATAAGCAAATATTTTTTTTGTTTTAAAATCGGTTTGAAAATGAAGAAGTTAGTAACAACCATTAAAATATACAACTTTTTGTAGTCTGTTAAAAAAGTAAAGGACATTATTGAAAGCGAAATAACATACTATGTTCAGAATTATAATTAATAGGTGAGAGAGATGGGAGACAAATGCCTTATAAATATAATTTGCAATGAGATATTTTAAGTAGTTCTATCTTTAGAAAGAGAAAGATAAATACTTGAATCACAATACCAGAAAGGATATAGTTAACTGCAAGTACGAATAGAATACCATTAAGATTAAATTATTATTTAATCTTAATGGTATTCTGTTCGTACTTGTATTATAATACTATAGAAAGTTGGTACAGCAAACGACCGTTACGGAAAATAGTTTTCTTTGGCTGTGAAAAACGCTCTACTCTATCAAAGTAATCACAGTCTTATTAACCGCCGCACAATCGAGAGATCGGGCCAAGAAAATCTACGAAAGCAATTAAAATGATAACATTATTAAAAATGTACTTCTATAAGAAATTATGTACTTTTATAAAAAAACGAAGATAAAGAATACCTTTCGTTTTGACATCGAGAATGTCAATAATATACTTAATCTTAACTATCTACCCTAATATTATTAAAGAGAAAAGATTTGATTGTTTGCATTGAATACGCTCCGAAACTACTGGACTGATTTGGAAATGCCCTTCACCATTAGAATCCTACATACCTAATCCCTGATAAACATGGGCTATAGAATTAAAAACTTATATTTACCCGTGTGAAGCCGGGGCTGGCTGCTAGTTCATAATTAAGTTTAGCGTTCTTGATCCAATCTTACAAGAACGTAAAAGGTTTCAAGTAAAGAGACCTGTCATATCGTTTCTCAGCTTTAAACAATACAGTTTTTTTACAAATTGGTTTACAGCTATTGTCATGAAACAAATGAATGAGTCAGTTGAAAAACGTCAAACCGTGCTAATCGTACAAATGACATAACACTTTTTGGCAGGATGATGAATCGAGAGCCGTCGTAGAAAACGCTCAATCGTTAGCGACCAAGGCTATTTTTTCCCACATTTGCTTTTTTTCTTCACTCGATCTGATCTCACAGTCGAAAATAAATGCGTATTACCAAGGCGGTAGCTAGGGATGGAGTATTTACACATCATTATTGAATTTTAAACATTGCTTAAATGTATTCAAACAAATATTCATTTGTACAGTTTAGAGAACTCAGAAAGTTGGCAAAAGGAAGAGGCAATTCTCACAAGATTCTCAGTTGCTTGCTTGCTTTTCGGGTGTGTATGTGGCAAGCACTTGTTAGATTTTTCAAGGATTTGAGATAACTCGTATCGTGTCTAACGATAGCGGCGTCCCTCTTATTGGGTCCGATATTCAGGATGGTATAATACCCCCTTAAGTATGTAGTCTTTTTACTTTACTGCCCGCCTCGTTTGTTGGTAGGAAAGCTAGACTGAGCTATTGTTCAATATTCAAAAAGCTCAATTGAATTATCCAGACAAAGCCCTGAACTTTGACATAGACTTGAAAAGTTTAGACGTTGAAGTTTACAAGTTTCTCGAGCTTATATTTGAATTTAGAATTTGTTAGGGTTCGAATTAGAAATTTTCACGCGAATAACACCGATATTCATTTTTACGTTATTAAATAGTTATCTTCGATTATTGGGAGCTTAAAGGCCAAAGCAATTAAGCCATTTAACAAAAAATGTCTTTATAAACTTTAAGTAACAAAATAAACTACTTATAATCATGATCTTCCTATATTTTCAATGTTTTATTTATTAGCAATATTTTAAAAACTACGTTCAATCTATGAAATAGAGTTAAATAATAATAGATACAACTGAGTTTCCTTAAAACAACATTAGAAGCTGACATTTAATCTACACTTATCTTATAAAGAGGATAGATTTGATTGTTTGTGTGTTTACTTCCATCGAATAGGCTCCAAACATCTAAACCGATTAGAAAAAATATTTCACCATCAGAATAGGTGCCACATTATCCCTGATGAACAAAGGCTATTAATTAAATACCTACATCTATCCGTGCGAAGCCGGGGTGAGCCGCTAGTAGGTTATATATCTAAAAGCAGGAAATTTCCAACCAAATGTTTATCGCTGATACACAGGTATCTCTACCAAAGTTTGGGGAGTGTTGTAAATCACCGGTGGGCCTTTATATAAGGTCATGGTATAAAAGGACGTTGACATTGACGAGTATATCCATTAAGTCAAGGGGAACATGACGTGACCAAGTGGAAGTTTTAAATATCACCGGAATATATTGTAAAGCGGCACGCGTCAAGCTGCGGAAGGGTTTGTGAAAACGTGTTGATAAATTAGTTGAAAAAAAAATACAAGTACATTGACTAGACAACTTTATATAGGCAAATAATTAACGATTTATCAAGTTATTTTGCTCATAGTTACTGTCAAAAAATCTAATCGATTAGGTAATATTTTTCTCTTTGATTTTCTCGATGGATCAATATCGAACAAATGTCCTTATGTTGATTGAAAATGGTTAATTTTCATTTACATTTTTTTTTTCAAAGAAAGAAGAAATAGTCTTAAAGATTCCTTTAATCTTCTGTTTAAAAACTTGAAGAAAAAATGTCCAAGCAGTGCAATATACTCGTAGCCACTTGGACATAAAACATTTGCTAAATCATTACACCTACACCTACATCATAAACTTACATGTAAGAGGTATTCTTCTTCTTCTATCGTGTCAATGGTCCAAACGATTAATCTTGCCCAGAATGATGCAATCTTTACAGCCGCATCCGTGGCTTTCGCCAAATCCTTTCTCGTACAAGAGGTGGGACATTCGGGGCATGATAACAGATGTGGCATGGATTGCACAGCGCCACAGCTACATCTATCATTAGTGGTAAAGCCCCACTTTTTGCGGTTCTCTCTGAATCTGCCCACACCTACTCGCAATCTGTTGAGAGACTTCCACGTACTCCAGGGCAAGGAGTGACCCGGTGGCAGTTTCTCCGCAGGTGGCAACTGTGAAGCAGTCGTTGTTGGAAACTTTTAAGCCCAGAGTTCCAAGCGCGCAGCGGATGGTTCCTTGTCTAAGGGGAGATATTGTTTAAGAAAGCTCCGTCTGCTCTTCAGGCGCTATGTGTTGAGGGGCTGTTGAAGCATCGTTTGGAGTTTGTGTTACCATTGTGTTGTAGAGATTGGTTCACTGGTACTCTGCGTTACCGAGTAGCAGCTATCCAGGTGCGCCGGACGTCGACTGATCGTCACTCGGGGAGGCTCTCTACGATTAACTCACATGCTTAAATTTAAGAGAGGAGCTCGACTTTCGAAGCGCCTCTCCTCAGGATATACGTGAGAGGACATACAGGATATAAACTTAAGAGAGAGAGAGAGAGACAAAAATGAAAAGCAGGCGATAACAATTAAAGTTCAGGATCATATAATATTACTTCGACAAGGTTGACAACAAGAACTCACTCAGCAGACTGTATAGCGCGAATGTTCCACCACGGTGGCGGTTCTTCTTATTTTTGTTGAATTGCTTCGAAGAAAGTCTTGAAATTTAAAGGATACTCGTACGATATGACCACAGCTCACAATGACTCAAACTAAACTAAAAGCAACGGTAGCAAATAACTGTTAAAACTCAGGCTCATATTACCTTAGGAAGGTAATTGGAAACTAGATCTTACAGCAGACTGCATGGTAGAAGTGTACCACCACGGCTGTTGCATTTTAGTCGCATTGCCTCAAAGAGAGTATTGAATTATCAAAGGATCGTCGAAATTGTATATCAATCGACCAAAACAGAAAAGCAACAGTAAACGAGTAGCTGTTAAAGCTCAAGATCAAAAATATTACTTTGGCAAGTTCAGTTGGCAACACGGTCAGTTAACTAACAGCAGACTGCATGGCGCGAACGCAACCACGGTGTCGTAATAACTTTTTATTTATGTCGCATTGCCTTGAAGAAAGTGCGCTCACGAACGCAATTATCGTGATTTCATTTTGTCCATTTCTTATTGTTGCCGATATTTCGTGAACGTGATTTGGCGCACGATGATTTTGGCTTTTCTGGTTGATGGATGACTAATGCTGTTGATTGTTATGTTTTTTGGTTTTTATTTGACAAAATGTTTACCAAAGTAGTTTTATTCCTAGCAGTTTTAAAGAATTGTACTTTGAAATTCAATATTGGTGTCCAGCAGTGGACTTCTTGCGGCTGAGATAATGATGATGAGACAAGTGTAAAATCTTACCTTGCCAAGGAAGAATCGCCTGTAGTATTTGGCTGTGTCGTCAGTATCGATGTTATGCCGCCTTGATGCCTGCCGAGGGGTTCCTGGCTGCGCCCTGGGTTCTTCTTCTCCATCCTGGGCATCCTCGATGCCGTCCACCCAGTACCCGCCGCTTGGAGGTTGCACTATTGATGGTGGGGTTCCTACAAGAGAGAAATACAAGTTTGAACTAGTTTCAATTTTTAAGAATATACATAAATAAAATATAAATAAATGTAAAATATAATAATGATTGAGCTAGTTTTGACCTAAATCTGAAAATTTATAAATTTTGAAGATACGTTACACCACTGGACCGAACTACTTAGTACCTTCTTGTTAGTATGTACCTAGTGATGTGCTGGAGAGAAAAACTCTTTACTCATGAATTTCTTTTCACGGAAATTTGCGGGAAATTTCCAATAATTCTCGAGAATTTCTCAATAATTCCCGCAGTTGCGAGAAAGAGCAAGAAATTCTCGGTAAAAAAATCCAACACGTTCTCAACGTTCTCGAAAATTTCGAGCGTGGCACAACACTATTAGTATGTATTAACATATGCTAAAATGCTTTTATAAGTCTACAAAATGCCTTTGAGTTTTCCTTGTAATAGCATCTTAGAAATAAACACCCGATAAAAACTGCTCTACTATTATGTCTTTTATAGAGCAAAAGTCTTCTTCAAATAGCAAAACACGGTTGTGCAACAATTTTATGCGGTAAGCCATCTTCAACGTATTTCGTGTATACTTAATCCTAAACGGTTTTATTCAAGGTTACCGTTGTCACTGTACCCGGTTAAATCTACGTTACAAATTGATATAATTAACGTTTCAGGTTCGTCTTAACGTGTTCCGCGATGATTAACTTAACAAAAACATGATAGCTGGTACCTAACCAAATTACGTAATTGTTTGACTCTAACCTCAAATTTGTAGAATGCCTCAAGGCCTTGTCCCACATCCATTTAGTTCCTATCTTAGTATCAAACATGTTATTTAACATTGTCCTAGCATGTTAAGAGATAATTACCATTTTATTGAATTACTCGTAGGTCGTGGACGATGGTCAGGGGCAAGGGCATCGTTTAAAGGCTTAGAATATTATTTAAGGTTTTTTTAATTATCTTAAATCTCAGGTCTACCAATGAACAATGATAGTCAGTCTAGAAGCTACAACCGCCTTTGAACGTATAAACTAACACGAAGTACATACAAATCACGTACTTTCTCTTTCGGAGTAGAAAAGGGCCTAGGTCTGGAGGCCTTTAGCATGTTGGTGTATATGTCACGAACATACATGATACGCGCTAAACACATGGTGTGTTTAGCGCGTATCATGTATATCTCTCATGTGTATCTCTCTCTCTCTCTTTCATCTAAACGCTTTCCCGTCGTCAGACGTTGATGCATCAGACCGTGGTGGGCTTAAAAAACCCTTGTTATCTATAATTTGGCACAGTTTTGACGTCTGAACGTCTGCCTGACTCCAACCCTCCTTGAGTGAAATTGCTATTGACTGACAGAATCTAAATATCATTATCAAAATTGTTATCACAAAGAGCTAAAAATAACTTGCTAAGTTGTAGTAGCTGAAAATAACACAATACACTTCGCACATCTTCAAGAAAGTACTGGCGTATTCTACCTTTTTATAAGGAAACAGGTGATTAAGCTAAGTCCATGATATCATTAGGCCACGATTAGTAGGAAGTTTTTCACTAACTGGACAATTGTGGAACTGGACAACGGTATTGACACAGGGTTGAAATTTACCATTAAAAAAAAAACAATTGTTATACCAGTCAAAATTTGTATATCCCATACAAATTGCTCGACTGGTATAAACTGGTACAATTGTTGGTCGAATTATTTTCGAAATGACTCATTGGTTAATTCACTACTTCGCATAGTTCCAATTATGAACAGTATACATTGTTGTTGAAATGATGTGTCTACATGACACATTTTTCTATAAAAATATAATAGCAAATATATTGTATTTGACAGCTCCGTGGCGCAGTGGTTAACACGCCAGCCTGCGACACGGAGTGCCCGGGTTCGATCCCCGGCCAGGTCAAGATGGAAAATGATCTTTTTCAGATTGGCCTGGGTCTTGGATGTTTATCTATATATGTATTTGTTATAAAATATAGTATCGTTGAGGTAGTTTCCCATAACACAAGTCTCAAACTTACCTTGGGGCTAGCTCAATCTGTGTGATTTGGCCGTATATATTTATTTATATTTTACTTATATTGTACGTCAATGATATTAACATTCTGGTTAGGCAGTGTTATTATATTTTTTTTCTGTATGAGACTGTCCTTTGTAAACGAACACATTTGAACATAGTTCATTACTACAATCAACTACAACTTTAACTAGTCGGGGATGCATAATTATTGATACTGTCAGCTCCAAAAGTGGAGTCATTGTTTTGTCCATAATTGGACAATCATGTCCCATTCCGTATGTCCAGCAAGTAAATAACCCACGAAGCCTTAACAAACCAGATGATCCTCAGATTAAATAAATTAGCTGAAGAATTAATAGACATTGTTAATGAATTTTACCTTAAACTTCTCTAGTTAATATCCCAGGCCTTTGATGTAACGGGATTGTTTGAGACTTAAAATTTTCCGATATCAGATTTTGCTCCGGTCCGGTAATATTGCAAAAAGATATTTTAATCTCGCTTTAATAAATAATCATTAATGCTTATTTAAATACTTTTTCTAGAAATAAATAAACGAAAGACAGCTTTAAAACAAAAAAAAAGTCGTTTCTCATTCTTAAAGTAACACAAAATAAGAATTGAGCAAGACATATAATATAGGTGAGCAAATTTTTTCGGTAAAAATTTTATTAATATCGGCAATAATATTTTCAAAAACATGTTTTTACATAATAATAATTCCATAATTCCACTTAAATCCTTATTAAAATTCAATAGTTCCTCTTCCGGCCAAGACCTGTTCAATGGCATATCTTACATTTAAATTTCCAGGAATGGGTATGGTTGATGTATGTAGGTCTCCTTCCATAGGAGACCTACATACAATAACTTTTCCAAAGGGCCTGTACAAAGGGTCGTTTGAGAGGCGTGCATGGGGATATAGATCCAACAATCTATATCCTCATGCACGCCTCTTAAACGACCGGGGAAACAGTCGTGAACTCTAAAGGAGATATGAATAATAATAATACAAAATACTCAACAAAGAATTTAGTTCCTAGACTTTATTCGTCATGTAAGGCTTACAGTTAGGGGCTTGGTTTATTCTCTTGATACAGGTATCACAAGTTTAGTTGACGTTAACAGCTAAGATAATGACAATGTCATTACGTGGATATGTCATAAGTGGTGACCTTTATTGGCTTGACAATGGTTTAAACCTAGTAATTACTTTAATCCATATTTCTGATAAGACTGTATTCATCAAATACGCGAATTAAAGTTAATTCTTGGTTTAACCCAATATCATATCAAAATAAGTCAGCACTTTCGACATTTTATCAGCTGTACTGTAGTTGTCAATTTATTATAAGCGTTCAATGCATAAATAACATAGCGCTCATTTTAATCAAACTTTTAAAATAATGTATGTGCCTCGATAAAAGTTTTAGCTTGAAATAATAGTCTTGTGGTTTCATTTGTTTTCAACTCATTCTAAAACTACTATAACTGCGTACGTCGAACTAATCACATGGCTAATAAAAATACCTCGTCGGCCAATCTAGTCTCCGCCTTTGTTAGTATATTTTTACGAGAGTTTCAATATAGTCCCGACTTTCCTGCCATTGTCCCGGTCCTTTTTGTAAAGCTCCGCCGGACGTATGCAAACCTCGCGCAGACAGGCGATACACTTTTTAGAAAGGTTTGAGCCTTTTTTACATGTTTTATGTATAGTACGAGTATCTTAAGTATAACTACTCTTTGTAACATAAAGTTTTAAGTTGGATTTGAATAAGAATAAAAACCCTATTACAAAATATATGTTTGGAAAGTTTCAAAATGATAATCCTACTATAAATATAAATGCATATATATTTATATTTATTTCAAATAATTTGCTTCCCAAAACAAAAAATATTAACGATATAACATTAAGAGAAAGATAAATAGAAAAATATCACGTTCAAAATGCGATGCAGTTCATGTTTTTTTTAATTATTAGATTTTAACTAAATCAAAACTGGATGTACATCCATCTCTTTCAAAACTTTATCACAATCAAAGCCCTTAGTTGGCTAGTTAGCTGATTAAAACATTAATTAAATTAGAGCGCGGCATATCTTGGGAAATCAGGCTGTGCTAGTCTAGCTCGCTGCAGGAATTGTTTGCAATGCAGCGGGAGTACGATGAATTATTACTGTACTTTGGATATATCAAATATGTTTTTTTTTCGTTCTGTACAATTCTTGCAGTACATGAAGTCGAGCGGGATTTACTTGTAGTAAATACGTACGTATCTGTAGAGTCACAGTGTGTTCTGACCTGAAAACTAGTTAACACCTGGATGTCCTGCCTGCAGACGTAGACTACTATTGTTATGCATATTGTGTCTGGTCCAGTCGCCGTAAATGAGTAAAGTATGATATTAATACATTTAATCCTTACTAATATTATAAATGCGAAAGTGAGTTTGTTTGTTACGCTTTCACGTCGAAACTACTGAACCAATCATCATGAAATTTTGCATACAAGTTCTTTGGAGTACGGAGAAGAACATAGGCTTTTATCCCAGGAAAAAGTACTATTCCCGAGGGATTGACATTGACGCGGGCGAAAGCTAGTTTATAATAATTATATATGTAACCTCTTGTTATTAAGTGTTGGCATGGCATACAAATCTATCTGTGTAAGTATCATAAAACTATCCGGCGACAGATAATAGATTGGGTCACCGTAATGCCGCCCTAGAGCCATTAGAGATATTAATAACTGTCACGATTTGCGTAGGAGCCAAAATAACACATGCGAAAAAGGAATACAAAACCTATAAAAATAAGGCTATTTTCCAATACACCAAATCGTCTGTATAACAAAAATATAAAGTTGGTATTTTGTGTAGAGAGTAATGACATTGGTGACCTTTAATTTTTACTTTGCGGTAAATAAAAGACTATAATGATTTCGTATGACGCATATTTTGTTATTATTGCCTCAAGAAAAAATCTAGTTTCTAAACTTTTTGCTTACTTACCACATAAAAATAACGAAAAACATTCATTTCACCCTCCTTTCAGAACAAAACACCTGTTCAATGTCAAAGAAAAATCTCTAATGGAGTTTGCAAAGAACATTTTGGAAAATCGACAAACTTACGGCCGTTACCGTGAAATTGCAAACTCGTTTCGATACAAGATCATAAAGAACTTATGAATTACGTAGAATAGTATTCCCTGAATAGTACTCGTACATCTTGCATACATCAATGAAAACAAGAGCTATCAAATCAATTCAATAGCTATCAAATATCAAAAAACCTTACCATCAAGAAGAACTCCTTGATGGTAAGGTTACCTTTTTCATTTGCTTAGGTCTATCTTCGCCAGCACGATTTGTAGTTGTTCTTAAAGTAATATATACAACAAGAAAGTTATATAATTTATACTGGCAATCCGTCAGTCTTTCCCTGAGTAAGGCTGAATCTCAAATTTTAAATTGTTCACACTGTTTACATTACAAGTAATAAGAAATGCCCTAATGATGATTTAATCCTTACGCTAAGTATTTTTACGCCCGTGCTTACGCGAGAGAACTAAAATTCAGAGTTAACGTAAATTTTGAGCACACACGGCTCTGTTCTCGACATTTCCTTTACTATATTTTTATTTTTGCAACAATGCGGAGCTATTGCAGACCAATTCACTTCAAAGGTGGTAAGGACATAACTTATGGTTATATAATAATTTTCCAAGTGAGAATTTAATGAAAAATAAGCCAAAAGATGATGGAATTACTTGCAAGCAAAATTTGCAAAAAAAAATCTAACAATAGTGCTTGAATCAACAAATATGGACAATAGGCTAGTTTCCTAGAAAAATATAATTAGTCCGTCAGTTAAATAGGCAAAAAATATTAGATACGTATTTTTTTTTTTGTCGATTTAATAACAAATGATAAAGATATAGCCCTTTGAAATTCCGTGTGACGTCATAGTTTGCTACACTTTTTAGCAAACTTTGACGTCACAAGCCCCCACTCCTGAACTTTGACGCGCTTTATCTTTTCCATTTATTGTATAATTGACAAAAGAAAAAATACGTGTCCAATATTTTTTGATTATCTAACTGACGGACTAATTGTAATGTTATTATTTTGACCCAGGAAACTAGCCTATTAATTCCAATTCAATTTTATTTAGATTTTTTTTAGTATGTACAAACCTACTCTATAAAGAACCATTTCATTCAATTATGGTTAATATGAATACTCATCAAATCAAATGATGGCAGACAGCCTTACATTAATTAAAAGTTCAAAAAATTTCAACACAAGTTTTGCAATTCTCACAAACTCATTTCAATGCTGAATAAATGGAGCACACAGCAAATTACCCAAATGCAACAACGCAATTTTACTGCCTTTTTGGCATTCAAGAATTGTTTTGCTCGGATCAAGAGACCTTTTAATGAACGTCACAATTTTGGAATTTTAATGTCTAATGAAATTAATCTTCTGGAGATGTGGTTTGGAATTCACGATTATTAATGAGTGGACTTTTGCATTTGAATGCATTAATAACCAGGTTTTAGAGTAAGCATGTAACATACACTGTCACTAAATAGTATAAAAAAAAATCGCTTCCCTCTGTCTGTCCCTATGTATGCCTAGATTTTTAAAACTACGCAAGGGATTTTTCATGCAGTTTTTTAAATAGATAGAATGATTCAAGAGGAAGGTTTATATGTACATTGTACTCATGCGAAGCCGGGGTCCGAGTCGCTAGTAATAATGAAAAAAGTGCAAGTAGCATTAAATAGGCAAATATTTGTTGAGAAAAGATCAACGTTAAAAAATAACAGTATTTTACTTACTGTAAACAGTAGCTTTTTTTTCGTAACTCTCAATACGCCGTTCGATTACTACTTTGAATACAAAACGTACCTAAATACAGACTATCTATAAAGATCTTACAGAATTATAAAGTAAACTCTCACTTTTTTTAGAAAGTATTTCTTTATTTTTCATTATCAGTCCAAATTATTGTAGCGAGGTTAGTTCCATTTTGGTTGAATTTTTTGGTACAAAGTGTTATATTATTATTTTAACACAGCGAGTAAATGTACCCTCGAGATTTCTTTAAATAGGTAACTCAGCCCACTCATATGAACAACATTTCTAATGCAGCATTGCTGAGAACTCAAAAAATCATTCCTATACAAACCACCAGGGCAGCTTTTGTATGACGAAAATTTTTATAAAGATTGGTCCCATAGGAATAGTTGTTCATATTGGTGAGCTAACTAGTGAGTTAGCTCACCAAAATGAACAACTTTTCCCAATTTATTTTCGACATTCCCTTAAAGGAGTGCCTTTAAGGGAATGTCAAAAATAAATTTACACACTGTATAGTTTTATTATATTTTGCAAATTATAGATAAGTAATGTAATGAACATTATCCTAAATATAATTATGTATATATACGGGACTTAGGCCAAAACTTTTTGTTAAAGTCTTGTTACGACTACGATGGAAGTAACTCCATTGAAACGTCAACGGGAACAAATACCTAAAAGGTTCTCACTAAGTCCCGTTTGTATACTAATTTTGTGTTTAAAGTGCGATAGTTAAAAAAGCAAAATTATGATAAACATCCTAAAACGATTTGTACCTCACTAATATTCCGCTATTCTAGTCAACAGCGTAAAGTAGTGTGAACCTACTTCACCAAATTCATTAATCCATGTTCATCAAGAGCAGTATGCAGACCTCGTTATAACTTTGATCCTGCTTTCCAGATTATTTGGCGCGGCTTCAAGTTACACCAGTTAGATGATGTATAACTTCAATGGATGTAGTAGACGCGAACCGCAGATCTTCATTTCAGACTTGGCTACTTAACTGTGAAATTGAAATCTTGCGGTGCTGTTACTTTTACTTTTTAATATGTAAAATAGTCAATTTTGTTATAATACTAGCATTCGCCCGCGGCTCCGACCGCATCAATGTCGATCCTCGGGAACAGTATTTTCTTCTGAGATAAAATATACCCGATATCCCTGATCGATTCAGAAGATAGGGCGTGAAGTCGTCATAAACTAACAAACAAACTCACTTTCGTATTTATATTATTAGTTAGGAACTCTATGTATATTTTTTACAACGTAAGGACTTATAATAATTGTGACCTATCACTTCATACGAACATTTTTACTACAAGGCCAGGCCCAGGACCTAACATCACTTTATCAAACTTTGAGTACATTTTAATGAAGTAGGTATATGTTTTAATTTACGAGTAAAGTAATACAATTCTTTTTTTCGTGGTAACACTGTGGTTCACCAAAGATAACCCGTTTTTGGCAATACAGAGTTTAAACAATTTACATTTAATTTTAAAATAAAATAGTAAACTCCGACTTTATTATATTGCTAGAAATTGTGTTTTTTTCGTTTTAGTTTTAGAGATCGATTCATCCAAATCGTCAGAAAAGAACTTTAGATTTTTATTAGCATTGTAAGGAATACAAATAGAGAAAATTTGAAGCAAAATTTCTATTGAGAAAGTGAGCGCATTTCTTCGTTTGTTTTGTTGTTCCACTTTCACACCTCAGCTGTTAAACTGTTTGCCTTAATTGCCATGCACTTAGTCAACTATAGCTAAAAGGAAAGGTACATTGACTGACAGGATACGTTTCAATTTGCTTGACATGTTGTATTGTGGCAAAAAGTATGTTGAGATATCTTCTCATAACAAATCAAATATCTTCTTTTAACATTTGAACATCTAGGATTAAAAGCATCTTTTTTCAGTAACTTATAGTTTTTAACTAGTTATTTATAGTTTACTATAAAAAACGCTAGTTTAGCATTTGTTTATTAAATTTTACCCCTTTCAACAGTTATGTATATAAGTAATGTATAAGTCAATGTATAAAAAAAAAAATATAAAAAATAAAAATATATGTAACTAAAAATAACGTGGTTCTTAATTGATTTTACAAAATTTTACCCATAAAATATTCTGAAAAGAGTTCAGATTTAATTGTTTTTTTTTTGTTGAATCAGAATGTAAAACACGTGTTGGAGAGATCCCGCTGAAATCACATTATCCATGCTCTACTTTTTTTATTAAAAGATAATCATTTTAACCACGCTGTAGCAGAGTTTGTCGACTTTAAGATCCATACACCACGTCTGTCCACTTTATTTCTTATTTATTTTTGATGTGACAACGTCTTATAAATCGATGAACGCTGCCTGCGTGCACGAAAAAGTGTCACGTTCCGTATACAAGCGAGAGCGCAGAGAAAGCGATAGAGAGGCACGATCGGCTTAAGCGTACGGCTTGTGATGCATCTATCTCCTTTCCACGGTTATCACCTAAAATTACCGTCCCGTAAACCGATTTAATTTTTCTGAGATTCCACTGTATTATCACTGAATTATACCAATAGCTTGAAGGTATTCTGACGTACCTGCGTATGCGCACGTTTAGCAATAAGGGTGGCTATTGTAGTCACCAAAGAGTACGTGTAAAAGCAAATCAGCGCAGCTCTCATAACAGTCGCCGTGGCCGAAACCGGCCAGGAAATTCACAAATATTTCTGATAGATTTGATTGCAGTTTAACACAACAACTTAGTTACTGGGCTGTCGTTTTAACTGAACCAAAACCTCTTCAGAAGCTGGTATGCATCCTCTCAGTAAACCACTGCATTTCTAACGCCTTATCTGTAGAACATCCATCAACACAACACTTATATTTCATTGCCAACTAACCTGGTTTAGCTAGGGTTTCCTCAAGAAGTCTCCGGCTGGCCTGGCACGCAGCAGCCACTCGATGCTGCGCTGCCGTCGCTCCAGGGGACGGTGGGGGGACATGAGGAGCTGGTACCCGACCCTCGGTGTACGAGTGCCTTTCTGTTACGCGGCCTCCAACTGGCAACCGCGCTTGGGGCTCGGGTCTTGGCACCTGAAAATAAATGCGATTGTGAGCATAATGTCTAAGGAGGATAGATCTTTATACTTTTTTATCTAGCTATACCACCTGGATTGAATTGATGAAACCAAACATTATTTATTTAATGTATTGAAAATGTTAGGGATGTAATCAATCATCAAATAAATAAATTAAAAAGTTTACCGACGAATTAACTTGAAGAATTTGAGAACACTTTATCAAAGTACAATCGCATACGCAAGCAACCGTGACGGACGCATCGTACGTTGACCTCGCCGTGGGATTCCGTCATTGTTGCTTTTCATTCTAACTGTACCAAGAATCGTTTTGTGGTAGACCGATTTGTGACCAAACCGAAATACGTGCCCAATTGTAGGGCCCGCAATTTCGAGCCAAGTAAATTGAATTTGTTACATGATCTGTAAATCTGGGCCATTATCAATTTCCTTCATAAGCTACTTGATTGTGCGTCGCACGATCGACATTGAATCGAAATGTGTGAAAGTAAACGTAACGGAGATGCTGCACCGCAAACAATAGGGCAAAAACTGGGTTTGATTGTGATTATGGGTAGGTATATTGATTAAGTATACACACGGTGAATTTTCATTCGTTTTGGACCATTAAAGGGGTGATTCAGCCCGTCGAAATGAACAAGTTTTCCTATGGAACCAATGCTACGAACACATTTTTTTGACATTCCTATAGAAATTGTCAACATAACATTTTTGTATGAAATTGTAGTTTTTTTTTTTGAGTTCCTAGGTTGGTGCCATAGGAAAAGTTGTTCATATCAACGGGCTGATTCATCCCTTTAAGGGTCCAAAACCAATGAAAATTCACCGTGTATTAACTAATAACCGTTCTCTTATTTCGTAACTACCTTTTCGAATAATAAGTTTTTCAAGTATATGCACAAGAAACAATATGTATCCGTTCCTCTCCTTTTTCTGTCGCCTATTACATAATAGGCGACAGAAAAAAGGGAGAAAGAAAAAAGGGAGCAACTCGTACATACGAGAATATTTGCTCCCGTTTTTAATACGCAATCGTTGCTTGTTTGTACACCTTTTGCATTACAGATAGTAATATTAAATTCCAGATGAGTACATATACACATATTCTTAAAATGATTAACAAACCTTAGTGGTTTCGCTATGCTAAGTTTATAACTAAATGTTTAGTAAGATCTTTTCTATGATAATAAATGAAAAAAAAATACCTACTATACAAATTGATTTAAAAACAAAGAGAGTCGCTGTGGCCACCTACTGGTCAAGAACTGTATAAAAGAAAACATTAATAACCATTTTGACTCGAAAAACAGAAGTCAAGTAACCTCTAAATCGAAATGTCCGAAACACGATCTAAAGTTTAAAATGGGAAATCGACGGAAGCATTAGTCGAGCTGTTGACAGCAACTCGTAACAAGTAGTGTGGAAAACACCCAGCCTTTCCACTTTGATCAAATTAATCTGACGTCACTATGTTTACACCGCGCCTGAACTGTTGAAAGCCACATTATAATTCCCGTAAAAACAAACCGTTTTACTTTAAAAATAAAACTGAATTCTTTTAGTTCGATACATTTAAACAGAGACGCATTTTTTTTTTAAATCTACGCATTTAAAGCTTTAATCAAACACCGAAAACAAGATCGATTAATAAAATAAAGCGATGGAATCGGATTTTATTTGTAGCGATCCGATTCCGATTTCACGCGTTTCGTTTGATCGATATTTTCACGGAAAATGTTTTCGGTTCAACGGTGATTGAACGCGATATTGACCTGATAGAAAGCGTAGAACCCTGCTAAAAGTTTCAGAGCATCTGATTGTCGTATTAATACCAAACAACGGAAGCACGAATCCAATTTCGTTCCTTCCGCCAACTTTTATTATGTATTAAACCCAGATTAGGGTAATTAGTCTAGTTGTGTAGTGGAGTAAATATTTAAAATATATTTAATGCCAATTTCTTGAAACAAGGGAAATGAGACCATGCTATATTCTGTCTGTAAGGTGTTTTCTTTCTTGCTTATAACGATTAGAATTTTAACGCGTTAGATAATCAAAAAATATTGGACACGTATTTTTTCTTTTGTCAATTAAACAATAAATGGAAAGATAAAGCGCGTTAAAGTTCATGAGTGGTATGGTATATTCTGTCTGTAAGGTGTTTTCTTTCTTGCTTATAACGATTAGAATTTTAACTAGATCGTTCGCTCTTACAATAAAAATTTCAAAGGGGAAGTGTAAGTTTTCTAACCATAGACACGTCCAAATCAGTTCAGGGATTAAGAAATAATAGTGAAATAAAGAAACTCACATACATACTTGACAAACATGAATTCGAAATCTCTCCTCTTTCTCATTCCTTTTTGGCAGTCGTGTAAATACACAACCCCTTTTGTTAACACTGTCAGAGCACTATATTACACTGTTAATGTAGGTAGTTTATTTATGCCCTAGAACATCTAGGTATCACATTGGTCTGGGTGGAAAATGTATTCCTTTGTACTAATGACAGTAATAATTCAATGTTCCCGGAGACTCAGTAAACCGAGACAAATTAAATACATTAATTAGTGGGGGTGATTGTGGTTTTGTTAATTCTGTAATTAATTTATAGATACTATATAAGTATCATAGCGAAATGCTACATAAAACAAGAATTGGTATTTAAACAATTATAATCCCGGCTGCTATCCCTTTTTTTTTAATATCTAAAGACACTTAGGTTTTGAACCAAACGAAACCTTACGACATTATGATTAAAAACGGGTCACTCACGTTTTAATAAGTCGGGATTGCCAACTTAAACTCACGTGTTATGTTGTCGGGATTGTCAACTATAGTTTAACTAAAGCGTTAAAACTGAACAGTATGACTAGAGAGCCATTACTAATGTGGTGATCCGTTTTCAAAATATAATGTGAGTGACTATTTTAAATAGAACGCTTAGTTAGGTATCAGATCTTTTTAGTCTCCACTACAGGATCACGACCCTCTCTGTACTACTAGAGCTATACTTGGCCAGAGCACAGGACTTGGCCTACACTCTCCACGCTGACCAGACGGGTTGGAGAGGTCTCTCAGATGTTTTTAAGCTGTGTTTAGCTTGTATTTCCTATGTCGCCATCTACGACGTCCACGGGAAGACTTGGAGTGGTCCTATTCTACTCTGCCGGGTACCACACGGCGTTAGTTAGGTATATTAGAATTTATTTTTTTATTGACATTATTCTATAAACATACTTTATACTATAGAGCACCTGAAAAAACTCCAATAAAGCAACATTTTTACCGTAATTACCATATAAATAGCAACACGAAACTAATTAAGAAAGTTGTAAGTGCATTACGAAACGTGAAAGGTCGCAAATGCCTCGGCACCTGCTTGGAACCTCATTTTGAGTTTGTTTCTTCGTAATTAACGGTTTTGTTATAAACCCTTATTTAAACTTTAAGACATAAAACCTCTTTTACAAAAACATTAAGATCTAAATTCGTTGGCATGGAAAATTAGAAAGAATAGCCAAGTTGTTAGAAAAATTATATAACATTTAGATTAATTGATAAACTTTTATTAACTTTACACTTTAACATAAAGAATTAGGTTAAAAATACGCTTGAGTACCTGATTTGTCGCGAAAACATGGCCTTAATATGAAAAATATGTTTTAGTAACACGCTAGGTGTAAAACACGCGATTTTTCTGATTTCTATAATTGATAATATTTTAATATGTTAATTTATGTTTTTCTCAAAGGTCATCATGATTAATCATGGCCAATCCATCAATTGGAAAAACCAAACATTTCAAAAAACCTTAATATGTAAACAAATACAACCCTTCCATATTGAATTCAAGGTATAAAAAAAAAGGAAATTAGTTTTAGTATTCATATTCTAAAACGCGATTTCCTGAACATAGACTTTTCAGTAATATTATTATTCGTTTGATATGATTTGAACCTTATTGCTATAAAGTTAAGGACAATGCACCATCGAATATGTGTCATATTTTTAGACCGTACACGAATAGATACTGTCCCATAAGCGGAATGCATCGGTCTAGTTTGCTTGTAACGATTCTGGACAGTAAATATAGAATCTAGCTGGTATATTTTTATCAAGTCTGTTCAGTAACGTGAAACTAAGAGCTCACACTGGATCGAGACGTGATATCGGTCTCGTCTCCATGTTAATTGACCCTGAGATAAATTATATTTTTTTAAGGAAAAATAAATCAATTTGGTTTTCTTACTTTAAAAAAAAATGGTTGTCTGATAAGCGTGGAAGTCGTGGTAGAGCCACGCCACGCTACCGGCAAAATGAATTCCTAGAAGCATGAATGGGCCGGCTCGTCCGGGGAAGTACCACACTCTCATAGAAAATCGACGTTTGAATAGAAGCTTTACCGCTTCTAAGTTTCGTTCGGTGAGTGAGAGAGCCGGAGGCCCATCCTTCCCCCTCTCCCTCCCCATTTCCTTTCCCCAACTCCTTGAAAAGCCGACAACGCACCTGTCCAAACGTGGTGTTGCAATTGTCCGTGGGCAGCGGTGATCACTTACCATCAGGTGACCCGCTTGCTCGTTGCCATCCTATATCATAAAAAAAAGAGAGATAGATACGTCACAAGCCGAACGCTTAGGCCGGTCGTGTCCACTGACACTTTCGTGCGTGCAGCCAGCTTTAATCGATTCATAACACATTACCACGTCACAAAATAAGTTACAAAATACACGAAACAATTTCCAATTCGCGTAAACTTATTTGATGCAGTAGAATATGTATTTCATACCCAACTAAGTTTGAAATGGTTCAGAACTCATGCAGACGACTGGTCCTACAAACTAAATTACGGATATTCTCTAAATGAAAGACTGTCTAACACATGAGAATTTAGTTTCGCAGTTGGATATAATGTTAACATTTATGGACCAAATATATAGAAAGAGAGGGTGACGGTGTTTAAATCAGGAAATGACGATGATTTAACTTCTTACTGACGGACAGCTCAAAATAGCTAATGTTAATCTAAAATTCTAATATTATAATCAAATTCTTTTTTTATATCATTACATAACACTGCTCGGTATATTATTAAAATTGAAAATATATCAATTGGACGCGGTCATTCGAAGTCATGGTGGTATATTTAGTATAACATTTGAGCATAAACTTAAGGGACGTGTTTCGAATCCCACCTGTGGCTAGTTTTTTTTTCATAACATATTTTCAACTCTCATATTGTGGTACATAAATAGAAACTAAGCTAGAATACAAAGAATCCTTGATGATACAAATGTTGGAATCACGTCGATTTTATTTTTAAAGTACAAATTTCAATTTTAATTATCTTTGCAAGATAATACCTAACTCTCAACGCCATACAAGAAAACAAAATAAATAACTAAACAAAAATCCTACGAGGTCATATACATTATAATTTATAATTAACTTTTCACATAGAATTAGCGCTACGTTGCCTCACGTATGCAACATTAATGATATTCAAGATGGCGTCACTTCCATTCCACTGATGAATCACAATATTTACAATATTTCCGCAACAAGACCACGGCTCCAACTTTTCCAATAAGTAAATGGATGTTGCATTTGCTGAATGAGATATGACAGACGGTCACTGTGTTCTGACTGGTGGTTCATATTACACTGAAACGATTAAAAACAGACATATGCAAATTTTTACGACGTCGATAATAAATAAATAAATAAATAATAAATAAATATATACGGACAAATCACACAGATTGAGCTAGCCCTAAAGTAAGCTACTGCATTTATTTTCATAATCGCGAACATTTTAGAAATGCTATCCTAAATTATTTTTACATTATTTAACAAATATACTGTCTTAAAAATCGATAAAAGCCAGCTGCACGCACGAAAGTGTCAAGTTCCATGTGCAAGCGAGAGCGAGAGCCAACTACGCCAATCGTTCGGCTAATTATGACGCATCCAATTTTTATTATTATTATAGTGATAGTAAACTAAAATTCTTAACGAGACGTTTGTTTGTTCGATAACACTTACCTAATTTTTCGATTGTCAATGTGCACCGAAAATTTTAGTACTTGAACTAGTATTTGAGTTAGTTCAAGTACTAAAATTTTCGGTCTTGAATTTTTTATCATCTTGTACTGGATAAATACTTATCTAAAACTTCTTTATACTCGTACAATATAAAATTGTGTAAGACTGCCAAAATTAACCCTAGAATGGCGTTACCAAAAACATTATGACCACAAACCAAAAATATTTTCAGTTGGCAACTACGACAATATTTTGCGGTGAAGGCAGGACCTGTTTGCAGTTTAGAGCGACCGTCGACCTATGATTGGTTTGTGATGGGAAGTAAATTGCTTCGTGCTTCGTTCACATTGGGATACATTGAAAGCGCTGTTAAGGCAAGGAAACTTCCATTATATGTTCATGTTTATGAATAGCTGAAATTTAAAGACCGAGTCTGAATTTAGGATCTGTATTGCCATTATACCATCATTATCAATGCTAATAATTTGTGAGGGTTGGTCATGCATGGAGTAAGTTGATTTGTTTTCAGGGGTATCGTGTTTATAAGATCTATATAATACATGATACTGAAACTAAATTGATGGTTTTTAGATTATGTATGAATGTATGTTTCTCCGTAACGAATAAACTGACTTTTATGAAACTTGGTAGATAAACATTTAGATGTACAGGACACAGGATATGCTACTTCTATTTCTTTGTTTAGAAGTCGGGCACAGCTAGTTACATTATAAAATGTAATACAATTTATGAGAAATATTTTGATTAGTTTTGTTTCACCTGTCTCGTTATATGTTGACTTGTAAAGTTAAACGAATAAACTGACTTTTATGAAACTTGGTAGATAAACATTTAGATGTACAGGACACAGGATATGCTACTTCTATTTCTTTGTTTAGAAGTCGGGCACAGCTAGTTACATTATAAAATGTAATACAATTTATGAGAAATATTTTGATTAGTTTTGTTTCACCTGTCTCGTTATATGTTGACTTGTAAAGTTAAATTATAATGTATCGGCTTTCGAAAATTCAATTGGATTTCAATCAAAGTTCTGCAGTTATAATTCATGTCAGCAGATGTCTGTTGGGCGGTTGAGGGGTTAAAACAGCATATTTAAAAAATGAATTTGTTGAAAATCTTGACAAATGCATTGAAGTTGTATATTACTAATCCGAGTATGAAAAGGCCCGCAGCTATTTACCGGTCGCATGCAAATGTAAACACACGTGTCAACACAAGAGTCAAACATTATCTAACTTCAAACATGATAAGAGATAAGCTTTAGCCGCTTTCGCAAGTACATTGCTCTGCATTATCTTCAAGGACCATCCATAAAACACGAACTTATTAAAATTAGTATTATTTGAAAATTAAACCAGCACTATTTTTTATAGTGATAAGAATGTTGTGAATGAGTAGATGCTAGGTTAACCCTTAAAACGCTGCAAGAAAAACTGACAAGCGTTCAAAAGGTTAACCCTTGGACACCTTTAGCCGTCCACGATGAACCCTTTGTACTTTCAATACCAAATGGAAATTGACATCAGTCAATAAATTTATAATGTAACCCAATTTGAAATGGAATTTATCGACACCCTTTCTTCAGCCTCGAATATTTTAGAGATACGTACGAGTATATCTGAAATTCGAAGAGTACATCTTAAACAAACAAATGGAGAAGGGGGATGTGAACAACATCTTACAAACTTTGGAGACAAAGAGTACAAACAATCATTATAAACCAGTAGATGTTCAGCATCGGGGTGCCCTGTTCATTAAACAGAGGGGGTACTTCGTGTCCCATTGTTTGGCAGATAGTGACGATATTGCTGTGCCATTTACTCGTTCCCAGATAAAGGTGCTATGCGGCTACAGTTTGTAACTGTGTTGCCAGAAGATTACTTTTATAACGATTTTGCGTAAATTTTGCACCCCGTGCGTCCCCGTTTTACGAGACGCCTTATGTAACAAGATTTCTCTTTATTGATATTATGAAGGAGTACTTTTAAGGCAATACCTGAATTTTTCGCGGTCCAGTGCGCCCATTTTTGAATAAATTATTTAAAAGAAAAACGAAGTTGTTGTAAAAATGAATCTTATGTGACGCCCTAGATGAATCGTTAAATTATTTTATAAAGTATTATTCATAGTTTTAGGGGTAGCCGCCTCTCTTTAGCGTTTACATCGAAAGTGTTTAATAAAAAATCTGGTCATAAATTTTTGATAAGCTACGTGTTTAAGCGTAAAAAGTCTATCTATTAAACAAAAATAAAAATATGATGTACTAGCTGTTGCCCGCGGCTCCGCCCGCGTTAATGTCGTTCCCTTGGGAACAGTAGAAATGATAAAAATTCCATACAAACCCCTGCCCCTTTGCTTTTTCCCCTTAAGGGGGAATTTAATACATTTCACCTGCATAGATCTTTAGCCCTTAAGGAGGGGATTTTGCCCATTTCACCTACACAGATATTTTTTTATTGTAATGGAGAACTTCTTATTGTCATATTTCTAAGTAAATAAAAAAAATCCATACAAACTTTACCCTACCTATTCTACCCCTTCAAGGGGAAATTTAGACCATTTTAACTACACAGATCTTTTTAATTGTAATGTAAACATATATACTTATTTTTATACTTCTATGTCCAGAAATGAGAAAATTTCCATACAATCCCCCCCCCCCCCTTTATCCCTTAAGGGGGAAATTTTGTACATTTCACCTACACAGATCTTTTTTAATTGTAACCTAGAACGTATATACTTATTTTCATACCTCTAAGTCTAGAAATGGAAAAATTCCATACAAACTTTACCCCCTATTTACCCCTTCAAGGAAGAATGTTGTCTGGTTCACCTAAACAGATCTTTTTTAATTTTAATTGAGAACTTGCGTACCTACTTTCAAACTTCTAGGTCCAGAAATGAGAAAATTCCATAAACTTCAACCCCTTCGATTTTCTAAAAATCCTTTCTTAGTGCTCATTTACATCATAAAAAGAATCCCTGTGCCAAATTTCAAGTTTCTGCGCACAGTAGTTTCGGCTGTGCGTTGATATATAAGTCAGGTTTGCCTTTGGCCCGCAGCTCCGCCCGCATAAGTGTCGATGTCTCAGGAACAGTAGAATTATTAGTTGAACCCGGAATACATTAGTTCATGACTTTCAATGAAAAACCTTAATATTGAATTTCAATTGAATAACTTCAAAAACGGAAAGTTTCATACTAACTTTGCATCCCCGTTATATCCCGTTAAGGGATGATTTTTGAGAAAAATATTTTACTCGTGTTTCATGCCTTTTAGTAAAGAACCTTCATGCTGAATTTCATTCGACTAACTTCAAAAATGGCAAAGTTTCATGCTTACTTTGCACCCCTATTTTACCCCCTTAAGGGATTATTTTTGAGTAAAATATTTTACTCGTGTTTCATACCTTTTAGTAAAGAACCTTCATGCTGAATTTCATTCGAATAACTTCAATAACAACAAAGTTTCATACTAACTTTGCAACCCGTTTTTCCCCCTAAGGAGATGAATTTCCAAAAATCCTTTCTTAGTGCTCCCCTACGTTATAAAAGGAACCCCTGTGCAAAATTTCAAGCTCCTAACCCTTATAGTTTAGGCCCTGCGTTGATATGTCAGTCAGTCAGTCAGCTTCTCCTTTTTTTTAGTATGGATTACTATGGATAGTATGGATAGGTATAATGCTGTCGTATAATGATGAATTGACTTTGGATTTTAATTTTCTTATGTCACTTATTATTTTATTTTCTTTTGCTATATGTTTGCAGGCAAACTCATGCCTTGAGTTCATTCAAATGACGATAACTATTTTTTTAATGAACCGATTTTGATGTAACAAACTTTAAATGTTAAGCTGAGTTAAAACAAAGCAATTGGTGAAAGTTTGAAGTAAATCGGTTCAGTATTTTCGGAGATAATCGTGATCATACATACAGACAGACAGACAGACAGACAGACAGACAGACAGACAGACAAGAAATTCCAAAAAAAATTATTTGCTTTCTATTATTCTTTTTAAGTGTCCCTCTATCCATTTCAGTCAAAAATTCAAAATGTACAGACAAAATAATTTTACTGTTTTATTATATGTATAGATAACGTTACTTTTGAAAAATGTTAACTGGCAACATTGGTTTGAAATGGTGGCGTTATTTCAACATTACATTTACACTGAATGACGTTGAGGCTTGGGAAAATGTACAGGATCTCGCAATATCCCAATAGAATTTCATGGTTGCTATAAACAGAGCGCGTTTGGATAAATACTGCTTTATTTATAAGGTTATTTTGGCGTCTCACTGTCGATAATATATTGTATACATAAACTAGGGTTTATTTTCTTAAATGGGGCATTGTAACACATTAAGTATTATCTCGATAATAAAACTTAATCAAAGATCCAGATGTGTGATCTATGTGATCTAACAATTTTAAGAAAAAAAAACAGTATCACTCCGGGTTTGACGACAGAAGAAAAGAATATATACACTACGCGAAACAGAAGTCAAAACTTGAACATCGGTTACTTATACAGAGGTGTCAGTTACGGTAACGGTAACAGTCTCAAAACTTCAATCTTTTCTCTCATTTCAAAATGACCAACTCGCCTAATAAATCTTCACTCGTACCTTCAAAAATTATAAATCTTACTTTTGAATAGATAATTATAATCAATTAATTCAAAATACTTTTCCAATTTAGCGATATCTTTGTCGATCGTCAAGCCTGAGCAATAACAATCCAGACCAAGTAAGAAATAATATCTAGAACGAATTTCCGAGAAGAAATCAAAAATCGTGAATGAGAGCGAAGAGTTTCCTAGCTCCCGAATAATTGCGTTTATCGGAGCGTTAAATAAGCGTTGCAATCTTTAATCAGGTAGCTCGTGTTTTATGGTTCCGTGCGAAAATTGTTAATAGTAATTTTTATTAATTAATAAAAAAAAATAATAAAAAATAAAGTTTTTAAGTTCTATTACAACAAAAGTAGAATAATGGTATCATTTTATTTACACGGCTGCCAAAAAGGAGCGATTTGTTTTAAAAGTTGATGCATGTATCTAAGTATTTAATGCAAATATGTATGCGAGTTTTCAACTATGACTTCTAAATACCTCAACGAATTCGGGCGTATGAGGTATCGAGGTATTAGAGTCCTTCTTTTTGCATCTCCCAAGAGACATGAGCTAGTTTTTTGCCAAAGGAATCGTGATTTTTGTTTTAGATAGGCTTGTTTCTTTCTATTATGTTAAAATAAATATTCAGTCATACTATGATCGAGGGTCATACTGATTATTTTCCTATGATCGAGGGTCATACTGATTATTTTCGAAGTGTTAAATAGTCTATATCGGCTCATACCTACTTTTTAGCCGTTTAAGCTCACAAAGTAAAAGTTTAAATTTTAAGTAAAACAAAAACCTTAAAGATTGTAATTTCTTATTATCCAGATAAAGTTACGGTAATTCAAAGATTTATTTAAAGGAAAGGAATGTCGTATATTATTGCCGTTAAATAAATAAGTTTCATGTCTCATTAGGCATATGTGAACATTTTAATTGTTTTACTTTTGTGTCTCGATATTGGACAGGGAAAAGTTAAAATACCGCATTAGCACATACAGAACCCTTGAAGAGAGAGGCTTATTTTAGCTTGGGCGTTCTTTTTTATTTAATCCACGGTGCGCGGTCTGTTTACCTGGCTGTTGTCTTTTGTCTCAGCTAATTCGCCTTTGTTTACATCCTTTACTTTTTGCAAACGGCTGTTCAAGGGTCAAACTGGAGAAAATTAAAAAGTCTTTTCAGTACCCTTAAAACATTTTCATGCTCTATATTTTCATTATGCCATAGTTTTTCCTATGTTAATTGTTTTGCGACAAATTCAATTGCATTTTAGTAATCTTTGAAAAGTTGTGTCTTATAGAGAAAGAAGGTAAACATTGAAAACTTATTTACTTCTGAAAAATTACCAATTATTGATCTCCTGTCCCTTTCTGCTGGAATACCTTGCTTGTGTCTCAGATGTCAGAAATCAGATATTCCGAACTTTCATCTAGTTTAATTTACAAACTAGTATCCCGTGATACTGTTATTTTTCTTGAAATTCGAATTGTAATGTTTCGAAAGAGCTAATCTAATATCCATAATAAAATCCACAGCACTATTATTAACGAAAACACATTGTTTACTACGCTAATAATGCGTGCTAGGAAATTATCCATTGTTTTCGTTACAAGAAATATGTTCTATTCTATCCCGAATGCTTCTATAATGGCGGCCCGCAATGCAACGTTAAGCTAAGTTTGTATCGTATCTGATCTTACTGTTTTTATTTTGCAAGCGGATAGAGGTCATAATTCTTAGTTCAAAGAATAGTGTAAAATGGAACGGAAAAGAACACTTAACTAAGATAGCTTCTACTTATTTTTTTTTGTTTTCAGTTAGTTTATTTACTAATCTCTACTTGTAGGTTTATGTATGCATTTTCATAAACTCCAAAGTAATTAATTAGAAAAAAATAATTTAATATAAAAAAAAATTACCATCTTACAAATTATTCCATTTTATCGAGCTATCGACTTAATAAAATAGAATAAATGATGAAGTCTTAAATTTAGACGTAGCCAAAAATCAAAGAACCTAGTAATAATGAGACCGCAACACATGATTCAAGATGCGATGTTGCAATTTCTTGCATCACCCGTTGTCATGTTGAACTTGAGCGATTAGTTTTTGTTATCGTACTTGTCTTTGTTACTTGCTTCTTGTACTCGCAAAAGTTGATGTCGTCATGTCAAGTCACGCGTGGTTAATCTGATTATGAATGAAAGTGAATTTATAAAATACAGCGAGTAACTTAAGACATGCCCGTGAAGGGGCGACTCAGCCCATATGAAAAGTTGTTCGTTTTGACGGGCTGAGTCACCCCTTTACGGGAATGTCGTTGGTTAAATTACACACTGTATTATTAGCACATAATGGAGTCGGTAATTTTAGATTGATGACCGATAAATAGCTATAATACTTATTAGAAATATTTACCTATATTCTCTAAACTGATGATGATGGTTTTCCATGTTGTTCTGGGATATAAGAAAAAAAGTTTAATGTACCAGATGCTTCTTGTCCCGCGCAGATCGTAAAAGCCGAACGAGGAAATAAGCAAAAATATGAGGAACTATGTTATTAGGCGATGCCGGTAGCAACTCATCATTATTTTCTATATTCCATCTACACGACCACCAACATGCTATATTACATAAACGCAAAGTGTCATTGTTGCTCATTAACTTTACCCAAAGAAGAAATATTATTAAATGTAATTGTAATGTTTTTCGTTTTTCCAATATTTCCCGATTTCCGAATTCATACCGGATATAAATATACGCCCAACAACGTATTCAATTTAATTTAAATTTACGTGAAGGGGTGAAAAGACCAATGCTAGACACTCGAAAAACTGCTTAAATTCCATATAATTTTCTATACCTTTCAGCAAGTTGTTCATTTTTCTGAGAAATTTGTATGAATATGTCGAAAAAGAGGTAGGTATAATTTTTCTATGCATTAATTAATGTCATATAGTACCTACGTATATTACTATTTGAAACCTTAATAAAGTCTATTCGTACGAGGAGCAAGCCATCGCTCAAATTCAATGTGACGGAAACTAACGAGTGTAGCAATAACGAAAGTTGCGACATCGTGCAACTTGCGCGTTAACTTTATCTTGTTTGTCTGTGGTATCACAAATGATAATTTCATAAGTTACCCTCATTTTGAGAAAATTGGCGCCATTTTACAAACTTCTATCTAATAAGATGAAAAGATAAAGAATCGTTAAAGTTTTATGACAAAAAGCAAGCCATTACTGATATTGATAATATTTGACATGACTTCTAAGTCACCATTATAATTATAAAAATCTTAAAGTAGATTTAATAACTCTTATATGTCCTTAAATTAAATTAAATAAGAATACGCAGTATTCCGCAACTTTCGAAGCTAAAATATTAAATCTCAAGACCGAGTCATTTCTATTCAAATGACTTTATGAAAGCCCGTTCATATATTTTTATTATCGCACCTGATGCTCATATACGAGTACGTCACATACCGAACCACTTTCGTGTGCTCTGTGCATGGACAAAACAAAGTGAGAACAGAAGATTCACTTCTGCAAATTGATCTCTAGCAATGCAATACGGTCTTAACCACAATCTTAACAGTGTTATGTAACAACTAAATACTTGAAATCCTCATAAATAAGCAGCATATGCAATATTGTACAAGTAGCGGAAAAGAGGAAATTCTTCCATGCGTTTTTAAAACTCATCACTCTAAATAATGCTGGCTATATAGCACAGGTGCGAGCTATCAAATTGTTTTGGAAGGAATGTGTTATAAAACCAAAATAAAGAGAATCTCGTAGCATTTATAATTTGTTACATTGTATTGAATGCATCCCACAGAACATAAAGTTAAATATAATTCAACTACATATTCATTTCAATCAACGTCCTGTTCACGATCCATCTTCTCCACTCTAATTATTTTGTGGTACATACGTCTACAGCGAATCCGGCTTTATTCAAAAGTTCGCAATCATGAGAGTATTTCCCTCACAAAGCAAGCCAAGCCCAGGATTGCATCATTGTGTGAACAAAAATGCTGCAGTGCTAATTTTGCATGCGCCGCGCTCCCCGTGAATACCATTATGGGATCACGAGTAGGAAGTAGACCTCCAGTAATGAACCCGGTAAGTCTACAAAGAACGAAGCAAGAATTAAACAGACAAATTTGCTGCATAACTTTTGAGTAAAGCCGTATGTCTCTTAATTAGTTCTGATTTTAAAAAGAAAGGCTATCAGCTTCAACTAACACTGGTATTACTTTTTTAACATTGGCGAGATAAACAAAGAGTTGCAGGACCCAAAGCCCATGTATCAAAGTTGTAGAAGACGTATTAATTGCAGGGATTCCTATATATATTTCCACGAATCCATCTCCATAAAGAAATATTGTCGTAGCCGAACATCATTCATATATTGAGGTTTTTAAATAAATAAATAAACATTCCTGATAATTCTTAATAAATACGAAAACAATCAAAATATGCTAATGAGAAGCACACGCGAAATTTATAGGTACCTTGACATCGAAAGCGTGTTTGCATAAAAATGCGTAGCCCGAGGCTAGTAACAGGTTGTCCACGACAGTTACAGTTATCTGACACACATTGTCCCAAAAGATGAGTGCTTCCATGAAAGGGTTAAAGAGTTTTGTGATAAGTGCGCGAGACGAATGCTTAACGACTCTGCGTCAGTTTCGGGTTATTTTTTGTCAACATAATTTTCGTATGACGTGACGCGTGAAACTTGGTTGTTATATGAAACAGTAAAAGTAAGAAAATGGTTACAAAGGCCCGAATAAAATTTTATGTAGACAAATATTTGTGAATGAGTGAAATTCTTTACAAATTAGTCTAATTCACATTTCTTTCCGTGGCTAATGAGCGAAATACTAATGAGTTATGGGAGTGTAACAACTTAACAACGTTGCATGCTTAAAACGGAACAGGGTACGGCGGAGAAAGCGCGTAAGAAATGATGCGGCAAATTTCGTCCGATGTGTAGAAATATGGCAACAAAACAAACGCATAATTACGAAATAATAACCAGAGGCTGAGCAAATGCGTGCTCTATTGTGGCACAACGTATAATGCAGAGAGTAGAGCAGTGACGTACTCGTAACATTGCCATCATTCAAGCAGCCATGTCGACATAAACATTGTTCAGTATGACCATACATTCTTGTAAAGAGCAATGAATATACTCGATTTTGGGAAAAGCGTTTTAGTTAAAACATCTTTTTCAGCAGTTATAGTTTTATTTATTGCAGCCGACAGTATATCTATACATATGTTATATTTCTTTTTGAACCTTTATTAAAGTACTACTAATGTAAACATTAGAGTTAGGTCTCTCATTTATAATAGTTATTTCCACTTCTCTTTTTACGAATAAGCCACTGAGCTCAGTAGCTTGATTCTTGCGATCTAACTTTATTGCAATTTTATAGCCTAAGACATCCAATTAGACTGAAATCTCTCTCATACACACGTAACCAACAAATGCTCAGCAACTATTTTATTACCCAAGTTATGAGGTTAACAGCCATTAACACAAATTATAGATTTGCAGATGCGACATACTGTAATCTATTGAATTTAGGAACGCGCATATAAAACGCTATTTAAGATTCATACAGTTTACCCACACACGACAGGCAGCTAGGAAGCCTGCATGCCTTTTTCAGACGAGCTCACAAAATTTAAGCAATATAGCTTTTTGGGCAAAGGCCTTTGCCCAGCAGTGGGACACATGATGGCTCGAAATGAAATGAAATAGCTTTTTGGTAAACAATCAAAAAAAGGTAAAGCTGGCAACCGGCCGGTAACTTTGCGATATCATTTTACAGCACGATGAGGATAAACATTGAGGGTCATAAATAAATAAATATAGGGGACAAATCACACAGATTGGGCTAGCCGCACTATAAGTTGTTAACTTGTGTCGTAGCAATCTAACTCAACGATACTTAGTATATTTTATAATAAATACAAATATAAACATATACCTATATCCAAGACCCAAGTAAGTAGTTAATCTGAAAGATGGAAAACTTATTCATCTTGACCTGATCGGGAATTGAACCCGGGACCCTGCAATTCAAAGGGACTTGAAGAACAGAGGTTCTACTAGACACACGCTCGGGTGACAGATTATTCTGTGCGTTGCTCAAGCGCAATTTGTCGTATCCGTAGACGTGTAATTTGTGCATGTCCCAGGTTCAGACAATTCGAGCCCACGCTGTCGTCTCGCCTCGCTAGGCGCCACATGAATGTCTTGAATGACTTGTTAGACTCAACCCACTACTAATTATAATAGTGTTTATAAATACACGATATCAGCTCATTATTAAAATGATATGCGGTGTACGAGGAACTGTGGTTACGTAAAGTGAACTAGTTCCTAACATGGCTCGTAAACTTGTCAGAGTATATATCATAAATCACGTTTTCAATATTTTTGCTGTCCCTCTCCGTTGGTGGGTCCTACATCTCAACAATATAAAAACTTTTATTTTTATTGAGAAATATTACTTACTAGCTATTTTCTGCGACTTTGTCCGCGTTTATATCGGTTTTATCATACAGTTTTTCTGGGCTCCCGGATGCCGGGTTTCGAAGTATCTCTGGTGAAGATGTGATCCGGGACACAAGTTTTTGCAGCGCTCGCCAAATAATGATTTATAAACCCAATTTTTTGATAACTTTGGTTATAGGTATATGTATATTTGGTATTTGGAAAAATAATTTAGTCTTTGTTATTCGCTGATAACGTAGCTTTCTATAGGTAAAATAATTAATAAAATTGGTCCAAGTTTATCCATTATAACTTTAACATAAACATACAAACGCACGTTTTTACAATTAATACAATTAGTCTAGATAAAAAGTGGTTTTCTATAATCACGTACGTTTTAGAAAAGTATTTATTTACTTATTCAACCATACCACAATAAATTTAAATATCCGTAGAAGCGTCGGAAAAGTGATAAAAATAAAAACAATCATAGAGAATTCCATCAATTCAAATAAACTCGTGGTCGAGACTCGAATAAAGGCAAAACGCCATCAATCTGCGGTAGAGTTGTTCAAATCCAATCTAACGCACCGCGTCCGTCCGTACGCTGAAATAAAATGAAAAAATACGGGCGACCCAAAAGGATATGCCAATTTTGATCATGCAGTATGTAGAAAAAAGACTTTTTTTTAAATTAATATTTAAAATAATAAAATTGTTGTCCTGAATCAATTGAAAGTGGTTAAACTCTGTTCTTATTGTTCACTTGATTATTTCATTTAGAAACCTTTAAATCACATATTAAAAACCGATTCAACCAAACTACTGGACTGATTTTGATAAAATTTAAATAAAAAAGGTTTTTAAATAACGGAATTATGAGTAAAAATCAATAAAAAACAACCGAATTGAGAATCTCCTCCTTTTTACGCAGTTATTAAATGTACAAAACAGTAAGTAAATACCTAACCTAACTACCTAATTAATCTACTAATACCTAATTAATTTAATACATTGCCACTGTCTTTTATCCATTAAGTGCATTTGGTTAAGGACCAAACAGCAATAAAAACCTTTTTAATCAGCTGACAACCTGTTTCAATGGTCGTGTGACCATTGAAACAGGTAAGATAGCACAATAAAGGCGTCATTGATAAGTTTTGTCATAAACAATCTAGTGCTTCACGTATATTTTCATACATCATCACTAAAGACATTTGTAATGCTATGTCATTTGCCTTCAAGCAGCTTAAAAAAAAAATAACTTACCTACCCAAAAAATTGTCAGGTGTTATAAACTGCCTAGTGTTTCCCGTAAATTCTTTTTAAGCAGGCACGCCGTTTACATTAAGCCATTAGTTTCGGCTGTCATCACTAATGACACAAGTTGACTATGATAATTGCCTTTAGGCAGCTCGAAAACAAACTACATGCCTAACCAAAAATTAGTTCGCTGATAATACACTCTCAAGAAACATACAATTGGCATGGATCCGTTCATACACCCAGTATGATTTCATTGACCACTACCACACAACGCATACACACATAAAATAAATAGGAATACTAACTAAAGAACATGCTACCTATATTTTTTTTTAAACTTTCGCGCTTTAAACACGTAATTATGTATATAAACGGGACTTAGCACGAACCTTTTTATTATTTGTTTCCGTTGACGTTTCAATGGAGTTTCATCCATCGTGGTCACAACAAGACAATTAAAAAAAAGGTTCGTGCTAAGTCCCATTTATTAACATAATTATGTAAAGAACATGCTGTTTTTGAACGAAAATAATATAAACAACGAAATCAAATCGCGTGGTGGGAACAATTTTAGTTTCGCGTGAGAAACAAAGCTCAAGCGTGCAAGTGTTAAAGTTATGCGTTCCACTTCATTTACATTTTCCATTTGTTATATGGAAATTGCACTAATGACTCTGGTGCATTTTATAGTTCCATGTTAAAATAAATAAACGATTGCTTTCATTAACGTATTAGTTGATTTCTTTGAATCACCACATTTTATAAAACAAAGTCGCTTTCCACTGTCTGTCTAACCCTATGTATGCTAAGATTTTTAAAACTACGCAACGGATTTAAAGGCTTTTTTAATAGATAGTTTCAAGAGGTAGGTTTCTATGGTCCAAGAGGTAGGTTTATATGTGTTATTTATCGCACCCATGTGAAGCCGGGGCGGGTCGCCAATAACTTATACAAAAGTTGTAGCTCTCTAGAAAAGTAATATGATACATTGTTGCGATGATGATACAATATTAGAACGGTGAAGAAGGTGTCTTCATAGGACCATAACTAAGGGCCGGGACACACCTCCACGGAAAAGCGTTGTCCCGTCAACGTGCCTGCCAACGGCGCGGCGGCACCGTGTCGTTTACACGGTGACATACCTGTCAACGGCGCGGCGCCGTCTGGTAAAAAGCGTATTTCGAATTAGACTGGCTAAGGAGCGAGTAATTCAGTAATTAAATCAGTCGTGATGAATCAGTTTTATAGCGAGTATGTTTTGTTCCTGAATTACTCGCTATTTCATCAAATAACTAGGTACCTACGATTTTTGTTTTAACCACACGACACGCTGTAGATCGCATGTTGCCGTATCGGTCAACGGTGACAACTCTGTAGCGTACATGTGGCCATGCTTTAAATTGCCTATGCTGACTTTTCCCTTGATTAATTATGCCCTGTATTACAAACAAAATCATTGTTGCTCTTTTATAAACGAACAAAAATCTTTCTCAGTTATTACTACTTTGAGAACGCCCTAATGAGTACACTTTTACAATTCTGTAGCTCTTTACTACTTTTGTAAGACGATGAGAAAGTTATTAACGTTCTTCTGTAGACTTGTAAAACTATTTCAAACAAATCCATTACTTAAAGTATTGAATACGGAGACGGAGCTCAATAACACCCTATTGTGCACTGCACTTAATAGGTATCTCTAGCGAAAACATACTTTAGAACGAGTGACCTAAGATCTTAAATCCCGAAGCACATTTCAATATGTCGGTGCAGATTCTGTAGCTCTTTATTTCTTACGCTTTAACTTTCTTGATAGTATCAGGTGTCTGAGAGAAAAATATTTTCAATGATGTATTAGTTTCGACGATGTATTATGCAGTGTAATATAAACATTTCTAGACTTTAATCACTTCGATTCAAAATAGAATAGGTAGTGGTACCTATTACATAGCTGTAAATATTTTAAAGTTCTGATATTATGTTATATTTTATGTTTTGCATATATATAATATGACGGGTTATATATATATAAAAAATATTCCTTATCGTCTATTTGAACAAATCCTTCAAACTTGTATAAATTGCCCAATTTTTTTGTGCCTAAGCCAACAGTATCAGGACGTAACCGGTCAAAATGTGTACTACTACTACTACATACTGTCTAATCTTTTTTTATCTGTCCACTCTTCGTAGTTCAGAATAGGCGTTGAATATTTTGAAGTATTTTTTAAACAATTTTACTTAAAGTTCTCGTATTTATCAGTTCCAGAATAGGCGCCAATATCTGCATAGCTCGGGGCTGAGAATCGTATTGCGGCGATGTAGGTCGTGGGATTGAACTTCTAGGATTGACAATGGATTCAATCAAACGGCTCATTCATTATGCTGGCATCGTTCAGATCCAGATCAGATAATCTAAGTGATACTGATCCGTTGAACCTTGAAGAAGAACTAGGATTTGTGGCTTTATTTAGGACAACAGTGTTTGATTGCAACTTTGAAATGGGTATAGAATTTTTATTTACTATATTTTTTATGGCAACTATTAGTAATTTCGTAATGTGGTTTTCTATTTTCCTGGATTAAGTACCAGTAATATTTGGAAACTGCTTAGTAAGTCACGTATCGTTCATGAATATAAAAATGAAACTAGCGATAATCTTCAAAGATAAGCTAATGTTGATTAATCCGTAATGTCTTAGAAAGGCAAATGTGAAACGGAAATTTGACGAAAGTATTTAACCTTAATTCGTTGTTTTGTTTATTCAAGCTGTAATTCGTAGCACAAAGTTTACCTAATTTATTGACATAAATATAAAAGTATGTGCAATGTGTGTATTGTACGATTGCAATGAAATGCAAATGGATAAAAAGACAAAAATGGCGCAAAACATCTAGTTTTGGCACCATTTTTGGGACTTGTTGGACTGTGGGTAGGACTGTGTTGAGTAACAAAAAGAGATTTGAGATATTTTTGTTAGTTATTTTCTTATCACAAAAGTTAAATCCAAAAAATGAGAAGCATTTAAGTAATAAAATTATATGAAAAGGAATAACTTCGTTAGGTATATTTTTTTGTATATTAAATAATAGCTATAATGTATGAATAAAACGAAGAAGTTATAGTATTTTATAAGTAACATAACCAATAAAATAAAAATTAACTGATCTGATTTCCCAGTCTCAGTACTTGACGTGGCGTAGAGAACGTTCCATTTATAGAACGAAAATTTCAAAGCAAACGTTGATGTTATAAGCTTTTTAAGTTTGTCTATCAAGCAAAGTTATACAAGTAAAGCGGACGTTTACAAAATATTAAAAGTAACCCTTGGGGTATGTTCAGATCTTGCAAGAGAGCCGACAGTATTTCAAAAAGCTTTGCTGAATTTCAACTGAATGTTAACAAACTCAAGTGGGTGAACTATGTTCTATGAAACGACTTCCAAAAAGCTCTTTACAAAAACACCGATGCTTTGGTAAATTATGCGAGCTCCGTGGCGCAGTGGTTAACACGCCAGCCTGCGACACGAGGGCCCCGGGTTCGATCCCGGTCAGGTCAAGATGGAAAATGATCTTTTTCAGATTGGCCTGGGTCTTGGATGTTTATCTATATATGTATTTGTTATAAAGTATAGTATCGTTGAGTTAGTATCCCATAACACAAGTCTCGAACTTACTTTGGGGCTAGCTCAATCTGTGTGATTTGTCCGTATATATTTATTTATTATTGAGGATTCATGAATGAGGTAAGGATTCTCACGATACCCCAAACGCCCAAAATCGTTGAATCACATACAACATACTTACATACGTGAACTCGAAAAACATTACACTCTTTTTTGGCCGCTGTGTAAAAAGAAACTTCTACTTCGGTATTCGAATTTATAACTTTGTTAAAATGATTTTAAATAAACCAACTCGTATTAATCTTATACTACACGAGAAGGTTGTAATTAATATAAAGGTTTGAGAAATTTGCCAAGGAATATTAAGTATTTTGACGTCTTATAAATCGAAGAACACCGGCTGCACGAATAAAAATGTGTCACGTTCCGTGTGCAAGCGATAAAGACGCACGATTGGCCTAAGCGTTGGGCTTGTGACGTATGTTTCTCTCTTCCACCGTTGGCACGTAAAATAATCGTCTGTATTAATCGTAGTATTTCATTGCAAACCAGAAAATTTATAATTTAATTTATACATAAGTAAATAATAATGATGAAGTATAATTTAAAAAATTATGTTAAATAATATGTGGGTATACTCGTATTTTATTAACTTATACCTTTTACTCCTATTTCAAATATAATTGCTTGTAGTTAATTAACTTCAAACTTAATTTTAATAAACGACGCAAGTGTCCGTAAGACTTGACTTTCATGAAAGTATATTAACCTAAATCCAATTAGTTCTTTTTGTTATTTTTAATTAAGTTTATATTTTATGTTCTGAAGTTTAATGCAATATCAACTTGGTACAATCAGCAACAGAAATACCTTGCCAGGTCCTGTATCTATATCTTGAATTTTCTCTTAAACCATAAAAAATATAAACGTGAAAATTTATATTAAGAAAGGCTTCATTAAAATCTTTGTGTATATATTTTTTATGTTATTATTATTTATATTTTAAGAGAAAATTCAAGATATAGATACAGGGCCTGGCAAGGTATTTCTGTTGCTGACTGTACATGACCTATACTCAACTATCGCTATCTAGAAATAATAAATGAATTGAGCTAAGGTAAAGTAGTAGACACTCGTTTACCTTAGTTTTAGAGACAACAGTAAAACCAGAGCAAAGATTTTCAATCTATGCTACCAGTTTTGTAAGAACACACTATGTTCTAGAAATTCAAAGGAAATGAATAAATAAATATATAGGGACCAGTCACACACATTGAGCTAGCCCCACAGTAAGTTGTGAAGTTGTGTCATGGAATACCACGGTAAAATAGACATTAGAAATGACAAGGGGGCGTGACACCTGCGCCGACATTGCGCACGATCTGCTCACTTGAGTCACCTAAGTAGTTTGTCCCGCAATCGTCAAAGAAACAAAAGTGAGATTTACGTGAGAAACAATCGAAAAACGCCAACGTTTGCTATTATAACGTGTAAAGTGAGAAGTCCTAGTGAAACTTTGACCAAAGGAGGAGTTTCTACTCAACTGTGTTGCGTTAGTAGTACGCTTGAAATGAGGCGACGCTGATTTTCATAGAAATCACGCGTGATAACTTGTGGTTGTTACCCACACAAATAACAAATAACACATTATTTGTTCTGTATGGGATACTAAGTCAACGATACTATATGTTATAATCAATACTCATGTAGATAAACATCCAAGACCCAGGACAATTTGTAAAAGATACTTTGCATCTTGACCTGGCCTGCGACCCAAAGGCACTAGCGGTACCAACCACTGAGCCACAGAGGTTGTCAATAAAGACATAAAATGTGTTGTAACTGATGTTACTTTTCGTACCAAACGTAAAAATATCAAAGTGCATTGTTCCGCTGTTTGACGAATTGTAGCCTAATGAAGATGTTTACCAACTTACAACTTCTATGCTAATCTGACGACTTGTTTGTACAAATATCGTTTTGTAATGCATTTGAATGATTTGCCTTATGATGTAATGAATTGTGAAACATTACAACTTACGACTATTATTAACGTTTGACTAATTGTTATTCGATTATTAACTATTCTTATCAAAAGAAAAATGAGGAATACAATGTTTCATTGGTGCGTTAATCTCACTGGTACCTATAATAGTAAAATTAATATGGTATTTTTTCCCTTAATATAGGAATAACTGCAAATACTTTTAACAACTTAAACCAGCATACTTTATAACGTAAAACTTGTTAATATTTTTGTTACAATTTACATTTTACCCAGTTACTTTTTGAAAGCCGTTACCGTTATAGGTTTGGTACTCAATTTACTCGTCTTATCAAATTCTTTGGCAATTTTTTGACTTTATTAAAAAAAAAATCTATTTCATCCGTCAAGCAATCAAAGAAAAACATTGTAACCAGCACTATAGTAGATTATTCACATCAGTTAAAATGCAGAAGGCAATCCTTAATCACACACTTATAGTTTCTTAAAATAATCGTAGTGTGCGTTTCTTTTCACATAACGACAACAAACATATCAGAATGAGACACTCATCGGATTAGGTGAAAAATACTTCTAAATAGTATATTGTCGGTACTACCACGTCTTGTTAACTTATTTCATGCTCGTTCCAAAATTATCTAATATCTAACTTCGCGATATTATACAACTTTGCCTCACAGTTTAAAATTGGAATTCGATGACGGAGTTTGCTGCACGAGCTGAGCCTGAAGTGCTCGATATCGTCGTCAATTAGTAGGTGAAGTACGTTTGAGCAGAGTTAGGGTTGAGCCTTTGAGCCGTCTTTGACTGGAGATTTAGAGATTAAGACCTAACTAAAAGCATTTTCCATTACATCAAGTCTTTGTACACAACTGCTAGAATTTCTATTGCAACCGAATTTCTCAACGATCTTTGTACTTAAGAGAAATTCTCAGGAAAATTTCGAGGATGGTACATCACTGTCAATAACTAAAAATAATTCTATACAAATTACATACGAATTAATCAAGTACAAAGCATTTTTTGAAGCCGGGTAATAAATACTGACTTTATCATTTCAAAAAGTCTAGCCTATGCTAACGACTAGCGTTTTCAGGTAAGCGGAAGTTATTATAGAGGTCGTCGACCCCGGTCGGCGCGTCGCCGCCCGCCCAAACGCTTTCGATAGTGAACGTTTTATATTACTATCGAATTTTTAGGTCATTACTCATTACGACTATAAATTACTTAAACTAGAATTAAAAATAATAATTCAAAATGCGAAGTATAAGCGGAAATATATACCACTACAACCAAAGAGACTTGCGACGATCTCAGATGGAATTCAGTCTTTGCCAACAGAGGACATCGATTAATTTTTTATTTACACATATGTGCATTTATTTTACTAAATCACTAAATACAGTTTTATCGCGTTTTTTACGCGTATGTAAAAAAACACGATAAAACCGTATTCGTAATAGCGATTGTTACACATTTAAATCATCATATTTCGAGTAGATGAAACGGTCAGTCGACCATGCACACCCTGGTGTTGTGCTGGTGCACACATTTAAATTAAATCCATCACTTAGATTTGATTTCAAAATCATGAATTCATCGATCTTTCAAATAAATAAACGACTATTTTTTGTTAAATATTAATAAGGCATGGTGTGATTTTTCTCATCACATATATCTATTACTATTTATCATTGTTCTTGTTATTAAAAAATAACTTATAAGCAACAATTAACCTCACTTTTCTTTACACAAATATTGTAATGCTATTTCCAAAAAGTATATCCCACTAGCAATCTAACTCCTTTGATAATAGTCGGCTTACTAAAATGAAAACCACATATAGACTAATCGCATAATTTGAAACCTAAGTAACTTGAATCTCACGAATTTTGGGATCGGTTAGTGAGTTGTTTAACTCTGGCTCAAGATGTGTTCTTGACGGTGTACGCTTGAGGAATTAAGTACTTCTGGAGTGCTTGCATGACGTAACACTGCGTTAGTCAAATGTGTTCAGGTTTTAAGTATAATCTCTAATTTTCTTCTTCAAGCGTTTTCATAGTTTCTTTTTCAGCTATTAAGCCCAATTCTCAGTAAACTTTTCCAAGAGAGGAGACTGCTTTTCATTCAGAGGCCTAGCGAATGCGGCAAAGCCAGACACATTGCTCCCTTTGGAATATGTGATTTTTATAAGACATTATGTGACCGTACCGGCGATTCCATAGATTTCAAGTATGATACGAATTGCTTGATAAGACATAATAAACTTAATATAACACTAAACTAACTATCCAAAAGCTTTCATTAAATCACCCAGTGACCTGTGACATTAAAATAGATTTAGAAGGGCAGTCTGAGGCAGGAAGCCAAGACAATAGACTGCAGCAACAATAAAAAGGCCTTGATATTTCGAGTGAATGGGGCAAACTGTTAAATTTAATAAATTTGACGAAAGTAATAATATCTAAACATTTTCGCCAGTATAATTTTCAGACTGTTTCACGAATACATAGATAAATATGAACATAGAATGAAAAAAGATGCAATTTTCTAATCCAATTGGTGTCATCAGAGAAAGTATTACGATTTATCTAAAAAGACTAATAAATTGACTTAGTTAGGGAGTAAGTGCGAAATTGAGTTAGTTCTTTATAAAAAGTAAAATTGAGATTTATTTACTAGAATTTCGTTAAATAAAAAATCTTTTGTTCAATATATAACAATAAAAGTAGCTATAAAATTTACATTTTATTTTCTCCGAGATTAAATTTATAACTTTAACAATACATTTTAGTTCTATTTAATTTGTCCATATTTATCTCAATTAAATAAAAGGTTACATCTAAAGGATGTGTTAAGTGCTATTAAATATCGACATTTATCTATATGTTGTTGAATATGCCAAACAGCTTATTAAATACTTATGAATATTCATATCTTTATTTAAATATTCTGTTTGTAAAAATGTTATATGACAGCAAAATATGGAATTTATTGACCTAAATACCTACATCTAAAGTATTGATTTATACGGTACAAAATATCTAAATCAAAATGTTCATTCAAAATATCGAAGTGGCTTGAATTGATAGTCAGAAATAAAATACTACTGCTTTAGGAATTCTTAATTGTACAAAAAAATTACGTATAGTATTATCTGCACACAGATTTAAAATATTTTAAAACGAGATGCTAAAACCTAACCCGTCAAATGCTGGATGAATACGGATTTTAGGTTGCAAATGAAAAATGCAGTGCGGCAGTGAATGAGAAGGGCGCAAAGCGAAAAAATATTGCGGGTCGCAATAGCGGTTACGCTCTCACTGTTGCCAGTTGCCAAACACGAAAGAAACTCTTTTTATAAAGTATTATTGTTATTTATTTTTCAAGTGTTATTCGTTTGTTGCGACGATGTAAGCCGTGACGAAGATTCAACGATGAATCGTAAAATATTTTATGCGTATCGTCAAATCCTCTCGCATTATATTGAATGCTATTTCCATATTTTTTATAGTAAGATTTTAGTACAAATTCACGTTGTGCACAAAAGAAATGAAATGACCGCAATATTTTTGTATGTGATGCTCTATTAATAAATAGTGAAGTGAATAACCAATAGAGTACAAAGATGTCTTCTATCAATTCCAAAATCAAAAAGCTAAGTGAATTACATGTCTCAAATTATTGCTTTGTCATAATTATTACTATCTTTATGGTTAAGCAACGTCTAGAATTTTCTTCAATTGATTTTTTTTTTAAAATATATTTTGAGTGCGTTCGACCTCTATCTTGCCTGACGACGAAGCAACGATAAAGTCTAGGGTGGATAGACAAACTCAAATAATGCCTATTAACTCTTTTAACTGTCTAGTCACTTCTTTAAATTTAAACAAAATCTTTACACTTCAACTATGAATAAACACGATCAGATCCTCCTTTGGTAAACACAGCTGTATTCAAGATATGGATTTACTGCCGATATTACATTGAGCACGTTAAATTTATCCAGTCTAGTGCATTTCACACCTACGCTACACCCGCTGGCATACGATTAAAAATATACTTAGAACTTGACAAAGTATGTATCACGAAATCAACAATTGAAAGCAAGACTTTTATGTGAATAGGTAAAATTTTAAAAAAATGTTCAAGTACGCAAATTGAATAGTTGGATGTTTTTGACGTGGTAACGTTTCATAAATCGATGAACGCCGGCTGCACGCACAAAAATGTCACGTTCCGTGTGCAAGCGAGAGCGCGGAACAAGCGATAGACAGGCACGATCGGCCTAAACGTTCGGCTTTTCACGTATCTATCTCTCTTATACAAATATAGGCGGAACCTCTTTTCATCCACCCTTCGATCACCTATACCAATTGGTATTGTTGATCGAAGCTTCCACCGTTATTACGTAAAATTATCATCCGGAAATCGATTTTACATATTAGCAATTTTTTTAAATCACTAAATTCGTTTTGATTTTTGTCTAGACCAGCAAGTGTGAATTGAAAATACTCTACAAGCTCACTGTAAAATTGCTTGCGTCATATTCATATGCGTCACTTTGAAATGCATTGCCTCATGTATAAAAAGTTGGGAGATAAAACCTTACATAGTTTTCCTTATTTCTAGTATTGTGACAAAATAAAATTACTTTGATTGCCCCAGATTTTAAGCTTATAGTGCGATGTGTATATCATGAGGGCAATGATTTTAATCATCCTTACTAATATTATAAATGCGTAAGTGAGTTTGTTTGTTACGCTTTCACGCCGTAACTTCTGAACCGATCATCATGAAATTTTGCATACAAGTTCTCTGGAGTACATAGAAGGACATAGGCTACCTTTTATCCCGGGAAAAAGTACTATTCCCGAGGGATCGACATTGACGCGGGCGGAGCCACGGGCGAATGCTAGTTAGGTATAAGTCTTGATCGCTAAGCAGCGATGTATTTACTATCGAAGTCTATCTTATCTTTTAAAACAACTGTATCCAGTAGTCTTAGAATACTCCCCCGGCGAACGTTGAATGTCGGGAAATCCGCATCAATTCAATCCAGCCTGGTCACTTTGAATTTCAATTTTACGAGACTTTTATGATAATTCTTTAAATTGGCTTCGCGCTGAAAGTTCCCTGGCGGCCCTTACCGGATTGACGTTGTCCCAAAATACCTGAAACAGAAAAAAAAATACTTTAATTACAAACTTGTAACAGTGTCTTAAAAACGGTATGGTAAGAAAATACAAGACTAAATAAGTACAATCGATCTTCTCCGGTTACATATGCAACCTCTGAACTATATTGAAATCCTGAAATCGGAATCCCTAATGGAAGAAAAAGAGGTAAAAATACGATAAAAAAAATTACCTTCCATAGAAATTCGTCCAGCTGATCGGAGACTTTGTATGAGAAGCGTTATTTTCTTTTTTTAGCTTTTTTTCTTGCTATTCTACGAGCATATTTCATTAGTGATTCTGATTCTAGTATTTTAATATAGTTCATAGGTACAAAATCACGCGGTATGCTTATCTGAGCTGCATAATATTGAAAACTGCTTACAAATGTCTCCAGTCACTTGAGATTTCTTTGCCAGCAAAGACAGTTGTACACATAACATATCCGTACTTTACTTCATTATTATACTTATATGATTCGTGTGGCGTGTTATATGGTAAGTCTACGTTCCGCCTAAATTTGTATAAGCCGGCAGCAAATCCCAGAATAGATAAGGAATTTCAAACAGTTTCTATTTTAGGAACTATTCCCGGTAACAATACGGGATTTCAGTAAAGAGGTTCACTTATATTTCATAAACTATGTTTCGTGTAACATGTTCTGTTGTGAAAATTGCAGTTTCATGTTTTTAACTATTGGTAAATCTAAATATCTCTCATGAAATCGTTTTCCCGGTTGCATCCTTAGCTGAAATACATTGAGTCCCGGGTCCTCTTTAAGGCTTTTTCTTTTCCACGTAAATATAATTTAAATTTCCAAAGCGTAAATCGACAAAGCTTAATGTTTTTTTTTCATTTCTCTCGTGTGTATTGGTTTACATAAAAATATACAACTTAAGTGTTTACACTTTTGAAAGTGCAAATAAAACCAGCCAGGCTTTTATCTGCGTAAATTTATGCAGCGACATGAATAAATCTCAGAAATAAAGGGAAACCGAACGCTTATCTTAGAGATATTGGTGCTATAAAGTATAGAAATATTCTCTCATACTTTATAGGAGAATGAATTCAAAAGTTAGTTCCTTTCTGTACCCCGCAGCATGGAAGCCGGTATATTTTTCCATTTATACATCAAACGGTTATTGGTGCTTTATAGTATACAAATATTATCTCATACCTTACAGGAGAAAGAATTCAAATGTTAGTTCCTTTCTGTACCCCGTAGCATGGAAGATCATTTTTCCATTTATAGATCAAACGATGATTTTCGATAGATATGCTTAGAGATTTTAATCTGGTCTGGGATAAAAGAAAAACACATAGAATGTACCAGCTGCTTCTCTTCCCGCGCAGATCGTAAAAGCCGATTTTTTACCTAACGCCCACCAACATGCTAAACGTGGCTTTTAAGTCTTAAAGACGTGGGCTCTGTCTACCCCGCAAAGGAAAAAGACGTGATATGCTTATGCTTAAAGATTAAAAAAAGTATTTAATTCCAAAGCCGTGGTTCATCAAGGATACATATAATAAAACAGTAAAAATATTTTGTCTGTACATTTAGAATTTAGACTGAAATGGATAGAGGGGACGCTAAAAAAGAATAATAGTAAGCAAAAAATATTTCTCGATTTTTTTTTCTGAATTTAAAAAAAAATCGAATTTTTTGTCGAAGTTTTTGTTAACGTCTCCCAGATGGCAGCCGGAACCAACGGGCTTAACGTGCCTTCCGAAGCACGGAATCATCTTCATTATCAGACAATCAGGTGATTCAGGCCTGCAATGTCCTAACCAAACTGGAAGCAACTAAATATAGTGTGCATCCCGTGGGAATCCAACCCACGACCTCCGGATCTACAGGCAAACGCCTTAACCACCCACGGAGGCAGTTACCGAATAGATTTTGGAACGCGTTCAAAACCTTTCCACCGGTGAAATAGATTTTGAATGTACTCATACGGAAAAGTTGCCGAAAGGCCGCATCGCAGGCAGACCAAGTCTTATGAGCAATTTTCGTACTAAAATTACAAAATTGTTTGTTATAATATTTTGTTTCAAACAAGTGAAGATGTGACATTATAAGTTTTAATGTTAGATTTATAGACACAAACATTAACGAGTTAAACGAACTTTAAACTAAAGAAGGCCAGCGTAAAAATATGGTATTGATAGGTTACTCTGAACCATCAATCATCATCATCATCATCAGGTCTTTTTAGTCTCCACTGCAGGAGCATGACCCTCTCTGTACTACCGAAGCCTTACTTGCCTAGAGCAGACAAATGATTTGGCCTACACTCTCCTCGCTGGCCAGACGGGTTGGAGAGGTATCATTGACGTATAAGAGCTTTGTTTAGCTTGTATTTCCTAAGTCGCTTCTAACGACATCCATGGGAAGACTAGGAGTGGTCCTATTCTAGTCTGCCGGAAACCACACGGCGAAACTATTATACAAATGAAATACAAATCAACCAAAATCCTATAAATATAGTTCATTTTAAAATCTATCTATTTTAAAATAGATTTTAGTTTCATTATTTACTGTATTAACATGAAACCTTTTGTGGATTTTATCTATACATATAATAAAACAGTAAAAATATTTTGTCTGTACATTAAGAATTTTTGACTGAAATGGATAGAGGGACACTTAAAAAGAATAATAGAAAGCAAAAATTTTTTTTTCGAATTTCTTGTCTGTCTGTCTGTCTGTCTGTCTGTCTGTCTGTCTGTCTGTCTGTCTGTCTGTATGTATGTTTACGATTATCTCCTAAAATACTGAACCGATTTACTTCAAACTTTCACCAATTGCTTTGTTTTAACTTAGCAAAACATTTAAAGTTTGTTTCGTCAAAATCGGTTCATTAAAAAAAAGGTTATCGTCATTTGAATGAACTCAAGGCATTAGTTTGCCTGCAAATATACACGGTGAATTTTTTATCGTTTTGGGGCGTAAAGGGGTGAATCAGACCATCAAAATGAACAACTTTTCCTATGGGAACAACGGTGGGAACTCAAAAAAAAATTCGACATTTCCATACTAACTGGCCGGGCGGCGGGACTCTTTTGTATGGAAATGACGAAATTTTTTTTGTGGTCCCGGCATTGGTCCCATAGAAAAAGTTGTTCATATTGATGACCTGAGTCACCCCTTTAAGGGTCCAAACTGTTCCTGAGAGATGGACACTAACGGCGGGGGCGTAGCCGCGGGCAAACGGCAAACCAACCTAAACTGCTGCGCCTAGAAACTTGAAATTTGGTACAGGGGTTCTTTTAATGATGTGAGTGAGCGCTAAGAAAGTATTTTTAAGAAATTTAACTTCTAAAGGGGTAAAATTTATATGGAATTTTCTCATTTCTGGACTTAGAAGTATGAAAGTAGGTATATAAGTTCTAGATTAAAATTAAAAAAGATGTATCAGGTAGATGAAATTTGCTAAATTCCCCCCTTCAGGGGTAAAATGGGGGTGGATGGGTGGTATAAACTTTGTATGGAAATTTTCTCATTTCTGGACTTAGACGTATGAAAATAAGTATATAAGTTCTAGGTTACAATTAACAATATCTGTGTAGGTAAAATGGACGATATTTTCCCCTGTAGGGGTAAAATAGCGGGGTAAAAATTGTATAGGAATTTACTAATTTCTAGACTTAGAAGTATGAAAATAGGTAAATATATTCACGATTACAATTGAAAAAGATCTGTGTAGGTCAACTGGAAAAAAAACCTCCAGAAAAGGTAAAGTTGGTTTGGAATTTTTTTCATTTCTGGACCATGAAGTATGAAAATAAATAGGTATGTAAGTTCTCGATTACAATTAAAAAAGATATATGTGGGTGAAATGGACTGAATTCACTTCTAAAGGGGTAAAATAAGAGGATAAACGTTTTATGGAAATTTTCCCATTTCTGGACTTAGAAGTATAAATAATATCCATACTTCCATACTAATACTAATATTATAAATGCGAAAATAACTCTGTCTGTCGTTTTTTTACGCTAAATTTGGTATGGAGGTGTGAGGCCCAGGGAAGGACATAGGGTATGTTTGATTCCGGGAAATTCTACTGTTCCCGAGGGATCGACACTAACGCGGGCGGAGCCGCGGGCAACAGCTAGTGGCATATAAATCTTGGCGTAGGTATAGGTTGTGTTAAGAAATTACTTCAAAAACAATTATCCGAGGACCTCATTAGTAAATTAAAATGTTCTCTTTGATAACGTTAATTAAACTAATTACTCTAGGGTCGACATAAAGATAAAAGGAAGTTTAAAATATGTCCATTTTATTTATTTTCTACAAGTTAAATGTACCCTCGATGTTCCCTTTAAGGAGTGACTCAGACCATCAATATGAACAACTTTTCATATGGTACCAATGCTGAGAACTCAAAAAAAATTTCGGCATTTCCATACAAAGGAGTTCTGCCGCCCGGCCAGTTTGTATGGGAAAGTCGTTTTTTTTTTGAGATCGCAGCATTGTTCCCCTAGGAAAAGTTGTTAAGGTAACATTGAGGGTCAATTTACATGTTGTATAAAATTCAAAACTTTGTACTGTCCCCGACACGAAATTCTCTTTTGGATAAGGCTGTACAGATTTTGATAAAAAATACTCGTATCTAAGAACCATCGATAGAAAACCAGCTTTCAAATATAGAAAAAGGTATCCAAATCGTTTCGCCCATTTCTTTGCTACGGTACTCTATACGCACATATAGCGGTCAAGCTTATATCAACCCTCTTTTCTGCATCGGGGATTAAAAGCAGAAATTAAATCATTCATTTTGTTTTTTGAAATGTTATGTCAAAAGCGATGTTTTTATCTACACGAACAACTTTAACATTTTATATACAATTCCGTGGTTTGTTTTAATTTTGTATTAAAATTTAACTCATCAGCAGTTCAGGATCGATTTCTTTGTAGAGTTTGTTTCTGCTCTGGAGAACACTATCTTGTCTTAAAATAAAATCCAGTATTTTGAATTGCAGTTAAGCATATAACATCTTACTACTAATAAGAAGTCCACCTACAAATTTATTAAATAAATAACCTTACAGCGGTCTACTCGTATTATTTTCTTTTCGTACGATAACTAAGACAACTCTAGTAACGACCAATGTAATGATACTATACTTTCTCTAGCCATAGCCCGAACCTCATAATTACATGTACTTCTAAAGTATTAAAGCAAAATAAATAAAAAAACAGAAGGATATACACGAATCAACAGTATGTCATTATCTTGGCTCAAGTTGTTCTTCAGCACAAATTTGTATAAAGTAAATGTCTGTACCAGCTCGGTCCTCCTTTCTTTCGAATACAACATTTATTAAATCTCAATAACTTGATTTAGATTATATAAATATATACATCAGCTATACTATACGGTACTTCTGCATAATGCAATACATATTCCAATCTTTTTTCTTTTTCTGGAAACCTCAGTGTATATTTCATTAGTGTTTCTATTCTAACCCGAATATTCTTTTATTTAGTTCAGCTTACTCGTCATTTTCGACTCTAGCTACGAATTACTGTTTAGTAATGTGGAAAACTTTATTGGTTTCAATTCTGTTCCCTATTTATTTTACCTTGTCGACGCGACCAAATCACTTTCGCTTCTTGGTAAAGATACGGCAAATCAATATGGCTGCTATCATTATGGTATCAATGTATTTGTACTACGATACTCAACCAGCTTTGTTTGGTGGTAATAGATCTATTCCATTATTATGTATTCCATTTACTGTCAATGCCATACGGAATTCTCTATTGAGTAGAGTACCTAGTATTATTATTTTCTTAGAAACTCCGTAACTATCTAGTAATTGTGTACACACAAGCGCATGCTAGTCAAACTAAAGAAAGTCTTCTTTTGAGCCCAAAACATGACTGACTTGATCTGGCTTTCCACGTGAATAAACCAAATCGCAATAATGAATAATCATGCAGAATAAAAATACGACTTCAAGCAAAGTACTGAACCTATTCTGATGTAATTTAAACGGGATCAATTCAGTAAAATATTTAAATAAATCGGTTCATAAATGACGGAGTTATGGCGTAACAAACATACAATCAAATCGAAAATTTATTCCGTCTTTTGACGTCTGTTGAAAGAAATGAGTTTATCATACTCGTACATAAGATAGAGTGAACTTTTTTTTAATAAAACCGGTCAAGTGTGATTTGCAAGCGCACACTAACCGCACACTGTACAATTTTTAACTACAAAATACGCCCCACTTTTCTTATATGTCTCTAACTATTACGGTTCAGAAGATACAGCTTTATGATAGTGGGACGGATATAGGAGGCTTAGTAATAGGGCCCTTTTTGTCACCCTTTGGATACGGAACTCTAAAAATAAGTATGTAAAAAGAAATTCTGTTTGAATCATCAATTTAAAATTTGCAGACACTGTCCATAGAAGTAAATTTTGGCTATTAGAAGTTATTGTAGAGCATACATATAGCTGGGGATGCAACCCATACGGTAAAATGGATGAAACGCAGAAAATACCAGATATAAGAACAACATCAGAGATAACATTTAAAGCTATACTTATTTAAACTCTACAACGAATAATTAGTTGATGCGTTATCTCTATAGCAACTACATAATTATCTCGTACCATAACTAAAACACTTAACGTAACTATAATCATCGTTATGATTAAATACCGTTATTTTAAATAGTAGCTCATTACTGACAACAGTTTGAATAGTGATAGTTAAAATAGTAGACTAGCTCCGTGGCGCAGCGGTCAACACGCCAGCCTGCGACACGGAGTGACCGGGTTCGATCCCCGGCCAGGTCAAGATGGAAAATGATGTTTTTCAGATTGGCCTGGGTCTTGGATGTGTATCTATATATGTATTTGTTATAAAATATAGTATCGTTGAGTTAGTATCCCATAACACAAGTCTCGAACTTACTTTGGGGCTAGCTCAATCTGTGTGATTTGTCCGTATATATTTATTTATTTATTTAAAAAAAAAAAGAAAAAAAAAAGTAGGTAGCTTCAAAAGTAGTAATATTGACCTCTAAGAGCCTATGAAAAATTAACATGTTATTTGAAAGAAAAAAAAAACTGTTTGGGCCCTATGATTGATATAAAATATTTCGCGATTATAAGATATAATTGTATGAAAAATTATGCCTTTAAATCTTTATACGAATTAATTTATAAAGAAAGCATTATACTATGAATGATTATGCATTAAGACCCCAAATCAATGTTATTGAACATTATGTTAAAAACTTAGGCCCATGCCATTCAATTTATCCGTATTTTTTTTCCTACTTAAAGGGAGGTTGGCTGGAAGAAATCGCATATATTGCGATAAGTCCGCCTTTGTACCCATTATTTGGTTAATTTTATGTGTACTAATTAGTCTTATATTATTTTGATATAATGGTGCAATTAAGTGTTCATTCATTCATTCCTCCTTTATTGTCAGGTTCTTAACTCAGCAGTAGTCTGCGTATTATTAAGGTTAAAGTACAGTCCCGGGACATTCAAATGTAGAATAAATGGGTATCTCTTGGATAGGCATGTAAGATCCTCGTCTTTATCATCACTTACCATCAGGTGAGATGGGAGACAAATGCCTAATTCAATACTGAGTAAAGAAAAACAAAACACTAAACATCTTTAACATCGTTTGGGAATCTGTTAAGCTTATTTGTACTAATATGTTAATTTGTAACTACACCACACTAGCTCGATATATGTAAATGAACGTTTTGCAAACGTTAGGCGTATTATGCAATCGGTCATCGTTTCTACATTTCCATGACTTCCTAAAGATGGAAGTAATATTAAGGTGAATATTTGCTTTAATGTTATTTTTGTAATACGAGCGTGATACATCCATATTCTATAAATAATCAAAGAAAACAACAGGGAGCTTAAGAATATATTTACACGATGGTAAAGGGTTTAAATAAAAGGAAATAATAATTATCTATTCGTTTCTTACTTAAATCTGGTACAATATCTTACCTATTTCTTTACATAGTACAGAAAACTTAATTTATGTTAACAGTCCTAGAATTTGAATCATGCTCCAGATAAATATCTTCAGTAGAGGTATGTAATAAGGTCGTAAAAATCTTAAAATCTATCTGTAAAAAGCTTGATTAGACAGGTAAAGAAGGCAAATTAAAGATATTTAACAAATATCTAAACAAAAGCACGTTAAAGAGAAGGTAACGAGACAAAGAAATCTCATTACAAGTGGGTAATATTACAAGATAGCTAAATCAGTTCGACAATTTCACCTTCCATAACCAAAAATGAAACGGCATCGTGATAAAATCGATCATTGGCATAGAAATCGCTCCCTACGGCAAATCGGAGGCTAATCTTAAAGGAGACGATGATAATAGGACCACCAATTACCTTGATAACATCGAAGGACCTTTTAATGTTAATGGAAGAGAAAATATGAGGAGAGTGCGAAGAAATGCAAAGTCATTTTCGAATCAAAATAAAAGATACTGTAATAAAAGTAGAATAGGAGAGACAAAACACAGAAATACCTTTGAGGACAAGTCTGTCATTGTCCTTTATATGGTTACTTCTGTTCGGTTCTCTAAGTAGGTATAAAAATATATTTCATACTAGCATTCGCACGCGGCTCCGCCCGCGTCTCCCCCCCCGTTAATGTCGATCCCTCGGGAATAGTACTTTTTCCCGGGATAAAAGGTAGCCTATGTCCTTCTCCGTATTCCAGAGAACTTGTATGCAAAATTTCATGATGATCGGTTCAGTAGTTACAACGTGAAAGCGTAACAAACAAACTCACTTTCGCATTTATAATATTATTTAGGATTTAGGATTTGAGATCATCCTGTAAACCCTATATGAACATAATAATGTACATGTATATACATACATGTAACTTGGTAAAGGACGGGTTGCCAAATTTGATAGTGCACTAACAAGGAACTTACTTAAAGTTCGTTTAAAAACTCAGTTAAAATATGTTACTCAAAGTAAAATACCAGAACATACATTAGTAAGTAAAAAATTTACTATAACAAATCATAATATGGCTTAAGATGTTACAAGTGAAAGTAGTTTCCTCACAAGAAAACATAATAAGGAAAGTGAAATTAAGTATCATGGTGTTAAAGTTCGTGACTATTTGTCCTCTACTTTGGCAGTTGGTAAACAAACCACGTTGCGTCGCGATTATAAAATGGCATTCATGTGCCAAATCTGATTACAATGGCTTTGAATACCTGATGCAATGCATGATATGCAGGCTTAAATTACCTGTTAATAGGCTCGTACATCTGTCGATGTACTACAAAGAGTCTGTGGGTAATACATATGGACTGGCTATGAGACATATAGATACTGTCCGGAAATAAAACTTGTACACTTAAAGCGTAATTCAAATACGCTTTTTTCTAATATGTGTATTTTGTAAAGATTACAGGAAAAACATATGATGAAAATAATGACATAGTGGCTGACAAATTACTGCTGTGTGGTAAGAAGAGCATCAACAAAAAAGATGTCGAAGCAAAGGTTGCAAGTTTTTAACACATCAGTGACGATTTTTCTAAATTATCGGAACAAGAGCACTTATTCGATAATAACTTAACTAAAAGAGCTACATGTCAAAAGAATGTAGCAATATTGTTAATTCGACGTGAAAAGGTCACAAAAAATGAGATTTGTTACCAAACGGGCAAATAGTGTGCGTAACGATGACGTAAGCCAATCATAATCATAAATTCGTTAGATACGGTACGTTCGGAACATCTAATTGCATTTAATAGTGCAAACAAGATTCGAGTGCTGATAACAACGATATTAAGACATAACTGATGCAAACACTGAATAATTTTAACAGTATAAATGTACGTAACGATTCTTTTTGTATGTGTACACTTCCGTATTTGTTTCCAGAACCATGACGTAACAAGGAGAAATTTTGTTTTTGAACTCGTTGTATACAACAATAATAAACATACAATGTCTAAGATTCTATTTTCTTTTATTGCTTTTATAGTTATTTACAACAATTCCAGGGCCGGACTCGGTTCCAAGAAAAATAAGATTCTCTCATTTTCGCGGCGAATGCACCTGGCACGGAAAATAAGAAAATTCTAGTAGGTATTACAAGTAAGTCGACTTATATCGGACTCACCGTTAAAGGAGAATTTCAGTTAGGGGAACTAGAAAAGAGTTGCAATTTTTATATTTCTTATAGGAGTGAAAAGCATATTATTTATGTTTTCTCCGAATACAATCTTCATAATCTCACTGATATTATCTCACCGTGTCTACACATTGATTGAGATAATTCAATTTGATAATTGATGGAGATAATGTGATCAGATGAGCATATTTTTAAAGAAATTATTTCTTAGCAATATGTAGTACTTAAACGTTACCAAATAGTTCTTGTCTTGATTTTAGTGCAATCGTTTGCTTTTGTTTAACAGCAAATGGAACACAGTCCTTCAAAAGTAAGCTAAGTAAAGATTTTAAACATTAAAAATACAAATACCTGTAAATGCAAAGCTTACAAATTCCGCAGCAAAACGGTATACCTTTTAAAGAGGGTGTAAAATGTTCGACGCTGCAAGTAAATGCAGGAAACGCGATGCATAGGCGCACAGCATTCATTAAGGTCGCACAAACCCCTGCAATGAACATTTAGCTGGAAAAAGTGCTGCCGACGCGAAATAAACTATAATTTCGTGTTTTTCTCTCTTTGCACCGCATTTGTTGGTCGGGTTGGCAACTTTGTTAAATTATACGGATCTGCTTAATGCGGACCTGCTTTGGTCTTGAAAAACTTTATAAAGAACTCTAGAGTCGGGAACAAAGTAACACCTGTTTAACTAAGGAGGAAATGGATAAAATCAATTTTAACAACGATTTCAGGTGTACTATTTTTGAACGAGCGGCCGCTTGAAATCGAGTGACTTCCAAAATATTTCTCCAGGCTATATTGAACAATTATTCTCAGTGCATATAAAAGCGAAATAGGTAATAATATAGTCGTTCGTATATAACGTGGCTTTAACGTCTTTAAGACCTAGGCACCTATCTACCTCGCACATACAAATTAAGCCTTTATTGAATTGTATGTCTTGCCGGAAATTAATCACACATTTCGTAATCTGTTCCTCGGGGTAAGTTGTTCATATAGACACTGGGTATCATGCTCAAAAATGATTATTTGAAAACAAAAATGGACCATATTTTCATTAGCTACAAGACTTCGCACAAAACATACATAGTTTGTGCTAATGGATACATATTCATACATATCTCAAAGTCACTCATCAAAACAGTCCGTTAGCGAGCTCAATTCAGCAGTTAAACAAACATGAGATAATTGAACCATTCATGTGTTAAAGAAAGATGCTGGCCTGATATGGAAAACCATAGAGGTATATAATCAAAACATTATTCGAGAAAGATACGTAGTTCATTGCTTAGTTTTCCACTAGTAAAGCACAGATATTTCGCGCCAGAAGTAATAAAACAATAATTTGGTAAAAAATATATGAATTTACTTTCTCTCTCACTCTCTGCGATTAAATTTACTGAATTCTTTGGGATACCTAATATTCCAAATTTCCAATGAATTTATTGTACTAAACATAAAAACATATTTTTATCTTGACTCAGAATGAAAATTATAAGTAATTTTTTCAATCGTTCTGCAAATTCAAAAAAATCTTATATTATTAAAATTAACGCAAGATGACGATAACTCAAAAAATGCTCATACAACGGTTTCACGAAAAACCTTGTCGGTGGTACCGACTCCAAAATACATGAGTTGTTTCAAAACAATTGTTTTAATAATATTCTTTAAAAACACAATCGCACTACTCTGAAATTCTTCACTACGGCCGAATTTAACCCATGTAGGATGCCTCTGACCACGTATAAGATAGCACCCCACTACAAGTACAACAGTCCATAATTACAGACATTTGCTCGTATCTCGTAATTTGGCGCATTATGTTTTCCACCTGGTAAGCCGCTACAGTTCAATAAACATAACCGTTTGCGTCCATAATTACAGCAACGTTTTCACTGCAGTATTGCACACTCGTTACATACGAGAGGAAAGGACTTGTCATATAACATTGCAAGAAAATCGTTTTACACAATATTGTTACTAAGAAAACAATGAAGTATTAGGATCGCAGGGCATTCTTGCGACGTTTATCATAACTAATCCTCATTCTATTATTAATAATAAAAAATCGAAAGCGATCCTCTGAACCTGAATGAATGGGGGGGAAAAGTCAAAGAAGCTAAGGAGGCCGGGCGCGAATATCCGATGCCATATATGCAACCTACCGAGCAACAACAGATTACAAAAAGCATGTCAATTTATTATATTAGGGCTGTTTGTGGCCAAACAAAGAACAGTATTATAATTTTCAGAAGTACAATAATCGAGAATCAGAGTTTATATTTATGTTTCGACCAAATGCAATATTGAGTTAAAAAATCTGAAATTATTTGTATAAATATTCGATACAGCAGCGGGAAATGATGTCATTATTTAAATACAGTTCGGTTGACAATTAATGTTAAAGACCACATCAACTCTGATTAATACCTCTTTATACTTATTCGTTTGGGTGAATCTCAATAGTTTGTTACTTAAATGCAAATCAATCCAATTCAGGCTGTTAACGAATACGTCATTCATGTCAATTCATCCGTGAATGTGCTTTGCTTGCGAGCCCCTTTTCATATAAATTAAGTATTTCTATGCTGATCTAAACAAAATAAATGGTCAGAATGTGCTAATTATTTCTAATCTTATGTAATAATTGAAAAACAAAAGAGAATTACTTATAGTGAAGTTTCTAAATGCTCAGGGCGCTTTTTCGTTAGATGAAAATATAAATAGTATTCCATGAAATTATGAGTAAGTATCTAAGAATTGGGATTCTGAAATCAAGCTTCTTCAACGAGCGTTCTTACAACAAAAATTGCACCAACTAATCGCCTTCTAAATGCTCAATTGCATGTCGTGATGTCAATCATCTGAAGAGATGCAGTCATTCACGTAACCGCGGTCATTTACTCCGAGAGAGCAGAACTGTCTGATAATCGTGTTTTTACTTCAGACGTAAAAGGACAATACGCTCTGGTTTCTGATAATCATCCTACATAGTTTAATAGATTTGTTTGAAACTAGCCTTTACCTTAGCTCGGCTTACATTATGCACTTTTCGTGAAATCCCTATTTCTTTTAGGCGAAAATATATTTGTATAAATAACTTTTCATAAACATTTTCACAAACACACACAAGTAATCTTTCGTTAAGATGGTTTTACACACTTATCTTAATATATACCACAAGGAGGTAGATCACATGACTACATACATAGTATAAAACTTCTCTCTGTCTGTCCATATGTACTTAGATCTTTAAAACTACGCAACGAATTTTGATGCAATTTTTTTAATAGTTAAGAGTGATTCAATAGAAAAGTTTGAATATTGCATATTTTTAAAGAACACTTAAGCAACATGACATAATTATTTTTAAACATATACCTTTCTATATATAAATGTACAGACTCTCATCTCTTTCTTTCAATTCATATGCGATCACTAAAATACTATCACGAATCTAACTCCAGACCGAATTGTCAGCGAAGTCTAGGGTTTCTCGATTTTCCCGTATAAAAAGATTGAAGCTTTAGCATATATCGACCGATTTGTTTGTTAAAGTCTGCAACAATGTGACTCAAATACTTTCTATAGAGCCACGGGTTTCACTCAGAAAATAGAAACTAGACTAGTATTGGCTGACTCAGTAGGTCACAATTCACAATGCACATATAAAACGTTGTTTCATTGTTTTGCGGTAGGATTTTGATCGCATGTACAACATGTACTCGTACATACCCCTACAGTTAGCAAATCTATACTAATATTATAAATGCGAAAGTAATTCTGTCTGTCATATTTTCATGCTTCAACCATTGAACTGATTTGAATGAAATTTGGTATGGAGGTAGTTTGAGGCCCGGAGAAACACGTACGGTACCTTTATTCCGGAAAATTCTACTGTTTTTGAGGAATAGATAGACAATTCATATTAACTATCTCAATTACAAGCTTTACGGAAAAACAAATATATTTGATAGCTGTTTCCTGAGAGTTCATCCCGTTGTTGTCCGTTTTATAACACAATCTATTCGGGCCTTCGGACCCCGGGTTCAGAAGCATTTCAAGTGAGGATGTAATCGGGAACATACTTAAAACTCGTATAATAGAGATATCTAATAAGTTTTTGCAGTACTCGCCCAATAATAACGTTTAAAAGCAAATTTTTAATACCTTGGGTTTACATTAATGAAATTTTAGAATGGATTCATACTTAATGAAAAAATATATATTGCCTATGTTACTTGCTGTTAATGTAGCTTTCTATTGGTGAACGAAATGTTTAAAATATGTCCCCGGTAGTTTTTGAGTTCATATATTACAAGCAAACACACAAATATTTCCTCTTTATAATATTAGCTTAGATGAATATAAAGGTACAGTAAACAAAGATAAATTGATGCTTAATATAACAAAGTTCATTATTATTTTAGACATGATATCATAGCATGCTCACGTGGTAAACAAGCAAATCCTGGTTATCCATTTGTTTTCACAAAACTATTCACATTTATGCATTTAAAGCGTCCATGTTAACAGTAGAGGAAATCGCAAAAGAGGAAGCGTTACGGGTAAATCATATGCAAAAACTTTAAACACGCACAAACACACAACTGACTGACGGCAGAATAACAGACGGACTGTAAGACTCAAATTATGACCTCATTGCTGCTTTACAGACAGATAAAGGAATTTAACTAAGCCGCTTTATGTTCACACTTAACTGCAAAAACGTCTTCTATTCATGTTAGTAAGAACAAAGTCGGTTTTGTAGTGACTGAACATTTGGTTATAAATAATGAATACCATATATTTCTGCTCATTATTCAAATAAGCAAAAGCATATATAGACGATTTTCTTGCGCAAACGGACCGAAGGCCGCATCTGCTCAATGTATTTGCAGGTGAAAATGCTGTTTACATTTGTTGAACACAGGGTTGCTAGATTATTTTTTATATCTTTTTCATATTCAAATGACCATTATCTCTATCCTCTTCAAACTAGAAATCATTTCAAATAGAAAGATATTCGAGAACAATAAATTGTAATTAAAATAAAATATACTTTAGACAACGTGCGAAATCCCCCTTTTCTTAATATTTGTGCATATGTTATATTCATGATCTGTATAAACAATGTTTGCTTGATACCGTTTATTTTATATATATATGATTAATAGAGAAGAATATTCTTCCTGTGTATTTCAAATCGCCAAAAATTTTACCAAAATTGCAGATAACCCTAAATCTTCCAAACCTGGTGAAACAGATCCAACTTCATAGTCTTGCATTACTAATACAAATTGTTATTTCTACGCATGCATTGATGAGAGTAATCAACATTATGTAGATTTCGTTGAATTCCAAGAAAACATGCCCTTTGTCCAAATCTGGAGATCAGTGTTTGTATAATTTGATTCAAATAGCACTCACTGGCTTTATCATCACAGTTATTGACCTTGCCAGTATTTCAACATTATTTACAATGTACAACGAAGCACTATTTGTTAAATGTTGAAAGTCATTTTGCATGAGTAATGTAATGTATAAAACCAATTTATTCATAGAATTTATAGATATTTTCAAAGATAAATACTGAGGGTAATCATATATTTACACACAATGCAAACTAAATTGATGTATAAAGAAGCAAAAATAATTTATAATGACAAATGCAAGCAAAATTGTATTTAAACTCTAAACAATAGGAGAAAAGCTTGTTTCATTGAATATTCTATTTGCATACTCGGGGTATTACACCACCTTGTGCCGATTCTACTAACTGCAAGACGCTTACAGCAAAACATTATGTGTTCAGATTTAAATTATTCTTTATTCCATTGTAATAGAAGCTATTGAAAGGTGTTGAGATATAACGTTGGTAATGCTACAAAAAGTCGTTCTATGAGTCAGCTTTGTAGCTACCTGGGTCCTTGCATTTACCGCTCTCTACTGCTTCTTAGGTTCGCTGCTACGAATATATTATAATGTGTAATGAATGAGGTATTTTAAACTTACTTCATTTGTAGACGTAGTAGACACCGCCATTCACCTTTTATTCCAATTTTCATACGGGAAGATACGTATTCGTTTACCAAGATAGAATAATAAATTAAAATTACTGAGCAATTATGAGCAAGTTTATTTAAAATAGGATGCGCTGCAAGAAAAAATATAATTTATTTAGAAAATTCAAACGACAGACCTACTGTAATGATATAGGATTAGTCTAAGATTAGTAAAGTTAGAGAAAATATGTATGTAATATAATATTTAAAATAAAGATGTTATCAACAAATTATATCCGTACAACAAATTAATAAACCTATTAGATATAATGATTAGGTAGTCTGACCACAATATTACCTGCGTCAAAACCAGCCATCGGTAATTTTGAACAAGGGGTAATCCTCGTGTTCTGAGTCATGCTTGACTCACATCTATCTGAGATTTATCCGATAGACAGTATATACTATAAGTTATTTGGTTTATAGGAAAAATACCTACTTTTAAACTAATAGGATCTCAAATAGAGATATATATGTGGAACGAACTCCCTGCCATGGTTTTCCCGTGCAGACTACAACATGGGATTCTTCAAAAAGGGGATAAAAAGATTTCTTCAGGGTCGGCAACGCGTAAGTGGCACCTATGGTGTTGCAAACGTCCATAGACTACGGTAACTGCTTTCCATCAGGTGGGCCGTATGCCTGTTTGCCTACTTAGTTGTAAAAAAATTATAAAAGATATCAATATCTCTATGTTTGTTTGAAAATGAGATATAGGAATCAGAGATCTCATTTTGAGAAGAATTTAAATTTGTGCCTAATAATTTATTTTGCACAAAATCTAAAATAAATCTAAGTATTTCAATATTGAAATCGCTAACAGCTCATAGACTTGCCAACAACGATCGTACATTATCTGAATACAAATTACGAAATGCAAATCAATTTAATATGACCTATATGGAAAGGTAGACGGAAACAAACATGTGTCCATAGATAAGTTACGCACGTTGAAAATGAATATAATAAATAACTACAGGAAGAATTGTGGTGTAGAGGCAAGCAGAAAGTAGGCCGTCCCAAGCAAACCCAGCGGAGCACTGTGTCAACGGAGTCTTCATCTCTGTGTCAACGGAGATGAAGACAATCGGGTAAACCTGCCCAAAGACCAATCGCAATGGCGAAATACTGTCGAAGCCCTCTGCCCCACCTCGGGTCTCTAGGACCTTAAGTAACTGGAAGGATTGTGATGATGCATTGCAATTTTATAGCTTATACATCAGAATAGCACATACACCAAAGCTGGTTATAGTAAATTAAATTATAATAAAACTTCATAACTTTATTTGAATTATAACAAAGGTGAATATAATGTAATGATAATCTAAACATGAAAGTACTACTAAAGTTTAATAAAATAACTAATAATAAAGTTTAATGCGGCGAAATTTTCTTATTCAAAATTATGACCTATTCAAGTGCAAATAACGAGAAAAAATTGATATAAAATCTGTGATAAAGTGTGTGCAAATAATAGTTTTCATCATTAAGTGGTGTTTTCAAAGACATGCATATACCTCGTCGCAAATTACAGGTCATAGCTAGTAATCAAGTACGCATACGTTGCCATGCTAACTAGCACAGCTTATTTATAAAATAACTACTGATTGGCACTTGTTGCTCTGATTAGTTCGTTGACGCTCTGTTCACAGTTTACTTGTTAGTGTAATTAAAGAGTATGGGTGGAAATTAATAAAGTGCACTGAAAACTAATGTGCTGTTTTGTTCTCATTGGATTTCTTATGAGCTGGATAAATGCAGTTTTTATTTTCTCAAAAATCGATGGCGTAGTTTCTTTAACCACTTTTCTCTTTCATAATTTATATTTATTAATAACAATAATTTTGAGGAGACATCCTGTACTCTTATAATTTTTATTTGAATAACAAAGAAATTGCTAAAATCTTAAGCATTAAGGCGACACAAAATTAAAAAGAATAGAACGTATCTTATCTACCCCAAACTCGGAAGATAAAGAGGACAAAACCCGTAAACTGCCTGAGACAAGACAAGAAATTCACTTAGACGGCTAATGGAAACGAGGTGTGACGTCTGAAGGCTGATAAAAAGCCTCCCTGTTTTAGCTAAAATGTCTAGATAGTAAACGGTTTCAGTAAGATAATACAATGCAATGGTCATTGCTATAAAATTTCACCTAAGGAAATAATACACTTTTCTGATTAAAGTGAAATGGAAATACAAGACGCTGGATGCTATTGTGATGGATGGTACACGTAGTACTGCTTGTCTCTCAAAAAAAAAAGAAACAGGGGTTTGCACTCCGGTAGTGCCGGCAGAAGTGAAAACTAGCCTTTGCGGCGGTCTCAGGTCACGTGTCCGTCTTACGAATTTTCGATCAGATCACGTGTCCTGACGAAAGTTTAACATTTTATACCCATTCCAAAAAGTGCAAAACGCCGCTAAAGAAGTTATAACTTCAAATAACTTTTTTTTTTGTAATTAATTTATGAAAAAAAATGTAAACTTGACTACGTAAATTGACAGAAACACAAAAGGCCAATCACTATAATGGCCATCATGAAAACTTCAGAGCTATACACAATATGTAGAAATAAAGAACTAAGATTTTTTTTTTAAAAATAACACAAAGATATATCGAACTAGCTTTCGCCCTCGGCTCCGCCCGCGTCAATGTCAATCCCTCAGGAATAGTACTTATTCCCGGGATAAAAGGTAGCCTATGTCCTTCTCCACACTCCAGAGAACTTGTATGCAAAATTTCATGATGATCGGTTTAGTAGTTACGGCGTGAAAGCGTAACAAACAAACAAATAAATAAACAAACAAACAAACTTACTTTCGCATTTATAATATTAGTAAGGACAAGGATAGAATCAAACTAAAGCAATACGTCAGTTCCAGCAACGAATACTCGTATAATTTAAACATGAAATTTCGCTTCAAACGTCAAGAATTTTTACTCTTATTTGTAAAATATGAGAGCCATCGAATATTGCAGCCTAGACAGATTTCTGTTCACTTATTTCGTTAAAGAAGACGTATGGATAGGAATACTGAATTTGCTGTGTCGTCAGCAACAAGAGTTTTATTGCAATAAAACATGAAGACATCGTTGAGATTGTTATTAACACGTTAAATACAAATTCATTTTCCTTAAAAAAATTGCATATATTCAGTACATTTTAATTTATATGTGTTTACATTTTACTTTGAAAATATGCATTTTTGTTGACCGTACACATACCTTAACATATTCTAATAAAAATCGGCTTAAACGCTGGGAAGCGTTTTCATGCGAGAAAATAGACTTTTCGATGCGGCTTAGTCAGATCCGCTTTTTAAAATCGAAGAAACGAGAAACAATGATTGTTTGATAATAGTTATTCCAAATTCAGTTATAGAAATAGAAAAAATGTTTTGGTTAAAAGCTCTGAAAGCTTTAAGTTTAGATTGATTTTCCACTCCGAATAACTTGAGTAAATGTTATTAGCTAGATTATAAATCTATAGAATCGTAAAACAAAAGTTTGATAATGCTTAATTTTATATTTTACTTGTATTACATTTAACTTATTATTATCTTAAGTGTACCTTAATCTAAAATCAAAGTTTGAGTTTGAATTCAGATTAATCAGATAATAGCCAAAAGTAAAATCTTAAATCGCGTGCAATCTCTAAATCAATTGAAATTCTCTCATCTGTAGAAACGGCTTGGGAACAAAACACAATGGCTAGAGAAACCTTTGTTAATGTCTGACACAGTACAATCCAGCAATTATGCAGATTAACCGGTATTTCTTGAATCTACAAATTGGGACGCGTGTGATACGATCAAAAGTTGTAATGGATACACGCTGTCTGACAATTTCGAATAACTTAATTTAATCAAGACATGGATACTTATTTCAACTACTTAAAAAGACGAAACTAAAATAATAAAAAAAAAAAAACCTACTTAAAAATATAAAACTGTCTTAACAATCAAAACATTACATTTTGAATCTGCGATTTTGGTGTGTTGACCGATTTAAGTTTTGCTTATTTTTAGATTTAACCGACTTCAAAAAGAAGAAAGTTCTGAATTCGGTCGTATTATTTTAATATTTATTATTGCATAACTCCGTCATTTGTAAACCAATTGAAAAAAACCTTTTTATATTTGAAAGAGTAGGCTTTCCAATGAATCCTACATAAATTTTATCAAAATCAGTAGTTCGGTTGAAAACCGATTTTTACAAAAGATTATTCGTAAAATTCAGTTTTCATTTTATCTACGGTAATAACTTACATTATATATATTTTGAATACCTATATAATAGACTTTTGAACATGTCAATATTTCGCATTGCAATAAATTCAACATCTACAATTTAATGTCGTAATTAAATTGTAGATGTTGAATTTATTAACTAAGCATAATTGCTTGCATACCAACTTTTTCAATTACTGAAATGGCAAAAGAAAACATGAGAATTTTACAAAGTGAACAATTATTATTATATCTTTTCTATCTAACATAAAAATTAAAAATGAACGATTTATTAAAGAACTTAGAATACATACTTGAAGTTTATAGAAACACAAACTAACACAGTGCAAATACAATTGTTAATTAGGTACGTCTTTGATATTTTAAAGATATACTTACAAAAAGTAAATATAATAAAGTGAATATAAAATATGAGTTGAAATTGTTCATACATCGTAAAATTAACAAATAACTACATAGTATGTATAAATAAATAACAAAAAACTGCGTAACTAACAATCATAGTCACGAAAGAACCGTCTTGCAACTGTCGAGATATTTACACGCAACTGTTAGAGAAGATTCAACGAGCGAGCGTTTGACGTGTAGTCAAAAGCTGGGGCTACACTGCGGTTTTCATATGTCCGATCAAAGCATCAAGTACAATAAAACAGCTATGTATATCAAAGGCGATTGTAGACTGCTTTGCGCTTATATCGCGGTTTGAAAATGCGTCAACTTCAATAAGAATAATCAAATAAGAATAAAAACTGAAAAAATATCATAGTATCATTTTTACTAGTACTTTATTATGAATATATTTATTTATTTATTACTATAGAGCTGTATAGCCGTGTGGTTTCCGGCAGAGTACTCCTAGTCTTCCCATGGAGGTCGTAAGAGGCGACTTAGGAAATACAAGTTAAACAAAGTTCATAATCATCAATGAAACCTCTTTATCCCGTCTAGCCAGCGAGGAGAGTGTAGGCCAAATCCACTGTCTGCTCTGGCCAAGTATGGCTCCGGTAGTACAGAGAGCTCCTGCAGTGGAGGCTAAAAAGACCTGATGATGATAGAGCTGTAATTTATATAGGTTTAATTTTAATGAAAAATCATTAATAATAAAGATAAACTGTTTCGGGTCCACGTTGCTGTTGAGATTATTCCAAATATGTACATATTAGAAGAGTATATACACATTACACATGTATGTATGTTTTGCAATGTATTGTATTATTATTTTATTAATTAATATTATCCTGTGTCACGTTTTAAAGGCGACTGTTTGTTTATCACCCCCATTAAAGTTATCCATGTTTATATATGTTTGCATTATAACTAATGGAAAACTACTAAGTATGCAATTTTCAGAAAATTTAAACTTTAGTTGACTGTGTACTTTGAATATTAATATTCTATATTTGTAAGAAAAAGGGTATTTATGCAAGAAAACTTCTCACTTATGAGCTTTATTTATTACTAGGGAGCTAAATCAAACCAAACAAAAGTAATCACTACTATACTTTGTGTTGAAATGAAAGCACAATCTCTGACCATTGCTATCCAATCAATGCATTTAGTGTAACATTGCTCTCGAATGAACTTTTTAAGATTGATAACGCGTGGGTCATGATAAAGGTTATATATTTTTGGAATTACATTAACAGTTATTTTTTTTATCGTAACGTAATATTTTGTTTTATAATATCATTTAACAAGTTGAACACATTTCGATTTATTTATTACTAATTTACTTAAAGGATGTGTTAATATTTATTATTAATACATTATACTTAAATGTGTCTCGACAAAAGTCTATGAAGTACACGAGTAGATAATCTCCTGATTTCATAAAAACAATGTTTACTTTTATTTTTTATATTATTGCATGTTTCCTAAGATACATACGACGAATAAGTACTCGAGCAAGAGCTTGATGTTTCTACAGCGTGTAAATCCACCCTTGAACTTGAAGGGGTGATTCAGCTCGACAATACGAACAACTTTTCCTTTGGAACCAATGGAACTCAAAAAAGAATTCGACTATTTCATATTATAGTGTTCAGTCGGGGCGGGCCCTTAAGGAAAGTTGTTCATATAGACGTTCGACGTCACTTTCAAAAGGAAATGTTGAGAATTAATTTAAATGATTTACATGCACGCTTTTTTCTTCTCAATTAGGTATTACAGATAAACATATGTTTAGTAATTAATTATCTTTGAATATTTTTTCAACCTCACTCAAAATTCATCTTTAGCAGAACAGCTGTCTACAACACCTGCGCGCACGCAACTGTCATGGCAACGGTTCGGTAACAATACCATATGTTACTTTTGTTTGTAAGGCTTCTATAGATTGTAATAACAACAACAGCAACAATTCATTATAAGAATACGTTAGTATCATTTTATCTGGCATTATGTAGAAATAGCGAGTTGTACACCAGTGTTGTGATTTTCAAGCTACCTAAATGTAGAGTCACTATTTAGGACAAGTCCTGCTTTTGACGTGATAACGTCTTTTAAATGAACGCCGGCTGCACGCCCGAAAAAGTGTCACGTTCCGTGTGCAAACCAGAGTGCGGAACAAGTGATAGAGAGGCACGATAGGTCTAAGCATTCGGCTCGTCTATCTATCTCTCTTCCACCGTTATCACGTAAAATTATAGTCAGTTAACCAATTTTTTACACAAAGCCTTAATCAGTTAATGATAATTTCCACAGCCCATAACTCTTGCCCGCCACAACAGCACTCAAACAAATGTGTTTCCATCGTGTCATAAGGTGACGTCATAGTAGTAAACACAAGGGATTAGACCATATAACGCCCTTTTATCACGGCACTAACCGTGAAGGTCAGGCCTTGTAACACATTGGGCGTTTGTCGAATTCGTCGTTTTTTTATTGATCTAGTAAAGTCGCGACTAACGCTCTTATTTTATTAATGTGGTGGTGTGTGGCTTTACTTCTACGTACGTATCTATCAACAGTTATTGTTGTATTTTCGTTTTTTTTCGTGTGTGTATCTCTGTAGTGACAATATTGAGAGAGGGTCAGATTTCTCTGCCAGCCATCTGTACATGCAGAGGTAAAACTATTTCACCTGCCAACCCACCTTACACTAACTTTCTTTATCAATCTTATATTGGTTAAAATACAGGCAGTTTGAATATGAAGGTGCATACAACAGACTAGATTTTTTACCATTTTTATAGATAATGGTAGGGAAGCCTTCGTGCGCAAGTCCGACTAGCACTTTAGTTTATCCATTAAGACACACAATTAACAAACACACATATCTTTCCTCGTTATAATATTAGTCTAGAAAGTCTAGACTTCATCATCATCATCATCATCAACCTATACTACAGACTTACATCAACATAAAATTAATTTACACATTATTTCTTATACCACAAGGAAACTAGGTAATGCAATATTCTAACGAGGAATCGTTGTTAACCTGAATGTGTCGCCAACAATCTATTAATAGCAGTATTATAGGCATTGCTTTATATTTCTGTGGCATTGTCATGAAACGTTTTTATAGTGATTAAAATAGCGCCGCGGACGTCAAGAGCGACCGTAAATCAAAGTTTATTGCCAATATTATTGATAAATATCGTCAACTAGATTGTGCCTGAAATATTCGTCGCTATTGATTAAACTAAAACTGAAGTCATGACATGCCACACCTACGTCTGAAGTAAATACTAGTAGTAGGTCATGCGAATATTTAATAGGACGATAGAATTCACTATATACTGGCCGTAACCACATTGCTAAATTAGATAGAAGGAGACTATTTTTATTTAAGATATGTTTTTTTTTTCTATTTTTATTTTTACTATTTTTATACAATATGTATAGAAAATCCTGTGCGACCCTTGAAGAGGTGATTCAGGCCGTCAATATAAACAAATTTTCCTATGGCACAAAGCTCGGAACTAAAAAATGGACATCTCCGAACAAAAACTATCGGCCGCCCAATCGATTTTTACGAAAACTTCAAAAAAAAATTTGAGTTCCCAGCATTGGTCCCATTTGAAAAGTTGTTCATATCGACGGGCTGAATCACAGGGTTTTCTTAACATATTGTATAAGACGTAAGTGACTATCTGCGTCACAACCTTGGACGAATTAACCACTGGACGCGACATTATGACATTTGACTCCTTACCCCTCTATCACGGTACTATGAAATATTTCTATGTTAAACAACAGGCTACGTCAGTGTGACTTCAGAGACTCAAGGCAAAACATTGCGTAAAAAATGGTGAAGTGTGCGGTATTGCAGTGTAAAAATTACAGTAGTCGCACAAACAACATTTCTTTTCACCAGTAAGCACATTTTGTCCAATATTTCTTAGTATTTTCTAGTGAATTTAATTAAATGCGTAATCATCAGACCGAATAATAGGTCCACTTAAAAAATCCTTGGTTTAAACTGGAAGTCAACCAGAATGTTGTCATACTCTAACGAGTCGGATTAATTCTGTCATTGTTACATTCGTTCACTAATTCTTCAGTTCATTCCATTCATTTAGAGCTTGCACCTATCGATGAACGTGTCGATGAATGATATCGATAGGAATGCAATCTTATTACGGGCGGCGGATAAATAGCCAATTTAAGTAAATACTCAAAATGTATAAATATCCATAAATAACCAGTTTCACTTTTCTCATTATTTGTAATTATATTTGTTGAAGAGGTGATTCTGTCTCTTTACTTACTGAAACTAACAACCTTAGTTTCAGTAAGTAAAGAGACAGAATCACCTCTTTATTATTTACGGAGTAGACAAGCCCTAGCTTTACGATATTAAAAAGCCACGTTTTGTATGTTTTTCTCATAAAGTATATAAATTTATTTCTATGATGGTTTCTGATTATTTCTATGATCTCGGAATCGGCTCTAACGATTTCGCTGAAATTGGGTATATGAGGGTTTTCGGGGGTAAACAATCGATCTTGATTAGTCTTATGTTTGGGAAAATGCGTGATTTCGATTTTTCATGCGTTTTCCATTTTACGCAGAATATGGTCGCTAATTTCGTCTTGCCTGCCACTGTCCATCTGGTCCAGCGGCTTAAGGCGTGGATGGCAAGAAACGAGTTACGGGTTCGAATCCCGCTCCGCGACTTACTTATTTTTTGTATTTTAAATTTTATTTATAATTTTTAATTTTTATTGTTTTTGGACAAGTATAAAAAAAATGTGGTTAATGTTTGAGATAACAATATATATTTATCATAAATATAGATTCACCTTAACACCACCATATTACAACAAATAGTAATAACCGAGCAAAGTTCGGTCGCCCAGGTACTAGTTCTCTAAGGGCAAATAAATACACATGAAGGTTCATGTATTTATCCATAACAGTAGAGATAGAGCCTGCAAATTCATATCTGATCAAAAGGCCCTATTTATTAACTTTCCATGTTCAAATACATTTAAACTAAAAGTTTTTGTTCGTTTTTATGAAAAAGGATCAATTATACATCTGAGTCATGGGGTTTATCAACAATAGTGATTGGTAAGAAAAGAGCCTATCCGTAGTCCGTAAATATTTTAATTTCGATGTTTTAAGGACCATATCAATAGCAAATGTATGAGAAATACAATTTAATTATATTTTTATTATTTTTTTCAATTACATTTAAGGGCTGCTGAAGTCTGATCCAATTTTAAATAAAAACTGCTAAATAATCCGAAATTTTTGTTTGAAAAATATATTCTGAAAAATAGGTTCACCGTTTAATGAACGAATTTTTGTTTTCCAAATAAAGCTTTTATGTAACACATTCTCTCTAATATTTAAGAGCTAGGCTCTTGACGGTGTCATTGTATGTAAAGAAATTGACACAGTGACTATTTTGACCAGAAAATAATGGAGTGGTTTGCCTTCTCCATTTTACATGGGTACTAGCAAAAAATCCACTAGTGTTCATGGTGCCTCACGATGTTTTCCTTCATCAAAAGCAAGTATTGGTCCATGGAAATGGCCGTACTTGACTCAGATTTTACTAAAAACTCAGAGATACAGTTCGGGCCAGGCGGGGTTTGAACCCGGGACCTTTCGGTTTTATTTGTTATGGTTCGAATTTTAAGACAACTGAACCATTAGCGCTTCTACTAGTCCTTAATATGTAATATAATTTTTAACTTGAAACCTAGTGTTCTGTAGATTGTGTGTGTGATTTAAAAGAAGATACATTCTGAAGGCCGGAATCCTAAAAACAGTAGGTGGTTGAAATACGAAAATGACAGTGACTATTGTCATTAAATGTGTCATTGTCAAATTCGTTTTATTTTTCAAATAAAATTTTGATTTGAAACAATCGCCGTATTACGTAAAATGCCCGTTGTAGGGCAAGATATCTTAAAAATCATAATTGTTGTTTTGAGTACCTAAAAAACATTATTTCTTTTAATAAACAGCAAAGGTAACTGAGCTGACCATGTTTATAAAAATTGAGCAAGGCTCGTTACATATTTTTGCGATACTTTAAACCGATCATTCATTCAATTTGTCGACTATCGACTTTGTAACAACACTGTCTATGACATCTGACATAACACGAATAAATTTAAAATTTTAAATATAGACGCATGTCGCAGGAGGTAAGTATGTTTCATATTTGTTCGGTTCTATGTTGTCATTACCTCCCGTCCCCCCAGTATTGGTTGAACAAGTTTTCATACATTTTTCTTTAATTTCGCGTCCAGTGGTTAATTCGTCCAAGGTCACAACTAAAAATCGGGACGAATTTGTTTTATTTTATATATTTAGATGTAGTAAGCTCATCGTTTTGTAACATAAACCTGGTTATCATGACCTAATTAAACATTTATATGACTGCAGTAACATATAAATTAGTTCAAACGATGTGAGCGTGTTTTTCCTATGAGGATAATAATAAATAACTTTGTGTTCCGTACAGTCTGAAAAACTTTATGAAAAATTAGTACAAAGTGCGAAGAAAAACCTGCAAAGATTAATTTAAATACGGAATGTTTTTTGTCGCTTTGAAAATGTATTACGTACATAGAAATAATTTCTAGAGATCCTATTTATTTTATGTAGTAGTATTCGCTTTCAGTCGCTTTAATGTAACCCTCCTGGAGCGTACCTTCTTCGTCCCCTGACTCCGTATATGCAAACATTACACAAACATACAGACCTACATACTTTCGCATTAACAATATTAGTATGGATTTATTCAGGATACAACGTTTCATTTGAATCTGTTCAGTAGGTTTTGAGTATTTGACAGACAAATTCTAATTCATTTCGTTGATTCGAAGGAGCCCCTGGTGACAATTACCACGAATCCTCTTGCTTGATCATAGACGACGCAGCAAGGCAGCAACCTGGTAGCTGACCGCTACCAGGTCGCTAAATAAATCTCACTACACCCGCATCATGGCAATATTTTTAGGTATTCTACACGTAGTTCATAAACAAGGATGCCTCCGTCTATTTACTGACTTTGTTGGCCAACTCTGGCCCCCCCAGTAAGTCATATCTATCACCCTCCTAATATCTCTCTCTAGACTCTCTTCTAAGTCTAAGACTCTCTTCCCTTTTAAAAACACGTCCTATCCATACCACCTCAATCTACTTCCTTTGAGCATTCGATAAAGATTATTTAGGTCATATTCAAAAATTATTATGATCTAAATATTCTATCTGTCTTTTACAGCCCGAGCACATAAATATTTTTATTGAATCAAATAGTAAACACAGTAGGTCATTCAACACAAATAACCGCAACAATCGTAATGTAGCAACATAATCATATACATACAATGAAAACGTTTAAGGAAAGCAGTAACATGTTATAAGCACCGGTTATTTAATAAAATAGCTATGGTATTATGATATAATGCTATTAACAATGCTAGATATGACATAATCCCTAGGAGGTTTAAGGTAGACACCTTTCTGTCACAATTTACGTGTCCAAGGATGCCATAAAAAGGTCGCGTTTTATTTATCTTGCGCGCCTTTATTTATCTACAGAATTTACTATTATACTAGTAGGTAGCTAGTAATTGCGTAGTTTTTTTTCAAAGGAAAGTAGATATAAGGTATAGTTTTAACAAAATTAATATATGTAACTGGTAAAAGCAAGGATTTTAATGATAGATTCAGACATATAGAAGTTATGTTGGAATGATTAAATTGTATTATTATCTATAATACAAGAATTTCGAAAATTTATACGCAATTTTTTGATAACTGCCTAATATGTATATTTCAAAGTAAAGACTGGTAAAGGCAACTGTACCTTATTTTTAATTATTCTATGAAATTTTAATATAATTACTAATAAAGTTATATTTTTAACAAGTTTTCAAAAGTAATATTATATTTACAATACATCAAAAAGGTTTTTAGAATAACAAATTTAGATATGCATTCAATGTTTTGACATTGTGATTAACGTCCAAAAATAACTTGTTTGATAAAAGTAAAAGTTTGAATATATTATTTGAATAAATGCGTAGAAATATTAATATAATCTCGAGTGTTCCAGACGCTTAGATTTTATTTTATCTTTATAAAATAGATAAAATAAAATCTGCTGATGAGAATATGATAACCGAAATTTCATTTTCAAAAATGTTATGTAAGAGAAAAAACAGTGTACTTCAACATATTATGATACCACATATTATGATATCACATATTATGTTCCCATTGTTGTAGGTGTTGCAGATTATAAAATAATAATCTTTTGTAAATTATCATAATTATTTTAGCCGTAAGAAGTCCACTGTTGGACTAAAGCTAATCTAAAGGTTTCTTCATTGCATGGGAGGATATTGCCATACTCATCACGCCTGACAGACAGGTCGGCGAGCCCAGTTACTTTGGCTCGTTCAACGCATTTATTCAATTACCTATTAAATATTTCATGGATATTGTATTACAATAAAAACTTTATTAGTATAGATTGTAAAAATAATAGAGACCTTCCTAATCCGAAACACGACACAATTTTATCATTGCCTTATCCAACAGAAAGTAAAAAGGAACGTATGCGTAACCCTCAACGCTACAATTTGCAAGTTAAAGATGCGATAAGCGAAGAAAAGCCGGTCTTACAAGAATAAACCATTGTAGGGCTGAAAAACGTTTTTTTCAACAACTAGGTACAATATTTGTGACATTATAGAATATATAAAAATGTATTCATGTCCCGAAAAACAGATCAACAGTAAGACGTTAACAAATATATGAATTCTTGAAAATGTAAAAACGATTTGGGAATTATTCAAATGCCAACACAACCATATTAACATAAAAATACATAAACAAGGTAAAACTATACACATTATTTTCGAAGATTTCTTATTAACTCTGATGTGAAAGAAAATTCAAGTCTTATTTATCGTAATACTAGCTTTCGCCCGCGGCTCCGCCCGCGTCAATGTCGATCCCTCGGGAATAGTCCTTTTTCCCGGGATAAAAGGTGGCCTATGTCCTTCTCTACACTCCAGAGAACTTGTATGCAAATTTTCATGATGATATATTCAGTAATTACAGCGTGAAAGCGTAACAAACAAACAAATAAACAAACAAACTCACTTTCGCATTTATAATATTAATAATAATAATAGTAAGGATAACTTCCACAATATAATGTTTCTACAACTTATATACTGCCTCCGTGGTCCAGTGGTTAAGGCGATTGCTTGTAGACCCGGGGGTCGTGGGTTCCATTCTCACGGGAAGCATACTTTGTATAGTTGTTTCTAGTTTGGTTAGGATATTGTAGGCGTAAATCACCTGATTGACTGATAATAAAGATGATTCAGTGCTTCGGAAGGCACGTAAAGACGTTTGTCCCGGCTGCCATCTTGTAGTCGTTAGAGGAACCACGTCAGAGGCCGAGAATCATTTCATTACAAATTCAGGCGGTTCCGTAGAACTCTGACACCAGGGTGTGCATGGTCGATTGACCGTGTCCACGGACCACGAAGGCTGTTTATTAATATAATGGATGTCAATATTCGTAACTGATAACAATTGCTACTTTGTTTGTGGCATCATTAACTCGGTAATCAGTTAATAGTAGAAGAGCTGGTACCAATTTTTAGGTACGTATTTGAGGCAAGTTGAAAACTTGTCACGAATCTAAACTACCCAACACGAAACTGCACGCCTAGCTGGTGAGTAGCGGTGCTAAATCAACTACCTCATTTTATTTAATACTAGCTGTTGCCCGCGACTTCGCCCGCGGCAAATTCTGTTATTATGGTTAATTAGTATAGATGAATAATTTTCCCCGTTTTCAAAACATTTTTTATTGATGCTTCACTCTTCTTGGTCGCAGCGTGATGTTTTATAGCCCAAAGCCTTTCTCAATAAATGGACTATCCAATACAAAAAGAATTTTCCAATTTGAACCAGTAGTTCCTGAGATTAGCGCGTTCAAACAAACAAACAAACTCTTCAGCTTTATAACATTAGTATAGATATTATAATTACGAATAAGATTATTCTATTTTTAAGACTGAATAGCCATTGTGTAGTTGTATAAACGAGAACTAAAATTTAATTGATTAAATTCTAAATTATTGGACACGTTTGGCATCCCTGCAAAGATGACATGCGCGTGCGCGTTTAACTTGCCAACGGCAGGTGGCAGGGGCAACCGCCAAATTTACAATCGATAGTCATCTGTTAGAATTCGATCTCATCTCATACAAATTTAAATCTAAGTCCAATGAAAAAAGAGCGAGTTTTCTTTGATTTCACGACAGGTGTAAGACAAGTAGCTATTGTTGGAAACTAGAGCAATCGATTGATTCTAAGGCGAAACGATTAACAAGTAACTGCGATATCGTTTAACTGCATTACAAATTCATATTGCATTCTACAGTTATCTATGCTGCCAAGAACGGTCGTACCTTATTTATAAAAAATATATTTTAGTTTGTACATCCGGCTAAACTTTTTCAAAAAAGCTGCGAAGTACTTGTTATACAATAGAAATAATGTCAACACATCGAAATCGCGACTGTAATCAGTCACTGATAAGATTGGCACGATTTCAAGGGCAAACGGTACTTCGATATTAGCCTTCAAAATTTACGAATTAAAAACATACCTCATCGACAAGAGGTGAGCCCACTGGAGATTTGACAACGTCATCTTTAGAACTTCTTCTTTTAAAATGTTTGTCTACTATTGCCGTCCATGACTTTCTGCGTGGAGACATGAACATTTTTAAATTTTCAGTCACTTAACACCATGCTCACTGACAGCTACACTGTCCACTTATGTCACGCTGAATGGCAACAAAGTCACGCTATAAGCACTCCCGTTTATGACGACGCAATGAATACGTCCGATCGATCCGAATTAACGTAGGAAAATGGTAACGAAAACACAACACCATACGCCGAACTGATAACTGTCAGGCATCCTCATAGGAAAACTCGTATGATAACGAATACATTTGCATAAATGACAACACTGAAAAATTCAAGGTAAAACTTCATAGAATTTCTAAACGCAATAAGACGATGATTTGAATATTAAATTTAATTAAGAAGCAGTTTACTTTAATGCTGAATATTCTAGTTTATTTTCGAACTGTCAGGGTATTGATTTAGATAATGTACAAAAAACGATGCTCTGGTAATATCAAATTAATGAAGCCAGGTCAAATATCAATTACACTGATAATTTCATAATAATTGGTACCTAAATCATAAGAGTTGAAATGAAACTGTAATTATGTCAAATGATGAGAGATATTACCTTGCATTTTCGTAAACAATTGCTGGTGCTCTTTTCACAAAACAAACACCATAAAATGGATACAGACTTTATGGCTGCCCAAATCTAAACAATCCGAAATCAAGTACTCTTAGCAAATATCCGATCCGTAACAATGCTTTTAAAACTGAACCTTATGTCTGGTAACATTAGATACAAAATTGAGAAAAATAAAGGAAAAGATTCACATATGGGTTTCCACTTGTCTTGTGAAAGAAAAGTTAATGAACGGAGGAAAGCGACCGCTAGAAGGTTGTTTGGAACAAGACTAACGTTCTACGTTTAAAATTACAAGTATACAAAATTGCTGTACTGTATTGAACGAAGTGACCTCTTGGGGAACCAAAAATACTATAAACTGCATTGTGGTAACGCTATGTCATAGTAAGTTATTTTTCATAAGAGTGTATTTTTCTACCCCTATTTATGAGACTTTATCTTTAGCAAAATATAGTCTGGACAAAGAACTATAAGAATACAAGAAAAGGCAAAAAAGATGTAAGAAGTTTTATTAAACGTTATAATTTTTAAGATCTGATATTGGATAAAATATTAGTTGAAACGCCATCGTGTCCAGAAAATGAGAAAACGTAAGATAAAGAAGAATGACTTCGATATCATTAATTCACCAAAATAAAATGACGGTTGTCTTTCTAGAGTAAAAATATTTTAGAAACAAGACAGGGTACTGAATAAAACATAACCACGAAACTTATACCGTTTCATTATTTCTTCTCAAATTATGGTCTCCGAGGACTTCCGAGATAGATCGAAGTTGAGGTAACTCCCTGAATATTTTATTAGCAATATTCATATGGGAAAATGTGGGAATATTCGTGTGGGAATTCGTTATTGAGCTAATGTGGGTCATGTCATTTAATGTGTGATTTGTGATGATATGCAAAAAATAGTGTTTTAGTAATTATTATCGGAATGGAATGTTGCATCCAAGATAATACTCATTTAATTTTTTTATTAATTCATACAAGTCGGTGATTGTGATCATGAGCTAAAAAATAAATAGAAAATATAGTATACGAGGGGTGATCCAAAAGTAATGATAATCGGTTATTTCTAGCCAGCATAAAAATCTGAAATATTTTTTCCTGGTTGCTTATGTAGTTACTAGTTGAGCATAAAAAAATCATATAAATAGGTTACGATTTCTGGGAGATACATTTATTTGAAAACCAACCGTCGCAGTGAACACATCAAAATGGAGAAAAATGAAATCAGGGCTGTCATCAAGTACCTCTGTCTGAAAAAAATGTCTACCAAAGACATACACAGCGACTTGGTGGAAACATTGGGGGAGTCTGCTCCTCCATATTCTACAGTTGCACGCTGGGCCAAGGAGTTTAAGCTGGGCAGAACATCGACTGAAGATGAACATCGAGAAGGACGGCCATCCACGTCCCTAACCGAAGATAACGTGAAAAAAGTCGAAAATATTGTATTGGCGGATAGAAGAGTGACCATCAGGCATGTAGCTGAGATCACAGGGATCTCATATGGCAGCATTCAAAGAATCTTTGCAAACGAATTGCATATGAAGAAGGTCTCTGCGCGTTGGGTACCAAGAATGTTAACCGACGAGCAAAAGAAAAAACGTGTTGACATTTCGAGGGCCAATCTCGAAAAGTTCCAAGCAGATCAAGAATGCTTTTTATCTCGTTTTGTGACTATGGACGAAACTTGGATCCATCATTTTGATCCTGAGACCAAACAACAGTCGAAGACTTGGAAGCGAGCCTCCTCTCCGACACCGAAGAAATTCAAAGTGTCAAGCTCTGCGGGCAAGGTTATGGCGTCGGTTTTCTGGGATGCCAAAGGAATCATTATGATTGAATACTTGGAGAAGGGAGCCACTATTACTGGGTCCTACTACGCTGACCAAATAAGAAGACTGCGGGAGGCGATTAAGGAAAAAAGACGCGGCAAACTGCGAGCTGGAGTGCTGTTTCACCAGGACAACGCGCCGGCTCACAAAGCCACAGTTGCGATGGCTGCCATTCAAGAAACGGGATTCGAACTGCTAGAACACCCACCCTATTCGCCAGATCTAGCTCCCAGTGACTTCTACCTCTTTCCTCGGCTCAAAGAACACCTCAGAGGCGAAAAATTTGAAGACGATAGCGCAGTGATGGCTGCTGTTGAGGCGTTTTTGGAAGGTCAAGACAAAGAATTTTTTTTAAAAGGAATCGTGGGTTTAGAAAAAAGATGGACTAAATGTATTAACTTATTAGGAGACTACATTGAAAAATAAAATGTTTTTTTCGCTTTCATCACCGTGTTTTATTTTCATTATCATTACTTTTGGATCACCCCTCGTACGATATATAACTTACACTAAAACATGTAGGTAAACTTTACGCTGCACTCAAAGCCATAAGGATGTTTTTCCCTTGACAAGTTCGCAATTTGCTTACCAAAATAGGTTCTATCTCAAAGGATGAACTTCCTCCCGGCAAAGTGGTCTCGATTGAAAAGTTTCGTCCCGAAAGTTACCCCACTTGTAGCGATGCATACATTTTTCGCCATCTTACAATTATAACGCTTTGTCTCTTAAGTACAAAATGCGGGAAAGTTTATTAATTTAGAGATTCTTTTGAACAAATCTTGTACTCAGTTTAATAAAATTAATAAACGGGCAAGAGAACGCAATTTTTTATTGAGGTCGAAGAAACCTCTGTGTATTTTCAAAAGTGGCAATACACGCAGATGAATCTGATGATGAGAATTACGCTTTCATAACCATTGAAATACCAAAAAACGGTTTATTTATTCGATTCACACTGACTAAACGGGAGATGGAATTTTTAAGACAAGGCAAAAGATAAGCCTAAAACTAACATTGAAAATTATTCTATTTGATATTTAATTTTATACATCCTTATTCATGCGTCAGGTCGTGCTGTAAAAGCCAACTACAAATTCGCTGCAGCCATTCACGAGACGTCAAACAATACAAGCTGATTTTGTCACGTAGTGTTCACCTAAAACATACACAACTTAGTATTCAGTAGGCCCACACCAGGCGAGATTATTCGAGTACACAACACTATTTGGCTCGCGTTCAACCATCGTTGTACCCCGACTTGCGATGTTTACATCCTGGCCTGAAATATTGGAACGATTGCGTACGTGCCCAGCCTAAAAATTATTATAAAAAATACCGGTTACCTACATTTTCGGGTTATTACTCTATCTGCAAGGTTTGCAGGATGGCCATGATCGTAAACTTTTCAAGATACAGAGTTTATTAGGGTTAAAATACTAGTAAACTTTATGAGCATCATTTATAGAATTGCGAGTACAATTAATATATAATGTACAATGGTTAATACAAATTAATAGCGGAAAATGTGACTATCAGTATAAACAAAATTGTTTTACGATGATTACTGCACTCAAACAGGGCATTAGAGCTTAATTTACTGTAAAGCACTAAAAATAATCTAAATCTAATAATCTAATAGGCTTCAGAGATGAGATTGTTTCTGAAATGAAATAGGGGAACCTATTTGCCGTGCTTTTATTACTTTAGTATACTATATTTTATCTCTTCAATGGAGTACGTTTTCTACGACAAATGATAATTTTATATATAAGAGATCTTCTCTTCGGTGTCTCTTCATAAATAAACACCGTAGTAAACACATCTCAGGAGACTTATGCGGGTCAACAAATTTATGTGAGGTCCAAAGTCTGTGTTTGCGAAAAATTAGTACAGCGCCATCTATATTTCGGGACAGTCATTTGGTGACAGGGGTCAGTCGTTTTGCCAACGTCCAGTCCAAATGTCCTCACTCAGAACCCGACCCCGCTCTCATACATATTTAATAAGGGTAAAGAAATTTCTCCAGAACAGAAGAATTGTGAGTAACATCAGAGATTTAGTTATCCGAGGTGCGGGTCGGGTTAACAGCTCCGTGAATTTAGGAATATCAGACCTCAATTTGTTTGAGCCATCAATCGGGTAAAAGCAGGCCTTTTTTTATTTTTTCAGACGCCGCGTAGAGAAGCGAAAAACATTTAGTAACAGAAGCGCAGCCTGATATTTTTGCGGATAAAAATTGGTTGTCTTTGCCGCTAATTTTATGTGATAGTGGTGGAAGAGAGATAGATGCGTCAGAAGCCAAACGCTTAGGCCGATCGTGCCTTCTATCGCTTGCACACGGAACGTAACCCTTTTTTGTGCGTGCAGCCAGTGGTCATCGATTTATTTAACATTTATTCAAAAAGCTAAAACAAATATATTATTTTAGGGAAGATCGTTGAAAGATGCGGAAACTCTCCTCTGGAAGCGACGAAAGATGAATCAAAATGTTTAGGCATTGCCTCACCGTTGATTTATTGAGTAAATATACTCTGGTAATCCCGAGATTTTTAATCTCGGCAGAAGAGAACCGTGTAATTCTTCGAACGATAACTCTGTTGAACTCCAAACACCCATATCGAATTTCAATAACTAAAGCCGATTCGGTTTCAGAAACCAAACTTAATGAATCATCTCTAATTATATTGCACTTTGTTTTTTTATTCGCGAAATCCGTAATGTAATGATGCAATGGAAATATAATGTAGTGTAAATTAAAAGTAAATTAACAGATGACAGATTTAATTGAGATAACATTTAGATTTAAGTCGAAGTTTTGCGTATGAATTTAGAATGAATATGCATATGTGTACTCGTATTTATTGTAAACTAGCTTGCGCCCGCGGCTCCGACCGCGTTGATGTCGATCCCTCAAAAATAGTACTTTTTCCCGGGATAAAAGGAAGCTTATGTCCTTCTCCGTACTCCAGAGAACTTGTAAGCAAAATTTCATGATGATCGGTTCAGTAGTTACGACGTGAAAGCGTAACAAACAAACAAACTCACTTTCGCATTTATAATATTAGTAAGGGTGTGTAACTATTCTGCGTGTTTTAAAAAGAGACAAATTTTATTCACTTTAAAATACGTACATAACAATACTCTAGTATTTGCGGTCAAAAATAAAGAACTTTTCAAAACAAACTTTTATCTTTGTGAAGCCCTAAAGTTCCCTGCCCATTATCGACCCTAAAAGAGTACTTATCACCTCGACACCCTAACAGTGCATTATTGTACTTAAAAGTAAACATTCGATAACATATCGATCGTAAATAGCCGTTAAAGCCGCGCGTACACCGTAGATAAGTGCACAGTGACTTGTTATGAAATGCAGCGATGCACTGCAGCTGTGAACTGTTAGTAACGGATACCTTATTAATGGTACTTACTTATGTTAAGCAACCCCGGGCGCGGTCGTCACTGGGATGGGTGACCACAAGTGGCATAAAAATATCTTGAGCTCCTCCGTACTTGGAATGGGTCCCTAAAACGTTGGTCCCGACTGTCATCTTTGATGGCAGTCGTAAAGCTATGTCAGATGCCTTTAGGCAGCTTGAAAATTGACACCAGTGTTGGCCACTTACGCACACAATAAACAAACAAATATTAAGAGATATTGTGATGATAAGAATGAAGAGCATGTAGTAGTAAGCTTTTACCGTAAAAGCAAACGCGATAATCAATAGAAAGGAAGAAAAAAAGTAAAATTTTAATGGACACTTAGTTCGAATGTGACAAAACACAAATTATAAATAGTAAGACAGAAGACTAAAAGTAATAGTCTAATATAAATCCTATTATCATCAGGCGCAATCATGTTAACTACTTTAAGTGTAATAAACTGAATAATATGTTTGTAAACAAAGACATTGCAGAATGAATGCAGGCCGTTCCAACCGGTTTTATTGGAAATCCTTGGGAGAAGGCCCATGCATGCATTCGACTTCTTGCAACTGAGATGATGATGTTGACAATGAAGAAACAAAAAAATAAAGTACATTTTATACCATTTTCTCTGCATTTATACACACACATTATGTCTCGTAAAGCAGACAGGATAGAGCGTGAGAATAAAAAAATTAAGCATATAAATATTGAACGTGCAATGCAGGCTGAAAAAAACGAAATATTCTACAAACAAATATCTGAAATAGTGACCTTGTCTTCTTCTCAATGAACTGAATAAGTGATCAAAACTATAAAGTTGTACAGATTCAGGTAACATTAAACAAAGCTTTCTAAGAGCAACAAATCGCACTTTCGCCAAGCATCCGGCACTGGGAGAAAACTGTGAAAATGTATCGTGTTTTGTCTGACCAGGCGCATTACATATGATTACTTAATGATAGTACACTGGCCAGTTGTAATAAACTGCTTTCTAGAGCAAAATTATACAAAATTATAAGCAAACATTACTTTCTTTTTTTCTTTAAAGAGATGATACTGCAATTTATAAATACATCTCAATATCAGTCACTCATTTCTTACGAGTATGTTAAGAATTATTACTATACTGTATAGTAACAAGCTTTTGCGAAATAATTAAATTCTTCTTTTGTTTTTTACTTACGGCAAAAGTAAATTTTATGTTTGTTAATTTTTGCAACATAACTTCTTAGGCATTTTCCTTACTAATATAATAAATGCGAAAGTGAGTTTGTTTGTTTATTTCTTTGTTTGTTACGCTTTCACGCCGTAACTACTGGACCGTACATCATGAAATTTTGCATACAAGTTTTCTGGAGTACGGAGAAGGACATAGGCTACCTTTCGACACGGGAAAAAGTACAATTCCCGCGGGATCGACATTGACGCGGGCGGAGCCGCGGGCGAAAGCTAGTATTCTAAACAGAGCTAACAAACAATTTTTTCATCTAGTCTGTAATAATCCCTTCTTTCTGACATCTTTCAGTCTAGAGTGAATAAACAAATCCTGCGCATTGTATTTTTATCAGTAATGTATTTGTAATAAATTAAATTGCTAATTAAGAGTTAGTATTGTTGAAAATAAAGAAACATAAACCACATTATATGCTTTAAAATAACATGTTTATTTTCCCATTATTTAGACACCAGCCTATTAACCAATATTACGCAGCGCTAAATATAGTTTGACCTACAAAATATTGTCCGGTACTTAAAGGCGCATCTAATAACATCTCATTAGTGCTTCCCTTGGGTAAATTCGCCAATTCCGTAAAGGAATTTCCTAAAAGGCCTGAAATATACCCGTACTACGAAGAATGAGCCTCATAAAAGTCATTGCGTACGGGTATGTTATTTTTTCGTGACGTATTTAAAATATAATGATCAATTATTTAATAATAAGTAATTATATGAATTCTTGGTGCAATAAAGAGTTTATTAATATAATGTTAGTGTCATGAATTTTGAATGAATTTAATAAAACAAATTAAATTATCACTTCCTAACCACATCTCTTAATATTTTCTCTTTACTTTATCTAACATATTTACAAGCTATTTCTTGCGACTTCGTCTATCATCTATCCGGGCCTCAGGGCTGACCTATTTCAAGCAATGTTGTAACTAGGAATACCCTTAGATGACTGAGATATCTATAGTTTTCGCAGCACTCGCCCATAAATGACGTTCATTGGCAAATTTTTGATACCTTGGGTTACATTAATGTAATTTTCGTACAGTATAATTTAGTTTAAAAAAGTAGAAGATTCTTTAAATCTGTCCACTAGTTTTCGAGACTATTCAATAAAACCAAACACACATTATCTTTCCTCTTTATAATATTGGTCTAGACAAAACGACATCATCGTCACAATCAGGCCACGAAGTAAATAAATCAATGCATAGTAAATCTTTCACTGGTCCTTTATTGAGTAAGTTAAAGATATACGTGTATAAAACGGGTATTTACAATTATTAATTAATGATTCTTGTTTAGCAACAGTTGAGTCCATTAACTACCGTTTTAAAAATAGGTCAATAATTTAACCCATATATAATTATGAAATTATAACACTGTGACTAATGTTTTGGCAATGGAATGTCCACCCATCATAAATTTAGAAAAAAAAATTGATTGTCTGTGAGATCGGTTTACGGACGATTATTTTACGTGATAACGGTGAAAGAGAGATAGATGCGTCAAAAGTCAAACGCTTAGTTATTTTTATTTAGTTATTTCGTCAAGAAATAAGTTTATAGTTCGTTAGGTTTTCAATCACACAAAACTTATGAACGAATTAGGATAAATATCATGTCTGATTGGAATTAACTCGAATTAGCTCAAAGGCCATGTTTTTTATGAGAAATGTAATGTAGCATATATACCTTACTCTTTGATAAGATAACTACACTTTCGCTTTTATATTGTAAGTATATAAGCATGGATATCGTCTATGAAGTAAAGTATCGACTTCCGATTAATTTCTAGATTAGCTACCGGCTAGACGTGCCTTGCCAAACACGTCACATCGCGTGCCAAACGAGCGAAATTACAGGAGGTAAGGTTTACAAAGCTTTCGTATTCCTAGTTAAAACAATAAATACCAATAGAGACAGTAATTCAATATAAAAACAAAGCATTATTTTCTATGATAAAATAGTTAAGAAGATTTTAAGCTGTTTTAGTCTTTCTTATTTCTCTCTTATTCTAAAATTTAAGTCTTATCTCTTATTTAAATATTGAACTCCTGATTTTGATACAATTATCAATAAGTAATATACAAATATGTTTATCAAACAAAATATTAAAACCTTAACCTAGCACGCTGCATGTAGAGGCATCAACCGTGGCTCAAACTGCCGACGGTTAAGGCTATGAGGGAGGAACCCGAACTTATGCATGCCGTAATCAAGAGTGTTGCCTTCTTTATCTGTATTAATTGTCATTGAGCAAAACACTATGTTTGCCAGGAGAACGATAGATTACTAATTCTAAATCGTTCTATGTTTAACAGCTGAGTACTTACTACTAACAACTTGTAGAAGAGTATAAGGTTTGGGAAGATTTACTTACCGAACCGTAGGTAAAATAGAATTGCGACAATTTTGACATCCTTACCTGTGAACAACAGAATGAATATTAGAAACAAACGAATGTTGGGTGTGTCATGCATGTATGAATGAGGAAACAATAGAATACATCCTACCTAATGAAATATTTAATTAAAAATAATGTCATCTGTAAAGTCCCATTACGTACATGAAGGTTTTAAAATAACCACTGACCACAAGTGCGGTGTGAAAAGTAATGTTACTAAGGAAACAAATTAAAAACTCTCTTTTTTCTTACGATTTCATAGCAACAATGGATTATTAAACATATCCCATGACTTAAATTAATAGCTATAAACATTAAAGAAAATTCACATACACTTACATAAGCCCCTCAACACGGCCCAATTTCGACAGAAAAACAAACAAACACAGAGTTTATAATAAACAGTACAGGACAACGTGCGTTTCGAAAGTAGCACAACAAATATACGAGCGACTTGCACTAAATACTCGTCTCGTACTATGCACGTGGAGTGCTTTTGAAGGTGCATGTTGCAACTGCTTGTTCAGTTGCTATCCAAAACAAAAACTTTATGCTGCGATAACTGAAATGAGTGATTCCAATTTTTAGTACAACTAAAAACAAGTAAATTTACTAATTTGAATATTTTATTCGTCTAGTGCCTTTTCAAAACTTAGAAAAGTATCCCTATCAAACTTTTACGGTCCATTCAATAAAAAGTGTTGCCGTCTTATATAAAACAAATTTATGTCTGGACAACAATCTTCTAGACAAATTTTGATTTTTATTCGTTTTATTCATAGAAATTGGAAGTATTTTTTGTTCTCACGGAAAAGAACTGACCCTACAATAATCAGAAATTTGGTTCTGTGAGAACCTTTTATTCGAATAATAAATACGAATTAAAATATGCGTCAAGCCATAAACTATTTCCAGAACAGAAATTTTACCAGGCACCTGACGCCGGTATGCGTCGCGCGTCACTGCGCACCCCTACTTTTATTAGCATTAGCTGACTAAGCAACTAAGTTGCCACCTCAGAAACCATCGCCTCTGAACGTAAATGTGTCTATGGAGAAATTGCACGGGAAAATGTCTCTTATCGGAAAGCGAGTGTGATCAATGAGTTTTACTAACGTTAAGGTCGGCTTACATGAATGTATTACACGGTACGGAATGCTCTACTCCTCGTTTCCTTAATTCAAGATCAAAGACGTGATCTACCTTAATTTAACATAGAGGTAGCTACGAGGAACTTATAATATTGTTTCAAGAAAAGATAAACGATGCGAGAGACGCGATAGCAAAGCACGAATCGAAATACCGATAAAGAATAAGATAATATTGATAAGTATAGAAAAACCCAGATATAATTAAAGGTCTATTTTCTCAAAGATCGATTGTTGTCATATACAGTATTCACATATTGTATATGACAACAATCGACTATTTCCTCATCGATTAAGGATATTCTGAATTTGATAATTCTCATAAAAAGCTACAAAGGATAAGACATATATTATGTTACACGAAATTTTATCACAATGCAAATTTTTTACGTTAGCTTTGCAGGTTGTATCTTTCATGACGGTATAATATGTTATGTTATGAAGGGGGACCCGGGCTCGAAATCTAACGGATGCGACAAGGAAATAACGTTTCTAAGAAGCCTTGTTCTTTGAAGGTGTTAAAGATATTGCAATACTCCGATATGATTTACTCCCCATTCAAGAAAGTTACTGCAGATAATTCGAGAACAAGTCGTAAATTGCCGTTTATGATACGGAAGCAACGCTCTCTGGTTATTGCTTATTGCTACTTTGTCTATAAACAATGCACGGATTTGGTTCAAATGTTCAATAATGCATTGTAGCTTCTGTTTTAAATTGGGTTTTGCTCGCAGCACTCTGTCAATAGGATGTTATACGAAAAGAAGTGTAATGTGTAATGTATAATGTTTGTTTTTAGTGTGTAGGTGGCCAACACTGGTGTCAGATTTTCCAAGCTGCGTAAAGTCATCTGACATAGTTTAATGACTGCAATCAATGACGACAACGCTTTAACGTGGCTTCTGAAGCACGGAAGAGTTTGAGAATTGTTTGTACCACTTGCGGTCACCCATCACAATGGGGACTACACCCAAGCGCTGTTAATTCTCACGACCACAGGGCCATCGGGCACCTATACTTGTAAATGTGTAATATCATAATGTGTAATTAGCCGTGTGGTTCCGGTAGCCGTGTGGTTTCCGGCAGAAAAGAATAGGACCACTCCAAGTCCAGTCAAGGAAATACAAACTAAACAAAGCTCATAAACATCAATGATACCTCTCCAACCCGTCTGGCCAGCGAGGAGAATGTTGGCCAAATCCTCTGTCTGCTCTGGCCAAGTATGGCTCGCGGGCGGAGCCGTGGGAGAAAGCTAGAAGCTTATAAAAACTGATGATTTTTCATCAAGAATTGTTTTTATATTTACTGTATTACTCATAAAAAAAGAAAGGGCATCAGACCGGGGTAATACAATTTCATAATGGATCTGATCTGAGAAAAGTAGTAATTATTATTAACAGTGGATCCGTTTGATAGATCAGACTAGAATAACTCCAAAATAATTACAGATTTAATTAGAAATTATTTGTTTACGCTTGTAGGTTACTAAGCTGCCGTGAATTTGAACTCTGAAAGGTTATAGACCTTTTGAAACCCTGAAATTGATCAGAAAGCATTGAACTCTATGTTGACACGTGCCGACAATTCAGAGAAAAGGCGGGATAAATTTATTTCTAGTATTTTATTGTGGAACAATAAACAGAATATTTTTTCAATTTATGTACAATACAGGTGATTAATGTTTTTATTTCAGAATCGGAATTCATAGTTGAACGTAAACACGCAAATAAAAGGTAAAAAAATGGATAAAAAGCAAATTAGGCCTCACATACGTTAAAGGTACTTCATCGATTAGGTGATTAAATGTCTATGGGAAGTCATAATTGTTTTTTTATACATTGCCTTTCTTTTTTTCTTCTTCCCTATAAAAAAAAGTAAAAAAAAGACAATCCGCATTTCCATACAATCAAAGCATACAATAGTGTTCAGTCGCTATGGAAATGTTATTTTTTTTTTTTGTTTCTGACTGTTATTTTTATTTCATTATGTTAAACGATTATTACGCTTATGTCTTTTACGCTTTGTAAGTTTTTATATACCTATTATGCTTGTTAAATTTTAATTACTGAGAGTTCGTTATCAAATCTAAACTTGCGCATTTGTAATAAATACACCTAAAGGTATAACCTAGACTTTCAAGTTGAGCGACGGTGACCGGCGACAGCGACATATATCGCATTCCATACAAACATTGTGCGAAGTGGGATGCCTTATGATCATTCCTCATCATCAATTTAGCCGCAAGAAGTCCACAGCTGCCGCTGAGCTGGACAAAGGCGTCTCCGAAGGATTTCCAAGATAATTGTTTGGTTGCAGCTCGCGGCCTGCATCCAGTATTTGCTTGAGACCTTGGTCAGGTCGTCCGGCCACCTGATGGGTGAGTGCCCGACTCTGCGCTGTGGTTGCCATTCAAGATACTTTCTGCCCCATTGGACATCGGCTCTGCGCGCTATGTCTGCTGCGCTGCGCCTTATGTTCACGTTTAATTGATTGTTTATTAGAATTAACAATGCCTTAATAAGGTGTAATTTGTAAAATAAAAAGACCTTATATGACCATGTAATATGCATGAACTTGTTACAAATTTTTCGTAAATAAATGAATATGATACCTTCTGCATGGCCTTCTGGGATTTAAGTAGCTTTACCAATCAAATAGTGTCATTCGTTATAGTTATAAAACACTTCGTATCTCGGTACTTGTCAAGTATTTCCTCCCCCCTTATCTTAATTGGAAGCTGTTAAATTTCATAACAAATCGTTACGTAAGTAATTTTATGTAACTGTAAAGAAAACAGTTTTGTAAAATACTATTTCCTTAACAAGGTGACGGTGCTCGTAACGAAAAATATAAGAAATATTTAAGATTGTATAAAATTTGTTATGGCACAGTTTTGACTGGTTATTTGTTTACATACTGCGTTGTGATATATTTTGTACTTAGTTACGTATAATTTTCCTATAACCCCATCATCTTATAAGTAATAGATATGCTCTAAAGGAAATTTACACATAGGTTACCCAGATTAAAGCTTTTCAAAAAATATGCGCAATCATTGCGCCGGACTATTTTTATACAAATAAAGAGTTATTCATTAATCTTTATTACACCAATAGATTCTAACATTGTGTAGGAACATTAGTCTTTTACAAACATATAAACTACAACTAAGGAAAATAAGCATTAAATATTAAAAAGGAAACATAATAAATCCTGACTTCTTAGTATTGTTATTGGTATCTGTTTGTTTGGTATGCAGCCATTTGTATTTAACTTATGAGAATTTTCCAGAATAACACACCTTTAGTGCTTATTTGTTTTGTTAGAGGCTAAGCCAAAAAATCCTGACAACTACAGTAACTTTAAAATACTAAATCGGCATTCATTTCAAATTCACAACTTTAAAAAATCTTTAATTTATCTTCTATAACATTAAAGGAAACTCGAGAATTTAAAAGTTCCTAACAAAAATTAAAGTACAAGTGTTTCTTAATTATCTACATTTGTTCAAAAGCCGTCAAGGACTAAAACTTTGTACAATTGAACGTCAAAGTTGTCTAACGCCGGGACTGCTTGAAGAAACGGCACAAAGGGACGTTTAGTTTCAGCTATTGTCGTTTTAAAAGCTGATACTGCCGTTTTGAGATTCGTTTCAGTTATATTTAGAACTTTAGCACGTGGCTCGACTCGCGTAAATTTCGATTTATCGAAAATATTTTTTTTCGGGATAAAATAACCTCCATACCAATTTTTTTTATATTGGTATTGGTTCAATATTCGAAGCGTGAAGAGGTAACAGACAGACATACAGAGTTTATAATATTTCGCATTTATAACATTATATACATGATTATATAATATTATAAATGCGAAATATCATATACAATCCGAAGCTGGGAACTCAAAAAAAAATTCGACGATCCCATACCAACTGGCCGGGAATTGAATTGTTCCCATACAGCGGAACTCTTTTGTATGAGTTCCCAGCATTGGTCCCACAGAAAAAGTTGTTGATACCGATGGTCTGAGTCACCCCTTTAAGGGTCCAAAACGATAAAAATTTCACCCTGTATAGTACGGAAGTATGGATTATTAGTTGGTTGCACGTAACCTATTAAAAAGATTTTTGGCGACAAAAAATATATTATAGCGAAATAAAGTTCGCTGAGACAGTTAATGAGTGATAAAAAGAAGACGATAAACATGTGGCACTAAAGACACGCAATGAAAATGGCTAATGTATTCATTCAAATGCAAATTCAGTTAAGACGGATGAGAAAAACTATTGATTAAGACAACGCTCCGTTTCTAAAGGCTCAAACACACATACGCTACACCAAATCATGAATATTCAGCAAACACGTGCTGCAACGGTACACGTACTGATTTATTGGTACAGTCGCGACTCGTAATATGTATGTATGAGATAAATTGATTAGGCATCTCATCAAATCAGGTATTGAGATTATCAGAGACTAAATGCACATATTTACTGTGACACATAAACAAAAAACAAATAGTACTCATGAAATAATGAGGAGTTGAAGCGTCATTGGTAAATAATGTCATCCGTCAACAAGTCCACCTGGTCTATAAGTAAATATGTCGTATTACTGTCATTTCACGCTTCACAAGTCACATGGTTAAAATTGCAGACGCATAAGATGAAATTTTCAGCAATTTTAGCCAGAAAACTACATCGAATTGAATCTCTTTCTAGCAGTCCATTACCAGCCGACTTAGGTCCTGTGAAGTCGACTAAAAGCGTGTAAACTGTGTACGTGACTGTACCAGACAGGAGGTCGTGACGACCAATAATGTTAGACGCGACTCGCTCCATTTGTAAGCATCGCAAAACAAAGCCGGTGTGATCACTGCTTTATTTAACTAGTATGCGTGTGACCCGCTTCGAATGTCACGAATATGGTAATGACTTTCTGATATACAAATATCATTAGATTGAATACTGAGTAATTTTCCCGAGTAATTTGATCCAAAATTAATTTTATCACTAGGTACGCTAATGAAACTTTCGAATGTATAGAAATCAAAAATAACGTGTTTTAAATACTGATCAGCAAATGGATAGATTTTTTTTTTAAGTCTTAAATATTATTTTGACATCCAAATATTGAAATATGAAAGGAAATTTAAAAATATAATTTCTTGTGAGGTGGCTGAAAGGAAAATATAAACTTTCTTACTTTTACTTTACAAGTTTTATTGAACACATACATATATTTTAAGTACTCAAGGTCACTTTTATCATTCGACGCCTCAACACAACGGTCATTCATACTCAAACCACGTGTACCCAACTCACAACAGCTTCTCTGTTCTAATTTCCTAAACCCGAAATGAAACATCGTTCTGCCGAGATTGCGTCCCTCGTTTCAAAACTGCGTTCTTGTCATACCGGAAAAATAACAAATTAAAAAAAGAATTTAACATTTTAGACTTCCGTAAATATTTCTATAGGTAACGTTAAAGGTGACTGGCACACAAAAAAACTAATGATATGAATAAAAAAAAAAAATCACATTGTGTTTGCCGCTGTAACAAATAATAAAAAAGAAAAATATTGTTTTATTTACACATGATGATAAGCTTAACTTCAACTTTATTTGAGATGGTTTTTAATTACGTAGATTTTTCAAATGTGTTTATCAATAGTACTACTTCCATGGTCTAGTGGTTAAGGCGTTTGCCTGTAGGCCCGGTGCGTTCGATTCCCACGGGAAGCATACTTTGTTTAGTTGTTTCCAGTTTGGTTAGAACATTGCAGGCGTGAATCACCTGATTGTCTGATAATAAAGATGATTCCGTGCTTCGGAAGGCACGTTAAGCCGTTGGTCCCGGCTGCGATCTGGTAGTCGTTAAAGGAACCACGTCAGAGGCCGAGAGGCGGTCCCGAACAACTCTGACACCAGGGTGTTCATGGTCAATTGACCGTGACACCTACTCGAAATGAATGAATGAATCAATAGTACTTCAAACTTCAATGTCAATTATGACAATCACAAAACATTGTCAAGTTGTTATCACAGTAAAATCTTAAAAATGTCGACATAGCGTGCGTGCTATGCAAGCAAAGTGAGTTGGTTTCTCTCAGATACGCCACTTTTTACTTGCGTGCGCTCCACATAGCGTGGTGGAAAACAGACAAACAAAAAGAAAAGCGGATACTAGCCATGTGGTTTGAAAATACGAGTACAACACGAACCGTATCTCTGTTTTACGTTAAATTTAAATTAAAAAAAAATGGAATCCTGATGTTCTGCTTGTTTTTTTTTACTATAATAGAAAAAGTGCAAACACAAAAAGCATACACCAACCGTGTGGACTGAAAATACTAATACAAGAAGTACCGTATATTGCTTTTTATCGTTTAAACTAAAATATAATATGTCAGAGAGACGCAGCAACATTTTGTAATATAATATAGAAAATGTAGTGGAATTTGAGATTTTTCTGTTAATAAATAAAAATATAAATACAAAAAGAAAATCGGATACCAACCATATAGATTGGAATGGAAATATCAAAACATAGACTATAGGTTGAGAAAACTTGCTTTTTTCTGTAAAAAAAAAGATTTGAAAACAAAAACAGATCAACCATGTGAGTTGAATAAAATAGTAAAATACGTACCTTATATAAGGACTAACGTTGCAATTGGCCCAAGGTTGTACCTGATTAAATTCGTTTTATTATATTGATCTCAGACAGAGAATCTAAGATCCGAATAGAGGTCGACCACTTCTCTTTACTCGCAAAATAATTCTATAGGTGTCAAATATCTATGGCGTAAAAATATATCATAAGTGGGTTTCAAATAACCTGTCAAGACCTATTCTTACTTCATTGCACTTATTTGTCTACTTGTGTACTTGTTGTGTTGTGTATTAACCTTTATATCAATTGACAGTATGAAGTCGATAGAGTATGAAAACTTTATGTTATCATGTATAATAATATCATTTTCTTCAAATAAAGTGATGGGTGAATGTCGATGAATATCAAACTCTATTCGTTTCGATTGTTCGTTTCCTCTTAGTGATTCTGCAACTCAAATAAAAAAAAGAAACTCAAAGCGACTCTGCGACTCAAATAAGTATAATATTATGCTGAGTATTATGCAATACGTGTTGAAATTTGAATCATATTTGGGAACTATACAGATTAAGTTGCTAACTAATAGTTAGTTAGCAACTTAATATGTATAGTTAGTTGCAACTAGTGTCTCTGTGAGCTAAAACTTTGCGAATTTTATCATAGATATTTCCAAAAATTGGATTGGACAAATATATTTTACTTTCGAACCTTCTCACAAAATTTCACGAGAATCTGTTGAGAAATGCAGGGCGCATTTTTTCTCAACCGATTCTCGTAATTGCACGTACAATGCATAATTCGATGAGGAGAAAATGAAGAGAAGAACAGACCGATTGCGGGACAAATGGCAGATTTTGGCGAGCTCCGTGGCGCAGTGGTTAACACGCCAGCCTGCGACACGGGGTGCCCGGGTTCGATCTCCGGTCAGGTCAAGATGGAAAATGATCTTATTCAGATTGGCCTGGGTCTTGGATGTTTATCTATATATGTATTTGTTATAAAATATAGCATCGTTGAGTTAGCATCCCATAACACAAGTCTCGAACTTACTTTGGGGCTAGCTTAATCTGTGTGATTTGTCCGTATATATTTATTTATTTAGATGGACATACGAAAGAATTTTTGCCTAAGTAAAGACGCGTCGTTCAGGTTAGTAGGTTCGCGCTCGCCTGGTCAATGACAGTAGTAAAAGCTGAGCCAGTGAAATGTAAGTTACTTATGAAACTGCCACGTCAGAGCTCATTCATTCATCATTTTTCAATGCCGTTTCTCGTGCGTTCACCTTTTTGCTACACGTGTGAAAATATCAGAACGTGCTTAGTTGTTTTACTTAATAACTTATGCGAATGACGAGAGGGATATATTCATAGTTACATATATACACCTAAACATACTAATCACGACTATATGTATTTCTATATAGACGAAGCTTACGGTCATAACATCAAAGGGCCGCGATGAGCATTTATTTTTAATGTTTATAGCACGACTAACGAGCATGCGAGTTACCTGATGACAACTACAACATCAGGGTGTGACAGGAGCGTCCGCAACCTTTCAACGAGTTGGGGAAGACATGTAAGAACGATGGGCATCTGGCTCTCGCACTCACGAACGAAACATGCGGTAATGCTCAAACGTCGATTTTCTTTGAGAGTGTGGTACGTCCCTGGACGAGCCGGCCCGTTCATGCTACTAGCAAAAATTATATTTGCCGGTGTATCGTGGCTCTACCATGACTAAAAACTAGTTTTCGTGGGCTTATAAGTGTAAAACGGTTTACAATAGTGATAAGTTGCCAGCCCCATTACCTATTGACATAATTCCTTAAATTATATAATGGCTTTTGCGATTTTTGTGGGTAAAGAAGCAACTGGTTCTTTCTGCTTATTTTCGTACGTATTCTTTTCTTCCAGGTCAGCACGGAAGCATAGATAGTACAATCAATTTTAAGGATTTAGAACTTATAAATTTCAACTAGGTAAAAAATATAATTTTAAGTACACATTAACGAATTTTATTACTTATTTGGAGAGTGAACCAAACCAGGCAATTATTTGTATCTTTTACCAGGTAAATTATTATCAACAAGAAATAGTAAAAGTTATTCAAACGATCCTATTGTACTACTATTAAATTCTCTATGATGGAAATATACTGAAAAATTAATCAAATGATACTATTTTAGTTTAATTATGATGTGACATATATATTAAAATGCGAAGCAAACGATACTAACGTACTCGTTGTACAATAATATTCTTTAACAGATAGAGACAGTAAAAAGTCAATCAATCGATACTATTGTCGTAGTCTAATCGTTACAAGGTTATGCTCATGTCCTTTTTTGAACAATGCACGTTTCGCTGAATATTCATTTGAGCCATTTAACGTTTTTATTACAACTTGCACACCTTGTGCTCTATTACTAGTTTTCTAGAACACGTAAAAGAATTGTAGAAATATAGATACCAAGACTTTTTTTATTCGTAATCACCTGTAATGGGCTACATTTATGGAAAAGGAAATATGATTGTTCGAGATACAGAATTATGGCATTTAACCACTGTAATTTAACATAGCTGCCGAACAAACTTTTCATATCACCCATAAAAAAAGCGACATATGTGAAGTCACATCTGTCTGGTCTGATCAAGGCAAGGCGACTTAATCAGAGCGTTTTTGTACTATTAAGGTATTGTTTTCACTTTGTGCCTATTTTTGGGATGTCTTTCCATAACACAACGAAAAGAAGTCTTCCTTTCCCAACTTAAAAATGTTTTCGATGGGCAGCAGTGTTGTAAACACAAGGAGCCAAAGAAACTGCGCTCACGAATCCGCCCGCTAAGTGTAGTGAGTATGGCAATATCTCCTCATGAAACAAAAAATCTTGGGAGAGGCCATTGTACAGCAGTGGACGATTAGAGCTGTAATGAAACGTAATCCAAAAATCTTCTACATCATAATTACAAAACTATAAAATCAGGAGTCACCGACCGGCTCGAGTTGACAGCGCAACTGAATACTTGTCAAAGTGCCAAGATACGCAACTATACTGCGTCTGCTAAATTGAAGTGCGCTCTTTGACCTAATTCTACACTGCAGTTGTCATAATGCAGTAATATGGGGAGTAAAGAGCTAGATTTACGATGAGGTCTCACCGTCTTCCGAGAATGTCGTAATATTTTGTTGAATTTGGATAATTGAGTCTATGTTACGATGACGCAAATAGTTAACATGTTTTCATTGGCCTACATTTGACGTTTTTTGGAATATGAATTCGAGTTATTTTGTTTGTCTTTATTGTACTTAGAAAGATAAACATACAAAAAATACAGACACCAAATAGTAAATTACAGAGGCGGACTTATCCCAAGATGGGATCTCTTCCAGTCAACCGGCGAATAAGTGAGAGGAAATTTACTCAATTAATTATCATTTATTTTTGGCTATATGTTTTATAGGGAAAGTTGATCAGTTTTATGAAAAGCTATAATTAAGTTTGTTTTGTTACAACCTTTATATTATTTTTAATCACATTTTTATTTTTTTTCCACGACAGGTCATTTTTAGAAAAAGTTTTCGCCATTTATTATTGGTCGTTTCAATGCAGAAACGAAGAAAGTATATAAAAACAAACAATATTAAACAAACTAGCTCCTCCCAAGACATTACAACTGAAGCATACGTGCAATAGAGACGTCTCCTCATCTTAAATGCACCAAGATTAAAGTCACAAAGAATGGTGTCTCAATTGGCCACTTGAAATGCAGAAAGAACAGTAACTATACTTTGCACTTTACATACTCGCTACCTCATCCTTTGCTACCCCCGGGGAAGTTGTTTACTGACATATCAAAGCTCGCACAGTAATCCTAACTAATATTATAAATGCGAAAGTGAGTTTGTTTGTTACGATTTTTTCGCCTTTACTATTGAACCGAACATCATAAAGTATTGTATACACGTTATGTACCTACCATATGTCCTTCTCCGTACGGAGAAGAACATATGGTACATTTTATCCCGGGAACAGTACTGTTCCCGAGGGATCGTTATCGACGCGGGCAAAGACGCGGGCGAAAGCTAGTCGTTTTATAAATTTGTTTGGGAGACTTTTACGGAATTTTAATGTATTTTATTGATTAAAAGTGACATAATTAATGATATTAATTATGAAATATAAGTATTTCTACGAGTATATATTAATATCCCATTATAAAAATCGTTAACATGTACAAGAATAGAAGCTAAAATTGTAGACGAAAGAACACACTGTTATTAAAATACAAACTGGCACAACACAAAGAAATGCCGTTATTTTGCAATACGCTAATCCCCGGTTGTTAACTAAGCGATGAATAAACACATTAATACAACGAACGATATTTAGCCAACTAACTTGCGCCCGTCAGTTTGTCTACGTAGCTCCCCACCGTGACAATCTATGTTTTTTTTCAACGTAAACTATTTTTGACCTGTCGATATACTTTAGCGGTAGTCTTTATTGCTTTGGTTTGGTTAGATTTCAGAGAAAAATTAAGTAGTATTAGGAAAAAAATATTCTTCTCTTATTATAATATCGTCATTGGTAAGAACTATATATGCAAAGACCCATTCATCATGGAAATATTTAAGTTATCCCTCAAGTAAGCGCACTATTTGAATTACATTAGGTATGCCATAACAAGACAAAAACACTAAACCAGCCTCGAATATTTACCAATTTACTACACTTGTTTTTTTTTTATTTTATTAAGTTTCATCCGTCCCGGTGTTTATGGTATGCCATAGACACAGAAAGGCAGACGGGTGTAATCAAATCTGGCAAGTTACATTTTAATGACTTCATACTGTCTGAAAAAATATCATGTCAATGACTGTAATTTGTATACCCGTGTTAATCAGATGACGATGCAATAAAAGGTAAACGAGCTCGTCTGATGATGAGAAATACTCAATGCTAAATAGTTCAGTCACCAGATATTACAGTCACCAGATATTACAAATGAAAATTACAGTACTAAAAAGTAACAATTTTCACGCCTTGTCTACTAAACCTATTATTATGAAATTTTGCATACACGTTATCTAGGGTACAGAGAAGGACGTATGCTACCTTTTATCCCGGGAAAAAGGATTCTTCCTGAGGAATCGACATTGACGCGAGTGAAGCTTCAGGCGATAGCTTATTGTTATATAATCAACACAGAATTTAACTAATTCCTGGACAGTAAACTGCTATAGCATACATTGAATTAGAAAAAATAACAATAAAACTTGTATTGTGTCTCCTTTAGTGTCCGTTAAAGTGCTAAGTATCCTAGTGTAACGATTTCTTCACTGTATCCGTATATTATTGTCTTAATCCGACTGGTCTGCAATCCACGTTATTCCAAGCGTTATGATGTAACTCGGGACACTTTGATCTCGGGAAGATTTACGAGACTTTTATGCGTGGCACCGAAATGTCCCGGTTATTCACAAAAATATATGCGCCGCAATTTCCGTCCACTTACCGAATGTTTTGATATTATACAATTCGGGAAAGATTAAAGCGTGGTGTACAAATAAAGAATGCAATATCCGCTTCACTATGAAACTTTGAAGGAAAATAAATTTAAAATTATGATACTTCTAGATTTTATTATTTTTGGGCGTGATTCTGAACTAAAAGAGGAAACACACAGAGTTTCAAGGTATTCTATATTAAAATGATATTAAAAGATCAGAGGTGTCACCCTCAACTGCATGGCCGGTGGGTGGTATCAAGTATGGCATTGAGTAAGCGCGCCCAGCCACCCGAACTGCTACTTGCTTTTCCCCCATTCATCCGAGTAAGTAGTATCCCAACATCTTCATTCCATTCCCCACACATAAGTTCCTATCCTTATTCAGCTGAAAAATGCTTCGAAATGCCAGCAGCGTCAGAAGCACAAGAAGCAAAAGAAACTGCGCTCGCCGACCGGCCCGCTAAGAGTGGTGAGTGTAGAAATATCCTCCCAAAGAATAAAGAATCCTTGGAAGACCTTTTCTAGTGGTAATAGTTTTCAGTGGACTTATTACAGCTGAAATAATGATGAATGATATATTACTGAATAGCATTGTTCCTTCATCTGTGTACTTATTTGGTGACATCATTCGCTATGATATGTCGAAGTTCGGAGTCTGCTATTATAACAAATATATGATCGAAGACAGCATGTTAAAAATTTACGCTATTATATGATTTGGCAAAATTTTCAGTCCGCTTTGTTGACACCTACGCTTCTTAAGTAACTCTAGAACCACCATCAATTATCTATCAAGGTAAGCTCTTATAAACGTAACGGAGATAATTTAACACAATGTTTTGTAAGCATGCTATAACTGCAGTGTAGATGCACCATTAAATACCATTATATTTTAATGTGTTAATTTGAATGTCCCTGCGCAAAATTGGATTGTTTAAGTATTGTGTCTGGTATTCTGGCATTGAAGAAGTTAAATGAAGTAAGAAAATATATTTTTATCGCATGCGGATACTTGATATCTTCCATTTGGGTTTAAAAAATCCATGAACTAGCTGTTTCTTTTCCTGCGCACACTATAAAAGCCGGTCGAGGGAATGGGCGAAAATTTTAAAAGTTATATCAATAGGCGATGCGGCTCAACGTGGCCTTTTAATCTTAAGCCTTAGGTCCTATCTACCTCGTAGGTACGAAAATGAGATAATATATATGTATTAATACATAAGTTTATTAGCATACTGATGAATAGCAGGCAAAAGCCATTTAAATGATAAGAGACCTTATTAACTTCGGACGTAAATAATCATAATTATAATATTTTTATTATGGATATAAAAATATAAATCAATATCCGTCATAATAAATAACTTTGAAACGGAAAAATAGTGTCATATGGGTAATATTTCATTGCTGTTACAGTAATAACTAATAAGAATAAGTAGTAATAAACATTTAAAAAAAATCATGTAAAAATATTATCCAAGATTTTTTGATTTAGAATTATTTTGTGTTGTCGGTAATGTCGGTTTGCAAACCATAATTTTACTTGATAAACGTGGAAGAGAGATAGATGCATCACAAGCCAGACGCTTAGGCTGATCGTGCCTCTCTATCGCTTGTTCTGCGCTCTCGCTTGCACACAGAACGTGGCAAATTTTCGTGCGTGCAACCGGAATTCATCAATTTATAAGACTTTTAGAAAAAAATAATTAAAAGAAAGGCTTGTAACAATAAATCTGAGGTTCATAAAATAAATCTCTGCGTCCGTTTACCTTACAAGTCCCGAGAAAGTTGTAATTTTTCATTACGGTAACCCTATTTCGGTATGGGGAAATTAAACACCTGCCACTTACTATGATAGACGGCTTGAGACTGGGCTCTTATCTTGATGTTATGGACAATGGCGAGACGATTTTTTTTTTTTTTAAATCTATGACAATGGCATAATTTATACTATATTGTCATCGACAGGCAAAATGTACAAATAATAAAAAGACCTCATCAAATCGAGGCATGTTTATTCTCATAAATAAATTTTACTATGTGTTATTGTATTGTCTTAGGGTATAGGCTTATGTTATCCGGTGACAAACAAGATATAGTTGATACTGTTTTTTTTCCTTACTCTAGTCTTTAGCATGTTGGTGGGCATTAGTTGAAGAACGGAATCAAAATAACAACAACATAAACTGCGTGTTGGACATTTTGAAATTATACTAACTTTCGTTTTCTGATTCTGTCATTAAAATATAGGGGGAATTCTAGATTCTAAATAAATTAGATACTAAACATAACTAAGATATCAGACACTTACTTAATAGCACTAGAGTTAGATAATCTTTATTTTTATTCGCTAAAATAAAGCACACAAAAAGTAATAAAGAAAGATTTCAACCAATTAAGATAAAAATCATTATTTCTATTACCAGATAAAAGACGATAAAATTATCTTGATTAAACGTGCCTTAACAATATATAATAATACGTGTTTTATCTAATTAAATTAAAGTTAATTAAAATATTGAGCAAAGAGAGTAATTAATTTGACTTGATGTTGAATAATTTGGATGGCGTTACATAAGTTTGAATTGTAGAATAAAGGTGAATAAAAAATGTTGTATAAAAATATCTCGAGCTCCGACTTGCTATGGAAGGCACGTTAAGCCGTTGGTCCCGGCTGTTATCATTGATGGCAGTCGTTAAGCTATGTCGGATGCCTTTAGGCAGGTAGAAAAATCTGACACCAGTTTTGGCCACGTACACACACGAAAAACAAAGAAACAAAAACAACTTGCTAATTTTTGACAAGTAAGGTGTACAACACAGACTAGCTGCTTTAGCCCGTGGCTTCGCCCGCGTACAGTACACCGCATACGCACAGTACTTTTTCCCGGGATAAAATGGTATCCCTATGTCCTTCTCCGTAACCCCAGATAAAGTGTACGCAAAATTTCATGATTATCGGTTCAGTATTTACAACGTGAAAACGTAACAAACAAACAAACTCACTTTCACCTTTATAATATTAGTTAGGATTAGGTAGGATAGGAGGAAAGGAGAAAGGCCAAGTGGACGGTACACGCATGTCATCGAACATGATTTGTTAAAGGTTCATCAGTAAGCGCGCCCGTCCTGACATGAACACATGCTATATTCTACGGTTTTTAACTGTAAAAACTGTTTATCAATATGTTGTGACTTGTGACTTATTTCTGTGCGTGTCACATTACTATTTCGCTAGTAATGACGTCAAATTGGGGCGTGGCTTATGCAAAAACTGATACGCGTATTTCCTTGGCAAAATCCTGGCATCTCCGTTCTTCCTTGATATATTTCTGTGGTGTACAACGTTTCGATGGTCACTTCCACATTCATTATGCGTTATACATTTATAATAAAATTAGTCATCGTTGTACACCGTAACGGTAAGGAGGTGCCAAAAAAACACTTAAGACAGTTTCTACAATATAATTTTTCTTCGGAATTATATGAAAAAAATAGATACAACTATTATCTTCTAATTATAAATCAACGTATAGCGAATAATAAAAATTATGAACATTTTGTTAACAAAAGCATTAATTAATTATAAATATTTTTGATAACAAAGCGGAAATTTTCGTTTAAAGTTAGATTACTTGTAATTAAAAACATCGTAACAGCCAAAATGTTTGTGACTAAATTAAATTATTTGATATCAAAAGGTCAGCGTTCTCCTATTTTATAAAATTAATACTTTATATTTAGTTATTCTGTAAACATAGTAAGCGTATATAAATAAATATTGTTTTGGACTCCTGTTTTATCGGGATAACGACGTCATGTAGGAATTAATTAAGTTAATAATGTATTTGTAGTTTTGTACACCGTGCCAACAAATATTAATTAATTTATTATTTTAATAACAGATAAAGCTTAATTAAATTATAGTTCTTGTGTACGCGGCACTTATTTAAAATATTTTTTTATTACAATAATTTGTTTTGCTTTCGCCCGAAGCTTTGCTTGCATCAAAGTCGCTCCCTCAGGAACAGGCATTTTTTTCCAATCAATATAGATCGCCATTACCAACTGCTTAGTGTACGGAGAAGACTGAGATTTGCTAATTATCTAAATTTCAACCATAATATAATGTTTGTTCTTCTAACGTCTTTATCCCTTACGTGGAAAACAGCGCCCGAGGTCATAGGGCGCAAAACTCGTTTAGTGTGTACCTGCACGCTACTTCGTGAAATCTAGACGCTTCACAGCAACAATTAAATACTAAATCTGCCTTAAAAACCTCAAAACCTTTTTCATACTTAAAGCATAATTTGTCGATAATCGATATATGGACGATCGACTATAAATCACTACAATCTACTTATGAGGTAATTTGTTCCTAATCCAGATCATCCCCTTACTTAATACTCTGTTTAAAAAAGATGCTGGTTTGGGAGGAAAAAAAAACGTAGAATGTACCAGCTGCTTTTCTTCCCGCGCAGATCGTAAAAGCCGATCGAGGGAATGAGCGAAATTTTGAGGAATCATATCAATAGGCGATGCGGCTAGCAACCCATCACTATTTTGATTGCTCTATCCACCTATGTGCCCATCAAAATGCAAAGCGTGGCCTTTGAGTCTTATGGACCTGGGCTCTGTCTATCCCGTAAGGGAAAAAGACGTGACACTATGTATGTATGTATGTTAAAAAAGAAGATTGAAAATAACTACCTGCAAATTCTTTTAGGTCATCATAAAATACCGTGCAACGTCTTTCAATTATCACTTCGCCAGCAGAGGACTTTTTGACCTCAATATCAATGCCAATATGAGTAATAAACTGGGAAATACTGAATAAGAATGACCAAGACAGCATCGTTTAACAAAAATACCTACTTACAGGACGTCATTTTTTAAAATCTATGCCTACTTTTACTTATTTACAAAAGCAAAGTCTTTTCTTGTTAAAGCAATATTGTGACATGATTAAAATATCGAATGTTCCAGTTTGCCTGATCTTTTAACCTGTTAGGTGTATAAAAAATATTAAATACTTGCAAATTTTATATCTATTCCCAAGATATAAAGTTGAAATTGGTTTGTTTTTTGAAAAGTGAATTGGCACATGATGTTCCGGACATGACCGAGACGAGATTTTCTCTATTCGTCACCATTCGTTTACATAACAATGATTCATAACAGAAACAGGTTTACATCTCAACTTGTCATTTCGATATGAGGACATCGTAAAGATTATAATGTTAGTAAACAAGAAATACTATACATAAACTTAGTATTGTTTGTTTTGTTTCACGTGTAAGTGGCTAACACTGTAGGCTAATAATATATTTTTCAAGCTGCTTAACTCATCAATCGCGAGAAACACAGACACAAATGAACAACTTTTCCTATGGGAACAATGCTGGGAACTCAAAAAAAAATCGATATTCCCATACAAACTGGCCGGGCGGCGGAAAACTCATTATTATCTTGCACCCCGACCATAAAATTTTCACCACATCCTTAAGGTAAAACTGGTAGACAATGCTTAGCATTAAGTTATTGCCTTTTGTACAAAATCATGAAGATTGTGTGCAATAAATTGAATAAAAAAAAAAAAAAACTCTTTTGTATGATAATGACGAAATTTTTTTGAGTTCCCAGCATTGGTCCCATAGACAAAGTTGTTCATATTGATGATCTGAATCACCCCTTTAAGGGTCCAAAACGATTAAAATTTCACCATGTATATTATTATGTTGCCCGGTCGGGGCCCTTGGCGGTTGACCGATAAGTGTCGTAGCTTTACGACTTATGGTAATTTTTCTAATGACAGCCGACACCAACATGTTAACGTGCCTCTCGAAGCTGCTATAAATTATACCTATTCTTTTACAGAGTACTGAGAAGAACATTGTTCTTAAAATAATGAAGATAATGATGACGTAAGTACTAACGATACCCCTCAACTAACAGATATGCAACAAACTGGATTATTGGTGTATATACACGGTGAAATTTTGATCGTTCTGAACCCTCAAAGGGATGATTCAGCCCGTTGATATAAACAACTTTTCCTATGGGGCATTGGCTGGGAACTCAAAAATTATTTTAACGTTCCCATAAAAATTAACCGGGCGGCCGAAATTTTTTGTATGGACCTGCTCATTTTTTTTTTAGTTTCCAGCATTGGTCCCATAGGAAAAGTTGTCCATATCGACGGGCTGAATGACCCATTTGGGTCCAGAACGATCAAAATTTCACCGTGTATACTTATCAGTTATATATTTACTTATTAGACACTACCCTATTTTCTATTACTATATCAAAACTACAATGAAATGATAACGATCGAGTGTTATTATTGACATCATAAAGAGAAATTTCCTTTTATCAATACTTTATCTGTCACTTAAATATGTCAAATGACTCTTCAAATATACAATGTTACAAATGATAGTTGAATCATAAATGAAAACGAAAGTTACGTAGGTACAGTCAGAACCGAGATACATGAAAATTTAAATTTATAACTAACCCTAACGGAATACAGAATTGCAAGAAAAAAAGGTAAAAAAGAAGAAAAAAAATTTACCTTCCATAGAAATTCGCCCACCTGATTGGTGACTTTGTATGGGATGCCTAATTTATTTTCGATTTTCAGATTTTATTGTAATTCTTAAACTTCATTAGGGATTCTGATTCCAGGATTTGGGTATTGTTCAGAGGTTTAAAATAACGCGGCACATTGACATTTTAATATTATTTTTAGTTTAAGAAATAGCTAGTTCAAGATACAGGTTTAGCCAACTTAGTGTACAGCATTTTGATAGTAACTTCAAAATACATTACGTTTTATACCTATATCTTAAATAAAAATAGGCAATCATACGAAAGCCGCGATGTATCTTGTAGTGACTATAAAAACGTCGACTAAGTTAGTAATAAACCTGCCGGCTGACTAATCGTAGTGGTAACATCATCATTGACGTAATCTTATACGATGTATTTATCATTTAGTGTAGTAGAGAAGAAATGTATGCCAAAAGAAAATATTCGTGAATCGAACTTTCTAGAAACTAATCCTTAAGGTGCTAAGTGTGTTTATCAAAAAAATGAAAATTAGGTTATGTGCACTTTACCGTTCTATGTAAACAAATAATAAATTTAAAGACATCGAAATAGCTTTAAAATACTAAGAACTCTTTTTTAAAGATAATAATCACTTAAAAAAAATATACAAGCATTATATTGCAAACAGTAAGGCAACTTACCTCTTTTTGTTCAGTGGGTGTGCTGGTCCTCACCCCCGTCAAATCTTTCCACCTGAGCACTCCCATGACTGCGTGACGCACCCACGACCCACGTCTACCTGTCCTTCCGTTTGACAGTTCATCCACCACACCACATATAACAGAGTTCACCACCAGTTTCCCAGTTCCATCTTTATCACTCTTCAACGCCACTTCGCTGCTTATCGGCAAAGACCTTCTTTCCCTCATAAGCCCGGAAAAACTCCGAAAATACCAACGAAACTTTAACGCGCCCAAAAACGCATTCTCACATACACGATATTAATCATTCTATGTTCGGACTCTCCGAGATAAATCTTCCGGTTAATCGTCTATTTCTATCACAGTTTTCGGGTCACCCAACTGCTATTTCCCATAAGCGTCCGGAACTTTTTCAATTACTCTAACGACTCCAAAAAAAATCTAAGTCCAAACGATAATGTTTGTTCTTAATGCCTTCAGTTAACTCCAAATACGGAAACAGTGAAGTTTAACTTTCACTTTGTAGTAACGTTTTCGTCGCCCAGGATGTAGGTTACTTTTTTCGCCGCTGATTATTCACCAAGTCAACCCGCTCGCTGCTGACTTATTAACTAATGCAAAATTATTCAGTTGCAAACTTAAATTCACATGTCACACTTCGAAGACAATCCAAAGATAAAACTTCTTCAGTAAAGCGATGAAACTGAAGGAATCATATGAAACAAACTTTGAAATTTTTAACTGTCAAAATACGATCGAGCCGCGAAAATTCGAAATCTAAAATACGTAGCGACCGCTCCGGCTAGCGTTCTATTACCGAATGGAACGGCGCGTGCCACATGCTTCCACCGACGACGACTTAAGAACTTCTGTCTCTTTCTTTACAGCCGTATCGATATCAAGTTAGATAAGGACGAGCAGTTAGATCAACCTTCAACATAACCAATCGAGACAAGACAGGTGAATGTAAACGCTGGAGAACACAACAAAAAGTATGAAACGTTTCTAGTGCAATTTTCTATTGTATCACTCAATGTAAGAAATCCTATTAGGAGCGACTCAAAGAGATATTAACCAAGATAAAAAGAAATTGGTTCTCTCCTAAATCATTAGACTTTATTACCTAGGTGTAGTATATTAAAGTAAGTAATTCTGCAAAAGAAATTATCAATGAAGAATTAAAAATAACATATACTTGATTAAAGCACATAATTAATAGTTTATTAAGACATCTATGCATGTGTCCATATAAAAGTTCTAAAGACTTTTATAATTAAAAAAGCCTAAATACATATGTGAGAACGCATAAATGGAACGAAAGAAAAGTTGCGAACCAGTCTCAGGATTTATATCGAGCATGCATTTTGCGTGGGAACATCCGTCTGCAACAGAGCGCATCGAATGCACCCTCGATGAGGGAACAAAGATTCAACAGGTGCCGTAGATGCAGCTGCTTCCGAATCGAAGCCCGATATGAAATGCGAAGGATGTGGGTTTTGGGCAAAAAATTCGGAGGAATACTTAAAGGTGTCAAGACAAGACTCAAAAAACAAGATGTTGTGGGACTTAAACGATGTCATAATGACTTAAATAAATAATAATTTACTTCCGAATAAATCTTGATGCTGTTGTGACTGTGTGGAACGATTTATGTTTTTACAACATCAATATATTTTATGTTACTGAAACGAATTTCACACAAAACAGTCGACCGAAAATTTGTACATCGTACATGTAAGGATTAATATTCATGGGGTCGAATTTATCAAAACAAACTTGAGTATAATTCTTTAAGAATTTGTTTAAAACTCGACTATGAATTTGATATTTTTATAGAACTAATAGTCGTAATACGCATAGCAATAAAAAAGAATGCGCCAAGTCCAAATTTTACATTAAAACTAGTAGCTTTGTACTTTCCGAGTCCTATAAAAACTAAAACGCAATTTAAAAAAAGTTTTCAAATCCTGAATCGACGATAAAAAATGTATATCGATATTGAACCTACTCACAAAATTTCATGTCACATCTGTCACGAAAATCAGTATAGAAATGTGACCTGTTGAGGAAAACAGCCGGACAAATAGCTAGATATGCGAAAGCTTTTTTGCCCTATCTAACCTGAAGCAGAGACACTTCGCACTCGCTCAGTCAATAATAACACTTGTATGTAATCATTGCTATGAAATGAAAATTAAGCAGAAAATGTTATAACACGCAACATGAAAATGCTTTTGCTAGACACACATTAAAAATATATGTAATTACAAAAGTGTTTACATTTCCCCTTAAATGAGCTCAAAATACGTCATTAACTCAAAATAATGAGGACTATCATGCAAATGTATTCCGCCTATTTACATCTGTCAATTTATTCGTAACAAACTCCTGGCCAACCAGCCATGGTCTAAAGGTGCGTCGGATATACATGACCTGGGCCTCTAACACCGGGGTCCTCCAACGCTACAAAAACTAAATATAAAAATATATTTAGCACCTATCGGAGTAAAAGGCAGTTCAAAGATTTAGACTCCATAGAGAAGTTAAATTTCTATGGCCACCTTTTTATATAATGTCTATGGTAAATTGCTTTGGTTCTTAAAACTAAATACACTCGCTCGTACAAATATGAAATTAAAATTTTCATTTCATGTGTGTTAAAGACTAACCTTCGCGTATTCTTAATCGTTTCCTAAAGACTTCTACAAATCTAATTGCCCTCGGTCATTGAAATTAATATGGCGTTTCTTTAGTTGAAGTAAGAAAATAATGATTAAACAGCGACAAGGTGTTCTCCGATGACTTTAAGTGGAGGAAATTTTGAGGAATAGTCTTAGAATATATATAGAATATATATAAATATAATAGTATATATAGAAGTGACAGTACCCGCCTGTAGACGTAATTCTATTGTTATTTCTTTTGTGTCTGGTTCAGTGTCAGTAAACGAGTTAAGCTTCTCAAAGACCGTATCAAAAACGGCTATGCTTATGAAATTGTAAAAATTCTAGGTCCGTCATATTATTAGATCAGGGCCTCATTGGATTTTGTTGCCCAGGGCCTTGAATGGCTTAATCCGTCACTACAAACCAGCCACAAGCCGAATTGCATTCACAAATTGCATTTTCATGTCACATCCGTCCTGTTTTAAACATTCGGTTAACCGCGGCAGACAGTTGAGCGTGGTTGACTGTCTAAAATGGGCCTACCCACCATACGTGTTTATATGGATATGAAAAAAATATACAACAGATAAATAACGTTAATTTCACACTACTTTGGTTCATCTCTACAGAGTGTATCTTTATTTATCTCTTTTTAGATCTTTAAATCATTTATTACAAAGAAATACGTTTGATAATAAATAGTAAAAATCTGCAGCTTTGTAAATAAGCTTTTAAAGCTTTATCTATTTTCAATGCAGATTTAAAAGCTTTCTTTGTTTTACTTTTACATAAAATTCAATCAACTTTTTAGACTTCATCTATTTTCCATATAGGCTTAGATTTGTTTTACTTTTAGTATAAAACTAATTCACTTTTTTTACACGACTGCCAATTAAAAAGTGTATTGTCTTTCGAGATCATGTATGTATGTGTATTTCTTTATTGCACCTTAACTTTTAATTATCTCAACGGATTTCTAAGTATGGATATCGTTAGAACTCTTACACCCTCCTGAGTAACATAAGTACAAAGCTAACCATGTAATGGCAGAAAAGACGTGTTTTTAATTTTCTTTGAAAATGAATCTTGCTAAATTAAAAAAATACGACAATGTTTTTCTTTAAACATCCTAAAAAAAAGTCCAGAAACAAGCAAGAACTGAAACAGAGAGCTTTTGCCTCCACAAAAGATGCGGATTGCATCCACCCTTTGGAAATACGATGCCGCAGCGAAATGTGCTTTTAAAGTCACCCCTGCTTCTGTGTTAAGGTTTTTAAAAGACCAAACAAATTAGGTGTTCTTTTTAAATAAATTTAAGCTGAAGTTTTACTATATTCAACTCTTCTTGATGATTTGTTATAAATATTTGATTTAATAAACTAAAAGTAATATCAAAGTTGAAACCTTTATATTTTTATATTTAAGACGAAATTTCTTAACATAAACAAATAAAATAGTATAAAATGGCTTTGAGTGCACCCGTTTTCTTGAAAATCTAAAATATTAAGCAGAAAATACTGACCTCTAAATAAATAAATATCTAGACGAAGACAAAAACAACTAAAACTTTCTAGATATCTCTGATCTGTATTTAAACATAAATTCTATAGAAACATTACTTCTAAAATGACAGAACGAACGTTACATAATCTCTACAAAACCTTCCTCCTGACGTAGAAGTGTATAAGTAATGACGGTAAAACATTATGATTATAACCTAAAAGTAATTAGGTAAGACGTCCAATAAGTAATTGTAGGGGTAAGGAGTTAAGGACCCAATGACGAATGGCGAGCACCCATCACTTATAAAGGTGACGTAATTAGAATTAATAACACAGACTCGTCCTGAATATCAATAAAGTACGGACAACAGCAGTTCAAGTTACCCTACACGAGTCTCTATGCAAATTCAATAGTAGCAAAATTTTATAATTTAGCGAAGCTTTTGCTCTTGTCTGTACAATCCAGAATAGTCTTCAATCTTAAAAGACAACCAAGCATTCCAAAGTTAAGTCTGCTATAGAGAATTATGTTATAATACTGGTAGAATAAAATAATAACAATCATCTAAAAGAAAATAATGATCAAATAGCGACAAGGTGTTGTTTTAATGGAGGAAATTTTGAGGAATAGTCTTAGAATCTTAGAATATAGGTGTAATACTGAACTGAAGTCAGAAGACTACAAAATAATATTAAAAATAATAAAAATCAGACCTCAGTGATAGAAACATACTTATGACACCATTATCAAAATTTCCAATTAAAAAATTATAAATTAAGTGTTTAGAAATAAATAAAATAACTCCGAACATTTTTTATTATCATTGAATTTAAAAGCTATAAATAGGTAGGTCGTATCAAGACTGCGGTTGTTGCCTTTTTTCAATTTAGACATTAGATAATAACACGTTTTAATGACGCGTTTACTTATAGACATATCAAATGTGATCGCACGGCGAGACTGATTGAGCTCCGGGAGCATAACCGGGATGCAATTTTGCATAGTCAAGATCACGCCGAGATAGTGAAGCGAATCAACGATATCGATAAAGTCTTAACAAAACAACGGCTTCAATCATTAAATGTACATATTGAACAGTGTGTGATTGGAACTTCTAGTGGCGGTAAAAACATAGAAGCTATAAATCTCTATAATTTTTATCACCACACAAAATGACAGCTCTCGACAGAGCAAACAGCTGAAGAGTGACCTAATTACATTTAGTATATTATGCAAAATAATGCAGAATATTATAAACCAAGAGTCTTGAAAATAAAGGTGTTCTTTCCCTGCGTCACACGCTTTTAAGAAAAGTTTGCCGCGGTACACCTTACCAAAAAACATAGCGAAGAACTGCGTGGTAACAAGAAAAATACCGCGGCACACCCTTCCAAAAAACATAGCGTAGCGGACCTACGCTATGTTTTTTGGAAGGGCGCGTAGCGTAGGCGACCCGTGTGGGAACAAAACACCAGTATATAAAATAATGTGTACGTGTACGGCTATCTTTACTTCTCTGTTATATTATACATGTAAATGGTGATTTTTGTTCGTCTTTAATGTCAAAACTATTGCATGTATATTAGTACACTTAATGATCCAGACATTAATAGCTATTTCTACCTCTTAGTAACCCACAGATATTAAATATATGTTCATAACTGTGAATAATCTATGTCACAAATTTAAACATACATATTATTTATTAGTATCCATGCACTATTTAGTTATATTAATTTTTGACGTGATAACGTGATAATCTTATAAATCGATTAACGCTGGCTGCACGCATGAAACAGCGTCACGTTCCGTGTGCAAGTGCGAACAAGCGATAGAAAGGTAAGGCTAAGTGTTCGGTTTGAGTTGTGGCACATCTATTTTTCTTACACCGTTGTAAGGTAAAATTATCGTCCGTAAATGGACTTTACAGACAATACATTTTTTAAACACAATACTTATTACTTCCTGTAGCATCGATGTTTAAACTTCAGCAATAGTGTAACATCACTACTTCAGTCATTATGCATGTGATGCATTACTTATGCAACCACATGTGTCTGATTTGGCGGTCGTCAGAGAACGCGTTAGACCTACCAACAATACCAGTATGTGTATGCATATAACTAGGCCTGAGACAAAAAAGGAGGTCTGATTTTAATAACACAAATACCTATAATTATGGAGAAGTGTGTACAACATTTTAAGGGTACCCAAGGGGTCCCTTAAATCCTAAGCTTATAAAATAAATGAGATCAAAATATTGATAGGTCACAAGCCGCATCGCCTATTAAAATTATCCTTTTTCTTGCCTTGCCTTTCAAAATATGAATGTAATTGTGCAATTTCGATGCCAATTTATCTGAAACCAACTCGAAGGTTTATAATGCCGCAGTAGCGTCCCATATCTCGCCATAACCGCAAATGAGACCAATGTTGGCACGAATAAATGCAGCCCAAACAAATTGTTCGTAATGTTTGCCATTGTTTCACAATTATATCTAGAATATAATTAATTTATTCTGATATTTATGGATATAATCCATCGATTATATCCATAAATATCAGAATAAATTATGATATAGATGGCATCCCATCTAATGATGATTTTTGTAACGAAGCTTGCCAGAACGCGTGTCACTGGATGAGATTTATAAATAAATAGATAAATAGGTAGGTTTGTGAGATATGTACATATCACACAAATTGAGCTAGCCCCACAGTAAGATACTAACTCAACGATATTATCGTGTATAATAGATACTTATGTAGATTAACATCAAAGACCCAGGTCAATCTGAAAAAGATCGTTTTCCGCCGGGGCTCCAATCCGAGAACTCTCGTATCTGGGCTGGCATGTTAACCACTGCGCCACGGAGCTCGCCAATCGCCAAAGATATAATATATATTCCTGTATAATTAAGTAATGTAAGTACCCAAATTACTAACATTGACCATATTTTGATGTACTCTTAGAACTGATTATAGCACTTTAATAACCAAAACCATATGATAACTTTTCATTGCGATTACAAAAGTTATAAAATACCTACTTATTCGTAGGATAAAAACAATGATTTTGTTTTATAAATTAACTTAAATTAACACAATAGATTTATTAATAAATACTAAAACTGAATCTAAAAACTTATTATAAAATTAAAACTAACTTAAAATATCTAAAAAATTTGGGGAATCCGGCATTGTCCCGAGGATGCTGGCAGCATTTCCTCGCTGAATCGCAACGCTAATGCGCTGTGCGAGGAAACTGCCAGCTCTTCGGTATAAATAATATAATAATTATATTATAATAATAATAATATTACAAATATATTATAATTATATTATAATAATATCTATAAATTGTGAAATTAAATAAGACTAAGTACTATTTAAGCATGAGTTGATTCAATATAGTGCTGGAAGCTGTAAGCTATAACGTTCTTACGCCTCGAATTACACAGTTAGGGGTTTGTCGAGTCAAAGTCTTAACTTGATTTGTATTTGGCACACGTCTGCCGCAAACTAGGTTAGTATTTGGTAGCGAAACTTTTTTTAATCTGATAACATGTCGAGCGGTTGCCAAGAGATTATTCACTGACAAAATCTTGATATAGTACGGTAATTCTTTGTATATAAGGCTCAAATCAAATTTTTTTATTTATTAAATTATTACTACAACTGTTTTTATTGTCGACGTCGGTGAATTAGTACCCTTATTAGGTAATAATAAAAAGTTGTTCGTCAAGAATGTGTTTTTTTGTACACAGGCTGTTTTTTTCGTCTGTTTTTCTAAACGATCAGGGTCAGATATCTCGAAAACTAGCGTGTCAATTTTTTTTAATTTTGCTTCCAAACATATTTTCTAGCTTTTAGGTACCTCCCTTAAAATATTTAGGCTTAACATAAATTGAGTTTATATATAAAAAAGAATTGCAATTATACTTTTTTGTTATATTTAAGCTAGGAAAAAAGAAAACGCAGAATGTACCAGCGTGGCCCTAGCTGCTTCTCTTCCCTGGTACTTCATAGAAGCTGATCAAGGAAATGTGCGCATATCTGAAGAATCATTTATGTAGGCGATACAGCTAGCAACGCATCACGTCTACTTTATTTACTTTTCCACCTAACGCCCACCAACAGCTAAATGAGGCTTTAGGTCTTAAATACATGGCTCTATCTACCTCTCAAGGGAAAAGACGTGACAGTATGTATGTTTGTATGTTTTATCGTATGACATGTACTCCGAATATTTCAAGCATGGGTAAAACTACCTGTCTTCTATTCATCCGAACCTATACAAGTTGCATACTAACTTTCGGAGCCCGGAGTCTGCTATTGTATTAAACCCGCATTGAACCCGAGACGCTGCGATTCAAAGGCACTTGCGGTACCACTGCGTCATAGAGGTGGTCAATTAAAATATAGTTAGAATTATTTTTCAAATTAACCCAATTTTTAATACTCTAATTGTTCAAACCGTGGGACTGACAACACGAAGATCAACAAACGATTTAGCAATCGCAGAACAAACATATGTTTAGAAAAATAAGTTATTGTGTCGTAAAAATCACATTATTATCTCGCAAGATCGTATTGTAATAACTATGAGTATCACAATAACAATTATGAGATAAGGTTTGCAAAACAGAAGTAAATACGAAGGAGATTTATGTCTAGACTAGATACGGGTAACTTAAATAATTGCGAAGGAAATAAAAATATTATGATGACGTACTTTGTAGATTTTGGACTTGTAAACAATGTAAACAAACTTAAGATAAATAATGAGAGAAACAAGCCTTGGATAGCGATCCACATTGAAAAAAAAGCGATTTATATGTTTTTTTTACTCAACATCATAATTAATGATGACCAAGGTCCCAGGGAAACGCTGAATACAGGCCGCTTCCAACCGGTCTTTTGGAAATCTTTGAGAGAGGCCTATGTCCAGCAGTGGACTTCTTGCGGCTGATATGATGATTATATTAATGATAACACGTCATATATAATTCATGTCTGTGTCCAGAAATTTATGAAACTATAACGAATTTCAAATGGCAGTTTTACATTGTTCACAAGTTCGGGTTAAAGAAATCTTTATTCTCATAAGAAAAATACACTTACATGAGAACTTAGACACTAGCTTAATAAATAAATTTGTTTACAAAATTGTCGTTGCGTGCAATATGCAATAACATTCGTACTTAACTAAATATAAAAATATGTAGGATAACAAAGGCAATTCCAAAAATATAAGAATTACTGCGAACAACACACACAAGAAAAATTACAATAATTCAAGTATATTTTTTTTATATTACCGACCAATGTATTTAGGCTCAAATTCTATCTTGACTTTATTGCTAATCATTATTTCCAGCCAACCTCCTAGCTTTGGGTAGGAATATTTAAATTATTAATTGAAAGTGGTGCAACTTTTAATATGATATAAATAATTACATATATACTGTAAAAATAAATCTACACATACTTATAAATATACAACATTACCAAGACGAGAACAATGACAATTAATTTTATAAAAATAGAAAAAAATATAAAGGAATACCTACTTATTCCTAATTTCAATTATAGATAGAAAATGAGACTTAACCTGATTTTTGACATTTAGCTTGCTAAGACACAAAAATATCTACCCGTGCAATTAGGTCAAAGCAATGAGACCAGTAACTCCATATATCGATAGATCAGTTCGCAAACCACCAAAATCCACGACTTTGCCATTAGGCTGCTGCCCATTGACCTATCCGTGAAGGTCGGTAGTCCGCTCGCCAAAAGCCTTGGGCCAAAACAAACGCTTACTCACACAATAAATATTGGATGCAAATGTTAAGAGACGAACGCTTCGTTTGACAATGATAACCTATTCTCAATAGCAGTAATCATGCTTTTGAGAATAGTTATAAACAGCAGTTTCATGATTATGTTAGTAATGTTATTTTACAGTATGCATTAGTAAATATGCAGTTTTCAGTTCAAAATGTACTTTTTATATTAAAAATAAATAACAAAAAACCCACTTTTTCATTTTCTTTTATGCAGGACTTAAAAAAATACATTTCGTTACTTTTGAAGAAACTGTATAAGTCTGAAGTGAAAAAGAACCAAGGACCTGACGAATAGGTATCAGATAAGTGATTTGAGTACTAATAGCGTGGTAAAAATAATTTGGAATACATAGAAAAAACTATTACTATAATTATCATCAATTATTATACGCCATACACTTTTTGTGTAAGTTGTTTTGTTCTATAAATCTAAGGGAACTATTTCACTCGAAAAAGAATCGAAAGTAATACAAAAATAACCCTACTAGTACGTTATTAAATATCATGGTTTTCGTTGCCATAGATTCACTTCAATCAAAGGGAAAGTAATGATTTCAGTTACCTTTTCCATCACTTTCGATATAACACAGAATATATCGGGAGCCGATTGTACAGAATGTTCTGGATAAGCGAGCGATCTAAATGGCTATTTATGGACGGCATTTTACAAAACGATAGCTCTGTGATATATTCGGAGCGATAGACGAGCGCGGGAATTAATGGGAAAACAAGTGAAAATGTGAAAGAGCAGTAATACCAGTAAAGAGAGAGGCAATTTATTTTTAATCTTTACGAGTAAACATATTACATTTTATAGGCATTTACACGAAGCTGTGTAGATGGAGACATTAAGCCTGGCCAGTAAATAACCAACCAGCAAATATGACTGGCTTATTAACCTGGCCAACCGACTGGCAATATCGTGTAAAAGGCCCTTTATGATGCATATTAAAAAATGATTGGTAATTGTCTTTGATGTAGGGAAAGGAGGTGATTTCTTTGCATTGTAGGGTTTTCCCATGAGGCTTGTAGAATTAACCAGATAAAGAAAAAAAGCCACGGTTTGGTCTCGAGTTTTTTTTTAGGATTCCATTTTTTTATTGTTGCGCTTGAATTCAACAGAGCATAGCATATTTTTTTTTAAATTATAATTTACAAACCGTATTCTTACACCATCCAATATAATAAAAAGTTGCAATATATTTGCTATATAGCAAACATAATTATGAACTACTGTGTACTGTGTACAACCAAAAATTATACTTTACAAATAATTAACAAAGCAAAGAATACTAATCTCTCACAGATTTCATTCTTCATAATAGAAAGTAAACATAATTAGAAGTTAATTACAAACCAAGGTCTGAATCATATAATAACGCTCATAAGTACATACATAAGGTATAACAAATAAACGAAAAGATGAAAGAAACATTTTAATTAGTTTAATTAAAACAATAATATCCATAAATAAATCCTTGAAATGAATCATTGCTTTCCGTATTATGAAGAAAAACGGAGTTGATAGATATATATACTGAATAGACTTTATGACTTCTGGATAGGAAGTAATAACCCAACTGTCGGGGATAGGATGAGTCAATGTGGTTATAACATAAGCATAGCGTTAAAACCGCATCCTAAAGAAGCCATAATAGCTGTTCAATTCCGTTGGCAGGAACTCGGTGACAAGCAAACGAAGAATATATGGGACCCGTATCGGAAAGCGTCAAAGAAACTAGATACAAACACCGTCTTCTACGAGACCAGCCCGGAAATCGGACCAAAAAAGTGAAATAAGGCCAAGTATAGTACTGAAAATGTTAAATGAAACTCAATCAAGATCTGATTTATTTCCGATACAAATTAAATTAATAAGTTTTCATAATCGCAGGTTCACATTTGTCTACTTGTGCTTATAAAAACTATGCACTGTTGATGTGTAACAATCACGAAAACATTATTTCTGATAATTTTATGAAAGTATTCCCAATAAGCAATAAACATTGATCTGCAAAGACAATTGTACTATAATGTTGTTTTTGTGTGTTATGGAAATTTAATTTAATCACAAACGTTTATGATCATGAGTTGTCATAAGTCAAGTTCTTAAAGACTTCATATATACTTCGATACTAATATTATAAAGTGTTTAAACGTGGACTGTAGTTATTATTTTATATATTTCCCTTATTTCCATTAATATATATAAAACTTTCTTTAACTTAATCCATTTGCTATAGTCTACGAATAAGTAATAAGTCGCTATAGTGCAATTTCCATAATCTGACAACAACTGACATATCTAGATTCATTCTTCTTAATATAGTTTTAAAAAGGTTTTATACACTTAAACAAAGAGGAAAGATTTGTTTGTTTGTTTGCTTTGAATAGCATACGAAAATACTGGACCGATTTGAAATATTCTTTTAGAATGAGAATCCCTGATACTCTATAGAATTAAATACTTATCTATATGTACCTGTGCGAAGCCAGTGAGGGTTACTAGTACCTTATTTATACATGGACCTTTGTGAAAATTTGGTCATATTTCACAGACTAAACTAAACACAGAATTACCAACTACTAATATTATTCATGCGAAAGTATGGTGTATGAAGCGTGTCTCTTTTTTTTTTTTTTATGTATATCCGACGGCAAACGAGCAGACGAGCCACCTGATGGAAAGTGGTCACCGTCGCCCATGGACATCTGCAACACCAGAGGAGCTTTTTTTTTTTTTTTTTTTTTATATATACGGACAAATCACACAGATTGAGCTAGCCCCAAAGTAAGTTCGAGACTTGTGTTATGGGATACTAACTCAACGATACTATATTTTATAACAAATATATATATAGATACACATCCAAGACCCAGGCCAATCTGAAAAAGATCATTTTCCATCTTGACCTGGCCGGGGATCGAACCCGGTCACTCCGTGTCGCAGGCAGGCGTGTTGACCGCTGCGCCACGGAGCTAGTCTATAAGGAGCTGCTGATGCGTTGCCGACTCTTAAGATACCTGTAAACACGCCTTTTGAAGGACCTCAAGTCATAGCACACAGGGAAAACCTCGGGAGGGAGTCCATTCCACAATCTTGCTGTACGAGGAAAAAAACCACGTGACGCTCTGACATTTTTGGAGACCCAAGTGTCAAGGATGTGGGGATGGACTTTACTCCTGTGGCGAGCGGTGCGGTGGTAAAAAGGTGACGGTGGCACCAATTCAAAAAGTTCTTCAGAACACTCCCCATAGTATAGACGGTAAAATACACACAGAGAGCCAACGTCTCTCCGTAGACCGAGGGTGTCTAAATCGTCTGTGAGTGTGGGATCGTCGATAATACGAATTGCCCGGCGTTGGATGGAATCAAGAGGAAGGAGTTGGTATTGAGGTGCACCAGACCAGATATGAGAGCAGTACTCCATGTGGGGCCGGACTTGAGCTTTATATAATAAAAGTCTATGACCCGAAGTGAAGTACTGCCTCGCTCTATTGAGCACCCCAAGTTTTTTAGAAGCCATTTTGGCTTTACCTTCCAGATGACTCCGGAATTGGATTGAAATGTCTCGATTTTTGTAATTCAATCTTCTCAATGGTACAAAGACTTTGACTTTAATTTTGATAAACTTTAGCTACTTAAGACTTTCTGAATGAATTTCATTGGCCACCCCTGTGGCTTAGTGGTATTAGTAGTGATCTTGCATCGCAGGGTTCTACACCGGTGGGGTCATGATGGACAAATCTATTTCAAATTGGCATGGATCTTTAGATACTCGTACTTGTATGTTACATACTAGCTGTTGCCCGCGACTTCGTATGCGGCAATTTCTGTTATTATAATTATTTTTCCACGTTTTAAAAACATTTTATTGATGCTTCGCTCCTATTGGTCGCAGCGTGATTTTTTATAGCCTAAAGCCTTCCTCAATAAATAAATATAAATAAACATATAAATAGAGTACCGTTGAAATAGTATCCCACTACACAAGTTCACAACTTACTGTGGTGGTAAGCTCAAACTGTGTGATTTTTCCTATATATTTATTATTTTTTTCAATACACGGATAAAATATCATGTTTTCACTATCGAGGGAGGGCTATGTAAAACATACATGATAACGATGACTGCAATGTAATGACTGTTACAAATTCGTCATGATGATGACTGACCTAATATTCATGTTAACACACGTCCCAGCTTCATTTAATTTAAATTGGCTAGATAGCATGACATCAGTGATTTAGGTTTCGCAGTCAGGGCGATAGTTCAATTCGCCTAATGAATTGTGTGGCTATTTTTAACGAATTCATTAATTTTGGCTACGTTTAGTCTAATTTGGTATAGTGAATATTTAATTTGAATAAAACCTTAATCAGGGGGTCAGACTTTGGCAGGAGTACTACCATTACGAGTACATTAACTTCTCCATAGGACCTTTAAAAGATAGATTTTGTTCATAACTCTCTCAACCCTCTCCAAAGAACTGGAGTAACGCCCGTAATATTGAATGAGATGCATTTATTTATCAGATATCATTTAAGTGATTATATACATATATTGTAACCGTGAAAAGATCTACCATGCTGGTCTGGAAGAAAAGAAAAAACGTAGAATGTGCCAGCTGCTTCTCTTCCCGCGCAGACCGTAAAAGCCGATCGAGGGAATGGGCAAATCTGACGAATCATATCAGTAGGCGATGCGGCTAGCAACCCATCACTATTTTGATTACATTTTCTACCTTACTTTATCACCAGCCCAGGTCTTTGACACCAATATGCTCAACGTGGCTTTTAGGTCTTAATGACCTGCCGGTCTATTTGCTAACTTAATGTACAACGTTTCTATAGTCACTTCAAAATACATTGCGGCTTTCGTATGATAGACCATTTTTATTTAAGATATATAAAATGTAATATATTTTGAAGTGACTATTAAAACGTACACTGAGTAAGCAAATAGGCTGGCTGGGCTCTGTCTTCCGCTCAAGGAAAAAGACGTGATAGTATATGTATGGAGGCAAGTAAAACGCAGATAAGTGTGTGGACAATGTCCGGAGTGCATATAGAATACTATACATATTTTTAAATAAACTTTATTGATTTAACGAGTTCGCTAATAGAAAGGTCTGTGAATATTAACGAGATTGACTCTTCTACAGTAGGATACTTATTAAACCATTAGACGGTTTACAATAGCGCACTAAGGGTTCCGTATCATTATTTGTAATAAGTTCAAAAATATTTTTATTATAGTATGATGTTACTAAAAATGTATGCTTTTCGCAATGTATTTGTGCTATAAGACGTTGCTTCGTACCAAATTTCAAGATTTGGAGTTAATGGGAGGTACCCTGTAGGTTTTAATTCCCTTGCGAATGTCGAAAATTTGCAGCATGAACGGCTGTATCTTTTGATTGCGTTGGCTTGATTTTTTTACAGCTCCAGGAGCCTTGGAGCTGTGAAAAAATCAAACTTCTAAGTCTACAGGGGCCTTGATACCTCCACGCTTTCCTGAGATAAAGGCATTGACAGACACACAGACGGAAAACGAAAAAAAGATAATAAAATTTCCTTTTGAGGTACGGAACCCTAAAAATTCCAAATATAACTTTGCTACAGTAGTGACTACTATCTCCCAAACAGTTCAAAGGCCGCTTTTAGACAGAGTTCAAACATAAATACAGTATTCTCGGAAGTACCGAGGATAGAGTTAATTTTGTGGTTAATGCACACTTCCGCCCCATCAGCGTCTTGGATATAATAGTAACTGTGTCCATTAGTGTTGAGGAGTCACGAAATGGTAGGAAATGACATGATAAATAAGATGCATGTATGAATAGGCCTTTTAGGCAAATTCCTTATCTCCTTTTTTAGGGTTCCGTACCCAAAGGGTAAAATCGGGACCCTATTAATATCGCGCCGCTGTCCGTCTGTCTGTCTGTCTGTCCGTCAGTCACCAGGCTGTATATCATGAACCGTGATAGTAAGACAGTTAAAATTTTCACAGATTATGTATTTCTGTTGCTGCTATATCAAAAAATACTAAAAAATAGAACAAAATAAAGGGGCTTCCATACAATGGACATGTCTTTTTGCCCTTTGTATAGATAATGGTACGGAAACCTCCGTGCGCGAGTCCGACTCGCACTTAAAAACTGCTCATATATTTACTAAATCTTAAATTATTGGTACAATAATAATATTAAAAAGCTCTTTCATGCTGGTCTGATGGAAACGAAAAAACGTAGATTGTTGTATGATTGACGAACCAGTTGCTTCTCTTCCAGCACATATCGTAAACATGGGTGAAAATCTGAGGAATCATATTAGTAAGCGATGCAGCTAGCAACCCATCCCTATTTTGATTCCGTTTTCCACCTAATGCCCGCCAGCATGCTAAACTTGGCTAAGGCCTTCAAGACCTGTGCTCTGTCTACTCCGCAATGGAAAAAGACGTGATTGTATGTATTTATGCAATAAAACTAACGCAAGATAGTTTTTTTATTTTATACAATTATTGGCTTCATTTAAATTGCCTGAATCTACTAACGATAAAATTCAGAAATCGAAGAAGGTATGACGTAAAAATAAAAGCTGATAAAAAAAAATTGGTTGTCTGTAAAGTCGGTTTACGGACGATAATTTTACGTGATAACGGTGGAAGACAGACAGATGCGTCACAAGCCGAACGCTTAGGCCGATCGTGCCTCTCTATCGCTTGTCCCGCGCTAATGCTTGCACACGATACGTGACACTTTTTCGTGTGTTCAGCCGGCGTTGAGTGATTTTTATGACGTTATCATGTCTAAAATATTAAACCCTTAATTAAAAGCCGGGTATCAGTTAATTATCGTGGTATACATAACGTTCTGATATACGTTCTGATACGTTCTTGTATACATCAATACTTCAATACATCTGGTTTGTATTTCACGAATTTCTATCATTTAAGTTACCTAATTTTACATACCTAGGGTAAAAGAATCTTGTGAAATTCGATTTTCCGCGCGAAAAAGATTAAAGATTTTATTTCCGCTAAGCTTGTAAAAATTGAGCGCCCGTAACTAATTATCTTTGCGTCCATAAACGAGGCTTTAGTAAAAATTATATATCATACAGATATGACACTTACTTCCACGATAAGGAGCTAACAAAGTTAGTGTATTTTTATAAAAACGCAAAGGCATAGCAATCTGTCAATATTTATTATCTTTGATTACCATCTTTAGACCGTCTATTTTACTAAACGTGATCAATGGTTGTAAGATGGAATAATCATTATTTCTACATATTATAAAACAAAGTCTTGTATAAATCAAAGTTTTGTAGCTATGAAACTCCATAACAGTGTTTTCAGCAAACCATGTTTTTACTGTGCATCCGAGAGTGGTGTCAGAGTTCCAACATAGTACTAAAGAGACAAAATTTAATCCCATGAAAACCCTCGAGACGAAAAGATTAAACCGTAGATATCTTATAGTGAATTTCTCTATTCGAAACGCTTTAGTATGGAAGTGTGTATCAACATATTATCACGTTTTTATCCCTTACGGGGTAGACAGAGCCTAAAGTCATAAGACCGAAAGGCCACGTTTAGCTGTTGGTAGGCGTAAAGGTGGAAAACGGAATCAAAATAGTGATCGGTTGCAAACGATCGCCTTTTTTTGTATATTTGACGGTAATCGAGCAGACGAGCCACCTGATGGAAAGTGGTCACCGTCGCACATGGACATCTGCAACACCGCCTGTCATGATTCTTTAGATTTTCGCCCATTTCCTCGACCGGCTACTACGGTCTGCGCGGGAAGAGGCCACATTTTAAGTTTTTTCTTTTCTCCCAGACGAGCTTCCAGCATGGAAGATAAAGTAAAAAGTGTCTATAAGAATATGTTCGAGTTGTAAAATCACGATAGGTATCGAGGAGCGGATCTCAATGTTTTCTAATTTGTGGCTTTAGGTTATAAAACTTGCGTAATGTACCTTCGACCTCTTTAGTAAATGAAGTGTGCGTAGTTCGATCAATCCAGAGAAAGACGGATGATATGACGACGGATCTAATAAATCCCCCGGACATACATTTATCGCTTTTCCATAATATTATGGATATACTAGCTGTGCTTTCAATCAGTTATTTATTGCTTAGATTTTGTAAGCGACTTATCCTGATCTAAACAACATTCGTCCAAATTAACCTGCTGGATCAGGTATTTAATGTGAACACAATGAAATTTTTACTATCTTTCTAGAGATAGAGTGATAAGAGAGTTATATCGCATTGTCATCCGATTTACATAAGCACACAAAATTTCAGATCAATCGGCTAGTGTGAGAGCTTTAAAACTGAGTTGCATGATTTGACGCTCACAGACAAACAAACTAACAGGGCAAAATACATAAAAGTATATAAAATACAAATACCATGTTTTTCTATTGCTTGCTCCCGTAGTATATTAGTAGTTGTCTCGAGTATATTAAGTTCAGAAACCTTAATAAATTAAAATTGAGATATTCGAATAGAAATCAAAAATAAATTTGTAACGTCAAAAACAATTTTCTGAAGTTTTACTCAAAGTACCTATCAAGTACAAAAGCACTTTACTGAATTGAAACAGTCACTTTCAAATCTTCCAAGAATTTTCGCCCAGGTTATTGTTCTGCGGCCCTAAACTAATACATATAAATTGGAATATAATACTAAATAAATAATCAGGGACGAATCACATAAATTGAGCCTGTTCCTCAGTAAGTTGTGAACTTGTATCGTGGGATACCAGCTCAACGACACTATACTATATTCTATTGCTAAACGTCCAAGACCCAGGCCAATCGTTTTTCCACCTTGTCCTTACCGGGAATCAAACCCAGCGATTCAAAGGAGCTTGCGGTTCAACTGAGTCACAGATGTAAGTACCTAAAGTCTAATCGATAACGGTTCTTGTAAAGTGGACATAACTGCCAGAGTTGATGATGGTTGTCTATCGTCAACGGTTTCCGATGACGACACATAGGGGTGCGAGGGTGCGAGTGAACTCAAGGGTAAAGCAGGAGTAACGACAATTTCCAAAAGATTGTCAAAGAAAACTGTCTAGCTTTTGCCCGCGGCTTCGCTCGCATTAAGAAGTATTAAGTCTCAGCCCGATCGGTTTAAAATTGACAAAGTTTTATCCCCTATTTTATCATTTTGGGGGTTGAATTGATCAAAATCCTTTCTTAGCGGATGCCTACGTCATAACATCTACCTGCATGCCAAAAGCTCCGTGGCGCAGTGGTTAACACGCCAGCCTGCGACACGGAGTGCCCGGGTTCGATCCCCGGCCAGGTCAAGATGGAAAATGATCTTTTTCAGATTGGCCTGGGTCTTGGATGTTTATCTATATATGTATTTGTTATATAATATAGTATCGTTGAGTTAGTATCCCATAACACAAGTCTCGAACTTACCTTGGGGCTAGCTCAATCTGTGTGATTTGTCCGTATATATTTATTTATTATTATTATTATTAAATTTCAGCCCGATCCGTCCAGTGGTTTGGGCTGTGTGTTGATAGATCACTATGTCAGTCAGTCACCTTTGAGTTAATATATATTTAGATTAAAATTAAAATCAAAATAAAATTAAAACATACAAGAAACTTGATCTTATTATCATTTAACGATTATGCCTCGTCTAACTTTGACAGTATTATTACTGATACATCAACCTACTAAAAATATATAAAATATATACGTTCGAACTGAGACACCTCCTCCTTTTCAAGTCAGTGAAGTCAGTTAAAAAAAAGTGTGTATGCTGGATACAGTTTGATTAACCTCACAAGAGAGGTAACAGAACCTCTCTTGTGAGGTTAATCAAACTGTATGTACTCTGTTGTAGGACGCATGACAAGATGTCTCAAGCGTCCTACAACAGAGTCCTCATAGAAGAAGCGTGGTTTTAAAATTTAAATTTTGTACGGAATCCTTAGTGTCTGCGACTCGCACATAGCCTTTTTTGTTTGCATTCCTTTTTTTAAATTAATGTTTACGTGTTGAAAACATTAAAAAATAATGACTTCACTACTATATGCAGTAGTTTCAAAAAATCGCATTATAGGATGATAACCATTCTACTACGAAGACCATCATCAGGGCGAGTGTTAGAGGTGGCTAAAAGGACGTTTCGTTTCACTCAAAGCACACTTTCAGTGCTTTGTCGCCACCCCTGACGCTCTCAATACCGTGTTTTTATAATGAACTCCATTCGCGTACATTTGTATGGGGGCCACGCCTTTTATTATAACTGGAGAAAAAAAATAGGTAGCCTATCCTGCGTTCTGTACGTCTAAACGTTTATCTACCAAGTTTCATAAAATTCGGTTAATTCGTTTAACAGTTATGGAGTAACATACATACATACACACAGAATAAATCTAAAAATTCCCAATTTAGTTTCAGTATCATGTATAGAGCTTATAAAGACGATATCTCTGAAAACAGAGTAACTTACTCCATGACTAACTCTTACAGATTTATTATTAGTATTGATGGTGATATTAATTTACTCGGGTAAGTTTTAGTACGATAAAGTGTATCTTTTGTGAAAATAGGTTCTTAGCCTATACGATAACGTGAACGTACTTTTTCATTTATCTCCAGTTATAATCTTTTGTATAATTATAACAAAATATGCAACATGGCCGACCATCCGCCTCATAAATATGCAATAGATGGTAATCTCCGGAGAAAATATTAAGATTTTTAATAACAGCAGTAAATTGAAACAAGAATAATATTGTTTGTTAACAATAGCTGCCTTTATAGCCGATATGATATTTAATTTTCTTTGTTCTTTTTAAAGTTGATCTTGTATGAGACTTTGTTCAGAAAGAGAGAAAGGCATAATTAGGGGGTGCTCCGGTTTCTCTCGTAGAATTGCACAAGATTTTTACTCCTTTTTGACATGGTTTTGAAGAAAAATCACACGCAATAAAATAACTTTTCCCTTAAATTTAATTAATGTTGAATGGGCTGATCTAAGATGATTTGATCAGGAACATCATAAAAGAAAAGATAGAAATGTACAGGATACTGTAAGTAATCTTTTTGCTCCAGATTCCTTCAATTATTTACAACTCAATAAAATTTTGCATAAATTATCATCTACACCAAAGAATAAAATATAAGTCCCAACACAAATAAATAAAAAAGCTACCTCAAGTCTTTCTTTTTCCTTAAAAATCAAGATCAGGCCACCGTGACTCCAAGGAGCGTGGAGACAATAGCCTGGCCAGTGCTCCTTCGATATGCTCCGGTAGTCACCCTCGGCATCCGGTGCTTTCCGCCAATTATTGCCAAGCTAACGAACTATGTGACCGGTGACCCGAGAAAATATTTGACCGTAAAAAATAATTTGCTATTGACCTATTATGTTGAAGAAGCGTGCTCTATGGTTTGCGTATGGAAAGTTATCGTAGATGTAGATATCCAAGTCTTTAGATAAGTGAATTCAGGAGATAGAGATAATACAAAATACATGTGTGTAATGTCGTTTTACTCTAGCCCTTGTGAGATCCCTAGTGGGTTCCAAACAGGAACGAATTAACAAAGCGTTTCCTAACTATTGCGCCAATAATGCACCTAGTTCGTTTTATAATTCTTTATTAGCTATTAATTGTGATAATTATTAGTCCCAAATTTGTATTTACAACACAAAATACATAAAAATAAGCTGAAATTATGTATTTGGAGCAACAGTTTACGGCATTCTTTGTCTGATTTCTTAAAGTGATTTGATTAGGTATTACGAAATATGTCTGCCATTAGAAATGATAGAGGTACTTATTGCTGAATACAGAAAATACTATCCTTTTCAATGCAGTCGAAATATACAGCGCCATCTAGTATAAATTGAAAATCATTTCGAATGGAGTAAACAGCATTCTATTAGCGCTGTGTTACAGTCTGCTAGTTAACTGTTGTTTGTTAGTTACAAGGCTCTCAACTAGATGGCGCTCAATTTAATTTTGAACGACTTTTTCGTCGCAAGATCAGCGAAAACTTACCTGAGAAAAATATGGTGGCAATACTGCCCTCTGGTCATCTAGCCGAGAACATTGAACTCGCTCGAGTAGTTCGAACAACTCGTGCTGAGCGCGAGCGCCCCCTGTAGTCGTTGAACTCCATGGCGTCGACACGTGCTGCCGCCTGTCGACAAAATGTCATACTATTAAATAGAGGTCTGGCGCTTTAGTACTACAATATTGCGATAGATGGCACTAACTACACTATATGCATTGTGCAATTTTTGTTACCATAAAATTATAGAGGGTTTTGCTTGCGTTTGGCTACGTAGTCAGTATTATATTGTCTTTGGTTTGGCTTTTAAAATTCAAAACTTAGTTTTAACACCTCAGAAATACACCCAATAATACATATTTATTATAATGTATTTATTCCTTACGGAGTTGATAAGCCCCGTGCCGTGACACATTTAGACTTATACACCTATTGACAATACCTATTTTTTGTAATGGATTAACTAAAAAACTACTTGACCAATTTAAAAATATTACTCCGAAAAAAAACAACAGCAACTAACTACTTATTTTTATTAAATTAGGGATCCGTACGCAAAATATCATTTATTTGACCCAAGGTATCAATTTAGTTCATATACGATAGTATTGGGCGGGCGCTACGATAAATATTGACATAGGTAGGTATTTCTGACATCCTAAGCGTGTTATGTCACATTACATTCTCATCTAAATTGCTACGGAACGCGATTCGGGGAAAGGAAGGAAATAGCTAGTCACTTATAATATTATATTTGTTTTAAGTTCATATTTTATTGCTTTTCAATATATTTTTTTTATTCACCACTGTGATTCTGACGTATTGGTGAGAGGTGCGTGCGAGTGTTGCATAAAACTACTTCAAAAAAGAGATTCTCAATTCAGTTGCACTTATTCTAGATTTCTAAATATGAACGCTAATTCTTTTGTATTTTTTGAATACTGAAAACTTACATAATTGAATTCAATTTTAATCTTGAACTATGTGTCAGATGATACTTAGCTACCTAGATAGCATCGTTAAAAATTGGTTGTCTATAAAGTCGGTTTACGGACGATAATTTTACATGAAAACGGTGGAAAAGAGATAGATGCGTCACAAGCCGAACGCTTAGGCTAATTGCCATAGAACTTTAGAGATTTATAAGATGTCATCACGTGAAAAAAATGTGGGTAAGTTACTTATAACAGCGCTTCTTTTAAATCCAGTTATAAAATGAAATTCAATTGAACCCTAATCCTGCACAGGTCCCTTCTGCTTTCGATTAAAAATAGATCAATCCATCAATCAATCGTACTTTTTATATAAGAAATAACTGTTGCGAAGTAAGGTATACTAACAATAGGGCTCGTTACGAGCCAGGGAACCATAGGAATAAAGTTATGCAGACTTTTATTTTTCTTTTACTTCATTAGGTAAGAACCTTTTCTAGAGAAGCTGCAAAATTGTCTATTGTGTGTGCTGTATTTTATAGTTCAGTAAATGCAAGTGATATTATTGAATAAAATATACGTTGTTAGGGTTGATTTATTATGTTAAGGATTTTAAAACTACAATTTTATACATTTCGTTTGATATTAACCCTAATTAGGGATAGGGAGATTGGTCAATGCATGGTGTAGATTGTCGTCCCCCGTTCTTGGTCGTTTCTGGTGCAAAGAATGGCCATAGTTACCGAAAACGCTAAGAGACGTTTTAAGCACGATTAATTTTCTTTGAATTTTTAATAACTTATTTTGCAACAAAATCGATTTATCCTCAAAATAAATTATTATTAGAATTAGAAAAAATATTCAATAATCTATTAACATCATAAACAGATCTCCAGCACCTGGAAGTCCGTATATTTAAAATTATTTTGTTTACTATTATAATAGGCTATTGAAATTCTTCGTATTCAAAACTAAACAATACTTAAGCACTAGCATTATAGTCAATTTAGCAGCACGAGACCAAAATTAATATTCATGTCTTCAATGGAGCGTAATAAACGGTGACAGTGAAACTTGAAAACCGGTTATGTTGTGAAAAATGAAGTGCCAAGAGCGTGTTGGGTCTGCTCAATGTTGTGTTCCGTCTGAATAATTGCTACAAATATTCGAGTAACTACTACTATACTTACCAAAGACATATTATACTACGAATGCAAATTATGGTTCACTGCGGTGACGAAACTTTAGGTTTTTTATTTTCCAAAATATGCAGAGAATCCTTCATCATCATCATCATCATCAGGTCTTTTTAGTCTCCACTGCAGGAGCACGACCCTCTCTGTACTACTAGGGCCATACTTGCCCAGAGCAGCCAGCGGATTTGGCCTACACTCTCCACGCTGGCCAGACGGGTTGGAGAGGTCTCACTGATGTTTATAAGCTTTGTTTAGCTTGTATTTCCTAAGTCGCCTTCTACGACATCCACGGGAAGACTTGGAGTGGTCCTATTCTACTCTGCCGGATACCACACGGCCTTCATCATATTCATATTCATTTATTTTGTCAGCCATAGGTAATACATAGGTGTTATGTTACACAAAACATATTAAAGTATATTGCTCTATGCTGCGCCATTTGGCATACAAATTTGAGTAAATAATTTAAAATATATAAGTGAGAAATATTACATTCGTGTCACAAAAATAGGTTAGATTAATAAGTTAAGTAATCTAAAGGAATTTTATGTTTATTTGATATTTGATGTCATTTCTTATTTATAGTACATAATTTGTCAGGAGATATTATTGAATTTACGTAATTATTATCTCACAATCATTATCTGGCCACCTAAGAATTGCACGGTTTTGTATTATCATAATGAACTTATTCATATCTACAATAAAATTTACTCAAAATGCGACAAATTGTTTAATATACGTGTATATAGACCTAAAACTCACATATTCCTTAGGTAGGAAACGGAATCAAATAGTGATGGATTGGTAGCTTTTTTACATGATTGCTCAGATTTGCGCCGCCCATTCTCTCGATCGGCTTTTACGATCTGCGCGGGAACAGAGGCAGTTGGTACATTCTACAGTTTTTATTTCACCCAGACAAGCATGGGTAGCATGATATATCTATACAAAAAAATATTAAATTTTATTTATAATTTATAGTCACTTAGTAACTTTTTGTTTACTCTTAAATATTTACGATATACATATATATACACATATGTTGTGTAGTAACGATATAGTCTAATTAAAATAAATAAACGACTAAAATACATTTTTGGCTTGATTAAATGTGGAAATATCCAAACATTAACTTCTACATTTGCAATATTAGTTTATCAGTTTGTTCTTGGGTCACAAGATATTTTACAAATAATTGTGTGAAGAATGATCAAAAATAGGGACCTAGTGTCGATATGGTTGGAAATAGAAAATCTCATGTGAGTTGACATACAGAACCAGAGCCAACCCCTTAATAACAAATGAAGAACGAGAAAGATGAATAATTATAAAGCTATAGCTACGAAACGGAAACCGTTAACATTTCAATATCCCTCAAATCCTCCACAAAACAGAACCTGTTCCGTTACTGCGGGACCCTAAAAAAGTGTTACGAATATTACTCGATTAAACAAAAGTGCCATCGACAATGACCCCATCTGTTGTCCGTCGGTGGCGCAGTGGTACTCTGTAGTTCAGTCGGATCTCCGTGATTTATTGGTCAATTAACTGACCATTCATGATTCCCGACTCGGTACAGTTAGGGCCAACTCGCACTGTAATGGATAGCGTTAGTTTTTAATTTTTGGAAATAGAATTTGTTGTACTTTATTTTAAAATTCTTTAGTAAAATGTTTAAGTCGATAGAACAAAATATAGAGAGAACTGACTTGGAACTGACATATTGTGCCTACCCCACCTGTAAAAGTCGGATAACATAAAGGAAGATGAAGATTTTTAAAGTCTGTGCTTACGTATGCTTATTTATGTATCTTTTATCTTACGATCAAAAGATCGAAAACTTAACCTTAATATATATATATTTTTAGTGGCGAGAAATACGTTTATTATATTCATTCAATCGATTTAATTACGTCACTACTCAAAAAATGTATGTAAGTTTCTTTATTCGATCAAATGCCTTAATAATTTTGGTACCTATTGTTAGAATTCTTATACATTCCCGAATGACATTTTTGGCAAGGCAGTCCTGTTTTTATTTTTCTTTGCAAAACTTGTTTATTGTGACTTGGGTCGCAAATTTCCTTTGGAAACCTATTTCAGGCACCAGATCTTCACAAAGATAGGTTTTGCAGATAACCTCACCTGTCTTCGTATCCTTCATATTTTATGTACAGTTACTTGTTTTCTGTAAACTATTGTAATAAAAATATTTTATTATTATATTTTTTGTTCAACTACATAAGTGATCATGTGAATCAATTCTGTGAAATGTGTGTCGAACTTTTAATTAAAATAAAACATTTTCACATTTCGCAAACCGTACCCGCTTCAAAACCAAAATTGCATTTCTGACATTGTGCGAGTTGACCCTTTAACTGTAAAGTCCGATAATGGTTTTCCAAATTAAATCTCCCCTAATTTAACATTACAGAACTGGTTCAGCTCAATCAACGCGTGTTTGTTTTTCGGCTCAGCTTAATATCTGAGGGGTGGTAGTGTACAAACTAGCGAAGGTATAGGGATAACGTTACGGTGGGGCACATAGTATTAGATAGGCTTATCATAGTCACTATATTCTATTTATATAGATTAAATTTAATAATCGAAAATGCTTTTTATTCTATACATATACATATAATAAAACAGTAAAATTATTTTGTCTGTACATTTCGAATTTTTGACTGAAATGGATAGAGGGACACTTAAAAAGAATAATAGAAAGCAAAAAGAATTTTTGGAATTTCTTGTCTGTCTGTCTGTCTGTCTGTCTGTCTGTCTGTCTGTATGTATGATCACGATTATCTCCGAAAATACTGAACCGATTTACTTCAAACTTTCACCAGTTGCTTTGTTTTCACTCAGTTTAACATTTAAAGTTTGTTTCATCAAAATCGGTTCATTAAAAAAAAAGTTATCGTCATTTGAATGAACTCAAGGCATGAGTTTGCCTGCAAACATATAGCAAAATAAAATAAAATAATAAGTGACATAAGAAAATTAAAATCCAAAGTCAATTCATCATCATTATACGACAGCATTATACCTATCCATACTATCCATAGTAATCCATACTAAAAAAAAGGAGAAGCTGACTGACTGACTGACATATTAACGCAGGGCCTAAACTATAAGGGTTAGGAACTTGAAATTTTGCACAGGGGTTCCTTTTATAACGTAGGAGAGCACTTAGAAAGGATTTTTGAAAATTCATCTCCTTAGGGGGAAAAACGGGTTGCAAAGTTAGTATGAAACTTTGTTGTTTTTTAAAGTTATTCGAATGAAATTCAGCATGAAGGTTCTTTACTGAAAGGTATGAAACACGAGTAAAATATTTTACTCAAAAATCATCCTTTAAGGGGGTAAAATAGGGGTGCAAAGTAAGCATGAAACTTTGCCATTTTGGAAGTTAGTCGAATGAAATTCAGCATGAAGGTTCTATACTAAAAGGAATGAAACACGAGTAAAACTATTTTTCTCAAAAATCATCCATTAAGGGGATATAACGAGAATGCAAAGTTAGTATGAAACTTTCCGTTTTTGAAGTTATTCAATTGAAATTCAATATTAAGGTGTTTCATTGAAAGTCATGAACTAATGTATTCCGGGTTCAACTAATAATTCTACTGTTCCTGAGAAATCGACACTTATGCGGGCGGAGCTGCGGGCTAAAGGCAAACCTGACTTATATATCAACGCACAGCCGAAACTACTGTGCGCAGAAACTTGAAATTTGGCACAGGGATTCTTTTTATGATGTAAATAAGCACTAAGAAAGGATTTTTAGAAAATCAAAGGGGTTGAAGTTTTATGGAATTTTCTCATTTCTGGACTTAGAAGTTTGAAAGTAGGTACGCAAGTTCTCAATTAAAATTAAAAAAGATCTGTTTAGGTGAACCAGACAACATTCTCCCTTGAAGGGGTAAATAGGGGGTAAAGTTTGAATGGAATTTTTCCATCTCTAGACTTAGAGGTATCAAAATAAGTATATACGTTCTAGGTTACAATTAAAAAAGATCTGTGTAGGTGAAATGTACAAAATTTCCCCCTTAAGGGATAAAGGGGGGGGTATTGTATGGAAATTTTCTGATTTCTGGACATAGAAGTATAAAAATAAGTATATATGTTTACGTTGAAATTAAAAAGATCTGTGTAGTTAAAATGGTCGAAATTTCCCCTTGAAGGGGTAGAATAGGTGGGGTAAAGTTTGTATGGATTTTTTTTATTTACTTAGAAATATGACAATAAGAAGTTCTCTATTACAATAAAAAAATATCTGTGTAGGTGAAATGGGCAAAATCCCCTCCTTAAGGGCTAAAGATCTATGCAGGTGAAATGTATTAAATTCCCCCTTACGGGGAAAAAGCAAAGGGGCAGGGGTTTGTATGGAATTTTTATCATTTCTACTGTTCCCAAGGGAACGACATTAACGCGGGCGGAGCCGCGGGCAACAGCTAGTTAGTTCTAAAATAAATATCTGACAAATGTATACTCGTGTGTATAGTTGCATAGCAACTTTAGTTTTATATAAAACGTCGTGAATACTTTAAAGATGTAACACACACTTGCCACATCACACTCATTAGATGCAAAATATTAAAGGTAACGTAACTTTGATTTTACCATAGTAAAGTTCCATTTAACCTGACTTTGCGAGAAAAAAGTGTTTGTTCTTTCGAAATCTACGAACTAGTTGCAACATCACGGTAAGATAAACACTTTTTGTTTAACTAAAATGTAAAAAGGTAGAGAAAGCACTAGTACAGCATAGAGCTTCATAAAAGCATAAAACGGAGACATGCTAACCACTATTTTGATTGTTCTTGAGTAAGTAGGGATAAAAATATCTTTATGTGATGCTGCCTAAATATACGCGTTGTATTATTATTTATACTCGTATTTAAAAATATATCTAGATCGGCATACGGGACTCGTATGTTTCACATCTAAATCCTCGATATTTTGTTAAGCACAGGCGGCGAAATGTTATAACTGATAATTGGCAGATGTAGGCAACTGATAAACTGTTTGTTGTTTTTTAATTTGATCATGTTAACACGTGTGTGATTGTGTAGAAATTACCAAAAGCTTCCCTAAAGCGACTTACGCTCATAAAGCGAGTAATGCATACACTACACCAGAGTTATAAATTGACGTTTTAGGATTGGAAATTGGATTTTAGCTTCTTCAAGCTTATTAGCTTCGAAGGAGTTATCAATGCTGTAGTATTTTTATTTATTATTTTTCTTAATCTTTTTCTCGTTATTTGGAATGGGCGCTGTTGGTCTAAATTTATTAATAAAAAGATGTTATTTACCCATCAGGCTTGGCAAATAATGTCTATATATATTGGTAGGTATCAATGTCATATTTTTTGTCATTTCTGATGGGAATGGGATAAATGGATGGATGGAGGGGGATTATATTGCCTGTCCAGTTGCATAATGTACACACGCCCGGCCTCCCAAACCGCTACTTTCTCACCCTCAATCCATCCGAGCAAGTAGCAATAGGTTGTTATGGCAGTAACAGAAATACATCATCTGTAAAATTTTCAACTGTCTAACTATCACGGTTCATAGGAGAAGGCCTGGGTGACAGCCAGAAAGACGGACAGTGGAGTCTTAGTAATAAAGCCGCGATTTTACCCTTTGGGTACGGAAGCCTAAAAAATATAAAGTTATTATTTTTTTACCTTTAAATTTCTGGGAATTTGCCATCTTTGCAGACATATTAATATGTTCGGTGCAACATGTGTTTTGCTATTATTTTTACACGAGAATGATTCACGTAGGACAAATGCAGGAATCGCTGTATGCACGCTGAATATTTTATAGCTGCAGTGCCAGCCAAATGTTGCCATGCAGAGGAAAAACAGTTTCAACACGATAAATGTTTAGAATCAGTCGTGGTAGAGCCACGGTACCAGCAAAATTCATTTTTGCTAGCAGCATTGAATGGGCCGGCTGGTCCGGGGAAAATATTACTCTCACAGAAAATCGACGTTTGAGTAGGAGTATTTTTATACATATAGTTTATACATATTTTGCATTCACAATGCTATTTTGATATACTCTTATTAAATTAAGAAATAAAATATGGTGAAAAAATTCCAAGCGGGCGTGATCTGAATCTGCGACTATGTACGACTTAAGGAATTTAACACCATATTTTATTTCTTAGTTTAATAAGAGTTTGAGTAGGAGCTTTACCGCTTCTATGCTACGTAATACTTTCGGTGAGTGAGAGCTTATTCTCCATAATATGACTTGTCTCGCTAGATCACTTGCCATCAGGTGAGTTATATAGCAAGACAAGTAATATTATAACAAAATATAAAAAAGCCTACCGTTCCATATTTATTCACCTATCTAAGGACACTTGGATTTTTTACGCCTAACGAAAACTAATCTGTCGAAACGTATTTTTTGTACTTTGAATCACTGCTGTATGGGTACATTTTACAGCTTGAAAATCTGACAAATCTGACACAGTAGCAGTGACTGATACATTTTCCATAGTTTTATATATTTAATGTATTTAATGTCATTTAGTGACTAATAACTAACCCTAGACTAAATTATCAATATTACTAACAAAATGGACTTTATCTGAAAAGTTTTATTATTATTTTTCGGTTTAGAATTAAATTCTTCTCGGCTTAGAAAGGCGGTAATAATGATAAACACGGACCTAGGTCAAGTGAGTATCATGGGAGGTTTGATCTGATTGGAGGAATTTTCTATATTAATAATAATACTGTCAGTTAGATTTTTTAGCACAACGAGTTATCAAATCTCATCTAACAAGACAGTAGCTCTTTAAATTAACTGTAGTTAAATAAAACATGACCGCCGAAAAATACCGTTCAGCGTTTTATTAATCGTCCGCAAGAATTCTCATACATTTGATATCAAAAAACAAAACTCCAGCCAGCAATCTGTCTTCTGTGTCATATAAATCAAGTTAATTGTATACCATGTGGCTTTGAAATGTGTGAAGTAGTCTTCACGTCTATTGTCTTAGTATGATAAAAACCGTTGTAAGAACATGTGTGAATTAATGTGATTTGATTTCCTTTGACATTGAAATTGCTTTAACTTAGACCTAGAGAAAAGCATCTTTATTACTGAATAACAGATGGAAGACTTGTTTTATTACTGAATAACAGATGGAATAGATTCTAACGCACTTAATATGTTGGTTTGGGAGAAAATGAAAATTATAGAATGTGCCAGCTGATTCGAATGGGGGAGTATCTTAGGAATCATGCATGTCTTAGACGACATGGCCAGCAACTACGCCATAAGTATATTCACACTATGTATCCACCGTATTATGGGAAAATAAAATCAGTATTCACGAAAAATATCTTATTTATGCTAAGAGGAAATTTCACAAGAATGTACCTTGACCGATAATTACTTGTTAATGATATATTATGAAAAATATGGGCTATCGCTAATAATCACCGAGTTTTTACATGGCAGCAGGTGGTAGTAACAAGTTTTTTTTTTTTTTTTTCAAATTGAAGATCACCGGCTGCATGCACAAAAAAGTGACAGCCATTTTTTTAAAAAGAAGAATCTATAAACATAAATTATTTTGCTGAAATAATGTATTAAGTCATGTATATCTGCCCCTATTCACTTTATTGCATGGCCTTTAGTTTGTTGAAAATTTATTCAGTTTGTTGTAGTCTAAAGCTTAAGCGTAAAAGCTCCTATAGTGACGCTAATGTATTCTAAATAGACTCACGAAAGTTCGGAAAGAGCTTTTCCTAGCTCAACATAGCTCGAAGCAAATATTTATTTATTGAAGCTTTATTTACCGGTTACCCTATAAACAAAAGTAATTTAAGTGTGCACAAGTGGATTTTTTCAAAAAATTAAAAAGCCATCTTTCTTTTTGTCAGTTTACGACCGCCATATAGATTTTTGCTAACGTTACATTGAGTATGAAATTCCGGGGAAGAATACGAATCTAATGATACCTCGCACTTCAAAACCGGTGAGGATCACTTCAAAAGGAGATGACGACGGAACAGACATACTTACAAATATACATACATACGCGCAAAATACATTACCCTCCTTTAGGGTATGTCAGTCAGGTAAAAAATACATACCAGACATACAAAAAATACATAACAGACTGCACATGCAGGTCAGAAAGAAGAGGACATCAGAAATATACAAATATGTATAAAAACAAAATAGAAGGAATTATTAAATCTGTTGTATGTTTCTTTTGTTTTTTGTTTAATAGGATTTACCAAAGCTTTTTTTTTACTGTGAAAGATAAACACAAAACTTATATAAGAAAATAACTTAGGCTTCTCCCTCATTTTTCTGATGTCAAAAAAGGTTATACTGATAATAGTAAAATTATGTTATTGTTTACCTTTTCATCTTAAGTGACTATTAAGCAACCATCCACAATCTATAGCTATAAATCTATAACCGTAATATTTCAAATGCGTAACTCTCTCTATCTATCCATCTGTCTGTATGTTACCACTTCATGCTTTAGCAATTTAACCAATTGCGATTAGTAAAATATATAATCACGTACGAAGTTAGCTACTGGCCGACATGTTTCGACCTCATCCGGAGGTCTTCCTCAGGGCGAATGTAGATCGAGACGTGCGTCTGATGTCCCGATCCGCACAATTCGTTAGTTCATCTTACGTTAGTTTTAATCAAAAAATTGCAATTTTTGATACAGTGGTAGTTTTAGGCCCGTAGATGGATATAGTAGATAATCTACTATTCCCGAGGGACCTACATTATTGCGGGCGGTGCCGTGGGCAAAAAAGAGTGTACTCTAAATTATAGTCTTAACTTCGCATTCAATTTCACAGACAACTCTTTTAACTAAAGGGTAATCCCGTTCCAACAATAGGTGGCCCATTAAATAAGTCATTTAAGTCCCAGAAACTCCGACAAAGGAAAACAATCATCAAAAATTTAATTTGTTCCTTAACTTGTCCAATTAACGAAAACTCAGTACTGAGAGACTATCAGTTCGGCTCTTGGCAACCTCGAGAAACTTCGAGTCCCTATCGAAAAGTAATTATTTTAAAATAATAATTTGAGCATCTATAATGGTTTCTGATGTTTTCGCGATTGTTACACAAAATCACTTTTATACGGTATTATCGCGTATATTACATTATTTTTAAACCTAACGTTTCGAAAACTTTACAGTTTTCATGGTCGCTGGTAGACTATCTACCTGCGACCATGAAAACTGTAAAGTTTTCAAAACGTCCTCTCGTAAGAAAAGCAGCTGGTTAGTACATTCTACGTTTTTTTCTTTTCTCTTAGACCAGCATGGACAATATTAGTTCCTACATTATTCTTATGAACATAGGCTATAGTTTAAACACATACCTCTACCCGTGCGTAATTGGGGCGGACCGCTAGTATTAAAATATTATGATAAAGTAATTACGCAACTCGACTACGTGGGAAATAAGAAATATGCATTTTTATCAACAAACATACAAACTAAATGGATCGTTTTAGATTTAACGTGATAATTTCAAAATTATCGCATCACATTTATAACGTGTGGGAAGAAACTATGGCGGACAATTGCTATGCTGTAACTTAATTTACAATATTATATTTAAAGAGAAATTAAATGCAAATTTAACTAAGAGAACAAAAAATATATTCTAAATGTTGACTAAATTATTAAACTTTATAGCGTCGTAAACAGAATATCATCTCTGATTTTCATAACTAGCTGTTGCCTGCGGCTCCGCCCGCGTTAATATCGATCCCTTGGGAATAGTAGAATTTCACGGAATAAAAGGTAACCTATGTCCCAGGGCTTGGTAACGATACCAATTCACATTAAAAATACCGTTAAATAACGTTATTTTCGTTTCGATACCTTTGATATCGTTAAAATGTTTAACGTTAATTAGGTAACGGAACAGTATTAGAACGTTACTTTTTAACAGTAATTTACCGTTAAAAAGTATTTTATCGATATTATAACGTTACTTTTTAAGTAACGGAACTGCATTATAACGTTACCAGGTAACAATTCTATTTAACGATACTTTTATGATACCTCTCCGACGTTGCCGCTCCGTACAAGTTTCTCGACTCAACGACTGACGTGCCGCGCGATTCTTGAGGTGCGGGGGGGCGGGAATCGGTAAGAACGGCAACAATGCGCGCACATCGTCTTACCATCCCACGCGTCACGGGTAACTTAGATCGAAACGCGAGAGTAGTACATGTGTGAGGCCATTTGTAGCAGATAGCGCTTAGTAGCCTGACACGAAATTATTTTGATTAGGGTTGAGACGACTCTGTAGCAGTATGGGGCGAAGATGAAAGAACGCGGTATACCGTTTTTCATTACAAATGAAGAAAATAGGTCTTCCACATGCAATCTATGTGGTTAAATATTGAATTTAACCACATAGATTGCATAGCAGGTTAATGCTTGGTTAAAGCTTTTCACACTTATAGGTGGACATATGATTTAAAGATTATTTAAAATACAAATTCGTTTTACATGAATTTCATTTTTCTAGAAACACCAATTAGTGTTCTGGTATAATGTGAGAGCAACGAGTACGTACATATTTTGTTTGCATTTTTAAGACGCACGCTTTGTGATCTATAATAAATAAATAGCTGTCTGAATTTCCATGATCATATGAATACGTGTATGGCAGCTTCTAAAGCCCTTGGTTTTATACTGAGAGTGTCTTCTGTCAGATGTTTTGCGCGTATTTAGTGCGGACGGCAGGAGGAATGCCTCCTGCCATCCGCACTGAATACGCGCAAAATGCCCCAACGCCGAAAGCCCTGAGACTGCTCAGTGACAAGCTCGTCAATAACAATGACATTAATGTATTTTATGACTCGTTTAATGTATTTCTAAACAAGACAGTTGATTATTAAAATTCTATATAATGTATTACTCAAGGACGTTCTAGGAAAAAACACTTACTATATAGATGGTATTACTTGACATTGACATAAAACAGCTAACATAGATAAAATAGATATCTTTTTGACATTTGTTTATAATTGTAATTTTTGTTTTAGTAATATTTTCCTTTTGCTTTGTAATAATTTTATATAAACCTAGCATTGTGAGTGACTAGCATGCAGATGATGTGATTTCTATAATAATAAACAAATAAAAAAATGTTTGTTAACTAACATTAGAAATTAAAGAATTACTTACTACTAATAAAATGGCACTGCCTGTTAAAATCAATGATATGTATTCTTAACCCTCGTTCATAAGTACCTACGTGAGGAAGGCGCACGCGTTACGGCTCGTTCAAGGGTACGCGCGGCAGGCGCACGCTTTAGAGGCAGGCGCCTGCGTTTCCGTACAAAGTCATACAAATGGTAGAAGATGTTCACGAAAAAAAATATAGAGCGGCATGGATGCGCACAAACACAGCGCGGCAGCTTTGCGCCGAAATAGAAAGAGACGACATGCTGTGCCAGACCTTATGTTAGAACAAGAGCGGTAGTGAGTCAGTGGCGGTGGACGTATTTAGGAGAATAATTCTAGGTATAAAATGATTCTGTTTTCTGATGTAGGTACGGTACTTGATATTTGAGATTTTGCTAGTTTTCAACCGACTTAAAAAAAAGAAGTTTATTAATTCGATTGTTTTTTTTTAAATATTAGTTACCTACCTTAGAACTCCGTCACTTATGAAACAATTTTAATTTTTTTTTGATTGGGTATGCTTTAAAGTTGGTTCCATTTAAATTTCATCACAATCGGTTCAGTTGTTTGATTAGAGTCGACTTTTGTTACCTATATGAAAAATTATCTATTTTTACACTACCTCCAAAAAAAGGAGTGTGGACGGTTTAGACCTCGAAAATGACGTCAGTTTTGGAATCCAAGAGCGCGGATACGACGTTTCATGAAAAATTTATATGGGTGGCGCTTTCTGAGTTTTTGGGGTAAGGATCTCAAAAATGACATCCGTGTTGTTCAAGATGGCGGACGCGAGTTTTCATGAAAACTCGACATGGGTGACATTTTCTGGATTTTCGGTGGTGAAGATCTCGAAAATGACGTCAGTTTTGGAATTCAAGATGGCGGACCCGAGTTGTCGTAAAAAATAGACATGGGTGTTGTTTTTTAGGTTTTCTGGGGTGTAATTCTCGAAAATGAGTTCAGTTTTGGAATCCAAGACGCCAATTTTCATGAAAATGGCGACATGGGTGTAATTTTCTGGGGTGTAGATTTCGAAAATGACGTCAGTTTTGAAATCTAAGATGGTGGACACGACTTGACGTAAAAAATTTACATGGGTGTCATTTTCTGAGTTTTTTTGGGTCAGTGACAGTGTAAATGACGTCAGTTTTGGAAACGAAGATGGCGGACGCGAGTTTTTATGAAAACTCGACATGGATATCATTTTCTAGGTTTTTGGCGGTGTAGATCTCGTGTGAGTGGTGTAGTATTGGAGTCCAAGATGGTGGACGCAAGTTTTTATGAAAAAGTTACATGGGAGCCGCTTTCTGGGATATTTGGGGCGAGGATCACAAAAATGACGTCAGTTTTGGTGAAGGTGAAGTTTTTGAGAGATTTTTGTTTTTGTGTTGATGGTGTCGTTTTTTTTCAGTTTTTTTGGATGAAGATCTCGAAAATGACGTCAGTTTGGGAATCCAAGATCCTAGAAAACGATACTGGGGGCTTGGACTGTATTATAAAATAAATTAGCGTGCGTTAAGAGGCAGATTAAATTGAAAGCAGCTTACCTTGCTGGACTACGGGGTGTCTCGCAGTTGGCGGTGTTATGTAAGTAAGTAAGACTTATTTGTACACCAAATAAATAAAAGTTTACAAAACATTAATTTTACAATGTATGTGTTATGGTACCTGGGGTAGCTTCCTACTCCTGAAGGATTGTTCGAACTCACCAAAGGGATCGGTTACTTCCTGTACCAACCGGAACGCGGCAACGCAAAGCTCCTTATATTCAATTAGCCTCGAAGTTATGTGCACATGCGGTTTTAAACTTGATATGATATGAAACTCGAATTAAAACTGACATCATTTTCGAGATCTACACTCCAAAACACCTAGAAAATTACACCCATGTCGATTTTTGATGAAAACTCGCGTCAGCCGTCTTTGATTCCAAAGCAGACGTCATTTTTGAGATCCTCACCTTAAAAAACCTAGAAAGCGACACATATGTAAATTTTTAATAGTAACTTGCTTCCGCCATCTTGGTCCCAATACTGACATCATTTTCGCGATCTATTTCCCAAAAATCCTTGACAACGCTACCCATGTCGATTTTTCATGACAAGTCACGTCCGCCATCTTGGATTCTAAAACTGGCGTCATTTTTGAGATCTAGACCCCAAAAATGCTAGAAAACGACACCCATGTCGATTTTCATAAAAACTCGCGTCCGCCTTTGGAATTCGTAACTGACGTCATTTTCGAGGTCTACACCCTAAATAACCTAGAAACCAACACCCATGTCGAATTTTTATTATAAGTCGCGATCGCCATCTTAGATATTTTGGAATCCATGATGGCGGACGTGTGCTCGTGTGCGACGCGCAGATTCTAAAACTGATGATTTTAAATATCTAGACCCCAAAATACCTAGAAAACGACGCCCATGTCAATTTTTAGTGACAAGTCGCGTCTGCAATCTTGAATTCCAAAACTGACATCATTTTCGACAGCCCTAAATTCCCTACGTAAAAGCTATCAACAATATTTGAATAAATATTCAGTCAGTTCGTCTTAGACCAAACTATTATTTATCTTTATATCTTCAGAAATTGGGTTGGCCGGTTTGGTTATTCATATAATATACGTTTAATAAAACATATTTTTTGACATAAATAAATTATAAGAAAAGAATTTTAAAAATCAGTCCACTGAGAAACCGGAGAACGTTCACAAAAAAACATTCATACTGTCGAACATGGAACATTTTCCATTTTTGAAGTCGGTCAATAAGCACGTACCGTTATAATGGCATCCTTCAAAACACGTTTAAAACAATAAGTTATTGTATTATCCAAAAAATTACTGTATTATTTTTTGATCTAAATATGTCCACTTTTATTGCCGCCCGAGCGCACCGCCGCCCGTTCCCGTGAACACCTGGCGCGGGCGCTTACCTCTGCCGCGTGCGCCTGCCTCTGAAGCCCGTTGCAGCCGCGCAACGCGCGTACTTGTGGCATTGCGAGATAGTTTTTTTAGCCTATCACTATGGCAAACAGGCGTGACTTTATATGTATGTATGTATTTTGGGTTTTGATTTGCGTTTCATGTGTGTAAGTGGAAACCATTGGTGTCAAGATATTTCAAGCTGCCTGAAGATATATGACATAGGTGGTTTAACGAGCACCATCTAGCGATGACGGCTGGGACCACCGGCTTAACGTGCCTTCCAAAGCACGAACGAGCTCGAGAAATTTTTGTCCACTTGTGTTCACCCATCCCAGTGGGGACCACGCGGAGATTTGTTTACATGTGTAAGCGCTTACTAAGTTACTACCAGTTTGCCTCAAGTTGGCCGTTACCTCCTGCCCCGCTAACCCTTACTTATTTATTAAGTCCTAACTACTTTTATTTTATACAATAAATAAAATAATTATGAGACAACACGATATCGTGTTAAATTTTGCATAAACAATGTCAAACAATGCACTAAGTAAAGCCCCCCGAAATCTGTATGGGAAAAGTATCGACTCGTTCAGCCTTAAGCGCCAAACTCCTTATGGTTAATTTACCAGTGGAACGCCACAATAATTCTAATACTTAACAATGTAACATTTAAAAACTCACCCAGTGCCGGCGTCAGCATTATCAGCATTATCAGTCTGCGCCGTACGCGCAACCGAACGGCTGTGTGTCATAGTGTGATAGTCGTTGTTCGCAATGTCTAAAGTGTTAAAATGTTCGTCTTGCAACATTGTGATAAATGAAGTGCTAGCTTTCATATCGAATAAAATTGAAGTGATGGATGAAGAAAGTCTTAGTCGTTTATGTGCTACAGGTTTTTCGGAAAGTGATATAAAGATTGCTAAGGATCTTTTATTTGAATCCATATCAACGACAAAAAGAAAAAAGATAAGGAAGAGACAAGGAAAGACCCTACGGGATATCGACGATATTGTATGCGTTCTCAAGGAATTGCGCCCAGAAGAAATACCCGTATTTGTCGCCAGAGACCTGCACAAGTTGCCCCCTGTGACCTTTGATCATGTTGATGTGACCCGGTTATTGAAGGACAATTTGAAGATGCGATACGACATAGACTATGTGATGGAGGAGTATGGTACCAAAAGGCAACTGGAGGAATTAAAATTAGAGATTGAGAATCTTAAAAAAGCGTCCATTGTTAATAACTTCCAAAATAAAGTTAACATTAAACGGGGGGCGTGTTTAGTGGATAGTTTTGAATATGACAGTGGCCCCATGGGGTTGCCTCCAGTTCATAATGAGCAAGACATATCGAGTAATCATCATCTTTCGCCAAAAAACGCCAACAATTACCGCTCAATAATCGACGGTAGCATAAAAACACAAACACCATCGCAAACATTAAGTGAATCGGGGGATGAGAACGTCGCCCGATCAGCTGACAAACCGGTAGCGACCCGCGACACCTGCACCGCAGTGATTACTCAGATATGCCTACCGCCCGAGTCCGAGCCGCCGCGACACACTGCCGGCCCGATCGTTTCCGAATTGCATGCAACAAAAACACTACCATTATCAGGATATGTGCAGGATAGCGAGTCGAGGGCAAAAGAGGAGAAGTGGAAGGTGGTGCAAAATAGAAAGCGTAATCGTTTTGCGGCTAACAGAGGAAGTGCCGTGGTCGGTGATAGTACTAACTTTAAGGCAGCCACTACTAAGGTTGCCATTTATATTTACAACGTTTCGAAGGCAACGACAGTGGGCGATATTACTAACTATGTACAGAAAAAGGCAAACATTGCCGTGACGTTAGTAAAAATGACTATGAAAGTAATGAAGGATTATGATGCCTACAAAGTTTTCGTTCCCAAGCAAGACCTAGATATGTTCCTGAAAAATGATTTTTGGCCTGAGGGAATTGCATATCGACGTTTTATCGATTTTAGTGGAATGAAAGGGGGCATAACTGGGTTATCGAGTAAAAATCTACAAAAATAATGACTGTTACAACTACAACTAAAATGATTAGCTTTAACTGCAAAAACATAGTGCGATCAGTAGATTGTGTGAGGTCCCTGTGCCTTAATGCCGATATAGTTGCACTTCAAGAAACTTGGCTACTGCCGCATGACATTCAGTACCTGGGTACCATCGATGACAACTTCGCGTTCACAGGCAACTCTGCCGTGGACACATCCGCTGGTGTGCTGAGAGGGCGACCGTATGGTGGAGTTGCTTTGTTATGGCGGAAAGCGGTATTTACGTGTGTATCGGTGTTACCGTGTAGGAGTGTGCGCCTCGCGGCTATTAAAATTACACAGGACGAGCGTTCGTTTGTGATAGTTTCAGTGTATATGCCAACTGACTGTAAAGAAAATTTAGTGGAATTTACGGAATGCTTAGGGGAAATTAACGCCATTGTTGAAAGTAATGATGTGGAAACAGTGTTTGTTCTAGGCGACTTCAACGCGCATCCCGGTGAGTCATTTTCCACAGAACTATTAAACTTTTGTAATGAACAGACGTGGTCGTGTATTGACATGGAGTTATTACCAAGTGATACCTACACATTTGTGAGTGACGTGCACGGGTGTCGGAGGTGGCTAGACCACTGCGTGGTGACGGCTGCGGCCCGAGCGACCGTACTGAATGTGTCAGTAATTTATGGTGTATATTGGTCTGACCACATCCCATTGTCAATAGAGTGTAATTTAGATGCGATTAAGCCTAAAAAGTTGTACTCAAATACTCCACGGAATACAGTAAAATGGGGTGAGAGAGATAGTTGTCAGATAGATAGATATCGTGAATGTTGTAATTCAAAACTTAAAGATATAAATTTGCCATCCGAATTTATAGATTGCGCTGACAAATCGTGTTCCGATACAAATCATAAATTAGTAATTGACAGCTTGTATAGCAAAATTGTTTGTATTCTTTCGGAGGCTGCAGATGTAAGCTATAAAGGCGCCAGCAATAACAAGAAATTTAAGTGCGTACCTGGCTGGAATAAACATGTCAGTAGCGCTCATAGGGAGGCTCGGTCTTGGTATCAGACATGGTTAACGTATGGTAAACCTAGTGCGGGATATATTCATACAAAAATGTGTGAATCAAGAAAATCTTTCAAGGCTAAGTTAAAGTTCTGCCAAGACAATGAAAAACAAATTAAACTTGATATAATTGCTCAATATCACACCAAAAAGCAGTTTGGAAAATTTTGGAAAAGTACTAACAGTCTAAACCCTGCGCCGACTCTTCCTGTGAGCGTGGCTGGTATGAGTGACCCACGTGATATCGCAAATATTTTTCAGCGTCACTTTCAGGTGCAGTCAAACCTCAGTCCGCTGACTCAGAGGCGCGATGCTGAGAGCTGTTATGAACCAGGTCAACATGTGCATTTTACTGCGAAGGAGATATCCGCGATTATAAACAAAATGGAGAGAGGCAAGTCCCCTGGACATGACAGACTCAGCATCGAGCACCTGAAGCACGCGGGAGTGCATCTCCCAAGGGTACTGGCCTTGCTGTTTAATTTGTGTATTAGTCATTGTCACTTGCCCAACGATCTAATGTATACAGTTGTCGTGCCTATTATGAAAAATAGAACTGGCGATGCCTCAGATCTGAAGAACTATAGGCCTATCTCACTCGCCACTGTAATAGCCAAAGTATTGGACAGTTTGCTTGACAAACATTTGGGAGCGCACATTGAGTTGCATGACAATCAATTTGGCTTCAGGCCTAGCCTGTCTACAGAAAGTGCGATCCTATGTCTCAAGCAAACTGTACAGTATTATACGAAGAGAAACACACCAGTTTTTGCCTGTTTCCTGGACTACTCACAAGCGTTTGATTCAATCGCGTATGATGTACTCTGGGAAACAATGGCTAATGACACAACGCTGCCTCGGGATATTGTATCAATATTTAAATATTGGTACGGTAATCAGAGGAACAGTGTTAGGTGGGCAGGCGTACACTCGGACGTATACAGGTTGGAGTGCGGAGTGAGGCAGGGGGGGTTGACCTCGCCCAAGCTGTTCAATCTGTATATGAACCGACTAGTTGGGGAGCTCAACAGCACCAATATAGGTTGTCACATAGATGGCGTTTGTATTAACAATATTAGTTATGCAGACGACATGGTGCTGTTGAGCCCTTCTCTTGGTGCATTGCAGAGGCTGATACACATTTGTGAGGTGTATGCAGGTTCTCATGGGCTCAGATATAATGCCAGAAAAAGCGAGTTTTTAATATTCAAATCTGGGTCTAAAACTTACTCCACACCGCCTGTAAGTCTGTGTGGCACCAATTTGATAAAAGTGGATAAGTTTAAGTATCTGGGCCACTGGGTGACCGAAACGTTAAGTGACAACACTGATATTGAACGGGAGCGCAGAGCGATGGCTGTGCGGTGTAATATGCTGGCCCGCAGATTTGCACGATGTAGCAAAGAAGTAAAACTGACACTTTTTAAAGCTTACTGCCAGTCCTTCTACACGTGCAGTCTGTGGGCTGACTATTCGCGGCGCACATACAGCGCTTTGCGCGTTCAATACAATGATGCGTTCAGAATATTGTTTGGGCTGCCGCGTTTTTGTAGCGCGTCAACAATGTTTGCCGCCGCCAATACAGACTGCTTTTATGCAATTATTAGAAAGAGGTGTGCGGCACTATTAAGTCGCCTACGTGGTAGCTCAAATAGTATTCTGCGCGTGTTAACTGACAGATGGGACTCGCCACTACTGGGCCACTGGATGCGACTTCATACTGAGGTGAATGTACAGATACCTGTGGCCAGTGGATGGCGACCTTGCTGTGAGTAATGTATTGTTGTTTTGTTGTGTGATGTGTGTTATACGTGTTTCTTGTTACTAACATTAGATTAAGTACATCTGTCATTACTAACATAATATGGATTATGTCCGAAATAAAGATTATTATTATTATTATTATTATTATTATTGGCGCCCTGGGCGATAGTTCTACGAGCGCCCCCTGTTATTGGGGAGAGGGGGGTACAATGGAATTGAATCACACTGCTCTGCGTCTTCTGCCCTTGCTTGATTGTTTGTTTTTCGTGTGTGTAAGTGGTCAACACTGATTTCAGAATTTCAAGCTGCCTAAAGGCATCTGATATAGCTTAACGAATACCATCAATGATGACAGCCGGGACCTTTATGCCGCATCGGCCTAACGACTTAACGTGCCTTTCTTGCTTGGTGGAGGTGCCCCTTTCGTATCCAGCGCCCTGGGCGGTCGCCCAACCGCGCCCTACCCTAACGCCGCTACTGAACTTACCAATTTTCAAAACACCTAATCTTTAGACAAAGGTATCAAAGAAAAAGTAGAATTTTCAAATTGTCTTGACCTACTATTATATGTAGGTACATTAGGTAACTAGCTGCGCGTATGACCGGGATTATTTAGACCGGCGAAATAAAGTCAAAATAATGGGGCCTTCTTATACGCGGTATAGCGGGTGGGAGGGAAATATCCTTAACAATACCTTTTACTCTTAACATTAACGCAATCTGAGTTTATCGGTAAATGGTTGGAAAAATAACGTTATCCACCACAGGTATCGTTATTTGCTGATAACGTTAACTACGTTTGATAGAAGTAACGTTACCAAATATTAACGGTATAGACATGTACCGTTAATACATAACGTTAAAATTAATTTTAACGATACTCATTTTACCGGTATAATGGCACCAAAGTAACGATACTTATAGGTATCGTTATTTTATAAGTATCGTTACCTTTGCCGAGCCAAATTACCGTTACCAAATTTTTAACGGTATTCCAAGCCCTGCTATGTCCTTCCCTGGGCCTCAAACTATCTCCATACCAAATTTCATCCAAATCGGTTCAATAGTTGAAGCTTGAAAAGACAGACAGAGTTACTTTCGCATTTATAATATTAGTATGGATAGTTACTACGTGAGTGTACGTACTATGTAAGTAAATGAGATTTATAACTTTGAAAATGGAGAAAAGATTTGAATGTTTATATTTTTGTGTAGTTGTTTCATTACCATAATCATGTCAATTCTACTGCTGGAGAAAGGCCTCCCCTAAGGATTTTCAAAATGACCGGTTTGAATCGGCCTGCATCCAGTGCCTTCCTGCGAGCTTGGTTGGTTCGTTCGACCAACGGTCGGTGGGTGTCCAACGCTGTGCTAAGTGCTCCCTATTTGAGATCCTTTCTGTCAACGGAACAGAAAAACAAGTTCATCAAAATAATCTAATAAAAGTATTTCTAAAATCTGTGTTTCTGTCCCACTGGCCATCTATCGGCTCTGCGCGTTATCTACTGCGCTGCGCCTTACGATACGTTCTCAATCAGCCATTGAAAACATTCTCGGTACTCATCAAGTATTTCCGTCCCCCTTATCTTAATTTGCTTTTAAATTTCATAAGAAATCGTTGCGTAAGTAATTTTACATAACCGTGTAAAGAAAACAAATAGGTAAAATACAAAGCGAGGGTCGTTACGAAAATTATAAGAAATAAGATTATATAAACATTTTCTGCCCCATCAGCTATCGGTTCTACGCGCTTTGTGCCTCGCCCTCTGCCACTTTTGAGAGCTAATCTGTTGAGCTAGGTCGGTGACCTTTGTTCTTCTGAGAATCTTCTCTTTTCTAGTGCGATCTCACAGAGAAACACCGCGCATAGCCTTCTCCATAGCTCTTTGACCTATATAATCACATAGAATACAGGATCCCGATGGCCTAGTGGTCGTGAGCATTGTAATCGACTTTGACGGCAGTCGTTAAGCTATGTCAGATGCCTTTAGGCAGCTTGATAAATCTGACACCAGTGTTGGCCACTTACACATACGAAAAACAAACATCGCATAGAAATAAATAAATAAAAATAAATCATGAAAATACAAAACTGTTGCTTGATTAGCCTGTAAAGCAACGCTAACTTAATCAACTTCCAAGTAGAACTGTCTAAGAGAATTATGAATGCATGTATGCACAATTTGCATGCAAGCAATTCGATAATAACTTAATTTCTTCTAACATTGTTATGTCGCCTGTTGTCTACACAGTTGTTTTTATTTACTTAGCTTTTACCTACAAATTTCGTTTGACTTCTAATAATAAAATAATTTGTAAAGTCAGTTCAGTAGTTTTTGAGTTCATACACAAACAATAACATGTTTCCTCTTTGTCGCGGAGTAGAGGGGAGATCTTTGCCCAATACAATAGGACACAATAGGATAAACAATAGGACACAATAGGCTTATGTGGTATGATAATATTCATAAATACGATTATTAATATAGTAATCATTTAAAACAAGCAATTTAAATAAATACAATTATTCACAAAAATATTGAGGTACCTGGGTGATCGAGCCCCGCTCGGTCTAGTTCCCAAGGGTGACACCTAGCTAGATCGATTTTTAATCCCAACAAGCCCCTACACATAAAATTTCATTAAAATCGTTGGAGCCATTTCTGAGATCCTGATTGTATATTTATATACATATAAACTATCTTTTACCCGTGGCTTCGCATGCATGTTATTTTTCTAACTACTATCCTAGCTATAATTCTGTAATAAATATGAGCCTTAGAACCTTTATTCATTTTTGATTTGAAGGACAGACAAAAATGTTCGCAATTATAGTATTTTTTCTTTAGTTCAAACGATAAATCTTTGTTTAAAACGACTTATAAACAAACCTAACTATATTTATACTAAAAAGAAACTTAAATATAAAAGAATTTAAAACTAAAAATCTAAACTAAGGTATTGCCCGTGTAGTATAGTGCCAAGAACACTAGCTGCACTCCCCCACTGAATATCACAAATATCAATTGCAATTATAATTGATGATAATTTTTGAGATGAGATGACCAATACACATAAAAATAATTAAGATGCTCTAATGTTTCATACTCATGGCAGTGCAGTATTGAATATCGTATTAATCCATCCTCGATATACGATACACTGTTTAACGATATATTGTTTAACATAGCGTTGACATTAATGCATTGATATAAACATTATACCTAGATATTTCATCAGCGGCACGCGCTCTCGCAAGCTTAGTTCCAAAAGTTATCTTTAGATGTACTGTGAATATTTAGCAGGACCCGATACCGTAGAGCATGTATGAGGAGACTAATGAGTGTAGACAAAGCTAGAGATATATGTCAGGATCGCAGTAAGTGGAGATCTATATATATTATAGCCTCTGCCTGGGAAACAGGCGTGATAATATGTATGTAATTTAAGAGATAACAATTGAATCGGTATAAAACCAATAACAGAATATGCTTTTAGGTGTTAGTTGTAATATGAATATCTGTTAAATGTACCACGCCCTTTATGTGTAATTGCTGTACAACTCCAGTTTGTATGAAACGTCGTGGAAATGTCAAAAATATGCACGGATTTAAATAACAATAAATCGGAGTCGTGTCAGGTATCGGTGTCATGCGCACGCGCATGTGACCGACATCGATCCTGTAAACATAGCGATAATAGGAGTTTAATGCTTTATATAATTGTAAGTTTCATCTGCCTCTTAGAGTCAAAATTATTTAGTAAATGGAACTACAATGAGAGATATGTTGAAGTTCAACCATTTCTGAGTTTAAATATACTCATATTAAGTCCTCAGAAAATCTTATATTTAATCCATCTGCAGTAATAGGAATGTCTATTAGTGTCCACTTTTTTTTATCTAAGAAAGCCTTTGACTTCATCTTATAGCATTTTTGTCTGTTTTCTCTTCCTACCACACCTAAAATCTTCCAGACCACATTCAGTAAACGACTTTCAATGCACGTTACTTACCCGCTAATTAAAATGGTAATCTAATCGGTTAAGGATGAATTCCCTGACAATGATGTGATATATGAACTTACTAATATTATAAAGCTGAAGAGTTTGTTTGTTTGTAACGCGCTTATCTCAGGAACTACTTGTTCAAATTAGAAAATTCTTTTTGTGTTAGATAGTAGTCCATTTATTGAGGAAGTCTTTAGGCTATAAAACATCACGATGCAACCAATAGGAGCGAAGCATCAATAAGAAATGTATTGAAAACGGGGGAAAATGATTAATCTATACTAATAAAACTGATTAATCATAATAACAGAAATTGCAATAATTGTAACAGCTAGTGAACTTATATGACGATAGAAAGTGTTAACATGCAAGTCGTGTAACACATTATACGGCACGTACAAACGGTGAAAACTCAGTAGCAAATTACTTCAGATTATCCTCACCGTTGGAAATCATTACAATAATACTATTGCAATGATGTAAAACAATAGATAGATCATTACTAGTATTGCCAAGGTCGTGACAAGTGTCGGTGTCATGCGCACTCGTGCGTGACCGATCCGATATCGATCCCGTAATCAGATCTGGGATTATTAATAGCCTTTTTGTCGTATTGATCTAGGAAACCAGAATGTTCCCCATATCAACCACAACTTCTGTGATCATTATAGTTGGTTGATAAGTGTGCTTACTATTATTGGTTTTTTTCTTTTTATATGCAAAATAATTAACTTTTATTGACGAACATACATTTATTTTGTTAAAACGGCATGTTGTGTATTGATTGATTATTATATAAATTTAAGCTATTAGTATTAAACACAATGTAAAAATTGTTTATTATCAAATAAAATAAAATAAAAAATATATATATTTTTAATTCTTATACTGCAAGCATTATTATTTTTTCCTAGTATTGCTGTCAAGTATATATTTACTATTCAAAGTTGAATCGTTCAATTTAACTAGGAGTATTATTTTAAAAGTTTAAAAACCCGACTGCTTTCCCTTATATTACTTATTAAGGACACTTGGGGTTTTGAGGTGAACCAAACTACACCATAAATTGTGCAATTCATCCAGCAGATTGAAAGATACGTGATAATAAAGAAATTTACAAATATACATACATGATACGCACATAACCCTCTTTGGCGGTCGGGTAAAAAGTAAGTAGGTATCTATATTTATTGATTTATTTAACTCAACGGCGATATCATAGCTATAAGTAAATAATACTTCGCTATAAGAACCTGGTATATCGACTCTAGCACTTACTTCTTGTACCTATAAAGTTTTAATAAAATCAGAATCAGAAGGAATTTTCTGTGCGCAATAGGAAAAAAAACTAGGATGCACTTAAAACCGTCTACGCGTACTACAATGATGTCCCGCGTTACACTTGACGATGACAAAAGCCTTTTAAAAAATGTCTGGCGAGTGTGAATCGCAACAAAGGGAAGTGGATGAGGGGATATTCAAAGGCATTTCGTTATTTTACGGCAGCACCAGGAAAAATGTGAGGTACATATTTGTTTTCAAATTGTGCAACTTTTGTTACGTATCCTTAACGTGACCATTTATATTTTATGTCAGAGCGGGACATCTGCGGAATTATGTAATAAAAAAAAGTGTTTATTGTTTTACAAGTTTTTTATTATAGAAGATAGAATAATAATTCAAAATAATCAAAACAAATCAGTAGTGGCGTGAATTCTAGTTCGTATTTTTATACTTGTTTTATGTTACTTGGCGGGTAACGCGATGTCTCGTAATTTGCCTTTCCGCTCGGGGCGCCCGCCGCCCGCCGTGCAACGCATTTCGAACGAGAAAAATACATTTTAAATTATCATTTGGTCTATTTGCAAAAGCGGGACAATTTTGACCTTGCGGGGGACACCGGGACAGACTGCCTGAAAGCGGGACTGTCCCGCCTAAAGCGGGACGTATGGTCACGTTACGTATCCTATATATCACAAAACAATCAATGGTTTTTTTCACAAACTATTTAGTAAGATTTGTAATACATTTCATACTTTTTTAACGGCATATGAAAAATGACGATGTGTTTAATATATCACAGTAGGTATATTCCTAGTTTTTGCCACAACTCCAATTCCTTTCGTCCCTTTAACTTAAAAATAAATAGTATAAATAATTTATTTTGCATTAAAATTCGTTATGTGGTTATCGTTATAAACAATAACATTTTCGCATTTATAATATTAATAGGATATCGCAACAAAAATACATTGAAAAGAGCACATAAATATAAATGATATGCATATCTTTCGCGTTATGAAAAGGCGTAATATTATCTTCAAACATGTAAGGATCTATTTCCAGCAATACAAACATGAAGATATCGGGTCGCAGTTCATCTTGAGCCCAAGTCGTGTGAGACGAGGTATTTTCTTTATTCATGATATGCTCAATAGTCATGCGTCCCATTTTCATCAATAATTTTGTGAGTAACAGCCGTATTTGCATTTTCTTAGGTCAGATGAATAACGACATACAATATGTTTTATTTATGCATATATTAGCGATATTTACGCGACTTAAATGTTGTTTGTGTCGTCGGTCCATCATTCGTTTTGGTTCTCTTTTATTTTAATTATGGTTGGTAAATAAATGATGGGTGGGCATCGTGGCATATCCTCTCAGCAGAGAAAGGTAGGATCTGACACGATAGAGTTATAAAAGTAACACCTGACTATATTTTCCGGTGTATTTAAAAGTTTCACGGGACAATAGTATAATATCATTTATAAAAATTATATATTTGAGTAATCTACATAAAACACCTTTAATTTGATACCAAACACAATATATTTCTAAAAACTTATAGGTTACTTATTGTACTTTAAGGGCGTCAATTTGAATTTGGTGTGATGTCATATAGCCTGTAACCAGCAGACAATCAAGATCGACATGGTGACAATTTCGAGGCATAGCAAAACTGTAAGGGTTTCATAAGTGTTACGGTACCCTTAAAAACACAAGTGCTCACGAGAGCGAGGCGAGGACAGTCGTTTTGATGTTTAAATACATACGTTAATATTCAAACCCCAAAAAAAAGTATGTTCAATTAATTAATTCACATTAATTCATAAAATATCAATGTTATTTCAATAAGCACAATTTGTAATTTTGGATACAGAAACAAAACATGCAATATCGAATAATAAGTTTGTCGAAACTGGTACCAATGCAATATTGTTAAACTTCCTAGTAGTTGGTATCCAACTTTATTTGACAGCATTTCTAAAGTTTCACTTGGTCGAAATTTTGGACACTTATCTTGAAATCACTCGTTTTACCCGAGTATACTTGATCGTATCGAACATAATCTCAAAAGCTTAAAAAGTCAGTATAGAGTCTACCATAATATGATCAAGTTCTAAATCAATTCCGCGATTTAGGGACCATTGAGGAATAACTGCACAAACTTTCGCACCTATAATATATATAGAATATCACCTTACATATAACTTCTAACTGACACCAGAAAAGAAACAAATAATAAAATAGGATATTTTCTGCCAAAATATCCTATATTTTTATTATCTTTATTTCTTAGTATAACACTACAACCCCTATATATTAGACATCTATTCTAAAGCAAAATGTAAACCCAATGGCAATAAACAACATTGACAGCTTTACGTAATACACGAACGTACGATGTAAGAATGTCGGTACATTGTGTCGATAACGGGGAGTATTCTTGCGCGTAAAATATCGCACGCGATTCGTGTCCTCGATTTATCTCGCATGACTTGATATTCGAAGTCGATTCGACGGTTGCAGTTTAGGCTGCCTGAAGACCTACTACTGATAATAAGGCAGTAAGGCGTGGTTGACTTTGCAAAATTGTATTTGCCAGATAAGCTAATTATATTTTTTAATGATTTACCAAAAACGATTTCAATTTACCATTACATTTTAGGAACAACAAAGAAGTTTAAAATTTGTACCCAGATCGGTGTTATAAATTTGACCGATAAGTGTGTGTAAGTATGACTGCAGCGATTTGGATGCGGTTTTTTTAATTTGAAAATAGGTTTTTGAAGTATGGTCCCTAGAAATGTTATTATCAAAATCTGTCCAACCGTACACGATGAGGAATTTTTGTGGCAAGGGTTGCTTTACATTTTTAATTTGTTAGGTATAATTTGTTTTAGAGCATGATTTCGAACAAGATTTGTCGAATTGTTACTCAATAGATAGACTAGCGAACGTGTATAGCCAGCCTTATCAGAACATTATTTAATGTAAGTCAATAAAGCTATGCAGTTTAGTGTGTGGGTTGCTCTAAGCAAGGTGATATCTATTCACGCCGAACACACAGACCATAGACTAGACGCCTAACAATAAAGTTTATGCTGTTATGATACCTTTGTACTCTCAGCCGAGTGTCCCCGGTTGCATCCTTAACTGTGGTACAAACAAGTCCGGGCACAGGTAATAAGACGTGTTACTTTCTAAACTACTAGTTTTCGTTCGTGACTCCGTTCGCGTTAATGTCGATCCCGCGGGATCAAAACTTTCATCCAAGATGAGGCATAATCCATACCGCAGGCAATACTTATACGAAAAATTGATCATATGTCCCCCTCAGTTTTTAATATTTGTTGTTATAGCGCCAATATTTGTACAGTACAATGGTTGATATCTGTCATCTATTCACCGGAGACGCTTCACCGGACCGCCAGAGGTCGGATCGGGGGCTCGGACAGACTGTGTGATAAAATCCAAACCCACACTGATGGAGTCATGGGAAACAGCTCTCTCTCTCTCTGGTATTAAAGAGCTTGGCTCTTGTCAGTGTCATTGTGTGGAAACAGCTGATTAGGTATAAATCGGGGGAAAAGGAGGCAGGCGTGTAACGCTACTAACTAGCCTGAAACCACGCGGCACAAGTTTATATCATTCATCATCATCATTCCATTAGAAGTCCACTGATGGACAAAGACCTCTCCCAAGGATTCCGTACCATGGGAGGATATTGCCATACTCACCACGCTTGGAAGGCGGGTTGGCGAGCGCAGTTTCTTTGGTTTCTTGTGCTTCCGATGCTGCTGCACATCGGAAGCATTTTTAAGCTGGGGAAGCATAGGAATTTCTTGGATTTGGGAAGGAAATTAAGGTATTGGGATAATGGATGAATGGTTAAAGCAAGTAGCAGCTCGGGAAGCAGGGCGCGCGTACCCGATGCCATGCAACCACAGGACAGGCAGTTGACGATGTCACCCCTGATCATAGCATGACCCTAACCACAAGATTATATATATATATAGTTAATCATCATCATTATTTCGAGTACATGTCACGGTCAATCGAGCATGCACACCCTGGTGTCAGAGTTCTTCGGAACAGCCTCTCAGCCTCTGACGTGGTTCCTTAAGCGACTACCAGATGGCAGCCGGGACCAACGGCTTAACGTGCCTTCCGAAGCAGGTGCTAGCAAGCAGGTGATTCAAACCTGCAATGTCCTACCCAAACTGGAAACAACTTAAAAAAGTATGCTTCCCGTGGGAATCGAACCCACGACCGCCGGGTCTACAGGCAGACGCCTTAACCACTGGACCACGGACGCAGTTAATAATACATTTGCAATCATACAGAGGAAGTTTAAAGTTGAAATCCATAACAAAGTTATTGTAATAAAAAGATAAATGTTGTTTGAAGATTATGTAAAAGTGCGGCTCTTGCTTTCAGTAAATATCATTGTGAATTGTTACGATGGACGATACTTTTTGTTTTTCTTATGCAAGTGAATACACGCCACTTACATTCCAGTATTGTTTGGGTGGAAATTTTGAATAGTACGTTAAACGTACTGTTAAATAATAACATTAAAGAAAAAAAAATCCACAACTTTTTCTTAAATAAACAATAAATATTTTAGAAGCTTATAATTAACCTGTTAGTTTGTATGTGGCATGTGGAGGTCAAATGTTGCAATTCAATTTTAAAGCACTTATCCTTAACCGATCGAGCTATAATTATTTATGTAAGTCGGATGACGATGCAATATTATGGTACCATTGGCCTGATCTGATGATGGACTCGAAAGGTGACCTTAGACCCATCTAAACTAAAGGAGATAAACCAATAGATACAGTGTTATTATAAAAAAACGGCAAAACCCAGGTTTAAACCTGGTCTACCTTAGTCCGGACTAACGATGGATCAACCTAGGTTTAGCAAATTAAACTTTGTTTCATTACAAAAAGTGAACTAAGTCAGGACTAACTTAGACCTGAGACGATCTCTGGATGATCTAACGGAAGCAGGATTCATTCAATCATTCGTTCAGTATGCTACTACTACGTTCCGATCTACACTAATATTAAAATAAATAATAAAATGTATTGTTTCAAACTAAACTAAACAGTATAAAACTAAAAATAATAAAATTGAAATGGAGAAACATGTTTATTTATATCATAAACGATATATTCAGTGGTCAGATAAAAAAATCACACTTTATACAAAACGATTTAATAATTTTACAAACCTGAAACGGAACGCATGTGCGTGCGTAACAAATCGAATTTGTTCCAAAGTAACCTCAAAGTTTGTTTACAAATATGATTGTAAAAAATATATTTTTATTTAATGAATTAACGGTGCAGTGTGTCGAAAATAATTGTTTTAAAGTTGCTGTGAGATAAAAATTACGTGACTAAAGTAAAAGTGAATATGGTGTGAAAATTTGTTTATATTTGTACCTAAAAAATACTTACTATATAGATGATTTGTACAAACTATTTTTCCTAATATGAAATTAAGGTGCCTAAAAGTCATTGTTTTGTGGCGTTTGTGAAATATAAATGACGACAAAAGCGTTGAAAATAATCTAATTAAAGTTTTGATATGTTAAAATGCAAATTTGTCTAGCTCCGTGGCGCAGCGGTCAACACGCCAGCCTGCGACACGGAGTGACCGGGTTCGATCCCCGGCCAGGTCAAGATGGAAAATGATCTTTTTCAGATTGGCCTGGGTCTTGGATGTGTATCTATATATGTATTTGTTATAAAATATAGTATCGTTGAGTTAGTATCCCATGACACAAGTCTCGAACTTACTTTGGGGCTAGCTCAATCTGTGTGATTTGTCCGTATATATTTATTATTATTTATTATTATTAAATAATTAAAATATTTATTCATAATTTTATGTGTTGGTTTTATTCATTTCTTCGCATTTCCAGGTTTCTGATCATTGCGAATAGGGTAATAGGATTTGACATAGATTTTAGCATAAAAGTATTTTTTTTTGGTGAAAAGTGACCTATTTGTTGGTAACAAAATAAGTTAGTACTAGAGTTAAACTAGGGAATCGTAGGTTTATCTTTAGACCTAGGATCATCTCTGGCTTAAACGGTAAACCTCGTTATATAATACGATTTTACTTAGTACTTGACTTAGACCCCGGCTTAAACCTGGTACTAACTTTAGTCCGTGTTTTATAATAACACTGATCGTGTTTAGACTCATGTGATCTCTTAACAAGCACTTTATAGTACTAGCTATTGCCCGCGGCTTCGCCCGCGTTAGTGTCGAACCCTCGGGAACAGTAGAATTTCCCGGAATTAAAGGTATCCTAATTTCTTTCCCGTGCCTCAAACTACCTCCATACCAAATTTCATCTAAATTGGTTCAATGGTTGAAGCGTGAAAAGTAGACAAACAGACAGAGTTACTTTCTCATTTATAATATTTTATAGTATATATTGTATGATATAATATTATATAGTATAGATGAATTGCTCACAATAAAAGCTATATGATATTTTTATAAAAAAACCCAAAGCACAGGCTATGTAGTACAGCTCAGGAATAAAATATACGATTTTTTTATTATTGTTAATGTAAGATGCAAACATGCATTTGCAACATCTGCATCAATATTAAGAGTACTCCCGATCTATCAATTGGTCCACATCTTCGTTCATGAAAGTTCCACTACTCAAATAAAAAAGTATCCATAATAATGTACACCTTTATAAATATATCTTTTACCTTAATAAATGAAGTTAGAATATTAGTTATTGAATCCTGGTTGAATAATATCAAAAGTTATGAACAGAGTAAATACTGGCAAGTTATAACAGCGGAGTTACTTTTCAGATGGTTTAAAAAAAAAACAAACTGCGAATTCGGCCCAGCATGCGAGGAACCCCTTTGATCCTTGAATAACCCTTCGTTCCTGGCAAGCCTCACTGCGAAGCATACTCAAAATATTACACATACTTCAAATATACGTCCATGCAGTTTCTGTGCGTTCTGAGCAGGGATTATATTTATCGCTTTTAATAGATATATTTTTTTTTAATTTTTTACTTGTTTAATCTTGTGAATATAAGTTCGTGCCTAATTTATCATGCATGATCTAGTTTAAGACGGTACTGCAAGAAATTGTGAAAATTGACGTGTTTTCAAATGAAAACATTTTTCTTCGAAAACTTTGTAATTTTTACGTCTAAAACAATAATTCTCCCATGACAATATGTATATTTACATCTCTGAGGTTGCCCCCTTTTTTATTTTATTTTTAAATAAAAATATGAAAATATTAACACTTCATCGTTTTTTCCTAATCGCCTAATGGTTTTGCGCAACCTAATTGCTTGTGCAGTAGCGACGTTTTTCGTTCACGCGGCACCCGCTTAAGGCTACTTTAGTATGCAAATTCTAATACTACGCTTATTTGACTATTGAATTTATACTATATTTTATATAATTTCAGTTACTATTTTGTTTGTTCAAAAATAATCAATTTTTGACGTCTTATAAATTATTGAACGTCGGCTTCACACACGAAAAAGTGTCACATACCGTGTGCAAGCGAAATCACGGCACAAACCATAGACAAGAACAATCGACTTAAGTGTTCGGTTTGTGACGCATCTCTTTCCACCGTTATCACGTAAAATTATCGTCCATAAAACGACTTTACCGACAATTTGGTTTTATTGCAATTAATTCTAGGGAATTATTTATCTTTTTCTATTCTGCTTACGTTTAAATGTAGCTTTATCTCTGCTTCTTTTTCTGTATAACTAGCTGATGCCCACGACTTCGTCCGCGGCAATTTCTGCTATTATGATTAATTAGGTTTTTTCTTAGTATAGATGAATAATTTTCCCCCGTTTTCAAAACATTTTTTATTGACGCTTCGCTCCTATTGGTCGCAACGCAACGTGATGTTTTATAACCTAAAGCCTTCCTCAATAAATGAACTATCCAACACAAAAATAAATTTCCAATTTGAACCAGTATTTCCTGATATTAATCTCAGGAAGTAATGGTTCAAATTGGAAAATTTGACAAACAAACAAAAAAACTCTTCAGCTTTATAATATTAGTATAGATATAGATAGTAATCAACACGAATACTTTATATAAGTCAATAACTAACTGAATTTATTAAGCTCAAATACTTTCATGTTTGAGATATAGCAATCTAAAGAGAAATCTGGCCGTGTGAAGTAGAGTCATTACATCTCAGATAGCCTTGTACGTTTTTCTGTTTGGTCTAGATTAAAAACGAGCACGAACTAGGTATGCCACATTTCTTATCAGACGCAATAATTTTTAATACGCATGACTGACTTTCAAATTTTATTAAATCTCTTGATAAATTCTATAATTCATCCAGTTTATTGTCTAAACAATATTAAAAAAAATCGACAAAAAACGTACGTATGTAATAAAGAAATGTATATATGTAATAATCTATGACATGGTTTCTTAATTAATAAGATTCTATTTGTTTTTTTGGGAAATCTATTAATCACAATAGTAAATATACGTGCGTATTAGTAACTAATTATATGATAAAACGGCAGATAAAAGATCTATTGAATCGAGACTTTTTTCTTCATTGTAAAGCAACATGTTCTACGCAAAACTTCATAAAAATCAAAATGTCTTCATTATCTTATATTTATGTTTATAAGAGTACTCTTGCACAACTGCTCTTGAAATAGAAAAGCTAAAACTATGGACAGGTTGCAATGCGTTTGAAAAATAGACACGATTCGCTCTATGCCCTTTGATGCGACCAAGGATAATGCTCCCGCTTGGTCGCAGACCAAGGATTCATGAGAAACAGACTGCAAATCAGAAAAATAAGCTGTGTCTTTTTTTTATCTCACATATGATTAATAAATAAACTAATCTGTCATAGAACATAGTTTATTACTTGGCTTAATCTGTTTTTCAGCCAAAACAAGTTAACATCTGATAAGTGATTTCTCCGTCGAAATTGAGAATTTATTTGGGCGACATTGTATCAAACCTAATACTTTAAGTATATTGATCCAGACAAGTATTAATATTTATTAATTTACCGGGTAGATTAGGCATGTCTATGTCAAAGCATAGTAGTTAGGCATGTCTATAGCAAAGTAGTTTATACAATAGACGTATCAGCAAGCGGACAACTATGGGAGTGGTCATGCTAGAATTTGATAAACTGAATGGAAAAACACCATAAACACTAAAATCTTAAAAATATGGAGAGAAATATACCGAATCTTGTAATACCTCTAACTGAATTCATAAAACACCGGTGACCAGAAAGGTCACATAGGACAATATGCGTATCTATCCCAGCAGGCCGCACGTTCTTGCATGTCGACACCACACCACTTCACACAATCAATTGGCATATTTTAATAAGTTTTTGACTAAGGTCGCAGGAAGACGCAGGCCGCTTCCAACCGGTCGTATTGGAAATCCTTGGGGGAGGCCTATGTCCAGCAGTGGACTTCTTGCGGCTGATGTGATGATGATGATGATGAATAAGTTTTTAGCGAACTCAATGAAATGACTGCAGTATTACACCCAGACGCACGAAACAAAAATTAGTGGATAGCCCAAATATATGTACATAGATTTAAAAAAATGTCTGTACACAAATATTTTCATTACAAATGTCATGTGTGTTATGGTCTTGTGCTTCATTAGTAATTTTATATACAGCGTGATTTTGAACTCCCTAGCTATATTGAAATCTGGGAATCAGAATAATTATACAGAATTGTAAGAAAATAAGGTAAAAAACGAAAAATTAACCTTTCATAGAAATTCGGCCAGCTGATCGGCGACTTTGTATGGGAAACCTAATTTTCTTTTTCGTTTATCACCTTTTTTTTCTTGCATTTCTGTGTTCCATTAGGGATTCTGATTCCCAGATTTCAATAAAGCTAGGGGGTTCAAAATCACGTTGTATTATATGTCGATAAAATATTAATGAAATAAATTGTCTTTCTCGTAAAGTTTTAGTTATTAGACATATTTTTCAATTAACTTTATGACAAAAACATATTTACGTCCGAGGACCGCATTTTAACGTTCACGGGCTTATATTAAAACTTACTTATTACAATTAAGTTATTTTACTCAGCTTGCAGAGAGAATCCCACAATTCACTCACGCTTCAACAACCGTTTTAACAATGTTTTCGACCATGATAGCAGGTGACTTATGTAACAGGTGCTCACGAGTCTAGCGCTTAATAAGTCGTGTTGGTCCTTAATAAAGTTAGTTTGTTTAGTAAACTTATTTGTTTTTTAACTAGTTTAAAGTTATATGTTTTTATTCATTGGAAATATTTTTCATATACAACGAAATACATTCTAACTATTTCGTTGTATATGCAAAATATTTCCAAAGTTTAGTGTTACCCTGAATGAAGAGGAGCTCTAAGTCCAGTGGGTCTGAGCGATATTAGCGCTTAAGTATGTTCAGTAACACCGGGCGCGATCCTCGGTGGGATAGGTGACATTGGCATTGAAATATCTCGGACTCCTTCCGTGCTTCGGAACGTACGTTAAGCCGTTGGTTCCAGCTGTCAGCATTGTGGCAGTCGGGTGCCTTTAGGCAGCTTGTAAAATAGCTTGAAAAAGAACACCGGTATTAGACACTTTCACACACGATAAGCAAGCAACCCTGAGAAATAAAGACCTCTGCATCCATATATTTTTAGGAATTTTATAGTTATGGTAGAATAAAGTAACTCAGACATAAATGAGCCCTGTAAACATTAAACCGCTTTTAGGTAGTCGTATACTTAGAAAATCCCACAGCAATCATTTCGTTTTAATTTCGACGTGACGATAGGCAGATGACTTATGAGTATGTAACAATATAGTCACGGGTTTCTTTGGGTCCTTATGAGAGTTCCTATCTATTTAAGATTTTCTTGTCTTCCAATACAAGTCTGGGAGAAAAAAATAAAAAACGTAGTATGGACCAGCTGATTCGCTTCCCGCGCAGACCGTGGAAGATTGAGGGAATTGGCGGATCTAATGAAGCATGTTGAAAGCCGTTGCCGCTAACTAACCATCACTAGTTTGATTCCTTACTGTACTCTACCTATACTACAGAACAACAAATACATTAGAAGTGTTATCACGCGTAGTTCTATGAAAACCAGCGCCGACTCATTTCAAGCATACTACTAACGCAACACAATTGAAAAGAAACTCCTCCTTTGGTCAAAGTTTCACTAGGACTTCTCACTTGACACGTCGGCATTTTCCGCTTTTGTTCATTTGACGATCGCGGGACAAACTACTTAGGTGATCCAAGTGAGCATATCGTGCGCAGTGTCGGCGCGCATGCCACGCCCTTGCCATTTCTAATGTCTTTGTTTTTCTGTGACCTATACGCTAATTCTTTATTTACAAACAACTAAATGGGGGTTTTGAGTATTATTAGCCGTGAAATTTGAAAATGGGATTAGAATCACGTATGTAAAAGGTTATATATATTCTTATTTGCAATAACCTTGCCTTTTCCCGTAACTAATCCGGTTAACAGTTCTTTATTTTCTAAATAAAAGGCATTCTATTAAATTTTGAGCTATGTCAGCGACGAACGTGTTTGTAAAAATTCAGTGTAATTGGTACGGCGTGAAAGCGTTAAAAACAAACAAACTTTCGCATTTATTCAATTAGGTAGATTTACATAACGAAATATTTAATGAATTTGAACTCAATGGATGTGCGTGATCGAAACAAAAACCGTATGTGTTTTGTTGAGGGCAAAAATTTTACATAAGAAATTGTATTGTTCCTTGGTCTTTAAGTATATTGAAGTGCTGTTATGCATAACAGAATTCCCAATAGCAAAGACAATATAATACTAAGCTATAGACTGCCAATCTTATATAAAAATATTGGCTCAACTTCAGGCCTGTTAAAAGCACGTACAAAGTACCTGCCAAGCATGCCGGCAAACCGTAGTAGTTAGTTCCGCTAACTGCAAATATGGGCGGCAACGAGGGCGCTGCAGTGCAATAGTTACAGACTTTTCCAACGAATGCTAGATGGCGTTAAACTAAACTTAGTAAAATCAAGTAAAAAAAAAAATGTTTTACTATAAACTGAAAATGTGTTTTTATTTTAAATAAGATATTTTTGTGAAAACTGTGATTTTATTTTCTCATAATGTGGCAGATACATAGTTGTAAAAAGAACGTATGGTACCATCTATGTGATGAGCCACATGCCTATAGTCTATGTCAGAAGCATTGTGAGTGCATTTATATATGTAAAGTTTTCTTTATACCTTACTATATGTAAGCGTAAGCAAAAGTAGGTAGACTTAAATAATGGGTCCGAATCTTTTGATAGTATTTCATATAAAAAAAAAGATTTTAATCAAACTATTAAATCGATTGTGATGAAATTTTAATGGCACCAACTTGAAAGCATACCCTTACAATCAAAAAGTATTTTTAACCGATTCATAAATAAAATTGAATTGATAACCTCCTCCTTTTTTGGAGTCGGTTAAAAAGAGAACTGTTTTGTACAAATAATGGTTTTCCTCATAGTTTTTATATCATTAGTTAGAGACAAAATCCGCCGCAAAACAAATTAGTCATATGAGGCAAATAAGAAATTGAGAATGGAGACAAATTACTAATTAAAATAGGCTGCTTTGAATTCATTATTGTCAGTTGCCTCGTAAATATGCAATATAGGTATCGCAAGTACAATAAGTACATCATGGTATCGGTCTTAACGACTTTGCTTTGCTAAAGTTATTAATACTATGAACAAACACACTGTCATAATAGAGTAATTATGTTTTTGGCCCCCCAGGTTGGCTTATATACAGGGTGATTCTGCTCTCCCGTACAACATGTCAATGACGGAATAGGAATCTCTAAGAGAAGACGAATCCGCAATAAAACAGTAAAAATAAAGTAGATTTCTTATGAGGAGAGTAGCCATCGAACTGATCTCATCTATTAGCTGATGGAAAGTCTATTTAGTTTTATGATCTTTTTTCTTCCCTCATGAAAATGATGTATATCATTTTCATGAGGGGGTCCCATTTTTTTATATTTTAAACTTTTTTGGAGTCCAATTTCTATTAGGGATTCTGAATAAAGGTGACAACCCTATGAAAATAATTTTCATAGGGTAAATAAAAATAGATTTTATAAGGTGACACCTTATAAAATCTATTTTTATTTTATTTATTTCATTTGGTCACAGTCATTATCTTCTAGTCTTTCTATTCTTCTAGATTATAAAGAGGAAAGATTTGATTGTTTGTTCGTTTGCGTTGAAGAGGCTCTGAAACTATTTGACCAATTTTAAAAAATCTTTCACCATTGCAATCCTACATTATCCCTGATGAACATAGGCTATAGAAATATCTATACTATACCCTCAAAAAGAAGCTCACAAAAAGAAGCTATTGAACTCAATAAAAGACTAATAACTATTGAACATTTAATTAGCATGTAATCTCGCATTTATTTTAATAATACATGTAACCGTTCCATTATATTTAGCGCGTGCCACTGCATACGTTAGAAGTGCTTATTAAAAGCATTTAATAGTGTATTATGCACTAATGGGGTGCGAAATAGTGGGTGATAGTTCTATTAAGGTTAGATTGCACATTATCCAAGTTTGTGTATTATTCAGCATATAACGTTAATATAAATGATTATATAGTTGAATGTTCTCATTAAAAGCTCGTATTACACAAGGGTTGATCATGCCCATAGTTATAACTCTTTATTATTGGCATGGCTTTAGAACAGTGAGATAATTTTACTAAAGATTGACTGAGAGATAATGCTTTTAGCATTTAGTCTAACTATTGTAGCTTTTAAGGCTGAATAAAGTTTTAACTAATAAATAAAATAATAAGTAGGTTCTTCCATGCTGGTCTGGGAGATAAGAAAAAAACGTAGAATGTACTAGTAGCTTCTCTTCCCACGCAGAACACCGATCGAGGGAATGGGCTAAAATCTGAGGAATAATGTAAGTAGGCGATGAGGCTAGCAACCCATCACTATTCTGATGTACTATTCTAGTGGCATTTAGACCTTATAGTCCTAGGCTCTGTCCATTCGCAAGGGAAAAAGATGTGATAGTATGTATGTACAGTCAGCCAACGAGATACCTGACCCCGTCATCTACCTATATTTTAAATTTTCTCTTTAACTAAAATGAAAATGTATATTTAGTAAGTTTTAATTAAAACCTTTCTGTCGTCGAAGAAGAAGAAAGGCGGGGTCAGGTATCTCGTTGGCTGACTGTACTCGTATGTAAATAATAGGTGTCGTGATCATGGGTAAACTTTTCTACTCATCCCCCATACTCGGCGATTTCTTTGCCTTTGTTATATAACCTCTATACTACGCAAACAGTTAAAAGATAAAGCTCAACTGATAGTTTGTTGTGACTTATGCGTTCGCTGTAGGGCCTCATGCTGCTCATCCATCACGATTAAGCATCTCATACTCGTATAACAAGCAAGCATTTGTCTTTGGATGCTATCAGAATGCCTATGTTGCCCATTGTATAGTTAGGAAAGTTTATAGAGCCCATTGAGGATTCATTTTATTTTACTTTGCTGTTGCCCGCGACTTCGTCCGCGGCAATTTCCGTTATTATGATTAATTATATAGATGAATATTTTTTCCCCGTTTTCAAAACATTTTTTATTGATGCTTCGCTCCTATTGGTCGCAGTGTGATGTTTTATAGCCTAGCCTTCCTCAATAAATGGAAAATCTATCACAAAAAGAATTTTCCAATTTGAACCAGTAGTTCCTGAGATTAGCGCGTTCAAACAAACAAACTCTTTAGCTTTATAATATTAGTATAGATTGCTGATAGACATGGGTGTGACATGAGCGTTGCTGGTCTTTCAAGGAAACATTTATTTTGCAATAAATAAACGAGGAGCGTTGAAAGTTATATGTTGTTGAAGCCATTAACAACCAGATTTTCCTATTAAGAAAGGATTTCTATGAATTTTACCGAACATTTTAAAAACTTTTTTTTTATTTATTCCGCTTATCAACATTATGCCTGAATGGCGTAAGAGTTAATATTGCCTACATTAACTGTATGCCAAAAATACTATAATGGCAACTCACCTTTGTAAAATGGAGAAAATAAACATTTATTATTATTAACGTACTAATAAACAAAAAAATATTTGCTAAATAGTTATGCTAAAGTTTAAAAGGAAAAACTCATTATTGGATCCTGAAATGTTGATATACAAGAATAATGCGAGCGAAGCAAAAGGTAATAAAATTATTACTTTAATATTATTAAAATTACCTGCCGATGTTAATTAACATTTAATTTAATTGTCTGGACATCCACCATATTTACAACCCAATTACAATATTGTACATGATTCTTAACGTGTTTATACTTGCTAATTAAGCTGAATTATAATAAATTGATTCATTATTTATTATAGAATTGTATTATTATTATTTAATGGGTAGTTCGATGACCCAGGTGTACGCGTTGTTAGCGTACGCTAACCTACGCTTACGCATGATGAACTCTCAACCACCAAGCGGTCCAATGAGGACGCATAACAATAGAAAATCCCTTGTGTCTGCGTTTCTCGCGCTTAAAGGCTTAAGCAACCTCAGGCCATGAGGTCCCAACTCCTATTGCGTACGATTTTTGTCAGGCTCATCATCATCAAATAGATGGCGCTATGGGTTTATTCAGATTCAGATACAGAAATGACGAGATCCGTAGAAGAACAAAGGTCACCGACATAGCTCAGCGGATTAGCTCTTTGAAGTGGCAGTGGGCGGGGCACATAGCGCGCAGAACCGATGGCCGATGGGGCAGAAAGGTTCTCGAATGGCGACCACGTACCGGCAAGCGCAGCGTCGGACACCCACCGACCAGATGGTCGGACGACCTGACTAAGGTCGCAGGAAGACGCTGGATGCAGGCCGCTTCCAACCGGTCGTATTGGAAATCCTTGGGGGAGGCCTATGTCCAGCAGTGGACTTCTTGCGGCTGATATGATGATGATGATGATGATGGGTTTATTCACAACCATGTATCCACTATATTATGAGAAAATAAAATCAGTCTTCTTCTTCTTCCTTGCCTTTTCCCTATTTGAGGTCAGCTCTGTATGTCAAGTCTCTCCAAATTTTTCTATTATCCACCATATTGGCAGTAGCTCCCCGTTCTTGCGTGTCATTGCTCACACATTACCTCCATAACTTTTTCGGTCTTTCCTTTATACTCATACATATGCTGCTACATTGAAGTGTAAGATCTTTTTAGCCCGATGATCGGCATCCCTACTCTTCACATGGCCATATTGGCCATACCAAGTCAAATGAGTATTCACGAGCTTATATCAGATGAAAAATATATTTTAGACTTATATTAAAATAATATCTTTCAGTTTTATGTTGTACTGGGTGGCGCAAAAGTACTGGCACTAAAGAAAATACTTTTATTTTTTTTATATGACATTTTCTGTCATTCTGTTTTTGAAAATTGTGTAGTGAACAAATGTAAAATACACTGAAAATAAACATGGACCGTTTTACTCCCCAAGAACGTGGAATAATTGTGTGAGGGACGCTTTTCCAGGCCGAGTTATCTCTCGTTTTGGCGATTTGCCTTGGCCTGCAAGATCACCCGATCTGACCAGTCCAGACTTCTTTCTTTGGGGTTTTTTGAAATCTCGGGTGTATGTGAACAAGCCACAGACTCTCGCAGCTCTAAAAGAAAACATTCGTCAAGAAATAACGAACATATCGCAGGAAGTGTTACGGCAAGTTATGCAAAATGTCATAAATAGGGCTCAAATGTGTATCAACTCTGGAGGTCACCATTTAAAAGACATCATCTTTAAATCCTAATGGTACGAAATTTAATGGCACAAATATACATTTAAAAAAACCTAAATCTAGTTTTCTAATTTAGAAAAAATGTTATAGCTGAACCAAATAGGGTCTTTACTTTTGCGCCACCCAGTATTTGGTTTTACCAAATTTAGGCTAATGCCATCTAGTGACGAATGGAAAAGTCTGTAATTATAGCACTCCAGCGGTCTCTCCGCCGCCCATAGTGGCAATTAGTGGAACTAACTACCTGCCTGCCGTTAACTGGACTGCTGCTTCTAACAGGCCTTTTTATATGAAATTTGTAGTCTATACATCAGTATTATACTGTCTTTGCCCAGGCATTGTTTTCACGGAATGGATGTCCACAAGCGATATAAAATATTTTGAGTTTTTCCATGTTTACACTTCACAGAAGGCACGTTACGGACTTGGTCTTTGTTGTTATTATTTGATGGCGTTTAGTCTAAATCTGACATCAGTATTGGCTACTTACACACAGGGAAAACTAACAAAACATTGTATTGTACTTCTATTTTCCCCACTAACTGACTCGACGCAAATTGTCATAATGCAAACAGACACTCACTCTCTACACACACACACGTCACTGATTATACACTTACACATATACTCATACACACAACACAACTGGTCAACACTTACCCGTGCTTCCCATCCACTCGTAGATATAAGCAGTTAGTTATTTAATTTTTATTTTAAAACTATGTATAAACGTCATTACTAGCATATATAATAAGTCTTTACCTACTTCTTGTATCTAACCTCTTCTATAGCAAGACAAGTAACCCGAGGGAAGGGCCTAGTCACTTGTAGCACAGGTTCCCACAGGAACCAATTTCAAGGACTAGTCTCCAAACAAAGGTTAACTAGTCTCAAAACTAGAATGTTTAAAAATTAGCTCTAAGAACCCATAGACATAAGAGTAACCTTTGTAAATGGAGACAATAAACATTTATTATTATTATTATTATTATTTTGTAGGTATTAAATGTTTTGCAGCCATGTTTTAACGTTAGACTATATATGGAAAGAATATATGAGGAAGTTTATTTATATACTTTAGTGCTTTTGGATATACCGAATGAAACCTTGATGGATACTTTAGTATAGTTACTACAAAACTAAACAACATATGTGAAGGTGTATGGAGAGCGAATAAAATATCGTACTATCACATATCATATCACTCACTATGTCAAATTTCCATGGATGATGATGATGATGATGATGTTGTTAGTGTTACTTGCAGGAAAAGCTACTAATATTTTTATTATAGTGTTCCAGGGTCTTACCATCCGTTGTCTTGAAAAAATTTGATAGTTTTATTAAATAGTTTATTTTGAATATCTTAAATACCAAAACAACACACGCGTTTTCTTTTGTTTGCAGGAATATTATATATTTGTACAAAGATCAGTTTCATTTCATAACAGATATGATTCAATCAGGCTTAATTAAAAATGTTGCTATTAAAACTTTTCTATTTCATCTTAATAATATTTCGCATCACATATTTAATGACTATTATAATAGTGCATTAATATAAATAAAAATAAACAGAAATATACATACATTAACTTCTTCATATATCTTCTTCGCGCTGTCAGCAACGTATAAGATTCTTTGTGCCCACCCGAGGGCAAATATTTCATCTTCACTACCTTGGACTTCATTCGACTTATTACGTCACTAACACAATTCCAAGCGAACTACAAGCGTCCTTTACCAGTCTTCAGCAGCGAACCCTAAAATTAAAGATAAAAGAAGATTCAGGAATGTATTTACAAAGAATGAAATTTGCAACTTGTAAGTATACATGTATAGTGTATAACATCTTGGAATAAAAGATAAAGAAAACGACATTTATTATAAGTCCTACTGCTACATGGCGACCCTGCCAAAGAGGGCCAGCCGGGCTCTTTAATAACTGTAACTAACTGATGTTTAATTTTTAAAAAGTAATGAGCTTTATTCTTTCCTCTCCTGAAAATATACGCAATTCTACGAAATGCTTGTACTGGCCTTTTGGCTTTTTAGCCGTTCGCGTCGTAAGGGAAATATCTAATGAAATGATGCTTGATTTTTAACAGAGTGCATGAAAACATCTATGTATAGCAAATATGACAATGGATAAAAATGTCACAAACTGACACTACTTTTCTTGCTCGAATGCTACATGAAACATTCGATACAACGTTCTTTTTATAAAAAAAATAGTATTGTATATACTAGCTATAACTCACACACAATGAATATAAATTAGTTTGTCGATGTTGGCGTCGTTATATCCCAAGATATTAAACACTATAAACTAACCGCTAATATTAACTTGCTCACTAGAGTAAAGACCAGGCAGAACTGAGTAATTAAAGGATAGTCATGATGAGTAACAGGAATAGGAATAAATGCGTCAACAAGCATAAGGCGTACAAGGAAACAGCATGCAAAATATAAACATAGGCAAATTACTTATACTATAAGTACATATTATAAATATACATACACATAGATAACATGCTTGAAGCCAGGTACTCGTTACCATAATTTAATTGAAACTTAACAGATTTAAACAATATTATAGATAGAAATATTCTAGAATAATTACTTCCTATTGTAGTCACTTCTCTATGGATAGAAATACATGTCAAAAACAATAAAATGAAACTTATGCAGTTGCTAGAATAAAAATAACTGTTACTTGCTACGAATTTGATTTAATTCACGGAATTAGAAAATATAAGATATAAAACTTACATACCTAAATAAAAATTCTATCCTATCTTGTAAACGGCTGGACCAATTTTATTAAAACACGTCTAAGAACCATGGCTAAAAAACGGCATCCAACACACACACAAAATTTATCGTGGACTATAATACCAAAAATTCTATATTTATCAAATATATCCTCTTTTTATTGAAACACTCCCTTTCTCTCTTTATATATTAATTTTATATACGTAAAGTTCGTGAGTATGGATGTATACGTATTTGTTCATGCAAAAGGTGGTAGCTGGATTTTGATGATTTTATTTAGTGATTGATTGATTGATTAGGACAAGTACTTCGAAATAGTAAGATAACCCGAATAAACAACTTCAAGAATTTCAATAGACAATAAGCTCTGTTATAGCATTATTTAGTCCTAACGGTTACTGTGATAGCGGCGAGAGCGATCCAAAGAAGATAATGAGACAGCCCAATCATTTGTATGAAGTTATAGCCACGATTTGTATGAGTATAATGACGACGATTATTTTCAATGGGATTGTAGCATAAAGACAAAAGTGGTAAATAAAATTACCCCGACTAGTAATTCATAGAGATTAAAAGAAGAGAATATTTTTTCTAAATCTAGTTATAAAAATTAAGTGTTGTTAGTGGGACTTTTCAGTACTAGGCAGTGTCAAATCGTTTTATTTAATGGTTTATCTAAAAGTAATCGGAACAAATAGGGTCAATGGGGGCAAGATCGAATGGTTTTTTGAAGAGATATGTAGGATTATATTCGAACCTTTGTAAAAAATTGTCATCATAACTTAAGTTTAAACAAAATTTAGGATTTGAAAGTGCATTAAATTTCCTTTAATATCCAATCTATAAAAACTTCTCCATGCTGCACTAACATGTTTAAAAAAAATCATAGAAAACACGATTATCAAAAAAGAAAGCAGGGGGAAGAAGAAAAGGTGGCGGGGTAAGATTGTAATAGTTTCTAAAATCTTTTCTATTAATGCTAGATGACGTTGGTAATCGATAAGCCATAGCTTAAAAAATGTTCGTACCAAAATTGGTTGCCTTGTGTAAAATTTCCTCAAATTAACTGAGATACGAATTATTTTTTATACTATATATTTCACTCTTACCCCCCATTGTGGTAATACGGCCAGAGGTTCTCAAACTTTGCATATTGATTTTAGTAAAAGAAACTTCTAAACGAAATCTTTTTTATTATTATAGAAAAGTAACAACTCAGGCATGTACATGAATGTTTTAAAAATAAAGTAACAACCTATAATAAAGAAAATTACCTATGTGTCAACAAGAAACATTCATCATTAAATAAAATTATACAAATAAAAGATTTTGTTTTAGGGACATTTTGTACTATTATTTAGGAACAAAGTTAATAATATTATAAGATGGGTTTTATTCCAAAACCTTAATATACGATCTTATTTCCTACAAAACGTATGAAAAAAAATACCACAATATAACAATTCAAAAATCAGTCTACAACTTTAGATCAAATTATTTATCTTATGATTATTAAGCCATGTGCAAATATGACTAAAAGCTTTGAAAGTAGTGCAGTTTAAAAGCTAAATATAACATAAATTTGTTCATAATGACATATATAATATAGATAAACATCCAAGACCCAGGCCAATATGAAAAAGATCATTTTCCATCTTGACCTGGCCGGTGATCGAACCCGGGCACCCCGTGTCGCAGGCTGGCGTGTTGACCGCTGCGCCACGGAGCTTGCCAATTCTTTATACATACACAGTCATTCGGGCAGTCACATAAAACTTATTTCTAAACAGACAAACAGAGACAACTTGCTTGATCGTTTATTTTTTCTTCGAAACTTACAGTTTGACAACATATGTATTTTTCTATGACTTTTAAAAATGGGGCAAGTCCGAAAAATTTATATTTTCATCTTTCCCCGCCAAATTTTGCTGGGGAAAGACGAAAAGTCGAAAAATAAGCTAAAATATGAATAATAGCAATATATAGACTAATCGGTAATAAAACTTAAGTATTCTGTTTAGGCTCTTGTACGTACCTTACAATCCAAGTTATAGGAGGTGGGGTAAGATTAAAAATCGCCAACTTTTTACGAAAATAACCGTTCGGCACAAATTCGTCGATTATTCACAACTATGCAATCCGAGCTATAACTGCCGAATGAGGGGCGAGACGTAAGGAAATTGCGGTCTAAACAATGTTGCCAGCACTTTAACTATTACCTTTATTTAGGCGTTACAGATGATTTTTGGTGTTACCCCGTTTTTCATCTTCCCCCACTCACCCTACGATATATTCATCCGGTTATTGCTCGCTCATCACACGGCCATAAATAAAATATAGCAAAGGATCAGCCGAATCAAGAAAATGCAAGAAGGCCGTTACCCAGTAGTGGAACAGTTGATGACTCGATATGAAATGTAATATATATGAATGAATATAAATCGTAATTTAAAAAATCATTGCATAAAACACTAACAAACTATTAAAATTTGAATAAACATTTCTCATAACGATAACCCTAATGCAAATGAGATGTCAAGTTAAACTAAAATACGGAATAATTCACACAACTTTATGTTGAATTTAAACATTCAAAACAGTAATTCGGAATTCGGCAGTAATATAACAAGAGAGATAATGTAAAGAGATTATTAGATAACGGAAGCTTATAATCATATATTGTTTAACATCCGTGTGAAGACAATACGCAAAAACCCGGCTAAGTGCGAGTCGGACTCGCGCACGAAGGGTTCCGTGCCATTGCATGGGAGCCCCTCTTATTAATTATTTAATTTTAAACTGAATATATAACTAGATATTCTGTTGCCGTTATCAATATCGAAAAAAAAACGAGCTTAAAACCATGTTTGTTTTATGGAAGTCCAGTTAATTATTTATTTTATTCTGTTTTATGTATTTGTTATAATAGCGGCAATAGAAATATGATGTATTTCTGTAATAGTTGCAACTGTCTAACTGTCACGGTTCATACAGCTTAGTGACAGATAGACAGACTGACGGACGGACAGTGGAGGCATATCAATAGGATCCTGTTATACTCTTTGGGTACGGAACCCTAAAAACCGGTCAAGTTTAAGTTTACCAACTCATTTATGAAGAGGAACAGAAATTAATGGATGTTGTACACGAGCGGCGTTTCGATGTTGTTTGTTTTCATAATCTTTTAGCCGATTTTTGTAAAGCGGCCTTTTGTTTTGAAATCTTGGGGTCTGTCTGTTGGAAATAAAGATCAGCGGCCTTTTTGCTAAGTTTTGACAACTACCATCAACAACGTTTGAATGGTCATTTCAACAACCATTACGGTTTATGTAACTTAAATAATAATAGTCAATCATACGGAAGCCCCAATGGTTGATTAAAATGTTGGACACCGTAGTTGTCAAAAGTTAGCAAATAGGCCTGCTGTACTATATTTGCGTGTTTATTTTTATAAGAATTTATTACAATGTCTTATCAATAATGTATTATCAGTAACGTAGAACGGTCAACGTACCACACATGTAATGATCAAAATCCTCAAGTTAAGGATTTAAAACACTGTGCTAAACCCTACGTTTGATAAAGATATGAAAAACCTGATGAATTTCAAATACCTCTCTCACTCATTTTTTATAAATGAAAGCTAAAGCAAACGCATTGGAAAATACGGTATTATAATTCTTCGAATCGAATCTTATTTTTAAAGAAATGTTCACTCTCAAAAGCCCATTTACGTCATTGAAGTAGGTATTGTTATACGTATACCTACTACGATACGTGATATACTTATTGTGTTATGTATTTTAAAAATCGAGCCAAATACGATGTGTCAATGCAATACTTGAAATAAATGAAACGCTAGTAGGTACTATCTAAAATTAAAATATAAAAAAGCTTAAAATATAAAGGTTGTTTCGTGGGAAGGGCAACTTATCGCTGACTATACAGTAAAGTCTGTCCGAAAACGGCATCCAATACCGGACTTGAAGTAAATAGTTAGACCAATCATTGGTTTCACTATCTAGCGTCCATCGTGTGCTCAAGTCTTTACATTTTTCTAAATCTAAGCCAGCCGGCTTCCCCGTTGCAAACTTCATAAAACAAAGAGTATTAAACAAGATGTTATATGCTGGCAAATTAAGCTAACCGTTATCATTAACAAAAGTTAATTGGAACCGTGGGACATTCTAGTTTACAAAGTAATTGACCTCAAATTGCATTCCCGAAAATATTTCATGTCGATGCAAACGATGTTGAAGTTTTAGATCTATTGTATGATGGCATCATTCACAAATGTTTATGTGAGATAGAAGCATGAAATGGATACAAGAAAATATTAATTAATGTGCTTCTGCACTTTTTTGGTTGTATGGTAGCTATAAAGATTCTCTGCTAGAAGTTAGAACGTACTGTCACGTCACGTCTTTTTCACATATGAGGTAGACAGAGCCTAGGTCTAAATTGATGAACGTGTAGGTGGAAAACGGAATCAAAATAGTGATGTGCTGCTGGCAGCATCCCCGATATTCGCCCATTCCCTCAATCGATTTTTTGGATCTTCACGTTTTTTTCTTTTCCCCCAGACTAGCAGGACATGATTATGGTGAACGATTGTGGTTCTTCTAATACGTCTTTACGTATACGTCTTTTTCACTAAGTTAAAGTTTGTTGTTGTTATGGTATAGAAGTTAAAGATTCAAAGATTTATTCAGAAAGAAAATAATGGTCCATTCATGGTACTTAATGACACAAAACGTTACTGAAGAGCATGGGATAAAACGATCACATATGTGACAACCAGTCCGATTGATTAAATAATGATTTGCAAAATAAAGCCCACAACCATAGATTTAAAAAAAAAAAATTTGTGTCTCTGAATAGATGTCACATTTAGCCATTTTTGTATGGGAACCTAGTGTGTCATTAGCGGGGGTGTGAGGCAGACGAAAGGGAGTCGTGGTGTCAGGGGTGCTATTTGTAAATGAGTGACTCAATGAAGAAGTACAAATTTTCCATACATCATCGGTCGTTTAGTAAACACGTCGATTCGAAAATAGCACTCATGACGTTTGACGCCGCTGTCATAAGAGATGTAACAACACCGTGTAATATCGATATCGAGAAAAAACCACAACAAGATTTTGTTTCAGTATGACTTCATTTAAGTAAACAACATATGAAGTAGTAATAATTATATAGTCATAATCATCTAAGAGATTCCCTGGTTCCTTATACTCCTGGCATCTTTAGTTGTGCTGCGTCCAAGCCCGGGGTCCGCTATCATGACAGCATTCATACTGTAATAAGAAGTATATATTCCATGCTGGTGTAGATGAAAAGGAAAAATTGAGAATGTACCAGTTGCTTCTCTGATAGGGAATGCGACTAGCAACCTATTACACCTTTGATTCAGATTTCCACCTACATACGCCCACAAACACGCTGAACGTGGCTTTTGGTTTCAGGCAGAGGCCTATACCGTAAGGGTGAAGATCGTGATAATATGAATGTATGTATGTTTTACGGCCCAACGCCAATTCTCCTTATGTAACTCCAGTAACGCGGACATACATAAATATGAAACTGAAGTACAAGTTTTTGCCTGCGCCGGAAATTTAACCCGGTACCTGGCTCGTTAACCACTGTACCATGAAGATTGTCATTATCGTTTATGAAATTGTAATTAAATGTCCTTTGCATTACGTAAATAAATAAATATATACGGACAAATCACACAGATTGAGCTAGCCCCAAAGTAAGTTCGAGACTTGTGTTATGGGATACTAACTCAATGATACTATATTTTATAACAAATACATATCTAGATACACATCCAAGACCCAAGCTAATCTGAAAAAGATCATTTTCCATCTTGACCTGGCCGGGGATCGAACCAGGTCACTTCGTGTCGCAAGCTGGCGTGTTGACCGCTGCGCCAAGGAGCTAGTCAAAGACTATCACTTACATGTGAAAAGTCACAGGTTGTGGTTTCCCTTTAGCATTTTTTACAGTATTTTTTCAGGATTTCACTACATAACTAGGCATGTTTATAATTATAATAATAAATTTTCGTTCGGCTCATAAGGTTCCGCTATAAATAATACGACAGACGTCAGAGGACTGAGGCCGCGAAAAGCATACGCTGTTTTAAGAGTATGAGTAACAAGACATGCGCTGCTTCTAGAGACGTACGAGCCTTTGTATAAAAAGTAAGACGGGTTGGGCTCTCTTAAGTCCTGTATGTATTCAGGTACATCTCTTATGGTGTTGCGCAGACCGCAAGAGACGGCACCATCTAAGTTAAACACTTTTGTCATAACCAAATCCAAGATGATTGTCGAAAGCCATTATGTTCCAAGTGCAACGTATGATCTGCCTGCTGAATAAGGTGGTTCGCCATCTGCTGAAGTGACCCCGTGGGTCACTGTTGGGTCATCATGCTGCCCAAGCGCTGAGCGGGGTGCCACGAAACTCTCACAGGTGTTCATGAAGCAGATCAACTACTAATGATGGCAACTGATGAAGTGGCAGTTGCGCTGTTAGTATATGGAAGTGAACATGGACAGCAACAACAAGTACAGTTTTCGGTACTTGTTGTGTTGCCTCGTGACGCACCAAGCCCTCGCCTGGGAACGTCAAAGCTGACGTCACTATGCTATCGGCTGCACCAATACTTCAAGAGTGAAGCGAAACAGTGAAGACGACGGCCAAGCAAAGAACAAAAAGACCTACCTAATGTATCAAGTATCTATCAAAGCTACTTCAGACTGCCCCAATAAACAGATTCTATATACTCTTAACCTCAAGGAGGTAGCGGAGGAGAGCCTGCTGCTGTATCGTTGATAAAAAAGGCTTCAATGAACTTAGTGAAAAAATAGTGCAAAAACCTATGAATATAATATCTAATCCTTATAACTCAGTTCGGACTGAGTTTAGAGGTATATATGCCCATAAAACTTTATTTTGTTATTGACTATCGGGAAAACAAGGTACGGTTAGTGGCCGCGCGAAAACAAAAAGACGCCAATAACCGGCATTGTTCTTTTGAAATATTATCTATTTCGGTTCAATAGATACAGTCATGTGGCAGATGGATGGACGGATGGACGTCGAAGGCTTAGTATTACCTTTCCGTTTTTACTCTTAGGGAACGGTACACTAAAAATAATAAATTTTCGGGAAAGTCGTGGAGAGTGAATTTATTATTATTTATTTCTTGGCATTAACTTTATTACTTATATTATTACACTCATCTGTATTCATGTAAATTATCGATGTTTGGCAAAAAAAATAACAAAGTGCATCACTATGCGTCTTTCCGCCTTTCACTGACAATGGAATTTGACGTTTTTAATGGAGGATAAATATGTTTATAATATTGTAAATAACATGAACTTGCATTACTTAAATGAGAAAAGTCCAGCGCGATAGTTTACTATAATATTCATTTTAGTATTTTAGAAGGACAGAACTTCAGAAATTGGCCTGTTTATAATTTTAAAAATTAAATTCCACTCTGTTACATACCCCTCGACAGGCGTCAGAGGACTGAGGCCTAGTGTATAGTATACGCTACTTTTAAGGGTATCAGTAACATGACGTATCAAGTAATACGCCTCTTCTAGAGACTTCATACTTCTATGCCCACAACCAAGAAACTAATTAAAAAACTAAAAGAAGTTGAACTTGAAAAAGGTCGAAAAAAATAAGATTCAATTAAAAACATGGCTAAAAAATCGATACGAATATTATACACTCATAACATTGCGATTGTGTCGTAACAAACGGGCTAAATAGCCAATTATAAAATAAGGCTATCGATTGATTTATCTCAACTCCTTAACGTAAAAAATCAAAGCAACACCTACTCAAGCCGAACAATAAAACGGTATGATTAATTACGTATCAAATTCGACGGTCTATAAAATCCAAATAGACAATTCTGATTATAATGTAAGCTAACATCGAGGTCAGAGAGAACATTGCACGGACAGATAGTGCACACGTGGCAATTATAGGTATTATAAAGGGTATCTATCAAATAAACAATATTAATACACGTCAAGTTGACAAGTATGAAATGGGATACTGTTGGCTAATCGAACATAACTCGTTCGTTTGAGTTGTTCGGTTTCGTATAACATATTCGAACAATGTATTTTGTTTTAAATGTTCAGTAAAATTAAAACTAGGATAAACATATTATGTTAATATAAAAAGTAACTGCCTCCGTGGTCCAGCGGTTAAGGCGTTTGCCTTTAGACCCGCGAGTTGGGTTGAGTTGAAAGATTCCACCTTAACCAACTTACTTACATACATATATTGCAAGTTAAATAAAAGCTTTTAAAAATGACTTAAATAGTCTTCGTTTTATGAAGAGGCAGTAAGAACAAAATCGCTGGAGAACCCAGTAGATGAAGTAACTCCGAACGCTAACAAATAATACTAGCTAATACTTGCATTGGTGTATCCACTAGCATACTAACATCTTAAATACTTTTGTGCATTAGCATACATGTGTAACAAAGTTCATCCTTTCTGCTGCCGTATGTCAAAAATTTTATGACAGCTTTATATCTGACTGTTGCATTTAGCAAAATATAAACGAATTCAAAACTCTATATCAAAAGCTACTAATCTAATCTGATGAAACTTGCCCTGTTGTACAACAAAAAATCTGAACAACACAAGAACAGTTTTTTTTGCGGTTGAACTTAAAAGTTCTTGAGGTATGCGTGGACAAACACACAAACATACATTCATACATGTATGAAATATGCCAGACATTTTAGAAGCGGAATAGACAACTTCAAACACTGCGTAATTTTATCAATATAATGAATACATACGGTAAGTCGGTTAAAAATGAGATATTCATGAGTGTATACTGTTAACTGAGATGATTTGATTATGAAAGCTGATATGCAGGTTAAAGTTTTATAGTAGTTATAATAAAGTAATAAAAACGTTTAGTATTCCTTTTGTAATACCAAGTTTATGTTTTATTTACTGTAACGCATAGACGATCACAATATGTACTAGCGGATTACTCAAATTCATATTTATAGAGTATGTGTCACTCCAGCTTTCTATTATGACGGATGTAAGGTACAATCAGGGACATAAATACTTGACCAGGCCCTCTAACTATATCTTGAATTTTCTCTTAAACTATAATTAATAATAAAATGAAAATGTATATACAGAAAGATTTTAATGAAGTCTTTTATAATATAATTTTTCATGTTAATATTATTTATAGTTTAAGAGAAAATTCGAGATATAAGTAGAGGGCCTGGTCAGGTATCTCTGTCCCTGACTGTACATTATATTGTGTCAATGAGTAACGCGATACCTTTTTCCTTTTATTGTAGAGTTGAAATGTTACTGTTAGGTTTTGATTCTTGTGCGAGTTTGAACAAATATCCGATATAAACTGTCGTTTTTTTTTTTTTTTATTTCGTCTGGGTTCTAATTTTGTTTTGCCACTTTCGGGCATTGTTTAAAAAGATACTCGTATCTTGACAACCAGATGGATAACGGAGTGATTCTATTAGGGTTTTTGGAAGTTTAAAGCCCTAAAAAAAACATTATTATATCAATCCTCAGCAACACAGACGGTATCATTAAAATTTAACCCATAGCCTTGTGATATAAACAAAACCACAAACAATACCAACGCGGGCGTACTACTTATACACAATGACATATCAATTTAATCCGTATGAAAACAAAGACAATTCTATGATCTTATGATCGTAGAATGATCTACACATAGACTAAGGGCACTATTAAAAATAAAATATAGTTTACTTTTGTTACTAGAGATATTATGTAATATGATATTTTTAAAATGTCTCGGATATACATATTATATATTCAATAATAATTTATAACCGGTAAGATAAATAAAAATCAATGTTATGATATTATGATAATAGAATAAAAAGCTGAGATGAAATAAACTTTAGTAAACATAATGATGTATGTAGGTATAGTAATTGATTTTGAACAATTATTAAATAACCTTAAAACTCAATTTGATGTAAGATAAAGTTTTATGAATAGTTAACTCAAAATGTTGCTTTAAAGTATAAATAAATTAAGTACCACAATATTAAGTACCTAGTAAACCTGTCTTATGTCTACATCATCACTAATATTATAATGAGGAAAGAATAGCACTTATATTGTTTGTTGGCTAGTTTGTTGCAACAAACAGGACCGACTTATCCCTGTTAAACATAGGCTTTATAATTAAATATATGATATCGTTACACATAGCTAGCTATAAAATCAAATGTATCAATTTACAATTGTATCTGTATTGGGGAAAGAACGAAATCAATTTTTTTTAAATTCATAAATCAATAACCGTTAAAGTCGGTCAGGTTAACAAAACGTGCGTCGTCCCTAGTTCCCTATGTTCTGGATTACCCGGTTTTACAGTTTTCACGTGGTCGTCGCGTGTATGTATGTTTTCGATACCAACACTAGGAGTCAGACAGGCCAGCTTGTGTAAAGAAGGCAGTTATTACTCCTATCATTGCATTATCGATCATATAAAGTACAAAGCCGGTGGAGTAATCGGAGAATAAATCGATGCCAACAATCGGCACAAAAATTGTGATTACAATTGTGAAACAAACAACATTATTACGGTGCTAGGGTTACCTTCCGGAACAATTGATAATCTTTAAGAAAAAAATACCGGCCAAGTGCGGGTCGGACGCGCACACGAAGGGTTCTGTACCATTATCTATAAAAAGAAAATTATTTTTATTGTATGTTGTAACTAAAAGTGTGGTCTTCGCAATTTTTCCTTTATCTATGCTACAGGTTGCTTCGTACCAAATTTCAAGATTCTGGGTTTACGAGAAGTACCATGTAGGCTTTGATTCCCTTGCGAATGTCGAAAATTTGATTTCAAACTTTGACACACACACAAACATACGTTCACACTAACACGGCAAATGAAATAAAGTGTAATAAATATATGAGTATTAAATTTATGACGAGTTGCGTGGAAGAGTTAATTTTATGGTGATTACTGCACCCTGCAAACTAGGTACGAGAATACAGCATACGCGAGGCTTAATAATCATTATCAACTAATCGTAAAAAAGTAAGTAATAAGAAATTATAATTAAAGGTAGACTTACTATATTCCAGCGGCATATTTTTATAATCTTGAGAAGATTCTCAGATCTTATTTATTTATTAACAAAAAGAAATTGTACAACATTACAGTAATACCAAAGCACTGCCCAACTTGACTAAGGACTACGGATTCATCCATCCTTTTTACAAAATATTAAAAAATTATTCAGTATAAAATGATATCAGAAAGTAACTCTGTCTTATAATAGTTCACGTTTAAACTATTAAAGCAATTGCGAGATTCTACTGTTCCCGAAAGATCTACATTAACGCTAGCGGAGTCGCGGGCAAAAGCCATTTTTTTCATCATTTATTTGATAAAGGTCATATCAATAGATCAGGGCTGTCATCTTCAACTGCTTAGCCGGTGGTGTTTCTTCGGGTAAGTTACTACTCACTTACTCTCAATACCTTTATTCCCTTCCCTACTACAAATTCCTATCCTACCCTAGCTTAAAGATGCTTCCGATGGGCAGGAGCGTCGGTGGCACAAGAAGTTAAAGAAACTGTGCTTGCCAACCTGCCTACCAAGTGTTGAGTATGGCAGAGCATGGAACGAAAAATCCTTTGTCCAGCTGTGGACTTATTACTGCTAAAATGATAATGATGAATGATGTGATAGCTAGATGCTGTAATTTTTCTAAATATGTTTTTATGATTCATCATCGAGAGTATTCTATATAAGTATACCCAATAGTAATTGAGAAAGCTGTGCATACTCTGCATACTTTTTGCAAATATTTAGACAATTCTACGATGTGGCAACCTCAGTCGCAAGAGTTTATTCGATGGCAACCCTGAATTGTTCGGGTCATCAGTTATCGTTTTATTGTTCTTCGATATGGCATTATTTAAAGAATAACAGTCCCAAAGACAGCAATACTAACAAATAAACTATTTATGATGTCATGAAGCACCATACAATTATTTAAAAACATTACGGCTTTAGGTCGTTGCTGGAGTAGTAGAAAAAATATCTATGAATTTTGAATGCTATAAATTAAAATAACTAACTGGACTAAAATGTGAAGTACACTACATTTAGCCCTTCGCTCTTATGGCTCTTGGCTCTGTCTACCCCGTCAGGGATAATGTGCAATAAAAATCTAGAGATATCATAAAGAGATGGGTGTACTTTTGTACAGGTTAGAGGTAGAGAAGAAATGAAGAGTCCTATTCAAGGCCGGAAACTCCATGAAAATTGCAAAATATTAACCCGCTTTTAAGTCGGGATCTTTTGCATAATTTTGTGCATAAATAAGCGCTGTTACTCTAAAATACGTTGCATATTTCATAAGAGATTTCGCGTTTAGCGTAAACAGTAAGTTGAACAGCGCAATTTGCCCCGTAACGTGTGTTCGGTAACACACTATATTATTTAGAGTTTAAGCCAGATTTAACTTTAATCATGATTTATATTCAAAGTGCAATTAACCTAACAAATAATATGACAAACTAGGGTTCTAATAAAATGTATACAAGTTTGACTATCCTATAATTTGGGTGGGGGCAAGAACGACCTACAAATCACCAACAGCTTTATTATTACTAATGAATGAGTTATAAATATTTCATATTTTTATTTATGTATAGACAGAAAAAATACTACATATACCAACTGATAATACAATTTTAACGTCATTTACGTGATATTAAGCTAAAATGTGAAGCGTAAATATATGCCAGTGTTAGTTTCGACGGCGCTGCCGGTCCCAAGCCCGGGTAAAAGAGGAGGGTCATCGATGTGCTAATCACTCATCATGGTAAAAAAGAAAATTGATTGAGAAGTCCACTATGAAGAAGCGTAAATATATACGGTGTATATAATGTAAGAACAAATACGTAGTACCTAGCTCAAAATAAATATAAATAAATATATCATGTGAAATATCTTTAACTATTCAATTATCACACTGTGAAAGAATAATTACTATAATATTATAAATGCGAAAGTGAGTTTGTTTGTTTGTTTGTTTGTTACGCTTTCACGCCGTAACTACTGAACCGATCATCATAAAATTTTGCATACAAGTTCTCTCGAGTGCGGAGAAGGACATAGGCTACCTTTTATCCCGGGAAAAAGTAATATTCCCAAGGGATCGACATTGACGCGGGCGGAGCCGCGGGCGAAAGCTAGTAACTTATAAATGCGAAAGTGAGTTTGTTACTCTTTCACGCCTCAATGACTAAAGCGATCTTCGTGAAGATTTGCATATGTGTTGTCTGTGCTACGGAGAAGGACAAAATATACCTTTCACCCCAGAAAAAGTAGTGTTTTCAAAGGGTATTAGGTAATGCTAGTAAATAAGTTTCAAATAAGGGTCAGGCTTACCTTGAACTCTTTTCTTCTTATTTATCCCAGGTGGATGAGATTAAAGTTAGTGGATGTTAGGAACACGCACCAAACTAATATTGGACCAACCGGAAAGTCCCACTCATATCTATTACATGCCGTACCTATCAAATTTTAAATTCAACGCTTTCCTACACAAATCAAACTTATTAAAAGCCAAATAACCAGTATTCATGTCACTTCCGAAAACAAGAATCAAAAAACTAAACTAGCAAAAAGTGTATAATTGGGCATTAAAATGCATTTATGTAAATTCAAACAGTACATTGTTACGATTACGAGTCATGAAATTTGCTATCTATCAAGTTCGACTGACTACCGGTTTCAAACAAGAAATCATATTTCGTTTTCGATGGTACTTTTATATGGGTTTACTTTGTATCGTGAGTATCTTTGGCTTTATCTGGATCTTCCCTGAGAGCAAAAATTATTACAAGCATTAATTTAACTTATTAGTTAATTTGTTTTATATCAGCCATAAGAGCTATACATAGACATTACCCAAGACTTTTATGTTTATCTTATCTTTTCATTCCATGGAAGGATACTTCCATACTCATACATACACTTGGCAGGCGGGTTAGCGAGCGCAGTTTCTGCGGCTTTTTGTACTCCGATGCTTGCTGGCTATCGGAAGCATTTTTAGCCGGGGAATTTGTTAGATTTGGGAAGGGAAAGAGGGTACTGAGATACTAATTACACGGATTGTAAGGGCTAAGCAGATAGCAAATAGGGAGGCTGGGTGCGGGTACGCGATGCCATACCTGCAACCACCGGCCAATCAGTTGAGGATAACACCCCGGACCATTTTTATACTACATTTCACTACATTATTTCATTCCTTTTAATTTTATAACTACTTTCGCACAGGTATAAACCCCAAAGCAATAGCTGTGTGATGTATGTTCTCTCTTTTATCTGAATGTGGTCCTAGCTGCATCGTCATCTGTAATGCTTTTAAGAGCCAAGGGTCAGCTTTCCGGCTTCTTAACTTCACACGGTCTTTAGCTAGAAGCTATCTTCGGCAGATCGTTGATTTTGTTTAAGAAAAGAGGCGTATATACTAACTAAACCATAAATATGAACATAATTTAAGAAAGCTCGCTTTACTGCTGTAATAACGGAAGCAGTAGTAAATAAAACAGGTTTCACAAAGTCAATTAATCAAATGTACAGCAATGCTGAATTTCAGCTGGTTTCTGGTTTTTGGTCATAACATCAATCATTCTCTTGGAATATTAGTTCAAATACTCCACGATCAAACCCAAATGTACTTCCAACCGGTTCTATCAAAAAGTGTGGTCCTAACAACAAGGACGTACTTACTCCGAATTTATTATCTTTCCATACAATTATTTACATAAAGCCCCCGCGCCAGTGATAATCGACACTTATAATAATTCAACTAGTCCTGCTCTGACACATTAGCCGCCCCCGGTATTAGGTCATTTGGGAAGCCCACGCTGAACCAAAATGGTTTGTAAAACGCTCAGCTGTTGATGCGGTAATTAACATGAACTATTTATTAACATAGGACCAAAAAAAGGAGTGTTATATAAGTTTCAAGGGATAGTCTTCCGCACTGACACATTTGCCAACCTCTGGTATTAGTTAATTTCAAAGCCTACGTTGAACCAAAATATTGATAAATGCCGCGTAAAGCACCGTTTGTAAAACGCTTAGCTGTTGATGCGGTGATTAACGGGGATTTTTTTAACCCCTTATTAAAAATTGGAGTATAATAAGTTTCATGCGTAAGTCTGTGTGACTGTTAATGGTGGTTGTGGTCTGTCGCAAGAACCGGCCGAACGGATGGGATACAAATTCGATTTTCGTTTCTTAAAACTATATTTAAACGAAAATAGACCACCCTGAACAACCAGGTTTGATGGAACCGAATAATAAAATTTTAATTTTAGTAAGACGAATAAGACGAAGAAATTCCATTCGAAATAGATCCAAGATTGTATAAAGACTTGGTCAGTTTGCAGGCAGATGAACTAGCAAAATTTCATATTATGTTTATGAACTGCTCTATCAATTTATAAGTAAAAAAATATTTCGTAACAAAGTATCGATCACAAATCACAATGCGAATAACATCGAAGGAATGTAATCAAGAGAATGCCATCGGGAAAATACCGTAGTGATCTACATTGCAGCAGATCTGGTTTGTAGATAAATGTTGGTTATACTTGATGAATCAGACACCAATTGGATGCACGCAAACTATTCGACTTTCATTTTAGTTTTGATACGGAGCAAAGAACTACGCGCTGTTGTAAAACAAACTAAATTAGGAATTTATGTAAAATGTATTCTAAATAGGAGTTAATTATGGTTTTAAGGGTACTGAACTTAATTTTGTATAACATTATTAAGGATACTGAGAAGGATATCCTACTGTGGGATACGAAAATATTAGTACATTACTGCAGAGGCCGGGAAGTAAGGGATTGCCGGACGAGTAGAGTTTTCAAGGCCGAGCGTCAGCGAGGCCTTGGCAATAAATACGAGTCCGGTAAGCCGATTCCCGGCAAAGGCATGTATTGTGCTTTTCTCAATAAATGCGAGGAAATAATGAAAGACGTACTACTGGGAATTAATTAGTATAATATAAATAAACGATAATAGTATGTACATTTTTTATTTTCATATTTGATTTACGGCATTTGTTGTCCTACACCTTTTAGACCTTCATATTTCTCAACGTTTTATCAAAAAAATTATGGTATAATTCATTTCGTTGATTCCACGGAGCTCCTGGCGCCATTTTTTACGAATCCTCTGGTTTGATCATAGACGACGCAGTAACGCGAGCGACCATTAGCCCGCTATGTAAATCTCTAAATCCGCACCACAGCTGCACCATCACACATTGTTCATAAACATAGCCATTTATAACACCAAATTACACGATTTTACATTATATAGTCCACTAAAAGCAATCTGCAAAACAATCCAAAACAACAACCTTGCAGTCCGCCGAAAATAAATAATAGTACATTCCCGCTTTATTTTCTTTTTTAATTGCAAATGTCATTTAGTGCTAAGGAAACATAGCCCATACAGCCCAGTCATATTCAACCCCTAAAAATGTAATACCGTAAAAATCTACGTTCCCGCGTTTTTCTTTTTATTATTGGCATATTTTTGTTTGGTATTATACCAACATTTTAATAAAATTATTTTCATATTCATATACTTATATGCTCGATGAGTGCATTTTTTTATAATGTGGTAACCATGGCTGTATGACAAGTTACATAGTGCAATTTACATAGATTAACTAAAAAGTTTTGAGCAGCGTCCATTACTTTACTGGCCTAGGCCGGTAAAGTAATGGACGAGCCAAGAATTACAAACTTCGTGGCTTCATTTTACTCCAATAATGCCTACATTTCCGAGCATGTTTGAGAAAAGTAATTTTCCCGTCCCGAGGATCAACACTAACGAAAGTAAACACTAGTTATTTATCTTTTCTCTAAATATCGGAGAATGTTATGTGCTGATTAACCAGCAAAAATGTTATGTGCTGATTAAGCGAGAAATAATTTATCTCGCTTGATCAGCATCAGCAGTTACGTCTTATTCATACAAAAAATAATATAGCGTGTATAATATTTTTTTATGAATATGACATAACTGATTGCTAAACAAACTTTAGTTACAGTAAGTTTTGTCTCGTTCTTTTAATATAGGGAGAGAGAGATATATATAGATATACAATATATATATTTTTCTAGAATAGGCTTAGCAAGCATATGTTTTGATGCAGAAGAGAGTCAGTCTTTTATATAAGTATAAAATGTTGGATTTTACGGTTTTTACATCCTATTTATTAATTATTGACTAAACTGATTAATAATATTAAAGTTAGATTAAGAGTTTCGCCTAATTTGTCACAAACTGACAAATCAACTCCTCTACAATATATTTGCTTAACGATTTCACTGTACAAATAATCATGATTGAAACCAATGATCAATCATTCTGTTGGCAACAAAGATATTTGTTGTACAAGTTATCGTATTATTCTATTATTATCCATATTTATCTGATGTGATTATAATAAATAACTAGACTTACAGTATAATTTAAAATTAAAATAGACATAAACATGAACTAAATTATCCGATGTGACAAGAATTGATAATAAAGTTGAAAACAAATGATGCATAATTACAACTTATATCTCACAGTCGGCACTATTTGTTAAATTTATTTAGTGATAAAGACAGTGATCACGCAGTGCAACAGTTCTTCCACATTTCTAGAATTCCGTACCTCAAAAAGAAAAGAACGGAACCTTTATAGGATCACTTTTTTGTCTATCTGTCTGTCAAGACTCTTTTTCTCAGGAATGCGTACATACTCTTTCAAATCTGTGGAATGCATGGAAGTATCACGCTGAAATTAATAAATACTCAGATCTACTGTCCCTTGGAGCTGTGAAAAATTTAGCTCAAGCAAGCAATCATCATCATCTTAATAATCACGTAAATCAGCATACTCGTAAATTCTCCATTTAATATCCTACCCAAGTTTTGACGACGTAAAGTTGAAATGCTACTGTCTATATGAGCCTTAATCCGAGGATATGTTTAAGTACAAGGCTAACGGCTCCTACGCGATGCAGCTATCATAAATCTAGGACTAGTCTAGACAGCACTTTACGCTAGTTGAGCAGCTACAGCTACAGTGCATAGCCAAATTCGTGCAATAACTGGTACGCCATGTTCTTCGTAAAGAATTAAAAGATGCAAAAAAGATCTTCTCACTACTTCAAAGTCAAAGATTTTTATTCAAAATTGGATACATGTAGGTATCTCTTTCTGAACGTCATATTTTAATTTTTTATATTTTGTTTAAGGTTTAGCGGAGAAGAAAAAGATCTATTTTAACTGCCATAGAAAATCGAAGAGGTAATACCTATGATAGGGCATTTGTTGCGACATGATCAGTTTATGAAAACTATTATATAAGGCAAAATAGAGGGAAGGAGAGGGAGAGGAAAGCCCAGGCACAGTTATTTTAAACAGATAAGGGAACAAGTGGAAAGGGTTTCGTACCAGGATGTGAAAAGACTGGCAGAAAATAGGGTAAGATGGAGGGAGGTGCACCGACAAGAGCGTTGCTCTTAAATTTTGATGATTTTGTTTAATACATATATACTAGCGTTTCGGAAAGACCACTGGTGAGAAGAATACGCCGAAAATACTCAATCACTTGCCTTTCGTGTGAGTTAGGGGCCAATGAAAAGTTATATTTTTCAAGCTGCCTTAACTTAAGGCATTTGACACAGCTTGACTGCTATCGATGCTGACAGCCGGGACGGATTACTGTGCCTTCCGAAGCTCGTAGGAGCTGGATATATTTTGTGTTACTTGCGGTCACCCATCGCAATGGGGATTGCACTAGGGGTTGCTTAACAATCGTAAGCGCTAATAATGTTCACCGGACCAAATCGTTAAATGAAGGCGAGTCACCGGCTGATTAGCGGTTTTGCTAGATCGAATTATATTGCAAGCGACGTTCATAATTTTAAAAATACTTCGTCTAATTTAAGAGTTACTTGTAGAAACAATTTACACTTTCTAAAAGTAATAAAATAGATAAGTAATAAATAATAATATATCATCAATAAATGATAATGATGAGTGACGTAAGCACCGCCTGAAGACGCAATCTTAACGGCCAAGATGGCGATTAAAAAGAACACGAATACAAGAACAAGCGAACTAGTTAAGCGTTAAAATCTATTATCGTTTAAAAGACAATTTCACACTATTAAAGAAAGGAAAAATAACATAGATTGGGATAGACAATATAAATTACTATTCACTTTGTAATAGAATCGTTATGAATATTTCAATTCGCAATTAAGGTTCTGTGAATTAATAGTAGCGTATTATCTGGTGATCTACCACTGTCAACGGCTCAGGTAGGGTAACCATATCTCTTAAGCTTACAGGATTTTGAAATGGACGGGTTGCTACCGAATTTCGGGCAATTTCATGATACTTCATCCTTTATGACATAAATGCTTTCAGGATTTTACTCTTTCTACATTTTTATCTTTTCCTTCGCAGATCGTAACAGCCGCTTTAGGGAATGAGCGAAAAGGAATTATATGTATGAACAGTTGATGCGGCAAGCCACTACTTTTGATTCCGTTTGCCACCTACGCGTCCGGCCTTTAGGTCTTATAGATCTGTTGTTATTCTACCCTGCAAAGAAATAAGATCTGATAGGATGTGTGGTAGTGGTAGTATATGTAACATCTGTTGTACTCTCAGGACCTTTAAATTTTTTACCTGTTCACCCTATTTAAGTGTCACTTGACATTGAACAGAGGTGTTACTAATACCTAGCTCACCGCAAAACTTAACACCTTCGCTGTGCTATTTGACATTTTACTCACACTTGATAATTTCGCAGTAGCGTTTATAGTCGAATAAATTAATGTAAATTTTTATTGAGTTCCTTTACAAGACGTGATGTCTTATAATTTGCATGTTTTGGCAGATATTATGATGTGTTTAGTCTTTTTAGGGTTCTGTCCTTAAAGAGTAATGACGGGACCCCATTACTTAGGATACGATGACCGTCCGTCCGTCTTTCTACCATCCACAGGGCGGTATTTATCAAACTGTAATAGGCAAAGAGAATGGTAATGGCAGTGACTTGAGATTTTCACTTAATTTGTATAATTGCAGCTGATTTTGAGTTCCCAGCATTGTTCCCATAGGAAAAGTTGTTCATTTTGATGGTCTGAGACACCCCTTTAAGGGTCCAAAACGATAAAAATTTCACCGTGTATAGATTTTTAGTAGGTTTGTATGCCAAACACTGGCCTAGAACCTGAAACATATTGTGTTTATTTAATATAGAGGTCATTTGCGTATTAACATAGATCACTCATTTCAACAGCAACAGTTACTCAGTGTCACTTTTACATGTATATTAGCACTAAAATAGTGGCATTTACATTTCTTAAACTCTCTTGTTTTTTCTCGCTAGAGATTATTATTGAAAATGAATTAAATTATATGTTTTAGGGTAACCGGTAACCCCTGTCCTTTAGGAGGCTTGTATGGAGATATAGATTCTACACTTAGATGCCTTTGAAGTAGTTTATCATTATTTACATGTCTTACATTATTTACTTAAGATTAACAAGTTTATGTAAGATTTATAAATATTAAATACAGTTTAAAGATTTAATTTCTGTTTAGAAATACTAAAACTAGTTTTAGTATTTAGATAGCATAAAGATTCTTAATAGCGGGGATAAGAAGCGACTCATCCCACGAACGTTAACCATAGTAATTAAAATAGTCCTTAATTATAATTATGGCTAATGCGATAAACGTCTGAGCGTTAGGCTGCGTCTCCACCAAAGGTGTTGCGGTAATTTTCCTTGCCTCGCCTTTTACAGCTCTAGTGGAAACGGTCTAGAGAGAAACTTATTTTTTGACGATGCCAGTCAAAAAAAATAACACGTTTTATAGCTTTTTTTACCATTTTTGCACAGCTTGGTGCTTTCTCTCAACAAGGACTTGTAACTGAGTGATGCTAAGATGCTAAGATTGCGAGGGTTTAAAATGATGTGATTGCTTATCAGGTTTAAAAATGTATGCGAAGCTGAGAATGAGCTCATAGTTAGTGATATGATTTTACTGATAATACCATCTTACTTTTCCATCAGAGCCGTGTTTAGCGAGGCCATAAAATAGCTGCTGGTTGATCTTTTCTTTACATTCGGTGTAAACGCAGCCCAAGAATTCCGCTCATCTTAGTACAAAATATGGCTGAATAATTCTAATTTTCTAGTCTCAAAGACTTGTACTCGTAAAACTCACATTAAGAATATGGAGATTTTGATAGACAAACTTGAATGCTAGTAAGTAATCATGCAAAACAAAAGTATACAACATAAATAATTAGGAGATTCCCGAGGGACCTACATAAACGCGACTGAGATCACAGACGAAAGCTAGCATCACAAAATACAAGTATTTATGGGTCTTTACGAGAAAATATTCAAAGTAGCCGAAGGTAACAAAAGAGCACTTATTCTTTAACCAACAAAATGGGCTCAGTAAATATATCTCCACATTCTAGGAAGCCATTATATGGTCGGCCATTGATTTGTTCGTCGAGATCATACACTCACCTGTACCTATATATAAGAAAGAACATGTGTAACCATTGAGCTCCATAAAAGTACGATGGCTCGAAATCAGACACTGGTGTACTTAAATAATTTACTCGTGGCTATAGTTATACCTATGTCTGAATGACATAGTCTCTAGAATGCTACTTGTGGCTTCTTTGATGAGAAAAGAAAAGAACGTGACGTGTCATTTCAAAACGATATTCCATAAATGGCAAACGAAATGTTGGAAATTTGAGACCATTAATGGTTGGCATTATTAGAAAAATAAGGTCGAAAGGGATTCGGTTTTGTAAGGTTTCGTAAGGTACAAGACAAAGATCGCAAGAACTGATAGGGCCAATACCCAGCAGTGGGACATAAGAGGTTGTCGATGATAAATATTATTAGTATAGCCTTAAGGTACCTGGCTCATTAATAAGGTAGGTAATCGAATTTATTGGCTACTAAGTTTTGTCAATAACGAGAAAATGGTGAGTCCGTGTCGCTTCAATTTGGAAACAACTTGAAGCAACAATCTCTAAATAAAAAAACTGTTTCAATCTTGGCTTTCTGATATTATGGAGATCCTGCCATCTTTTTTATCGCATATGAATCTCTTAGTCATATTTGCTGCCTTTTGTCTCAAAGACAATAGAGCGCTTAATTTGTTTGCTAACAAAACTAAACTCGCAAATAGCCGTCACACAGACAAAAAACAAAAATAGAAAGTATATGAGAAAGTATGAAGTAACAAGACGTAAGTTCACATTAAACTTGATTACGTCGCACTATTTAGTGTAATAATGGATAGCATTCAATTCACTGACAGTGATATTGAAGTTTTAAACAATGTTTACGATGACTGAGCATTTTATAAAGAAAAAATTATAGTGAGACATGATAAAGACAGAGCATGTCATCGCAGGAAGTGTAAAGGCGAGAACAAGGCTTGCGAAAAAATTATTTTTGGGACAAATTGTATTGTAAATTATTGATTGCTTGATATGCTTTTACTGTGAGCCAAGTCACTGGAGCAGATGAATATAGTCAAAAACATTATACAAAAATATCGATAAGCGGAAACCAGGTTAGCAAATTGGTGAGCTGACGTCATAATTCTATCGTTGAAGTTGATCAATTTAAAGAAATTATGTACAGTAAACATAATCTCCTTTTTTATTTCATTTCACACAGCAGCAATTTACGTAGAATATGGAGGTAATTCGCTTTCAACACTTACTCTCTCCAAATGAACTACTTCTAATGTCAATAAATCTCACTAGACACAGACAACTAATCTATTGCCCTGCAGGTCTAAAATAACAGCCCGGGACGAAGTTTATGTTCGAAGAAGCAATTACTCCTCGATTAGGCCGCATTAAACGCCACTGATATACTTTTACGGCACTTTGCGAAAGCTGGCAGAATAATAAAACAGTAGCAGATGGAAAATTGGAACCCAGGTAATAGGCAATAGTTACAGCACTTTTAATTATAAATAATAACTAGGTTACGCATATTACATGCTGGCTGGAAATAATAACTTGATTAGCTAGCAACGATCATAATATTTCTTGACTTACTAATAAAATACACCTTATAAACTTAATTAACTTTTTTTATTTTAGTTTCTAGTATGAATATAGTTAGGTTTATTTATAAGTAGTTTAATTTAAGTTAGTTTATATTATTCGCAGATATTTAAATGTTTTAAGATAATAAAGAAGGGTTCCTTGAAAAAAAAAACTTATGTATAAAACTTACACATTATAAAGGGCAGTCTTTTCTCTCCAAATAAATGTCATTAATCATCCGATAAAAATTGGATGATTAATGACATTGATTTGGAGAGAATGGTCTTAATTTATGAAAAATATAATTTGCAATGTTTTGATTTCTTCAGCTATCTGTTTCGTAGTTACATTATTCAAGGTTTTGATTTCAAACACAAAATTTCAAGCTTTAACAGATATTTTTGCAATAAGATCCATAGTCATAAAAGGTTTTCACAGTGTCTTGTACAAAATAACCTCTTACTACCTAAACGTCCAACAATTTTAAGTTGGATGTTTAGTAGGGTGGATCGCTTAATGTATGGGGGAAATAAAAATCTTTATTTTTGAAAACGATGGGTGCAATTTTAATGCCATATATAAAGAGGTTTCCGGGAAAAATAATGAAAAAAAAAGTGCCTCCACAAAGCAATATAATACTTTAAAAAAAATCTTGTATAGAGTTACTGTCTGATCTACTATAGAGTTGTATTCAGAGCCCTTCAGGCACGTAGGGACCAAGGCTGGATTGAGTTTCTTTCGGCGTATTCTTCTCACCAGTGGTCGTTCCGAAACGCTAGTAGTATTTCAATTTTGCATATATAAAAAAATATATAAGAAATAAAAATATGACGTTCAAAAAGAGATACATGTATCCAATTTTGAATAAAAATCTTTGACTTTGACTTTGACTTTGACTTTACATAGTAATTTATTTTTTATATTCAAATTAGTGATAAATAATAATCATTTAAAACAGTTCAGTATAACTGTTTCTTTTTTTAGCAAAATGTAAAAAAAACTGGTAATATAACGATAAAAATTGAGGTGGATAAAGTTTCTAAAACATTGCGTTGACGCTACAAAACGCGAGTATTGACTTTAGTCCGTAGTGAACACTCAGTGGCATGAAGTTTTTAATAAATCAATTCGTAATTTGTGGTAAGCATTTTACTTTAATTATGAAATTAAAAAGTTAATTTACTTGTCCAGTATTATGTATTGCACGCTATTTACCAGATAATCTTTTGCCTGCGTACAAAGATGATATATCGTACATATTTGTTGTGGCTACGAGGTAGAAAGACTGCGTTAAAAAAATATTTGCCAATATTAAAAACACTGCAATGTTTTTCGAAAATTCAAATACAAGAATGTTATAAAACAAAGCAGCGAAAAAGTGGCCCTATTTATGAAAAAAAAACACACTTTTCTTTTAAGGACATTGAATGAGAGTTAATTAATGTTGCGGCAACTCTAGATAGAAATGAAGTATCTGATCAGGCAGGGGCAGCAGTTGTTTCTGCTACTCTTCAAGCACTGGGAATGAGAATCGAAATAGACACATCCCACATCATTGACGGGAATAGGATTCACCGACTCAGGGATAAAGAAAGGTTGAAGTTATGCCCATTAATAATGAAACTGAAATTTTTGGTTTGGTTTTCGATGGACATGAGGATAATACGTTAACGTTTACAGACAATCGACGTCTATAATAAGGGCATGTAAGCTTGATAAAAGAGCAAGGCTATCAAGATATAGGATACTTTTCACCGACAATCGACAACACTATCGGCAACACAACTATTTTACTGAAAAATACTTGGTACTAATTGTTGTGATGAGACTGCAGTCAATCCTGGTTGGAAGACTGGTAAAATTGAAAGATTGAAAGTGCTTTTAGATCCTCCTCTTCAGTGGTGGGTATGCCAATTGCACGACAACGATCTCTTACTTCGCCACTTGTTCGAACATTTGCACGGGACTACAACAGGACCAAGAAGTTTTACAGGAGAAATCGGAAAAGCCTTACATAATTGTGAAACACTTCCAGTGGTACAATATTTAGTCAAATCTTAAAAACATCATCTTGGCAATGCTGGCTGATGATCGCGACTACATCAAAGTATTGGCTTTAAAAAATATAATAAAATACGATGTCAATTCTCTCTAAAAATTCGAATATTTTACATAGGTGTTAGTGAAGATAAATAAATTACCATGCCACACTCAAGCTGTCGAAAGATATATTGTTACTATTATATACTATTATAGATATATTGTTAATATGTATATTGTTACTAAAGCATCTGTTTCAGTGTGAACCAATAAGAAGAGACAAATTTAAAAAAAAACGCATAGAAGTACAGAAATCATGCCCCAATTTGAAAGTAAAAAAGACGTAAAAGTCCTGTAATTTTGGTATATTTTTATGTTTTTAATAATTTTCCAGAAGCTACAATTAATGTTTAATTTAAGTTATTTTATGCTATTAGTATATAACATACCCCTTCCTTTAATTTTAAAATAACTGTAACATGTAAAAGATATTTTTATTATTTAAAAAAAATAAAATAAGAAACAACAAAATTTTATATTTTTTTTATTTTTGGGAGCTTTGTGGAGGCATTTCCTCTTATTTGATATTTTTTTAAATATTTTTTACATTATCACTATCCCTATTGGCACCAAATCCTCACCCATCTGTTAAAGATTTCAAAAATTTTGAAAAATTATCCACCCTAATGTTTAGGTAGGTCGATCACAGGAAGAAATTAAATAAAGATTATGATTTCTATGAACTCATAAATTATAGGACCTACATATTTTAGCATAAGAAACAACAACATAGTCCTCGAACAAAATGTGTAGGACTATAATAGCGACTGCACGGTGGCCAACAATTATATGTAAATTTGAGATCATGACAAGATGCGGAACCGAGGCGCCAGCAACCAGTTTAAATTAAGGCATCTACCCATAGTTGGTCATCGGCCATTAGTCAAACAACTATGACTAATTGTTTTTCGCCAAATATGAATAACTGCCCCCTGTTCCTGAACTGATAAAAATTGTATTTCTTTTGCAAAAGTATTAATTTTATTATGAATTACCATTACGCCCTTTACAATTCTGAAATACTAAATTTATGATATGAACATGATTTTTATTACTATATATCTATATAAAAAGAGCTATTTGTAAGTTGGGTGTTACTATTTTTTGTGTCAAAGGAACTCCAAGTCTCAAAAATTAATTAAATACTTCTTAGGCACATTTTTACGTCAGGTCATTGTTTTTATTTTGAACCGATTACCGCAGAGAAGAAACGCCGAAAGAAACTCTTTGCGTATGTCGCCTAAAGATTCTTAAAATAAAATATAAATAAATATATACGGATTCTTGATTCTTTATTTCTGCAACAGTAGAATATAATTTAAATTATTAATTTCTTAGTAGATAAGGCAGCAATATTTATTACCACAAAAATTACGTAAGGAAAGATTGTGGACAGACATTGTTTTATACTTCTAAATAGCTTATTGATACTTATGTCTTGTAGAAATTTAAGCCCACCAAACTTTACAGAGTAAGTTTTCCCAATCTACAATTAACATTTGACGTTTTCATGAGAATAACTGATAAAGGTCTCTTTTAATGGTATTTTTAAATAATCTTAAGACTGTAAGTCGAGACTAACTATAGTTACTGTAAGCGATTCCAGATATTTACGTTACCTACCGCATCGCATGGGACCATGAAATCCCATTTCCGTCCGTCTAAACATTTCCAGTCCATATTTGTACGCAATCGACTCATCGGGCAATAAATCCGATGATCGATTAGATACTGAAATCGATGAATCACGGGACACGCAAGACCAATTGACGCGTAGGTTTGGTCCGTGAAATTTTAATGATCTTGACTTCTTTCTATGACATTTTACAACGACCATGTCAAAGTATAATTATTTTTGTTCGAATTTGAGGGTAGAAGACATTATTATGAAGATCAACCGGCCCGGCCATGTGGGAGTCAGAATCGCACACGAAGCCATATAATAACCACCATATAAGCAATAAACTAAACTATTCTATTAAAAGTTCATGTCTCTACTTATAACGGTTCAATAGATAGACCCAATGACAGACGGAGGGACGGACAGACGAGGCTTAGTAATAAAAATCCGATTTTATCCTTTGCCATATTTTAAGGGTTCCGTGTGAAGTATGGTTAAGAAATTCGGAAAATAACTATCAAGGGATGACGACAGCGTACAATATACATAGCTATATATCAATATAATGAAATTATGAAACAAATTCAAAATATAATTAAAATTTGCTTATTTAATGGAATAAATAAATTGAATTCAAAAAACAATCGTATTTTATTCGTACGTTCGTAATCAATGGAGCAATTAATATTAATTTCACGACTTTTGAGAATAACACTTGGAACTGTTTTTTCCAATTTAGACATACTATTTTCAATATGTGGTGTTTTGTCTTATTATTTCTTTATATGTATAAAATATATCGTAGCATAATTTAAGCAAATACTTGACAAATTCGTTTTCCAAATCCCACATTTCAATAATATTATAATTGTAAACAAGGAAACACCAGAACTCCTACTGTTAGATTTCTAATGATAAACATCAAGTCACAATACTCGTAAATCAATTGTCCCAGGAGCTTTACTGTCAGCAAGATCCTATCAGTTGCATATAGAAAATCCAAAGCATTCAAATTCACATTTCAAACAATGAAACGACCATTGTGCCTCTTACGTAACTGGCCAGGCACATTTGTCGTGCCAAAAGTTGTCTGATATATTTTGAAGAATTTATGTATAGGCACATATATTTTGTCATTGTTAGTAGATTTATTGTTGAGAAAAAAAAATTGCATTGTTTTAGACTTTGTTGTAGAAAAAACTTTTTTTTTGCTTTGTTTGTTTCCATCAACTTTTGGTATCCATTTAAATAAAATCTCTTTTATACGGTATTATCGCGTATATTACATTATTTTTACACCTACTAAAAACTGACCATGAAATCTTAAAAGTTTTTGAAACGTTAGGTGTAAAAATAATGTATTATACGCGATAATAGCGTATTAAAGTGATTTTATTTAAATGTGTAACAATCACGAAAACATCAGAAACCATTTTGTTATCCAGTCGTTTCTGCAGTCATTTTGTATTAAACACATACCTACTTAAAATCTCTTAAAACACTCTGGTATTGATTTATTTTTAGTTCAAGTTTCAAAATTATGGTGAATTGTTCACACTATATCATAATTCTCCTTTATCATCACATCACAAATCATCAGCTGTAACTGCCCACGAGTACCATTTTGCAAGCAAGCGCATAGTGATAGACATTATCTTAGTAAATACAAAGGCGGAGTCGAATCTATTACAATACCGATATGTCATTTAGGCCATCAAACATGTAAGGACTCTTCCATGTTGGTCTGGGAGAAAAGATAAAACGTAGAATGTACCAGCTGCTTCTCTGCCCACGCAGATCGTAAAAGCCTATCGAGGGAATGAGTAAAATCGAGGAATTGTGTTAATAGGTGATGCTGCTAGCAACCCATCCTATTACTATTTTGATTCCGTTTTCCCACCTAACAACAACATGCTAAACGTGGCCTTCAGATCCTCTGTCTACTCCGCAAGGGAAAAAGACGTGATACTATACTGACTGATGACTATATACAGGGTGAAATTTAATTCATTAGCAAATGTTTAAGGAGTGACTCAGACCGCGAATCTGAACAACTTTCATTATGGGACCAACTTTGACATCGTGAAAAAATTATCTGCTCTTTCATACAAAAGTGGAATATCTACTTGGCCAAAATCTACGGAACAGCTGATTTTTATTTTGCAATTTCTTCTGCATAGACCCTTAATTGTTTAAATACATACAGGTATGTATGTAAACAATTAAGGGTCTATGCAGACAGGCTGTTATTTCCACATCTTTTATAATATTGTAGCGCCACAAAACTTAATGGTTGATGGCACGTTTAAGTGATGATCATCTGTCTGACCGTGCGCATGTCATAGTTGACAAGTAATATTCCTATAATACAATAGCTCCATGTAAACTGCTGACATTTACTGTCCAATACTCACCTGGTGAAACTATTAACCACACATCTGTCAGGCATTTGGCAATTATTTTAGCCAGGTAGTATAATGTCATTACAAAAAAAAATGCTGTCTGTTGTTACGAGATAACGGTGGATGCGTCACAAGCCGAACGCTTGGGCCGATCATGCATCTCTATTGCTTGTACCGCGCTCTCGCTTGCTTACGGAACGCGACACTCTTTCGTGCGGGTAGCTGGCTTTCTATGATTTATAAGACGTTATCACGTCAAAAATAAAAGTTCTATGCTACGAATAAGTTTCGTAGGTAAACTATCTAAAATACACGGTGATTTTGAATTCGCTACTAATATTTTAATGTCGGAATCAGATTATCTTAAGATTAAAAATAAAGATAAATCAGCTGATAAAATTTATATGGGAAGCCTATTCGCCAGTTCATAATCACCTGTATATTCTACTTCTTTGATGTAAACGCCTCAACATACTTGCAAGCATAGCATAGAGATATAATTTATATCTTACTTATTTATATTTAATAATACTTGAGATTAATAGCCAGAGTTGCAAGCAGACCATGCTGCACATACTTAAGAGGTAGTTGGCCAATAAATTGAGTGCAGCATAGCAGTATGTTTATAGTCAAAATGCAGTCCATCTGTTAAGACCCTAAGCTAGCGGGGATATAATCATGCTTTAACGGCCATCAAATTAACCCATTTATTAGATACTGGCATCCAGTAATAGCATATTGGGAGATGGATTGCGTCATGAAATAACACGGCGTGGATGTGGTATACCGAGGATATATCATTGGACCTGATTTGTCCCTAGGCTATCGTTAACCAATCTCGATGAATTTCTCATGTTCAGGCCATTGGGATGATAAATAGGCGTTATGCAATATAACTCGGCTTTCGAAATAACTGTCTGAAATTCCATCTTTTTGAGCTATTTCGTTGATTGCTCTTCTTCTTGTTGTTATAGTGCCTCTTCTTGAATTTCATATAAATCTCGGAAATATATTGTTTTGTTTATTCAAATGTTTGCATCTTTAGATGTGTATTTCTTTAGATTGGAGCCTAGACTCCGAAAATATTACGATAAGTAATGTTGTTCATCATCATCATTTCGATGTAAGAAGTCTACTGCTTTGCCCAGCAATGAACCTAAGATCTTAGGCTCTTAACTTCTACTCGGAACGGACTCTTTATTACATGGGAGGATATTGCTATACTTTTCTACGCTTGGCAGGCGGGTTGGAAGCAGTTTTAAGCTTGGGAAGGATAGGAATTCGTTGGATTTGGAAGCAAGCAAGGTATTGAAATACTACTTACTCAGATTAATGGGAGAAAAACAACTAGCAGCTTGGGATACTGGGAGTGCGTACCCGATGCCATACATGCAACAACTGGCCAAGCAGTTGAGGATGACACCCTTGACCTCATGTAGTTATTCTAAATTAACTTGAGTCCGAAAATCATAATGATAATCAGCATATGTTTAGCTTATTCTCTGTCTTTACCGCAAGCAGCAGCATTATGCGTTAAATTTCTGAACATGTTGATCACATATGAACCAAAATACAATTACGCACCTCATTTTAATAGAAATAATTACATATATGTAAGAGTACGAAACCACGCAATCAAATCTTAAGCCTTATCTAACTTACGTCATAGTACTCATATAACATGGCCAAGGTCAAATCTGATTGCAACCTACACCGTTAGCGTTCATTGGTACATACAAAAGGCTAGTCAGCAAGTCTTCCTGGGTCATCAGGCGTTGTATGATGGGTGTACTGCAGTAAGTACTTATACTGTGGCCTGATAGATATCTGTTGCACTTGCTTGGTACTCTAGCCAGAGCCATCTTCGTAGCCATAAACTATTTATATGACACATTTGAGTCGAGCAATTTCTACGTCTTTATAATCCAGCTATACCAGGAAGGCGGTTTCGTTTATGGAGTGTATTTCTTAGAGAGGTATTAAAACCTAGACAACGGATTGCTGTTAACTATTTATACTATTTTACTAGTTAACTGAACACACGACAACAAAAGATTACGCCTATCGATAACAACTATCGTGAACCATAAAATCAAATCATAGAATTGAATACCTACTTGTGAATGTGTATACATAGGTATACAGTAAGAAAACGAACTTACTCTAATATCAGGCGTTCATTCTTTTGTAATTATTTATTAACTCATGCTAATTTTATTAAGTACACTAATAGAATTATAGATACTTCGGTTTAGTTCCTCTCTTTAAAAGAGTTGGTTATTCTTAGACTGTGGCATAACGTATGAGGAACATTAAAGTTTGCAATACACTCGGTAAAACTAGGCTCATCTTCTCAACCTTTGGATTAAAGAACCTCGTATAATATATCATTTCACTACTATTTGTATAAGTATGCTGTGAAATTGCGCACATCCGTAATGCCTACGAGTTATTTGATTTAATTATTTTTGAGCCACCTGTGATGGTTAATAATGACTTTATTTTGTTAAAATCATAAAATCGATCAACAGCATTAGTCAAGGATCTGCTCAAAATAAATGATTTAAATAAAGTTGAAGTTCTTGTATTATGTCAGTTTAAGACAAAGTCATTTCTTACCTATTTTTGTTTTTATAATCTGGATGATCCACGATCTCACGAGATGTTAAGTGAAGATTTGGTCTATAGTAGAGTTCGCTGCCTCATCAAAAACCTATTCACTCTAGCCCAAATTACCCAAATTATATGTGTCAGAGAAAACATCTGGGAGCAAGAGATTCCATTTCTTAGCTTTCATGATCTTAATAGATCTAGACATGATTTAGACTATACCTTGAGCCTACTTGTATAGATTCTTAAAGATATCAATAGACACTGAGTTAGTACAGGGCCGCAGGTTAAGAATGGCTGCCTAGGTTAAACGTTCTACTAATAGTTCTAATATCTTCCTGTGAACGCGTGTTTGCTAATGGACAGCTATTATTCTCATTATTTTAAATTGCGTGCGTTTTCCAATGAACATTACATGAAACTTAATGATATGTTAAATGTATTATGTATTATGCCAATTCAGTTTTGCCATTGAACATTTTTGTTATTGGTTAAGAACATATAGGCTTATAAAATGAAGTTTTACTGATACATGATTTTTTGGGGTCCGGTGTTGTCACCATTTAAGAATGAGAACGTAAAGCTTTTCTTTAGCAGCGCCCAAAGCCGAGGTTCCTCCCTCCTGAGGGCCTTTGGTGATGTTGTCTATATAGGCTGAAGGCACTCTGCCCTTGCCTCGAAATGCCCGGTGAAGTAGCGATAGCACACTTGGAGCTAGCTACATAGTCAGTTCAAAACAAAAGCTTTTGTTAGCATTTTTTTTTACAAACGGCCACAACAACACAACACACACAAGTATCAACACGCTAAATATATGAATCGTCAAATAACCTATTTTTACAATGAATAAATATTATAGGTTATAGTCTCTCAATTATATTCGTTCGTGTTTGGCTAACAAAAGAGAAATAGAAAATGTATACCTATTTTATATGTATTTATATACGCATTATCAAGTCTTTATTGGTAGACGGTGGTCCCGGCTGCCATCTGGTAGTCGTTAAAGGAACCACGTCAGAGGCCGAGAGGAAGTTCCGAAGAACTCTGACACCAGGGTGTGCATGGTCGATTGACCGTGACACCTACTCGAAATGATGATTGGTAGACAGGGACTAAAACCCAAAAGCCACATTCAGCGTGTGGAAAACCGAATCAAAATAGTCATGGTTTACTAGCCATATTGCTAATTGACATGATTTTTTATTTGACGCCTATTCTTGCACCGGCTTCTACGATCTGCGCCGAAAGCGGCCGGTACATTCTACATTTTTTATTTTTTCCTAAACTAGAATTTAGTTGTGTTATATCTAAGAACTAATGAAGCCAGTGATAAAAAACACAATAGATAATACTTTGTTAAAATAGACAATGAACTTAATTCCTAGAACAAGTAATATTAGACCACATGAACTCGTAATTTATTAGTTCGGAAGTTTGACACTACGATTCGCGCTGACCTTTCCGTTTTGATAAGATAACTCGTGTGCTACACTTACAAAAGGCCCAACCTATTTATCAAAGAGAAAGAAGTGTTTAATTTAAACAATTGTTTGTGCCTGTTGAATCAATACGTTAATAGTTTGCGTATATCTTGTCAAAATTAGAGTTGGAAATGTTGCTGGAACCATGTCTTACCGAGAAATAGCAAAAATATTCAACTGTCGAATAAATACACAGTATAAATTGAAATCATCAGCCCGTCTGTATGAGCTAATCCAGGAAATGACTACAGCGATTCTGATGGGGGTTTAACTAACGTGTAAAGAATTTTTAGAACAGGTTTATACATATTTATTAATAATATAAACCTGGGTGCAGCTAGGGAAGGACGCTAGTATAAAATAAAATTAAAAATTAAAGAAGATTCGTTCTGCAAGACAAAAAAATTGATTCAATGGCTGTCGTTGCCATTAAAGTCAAAACTTTTACAGTTGTTTTAGGTCTATCCCTACAAGCTACAGATAAAGATAAAAACTATTCAATGTTTATTAACTCTTTTTTTTCATCGAAATGAAAGTTCTATATAAAACCATGACATTTCTATGCGAATCAGTTTCCGGTTTCCGATTCCAAATTGATTAACGCCCGATGAAACATAAATAAAGCCATCGGTCATATAAATCAAGGTAAATCGATAAATCGTTCACCCATGAACTAATCACAAAACACGCTTCCAAATAGTCTAAACAAACTTCTACGCAAACCGATTATGTACGATTAACTTGCGTCGAATCGAATGCGACCGCCGATTTTTTTATACCGATTTATCCGATTATGATTATCTACCGTTAATAGTGATGCCGTTAGGAATTCCGATTTATCAAATTTGTAATCGATCGATACGGTCGACAATAAGACTGATATTTTTTAGTTCCGTGGACAATGTAATGTAATAACTATAATAGAAGAAACTGCAGATATCGATATCAGTAATTGTGAGCGGAACGTTAGAATTATTTAATTAACGTATAAATTACAGAAACGGGATTATTAGTTAATTAATTTCAACTCTTAGAAAATATGTTTATTACCTTCTCGTTTTTAGTGCTCGTAAATTGGTGTAGTTTTTACCCTGGCCCCGCCCCGGTCTAAATGATCTTCCACACAAAGACAAATTTGGACACTACAGTGGATACTAGGGTATTAAATGATCTATTTTTGGTATCATCATCATCATCATATCAGCCGCAAGAAGTCCACTCTGCTGGACATAGGCCTCCCCCAAGGATTTCCAATACGACCGGATGGAAGCGGCCTGCATCCAGCGTCTTCCTGCGACCTTAGTCAGGTCGTCCGACCATCTGGTCGGTGGGTGTCCGACGCTGCGCTTGCCGGTACGTGGTTGCCATTCGAGAACCTTTCTGCCCCATCGGCCATCGGTTCTGCGCGCTATGTGTTCCGCCCACTGCCACTTCAAAGAGCTAATCCGCTGAGCTATGTCGGTGACCTTTGTTCTTCTACGGATCTCCTCATTTCTGATTCGATCTCGCAGAGAAACACCGAGCATAGCCCTCTCCATAGCTCTTTGAGCGACCTTGAGCTTTCTTATGAGGCCCATAGTAAGGGACCACGTTTCGGACCCGTAAGTCATCACTGGTAACACACATTGATTATAGACTTTCGTTTTTAGGCACTGAGGTATTTTGGACGAGAAGACATGGCGGAGCTTCCCGAACGCTGCCCATCCGAGTCGGATTCGTCGAAACACCTCGTCCTCGAAGCTGGAACTGCCAACCTGGATCAATTGACCCAAGTAGACATATTGGTCCACAGCTTCAAGGACGGAGTTCCCAACAAATACCGGTGAAGGCACAACATGGACATTCGACATTATTTTCGTCTTGTCCATGTTCATTGTAAGGCCCACCTGTTGGAAAACTCCATTAAGGTCATTGAGCATGGTACTTAAGCCCTTCAGCGACTCTGCCATAACGACGATGTCATCAGCAAATCGAAGGTGAGTGATATACTCGCCGTTGATGTTGATGCCAAGTCCTTCCCATTCCAGGAGCTTGAAGGCATCCTCCAGAGCAGCCGTGAACAGTTTCGGAGATATCACGTCTCCCTGTCTCACGCCTCTCTGTAATGGTATAGCCTTTGTGCTCTGCTCCTGTACTCGAACTGACATGGTGGCGTTTCTATATAAGCACTTCAACACTTCGATATACCGATGGTTGATGCGGCATCGCTGGAGGGACTGAAGTACAGCCCATGTTTCGCCCATTTTTCGTATAATTCATACTTATTTGTTAAAATTATTGTAATTAGTGCAGAATTCTTCAAGCTATCTAAGAACATCTGACGTGGCTTATCAAGTATCTAGTTAATCAAGATATACGTAGTGTTTTTAGATATTTCACTTATTTTTTCTCTCAAGCATGGGAAAGAAAACTCATGTCAAGCATTTATCTTTATAATGTTATAAATATTTGCATGTGAGTTCTAGGTTAATGAAGTCACAGTTATGTTATAAGTTTATTATAGAAATACGAAACTTTTTTTTTATAGCATGTTAAGTGTCCCACAGCTGGGCAAAGGCCTCCCCTTCTTTTTTCCACTGATCTCTATCTCTAGAAATAGGCATTTACCCACGTTTATTTTGTCGGAATCGCCGAACTCCCCTGATATTGGTCTTCGTAACAGACCGAACTAGCCGGCGATTCCGACTGAATTAACGTGAGTAAAACCGTGTTTCTAGTGTAATTAATTTATCTCGCGTAAGTTTTGATACTATTATTTTTAGGTTTACTTTTGAAATAAAATTCATGCGACGTTTAAAATCCAAATTAATCTTGTTTAAATCTATATGTTAAGGATACTTACACTTAGTGGAGGATTTAACTTTAGTTACACTATATAATATTAATAACGGTTCATATATCCCTTGGTTACGAGAGGTTACAGTTGTTATAAACACAATCTAGTATTTCGATGACCGGACCCACAGCGGACCCCTTATTAACGAACAATGAGGGATAAGCCATAAAATATTCATAATTCCAACAATAAAATCATACGAATCAATACATCCCCTCAAATAAAATACAATACATGCGATAGTTTTTGTTCCAAGCAATAACCCCAGAAAAGTACGAGTAGATCTTTATTATGTGGTGTTCCATGGATTTTGGTTATTACTATCCTAGCTGTCAATAGATTATCTACTTAGAGAATTAATCATAAATTCACTTTTATGATGCATTGTTTTCGTAATTTTTAATAAGACATTTAATGTAATTTAGACCTATTGGATAACCGTAACCAAAAAAGGAATACTCTTTAATAATCTAGCTAGACTAATCTAGGCTAATAGTTATAAAGAGAAAATATTTGTTTGTTTGTTTTAACAGACTTAAAAAAAGGGAGGTGGTCTGAATTCGTTTGTATTTTTCTCATTGTTTGTTAACTCATGTCATGAGTCCGTCATTTATGAACCGAATCTTTGAAAAGCTTTTATTTTTATTTTTAAAAGGCCTTCCAATAGGTCCCATTTAAATTTGATTATTATGGTTTTTTATTTTTAATTGAAACAATATTAATGGATAAACAGAAAAAATAGAGGTCCTATGTTAAAATTCTACCACTAATAGAAAGCTACATTATCAACGACGACAAATGCTATGTTTGCTTTTAAAACAATTAGAGATCCGCCGCAAAATGCATTAAATTTAACCCAAGGTAACCCAACGAAACCAGAGTATTATGTTTCATATGAATTGACAATTTTTACGCCAGTCATGTACGATAACGACAAAAAATCCTGACTATAAAAAGGTGACCTTTTTGAAACAAACATGTATCGACATATGATATCATTTACTGACATACGTTAACCAAAAATAATTTACATTTTAATGATTACTGTCCAGAGTGTATTCGCTTCGTATGTACTTCGTTCTGGGTGTACGTAGGTGACATACATTTTTTTTCTAAAATAATAGAATTTAGTTAAAGTGTTACGTGTACAATACGAGTACAATATTTATACGAATACTTTGGTCAAAATTTTGCCTACAAATAGATTTCTAAAATCATGCATTTTTAGATCAGGGGCGAAAAATATGTTTCGGCAATTTAAAGAATAATTGAAATAATAAAAGAAAGGTTGAGCTTACTCAACTTTTTTTTAGGTATTTACCTAAGTTTAATTACGAAAACTTTTTCGTATTTCTTTCTATCCAATATTTGCGAGCGATTTTTTGCTACCCATTAATTAACTTTTAGCATTCATATCAAAGAAAAGATGCTTTGATTTAATATTACACTTCTAATGGAGGCAACGTGATAAAATCACAAGTACCTAAGTAAGTTGCTACCGGACCAACGAGTTTTACATGTGTGTGGACAAGTTTATCACAAAAAAAAAGGTAACATAGGCCTCCTTAAATGGAACTTGATCATCAGTCTACTCTCACTCATTATACTGGAAGCATTAGATAAATATAGGCTTAGATTACTTGATACCACATAATACGATTTACTGATAGATGCGACAGACATAAGATAATATGATCATAGCTTAAGGAGATTTTATAAAAAGATACTAAAAAGACGTATTGGAAACAGTAGAAAATAATAAATTTATTTCCAAAAGCAAGTGATGCTATGATGTCATACGAGCTGACAGCAAACTCTGATAAAAATATCTTCAAGGAAATGACGTCTCAAGAGTTTGCACTTCCAATAAAAATATATGAAGATTAAAGTCATCGACAACCCTAGATTAACGAGTTCCTAACAAAGCAGGCATTGACTGACGGGACACGGGTCATGCAGGACCCCTCTCATAATAAAATAAACTTAGTCGTAAACCATTCCCCATACCGATTTTACTGCTAGCTAGACCAATAAATAAACTTATCCGATTGTGGGGAGTCTTGTTCGAAAAAACCTGGTAATAACTATATTACTTTCATCTGGAACGCGTGCACGATATTCTATTTATTGGCTCGTATTTCTAATAATAAAAGGAATTTGTACAATTGAACATGGAGCGAACCTTCAATTATCGAATGCGGTGATTCCATCCCTCATTGACAGATGGCAAACACAATACTTCTAAAACTGCATTGTGGGTACCAATTTCTATCCCGATTTTGGGGTATTTTGACGCACTCACGCTGATTCTGCTCGATTTCCGATCGATTCATCTCATGTCAGTCGATGATTAAACTACAATGGATTTATCCGACGAAGCTAATTACTCTGCCGAAATATTTGATGATATCAGACGCAAAAGGTATGCGTAAACAGACCTCAATGATGTGACCGTTGATGAACACAATGTCAAAACTATTGAATGACTAAGCGTGAGAGTATAGACACATCGCCTTTACTACTATCGATGTTATTAATTGGAAATGCTAGCACATCGCATTTTACCACGGGATAGATGGTGAGTAGAAAGTATAACTATTCTTAAGGTGAAACCGATGTGAACATGCATTTACTGTCACGGCTTAAGAATAGTATCGCGTGATGTTCTAAATAATGCACTCTGAGATGATATGAATAGCCAGTCTTAGGAACATAATAATAATGAAACCGTCACATCTCAACTTGATGAACAATACTAATTGGGAAATATTATTTATGACACTATTAAAATATGGATAAGGAACATCTAATAATTTTCACGGAATGCGTGTAATTCTGTAAGTGAAGTCAAGATGAGTACAATAAAATTATAATTGTTATAGTCATTTAGTTATAAATTTTACTATTGGTAGAAAATAGACACAAATATCCTTAGGTACTTGCTAATAATCCTCTCGGTTGGAATTTTATATCTAGTGATTAGGCGAATCGTACGTAAAAAAGATTTGCTAAATTGTGAAAGGTGAATGTGGTAAAAAGATTTATAGAAAGTTTTCGAGGCATTTATCCGGGGACATTCACAAGTTCATCAGCATAATGCTCTGTGGTCCTAACGACCATTTTCTAACTACCGCGGTCACAATATCCGTGTCTAATAGCGAAAACACGTCGATTCGCGACAAAAATAATGAGACCACTTTCGACAGACGTGGTCCAGTCTGTCACCTTTTCAATAAGATTACAATCGCAGCCAGTTCTTGTTCTCGTAACTCCTGTTTCTGCCATTCACAAAATATCTCGCGTCTTGAGATAATGTCAATGTAACCAATCTTACCACCATATTACAAATTTTACGAGTTTACCTCGTTGTAAACAATGATACTAAAATTAAAGTTAACCTAGGTATATCTTAAGAATAAAAGAATTGTACATATTTTTTTTTAACCTAGAAATATAAATAATTATAAAAATAATATAACAATAAGTGGTATAACAGTAATAAAATAATCCCTGTATTTTAATTATTACCTTCACCTTTACACTTGTTGCTTAAAGCAACAAGTTTAATTTTTTGTAATGTTACTAAATCACAAACTGAATCGTTCGTAACGTGTATGGTGGTGACAGTATAAAGTAGGACAACTTTCATGCAGTAGGGCGACAGGTCCCAATGGACGTGGGACTGAATAAGACGGCGCTCATTAAACCAAATGTGACCCATTTTACGATTTTCTAATGCTAAGTGACACGACAATCGGAATCCTTCATTCATCGACTTTTAAAACCTGTTCGTCTTTTGTTTTAAATCAACGAAAGTGTATCTTCCACTATATTTTATTTAATTGACCACAATCACTTTCGAAGTAATGTGCTTTACCGGTTCCTCTATAGATTTGAACGTCACTATGATTAAAATATCGCCAAGTGCTTTCACTGTTGATATATCGGATCGTAAATTAAAACGAGCCTCAATCACGCTAACCACTTATGGTAAACCAACAAGTCATCAAAATTATATAGCATTTGAAATTGTCGGGGAAGTATTAAGTAAAAAAAATAAGAGTACAATTATGATAATAAAATAATCTCGATGTATGAAAACGTCAACGAATAAACAGATACGATCTAATTTTGTAGTTAAGGAATCATATTGAGTACATATGTGGTCGCATTTGCACTCAAGAAAAATTGAACCAAACACACTTTTTAAGGAATCAAAGTCAATAAGAATAGATGCGGTGAATAATCTCAAGGAGAAAGCAATTAAAGACCTTAAGGCGATAGCATTAAAGTGAATGATGGTCCAAATGGCCAGTTAATAAGTATGCTAAGAGCACTTTGAGAGGTAAATATTGTCGTGGGCGGAGATACGTGATTCATGGTTAGCAGATGTCCTTGTCTTTCTGCAGAACACGGTCTTGTAATAGGTGTCAAATTTCTACGACTTTTGTTGCCAAACGAGGCAATTAAAGAGAGCTTTGATATGACAAGAACAAAAGACATCTAAAAGTACCTAAATTGTTTGCTTTTTGTGTTTGTTTTATTACTTTGATCTTAAGACCTACGAGCAATATTATTGACATTTGACATTGCGTTTTGTAACTACAATTTAGAATACATATACAATTTTAAGTAGTAGCTTTTGAGTCACAGTATTTATCTACGCTTTGAAAATCATCATGACAAAGTAAAAAAAAAAACAGCGAGTTGCACTCCGGTAGTGCCGGCGGAAGTGAAAACTTGTCTTTGCAGCGGTCTCAGGTGAAGTGTCCGTCTTACGAGTTTTCGATCAGTGTCAAAATGTGCACAACGCCGCTAAAGAAGTTTTTACTTTAAAAAAAATAATTTAAATGTAAACTTGAACAGCAATCACCTGAAAGGCAATATAACACGCACATAAGTAATCAAATCATGAGAACAAGCTATTGACAGTTATTGCTAACGTTAAAGATGCAAGTTTAGTCTTGGTTTTCAGGTTAATGTCGAATGAATGTGACACTTACCCGCTTCAATTTGGTTAGTACCTAAACTTCTTTTATTTATACGTCATACGTCGTGTGACTATCGTAAGTATTTTTTTATTTTATAACATATTAAAATCGTACCACATATTTGAGAAGGATGTATAGATTATACTTCTATATTTTCCATCTTTTTTTAATGGTTCAATATAAAAAAAAACATCGCGTTGCACGACTGAAGTGAAAACTTGAACATTAACGTTGTGCATTTTTGAATATTTTGGAATGTCACGTGTCCGCCTTATGAATTTTCTATCAGGCCACATACCATGACGAAAGTTTACATGTTTTACCCATCCCAAAAAGTGTAAAACGCCGAAGTAAAGAAGTTTTCACTTTAATATTTCTTTTAAATTGGCAACTGCCTCACGAAAAATATTATAGATAGTACTTATTACTCAGGATATAGCAAAGATTATAATGCTACTCCTAAACTCCAAATTGACCTGACCGGAGATCAAACCTGGGATCTCCAGTGTGATAGACAGGCAAGATGACCACTAGACCACTCGTCTCAAATAAAAATAAGAAGTCATTGAAAAGTAAGAAGTAAGAAGAAAGTAAGTACTTCTTATAATTTTTCTTAATTCAATTTCTACACCGTATCGTTATAAAATCATTTGTCAAGACAAGATATACAATTATAACCTTTTTGTCGGCAAAATTTATAGCCTAGGTAATGTTGCTGTATAAGTTACCTATAACATCATAAAATTTAATCGTTCAATACATTCTCAAAGTTATTAATGAAGTCTAAAAATGTCAATAAATGGTAGGTATATTTTAGAGCTCTTAATTTATCCATTACTGATGTACGATTTACTACTTTCTTTCATGTAGTTTTTCTCAGTATTAATATTTTCATTTCACTGGATTCTTAAAATTCATCGAAGCCAATTAATTGCAATTGTGAAACGACCTCTTTTATAATTTATAATAAACCAACCAATGCAATAAAGAATTTTACGATGTTGAATACAATACCGATAAATTTTTCACATCCGACTTTTACGAATAACTCTAATTAGTTCAGTAGTTAGTAGAGCTATTTAACTGCCCACGTTCATGATACATAGGAATATTGAGTGCATTTCAAAATTGTCTTCCTTAGAAACCATGCTTATGACGTAATTTGTAAATCGTATACATCTTTCCATAACTTTCCTTGGAATTGACTTCATTAGCGGTACAATACGTCTGCTCTAAGGAGGTTTTAATGACTATTTTAACCTCACATATTTCTGTAATCTAAAATGTTCTTTTACTAACTTAAAGCTTTGCAAGATGAGTGAAGGATATAGGTGATGATGAAACTTACCTACCTACATATCTCGCTGAAACCAATAGAATAAAAGCCAATAATTCGTCCCTGAAAGTTTAACTAATATTTTGTAAGTGTCAAAGTACTTGCGTATTTATGTGACGTTATAAACTCCTTGAAATCAGAAATTATCCTAAGTGAAACTAAAGAATTAATTCGCATTATTTGTTAGCAAACGCCGGATACGCTAATCACCAGAACAAAATAAACAATCAGTGATACCGAGAGGAAACGCATTTATGCATGGAAGTGCGCAGCTGTTCTGAAGCGAATGCAAACCCATGCATATTCAAAGATCAGTTTCCATTTCGGTACGTAATAGGAAACACGCTGATATGATGAAGTCTGCCAATCAAAATTAAACTTTAACATGACCGCCAGAAATTCCAAATTCATGGACGATAAAGTAATGATTTATTCATTACTAAATTACTCCGGTAAATAGGAAGAAGCGGCAAAAAGTATTGTTTTGGTCCTAGTACAGCAAGCGTTAAACTGTGACGAGGATATGCGAGTATCGGCATAACGGAAGAGTGTGATGGATGTGTGTCACGAAATCTCAGTTGGATTCCCTTTAGGTATCATTTATATGGAAAAGAGAAACAAAGTTTTAGAAAAGAAAAATATTTTCAGAAGTATACGCTCTAAGGTATTTAATTATGTAGGTATAAGTCGTACAAAAAATCACCCATATACGTTTACTGTTAACTAGTTCCTGAGATAAAATTTAATAAAGCTACAACATAAATGTCGACAATTCGTCCCTGAAATTTTGCTAATATTTTGTAAGTGTCAAAGTAGTTGTGTGGTAAGTGTCAAAGCGTGATGTTATAATCTCCTTGAAATCAGAAATTATCAGAATAGAAACTAAAGAATCAACATAAATATTAGTATTTTTAAGGTTCCGTAAGAACAAGTCACAAAATGGAACCCTTATTGACACGGCTTTTGCTCTGAATCTGCACGACCGATTAAGTGGGAATTTAGTAAACATGTTAATCAAACACAAACATGTAATGTATATGATATAAAAAATAGTCACGGGGCACTTTTGGGGCTCAAAAATAAGAAAATATTAAAAAAAAAACTTGCTAACTATGTACCAAGTGACATGTCAAATAAAAGGGATTGTTGTACGAGCCTTTTTCGAAGATAAAATAGGTATGGCGAAATTGGAGAATAGTAATTTTTTACATATTTTGTTGAATAACCTTAAAATGATATACTTATTGTAAAATTGTGAAATAAATATATTTATTTTATCAAACCTTATCTTTGATCGAAATAAGGGTAAGGTACTTTTTTAAATAAGAAATAAAGATTTTTACTTAATAACTAGGTATTGTAGGAAACTCTTTTACTAATGTGAATTATGGGGGGTCCAAATCAGAAAATTTTATTTATAACCCGTGTACATGACGCTTCCCATGCGAGTTCAACTCGCACTTGACCGGTTGAATTGATTATTCTTGTTAAAAACCAAAGTATTAATAGGTAGATATATACCATATATTACCTCAATGTACGCGTTATAATGTATTTTGTTCTAATCTAGTGCACTTTACTAAATTACAGGAAAGGTGTTAAATAGTCATATGTGAAGAAAGATCTTCGTAAAAAGGAACAATTTCTAAGCAATATTTTACACCAAGCGCTATCAGCAGGGAGCCAAGGCGAACATACAATCGCAGGTGCGTCACACAAATATTGGTTATCGAGCCATCGTGTCAAATTCAAATTGTATGTATTATCGCTCCTGGATAAAGGGTATTTCATTATTGACATCCTATTCAACAAACCCCTTTGACGGATTACGTTGAACTACTACACTACGATGCAACTATAAAGTATCGATGTCGTATCGATGGCACTGAGATTGTTCGTCTGATCAGATGTTTTTTTATTTTTTTTTATTTCTATGGGTACTAAATATTTCGTTTTAGCTGCGAGGTTTTTAATTTAAGTAAACTGCATTAGTGATGCCAGTTATGTTTATCTCAAACATTGATATGTCACGCCAAAGCATTGCAATTCATCATTTTAAGTTAGAATTTTATTTATCAGCTCGATAATACTCATCTGTTATACTCCAACCAAGTGTTAATGATACTGTTAATTGACAAGTTGGCGGCTGTCATTTAAAATCATACTCATTATGCGATGAAAACCAAAGGGATAGACGTGATGAATGATACACTAAGAGAGATAAACAATCGATTGACAGATAAAAACGACGGGCCCTTTTTAGATGGATCGTTAAATTTTTAAAATATAAAAGTGCTTAAAAATGTTATAGTGTTGTGGTCAGTTTCCACGATAAAAAAAAAAAAAATATTTTTCTGTTACACTTTTTGCTACCGTTAGCATTCTTACGATGTTATTGTCGTTTCTCGTAAAGTTGCGTGTAATAGGTACGATGGGTAGGTACTTTTTATTCGTATTAAGCCGAGTTTAAGCGAGACCTATTGTTGTTATTGTGGTCAGTTTAACGTTATATTATAACTGTTTCAAGACTGCCTGTAGTTTTCTCAGCTTTATGTATGATTTATTTTACACGCTGGTCGGCAAGTATTAATCATGTCCTTACAAAAAATATTATTTAAGACGAGGACTCAAATGTTTGGTACCTTCGCTCGGCAAAGGACTGATCAAGTGCGCGCAAGGGATAGCGCTTGGCGGTTTAGCCCGTGAATGATGAGATAGGAGATAGTCTCGAGTCGCTCAAAGAAAAAAACGTAAGCGCCAAATTCGTTATTTCTATTTTATATAAAATCAGACCGGTTAATTGTATTTTCATATTTACATTTTGATGAATTACTAATAACCTATCTTTTAGTCTAAAAATCATTATTTCGTTCGTCGCATTTGAGCTACAATAACAAAAACTCTGCGAACGAAGACCATTTTTCAAAAAATATTTCTATCGAGAAAATTTTATCAAAACGTGTTTTCATCTTCAATTTTTGGAGATGAAATAGTCAAAAATCATATTACTTAGATTTGAAACTCCTAATTTAAGTATTTTGCGAGATAAATAAGTTTCAGAACGACCTAATTTACAGTGGTATCGCCTTAAGAAGTTCACGTTTCTATACCCATACATTACTTATCAAAAAGCGGAAATTACAGAATAGCTAACATTACAAAACAATTGTGCGTGGGTGAACAGAAAATGTATACAGCGTAATAGTACATATAACCAGGTAGGTTCAACTTCAGCATTAAGGTAGGTATCAGTCAGAAATCATTACATGCTTCAGAATCAGATACATATGTATGAAGTATGGATGTAAGCACATGTTCCTATCAATTATACGCATAACCACTTACATACTGGCTGATGAAATGTGTCTAATAAAAATGTTGACTGGGGGTTGTTATGATAACTGGTCTTTTTTTCGATTTTACATGTACTAATGATTCTTAGGGAGGTTGAAATCGGAACGTATAGTAAAGATAGCTATATTTTCGTCAAATTATAAAAATATTACAATTATCGATACTATATAAGTGCAATATCCACATGCATTTATCACACCACCATGCATTTTTTTTTTTATTAGTATGGATAATAATCGTCACTGACCTGTTAAAAACGCTGACGATAACCATAGTAAAATCCAACGAACTAAACAGTCACAATACAAAACAGTATCCTTAGCACGTGAGAGTTACAGAAAACAGGCACATTTCCACAAAAATGCACATCTTTTTCATAAATGTCACATCGATTAATTTGTCCGATACAAATGAACAGTCACATCGCAACGTCGAATACGACCGCACTCCCCAAAAGACTGCGGGCGACTGAGTCTCCGATTGGTCGACGCTCGCTTGCTGCGCGGAGATGCAGCGCGTGCGCATGCATTTGTATTGCATCGGCCGAACTTCAAAATTCGAACGGGTTATATTGTTGTAACCGGCCGGCATAAAAAAATCGAATGCGTGTTTGAGTTTGAGAAAAAAATGCTGAGTTTTTGTGGCTATAGTAGAAGTGGGATAATCCTTCGTGTTGAATGTTTATAATAAACGCTCCCGACTATTTATTTACGTTTACAATTAAGTGACATTAGAAATGAAGTGTAGGTACCTAAGATTATTTCTTTATAAAGATATCACTAACATAATACGATACATATAAATCATATATTACTCGCATTAAGTGTATGTGGGTATATTCGACCATTTGCCGCGTAGGTCCATTTATAGACCATAATATCGTAAATTATTCAAAAATTACCAAAATCCGAAATTATTGATAGTAAATTAATACGTAATCTTCTACTTTAGGTATGTCGGTCGGCACGGTTAGATCAATGGTCTCACACGGAACGGTAGGATATACCTATGTATGTCCTATTTGCACAGCATGATCAATCGAGTAAAGGCTTTGGGTTTGGAAGCTAGTTAATATAGTATACTATTATCACCATTTTATAAATAAAATAATATAAAAAAATTAGAAGCAAGTCTGTTATCATGATAATGTCGGTCGGATGGAAAATGACCTTTTTCAGCTTGATCTGGTTCTCGGATGTTTATCTATATATTGCATTTTTTTTTGTTATAAAATTTTGTATTGTTGTGTCAGTATAACGAGTACAGTCAGAGACAGAGATAACTGACCAAACCCTCTACCTATATCTTGAATTTTCTCTTAAACTATAAAAAATAATAACATGAAAATGTATATACAGAAAGTCATTCTAAATATAAATTTTCATGTTAATATTATATATAGTTTAAGAGAAAATTCAAGTAAAGGTAGAAGGCCAGCTCGGTATCTCTGTTCCTGACTGTACATAGTCGTAATCTATACTTAATATTATAAAGCTGAAGAGTTTGTTTGTTTGTTTGTTTAAACGCGCTAATCTCAGGAACTACTGGTTCAAATTGGAAAATTCTTTTTGTGTTGGGTAGTCCATTTATTGCGGAAGGCTTTAGGCTATAAAACATCACGCTGCGACCGATAGGAGCGAAGCATCAATAAAAAATGTTTTGAAAACGGGGGAAAATTATTCATCTATACTAATTGATCATAATAACGCGGACGAAGTCGCGGGCAACAGCTAGTCTCAAATAAAATTCCAGTCCCAATGGACATAACACAAAGCCTACATAGGCAGTCGCTAGGGTGACATTAGTCAGTGCGTCAGACAGAGATTCACCGGTACTACACGCTAGTGTACTAGTGTCACTTAATCATAAAACACATATCCATCATTTGCATTGACAATGTGTAAAATACGTGTCCAGCCAGACTGCTTACTATTTCTTACTTTAGTCAAATTTAGTTTATTGGATCTTAAAGTGAAAGATAAAAAATCTGTTCTGCCAGTGGATAAAATTAATTGTCATTTCTAGGTACCTATGTCATCACGCCTGATCAGTCTGATAATTTAGTAACACTGTTAGATTGGAAACTAGTTATAGCAATATATTATAAACTACCTGTTGCCTGCGAGTTTGTCCGCGCCAACTTCTGTTATTATGATTAATTCGGTTTTTACATACCTTTCATTTACATATCATTTCGGATCTGTATCAAATAGCAGAAACAAATCATTTTAATTAACGCCAATTTAATATTACCAACAAATGGAAATTATACTATTTGAAACTCTGTAAATTTTAATTAAGTTTGATAATAAATATCCTTAAAATGTGGTGTAAGATTTTGAGGAAACTAAAAAAAAAAATCGGTTTTCTATTAGTATAGATGAATATTTTTCCCCCGTTCTCAAAACATTTTTATTGATGCTTTGCTTCTATTAGTCGCAGTCGTTGTTTAGCCTAAAGCCTTCCTCAATAAATGGACTACCTAACAAAAATAATTTTCCAATTCGAACCAGTAGTTCCTGAGATTAGCGCATTCAAACAAACAAACAAACTCTTTAGCTTTATAATATTAGTATAGATTAATAACTTAAAGCTAGTTTGTAATTATAAGAGTGTGATTTAACACAGTCGCCGACAGTACTAACAGATAGTGTAACTACTCATATATCATATTCATAGCAAAAGTAGCATAGAAATCATTATATCCAGCGGAGACAACACAAATTCACTTCTTAGCATATATTGGCAGTCGCAAGGATGACATTAGTCAGCGTACTCAGCGTTAGGCAGACATTCACCGATGCTACACGTCTCTCCACTCGGCTGGCATACTAATACACAACACATATTCATTATTGCATTGACAATGTGTTAAAGTGTCGAGACGAGACTGCTGTTTCGTACCTTAATGGGTATTAAGGTACGAAACATTCTTATTTAGTTTAATGGGTCAAAAAGGGAAAGATAATAAAAAAATATGTACAGTACAGTGCAATGAAAAAATTAATTGGCATTTATAGATATGTTATATATGCGTGATCAGTCTGGTTATTTAGTAACACTGTTCGATTGGAAGCTAGTTATAATAATATATCATAAGTAAATTACAGCTAGTTTTTATTAATAAGAATTACCGAAACTGCTTACAGGTACTGCAATTACTAATATATCATATTGATGACTTATGTAGCATATACGACCCAGTCCATGTGGAGACAACACAAATTCGCGTCTTAGCCTAAATTGACAGTCGCAAGGGTGACATTAATCGTGCACTCAGCGTTAGACAGACATTCACCGATGCTACACGCGCTGTCAATCGGCTCACATACTAATGTCACCTTATCACACACACAACGTATATCTTTCATTCTCCATCAATGCATTGACAATGTGTAAATGTGTTGACAATTATACTTACTTTCTGATTTTAATTTTAAATGAAGACAGCGTTTCATATAAAAAAATCCAACAACGCCGATAATCATAATTCGTAACTCTAGTTTTGACTTTTGATATCTTCTTCTTCTTCTTCCTCGCCTTTTCCCTATTTGGGGTCGGCTCTGTATGTCGACTCTCTCCATAATTTTCTATCCTTAACCATATCAATATTTACCCCCCATTCCCTCATATCCCCTCTGACACATTCAATCCACGTCTTTCTTGGCTTCCCTTTTCCTCTACGTCCTTCTACTTCTAAATGGGACATTATTTTTGCCAGATGTTCGGCATCTCTCCTTTCTACATGTCCATACCATGTTAGAAGTTGGCTTTTTAATTTGTCAACTACCGGTGCGACGTTCAGGCTCCCTCTTATGAACTGGTTTGACTTTTGATATACCTATTTTAAAACTACATCACAGCCAAATTCTAAATCTCGAGTTATTTTAAGGACACGAAACCACTTTATCCAAAGCATTTCATATTTATCCCTTATAGACTTTCTTCCATGCTAGTCTGACAGAAAAAAACAAAACGTAGAATGTTTTAAACTGCTTCTCTTCCCGTGCAGCCGTAGAAGCCCGTCGTCGGGCTGGGCGAAAATCTAAATAATCATGACAATAGGGGATGTGGCGTCTTATGACCTTAGGCTCTGTGTACCCCATAAGGGATAAAGACGTGATAATATGTATGTATAGATTTTCATAATCACCAGTCGGATGTAGCCTGCATGCTACCTTGATCGTGCATGCTCATTACAGCCGCAAAAGTCCACTGCTGGACAAGGGCCTCTCCCAAGGATTCAGTGTAACATGGGACGATATTGCCATACTCACCACGCTTGGCAGGCGGGTTGGCGAGTGCAGTTTCTTTGGCTCCTTGTACTTCCAGCGCTGCTGCCCATCGCAAGCATTTTTAAGCTGGGAAAAGATAGGAAATTTTTGGATTTGGGAGGGGAATGAAATGTATTGGGATACTACTCACTCGGATGAATGGGGGAAAAGTAAGTAGCAGCTCGGGAGGCCGGGCGCGCGTACCCGATGCCATACCTATAACCACCGGAGAAACAGTTAAGAATGACGCCCCTGACCTGATGGTCATTCTTGTAGCAGAAGTACAAAACTAAATTAGATATTCTTTGAGAAACCACACAGGATTAAGGCTATAGACTCGGAATTTAATAAAACATTTAAAATTAAAAAGCGTAGCATTAGTTATAAGAAAAAGTTCTGTGAATGGGCTACTGTAGGAATTTATAAAAGTAGAAATAAATTATATGAATTACTGGCAATGAAACAATACAACGGAACTCCAGAGTTTGTGACCTACGTTAAAAATTACTCGAAAATATTTAAAAAAGTATGTGCATGTGCGAAGTCTAAATATTTATGTAAACAAATCGCCGATTCCGGAGATAAAATAAAAACGGCCTGGAAAATTATTAATCAGGAAACGGGTAAAATTAAACAACGTAATAATGAATCATTAAAATTACAATTTAATAACCAAAAGTTTGAGACAGATGCAGAAGTTGCTCAATGCTTTGAAGATTTTTTTTACTGACATCCCGGTTAAGACAACTGCCTCGCTCAAATCATCGCCTCAAAAAGCCGAAAAGATATTACGCGATGATATACCAGAATGTAGCGATACTTTATTATTTGAATATGTGACACCCAAAAATATTGTCGACGCATTTAAAAAATTAAACTTAAAAAAAACTAGGGATTTATGGGATATGTCCTTATCCTTAGTACCGCATATTATAGTGGATATAGCTCCTAACCTGGCGTTAATATTTAATGAATGTGTAGATACAGGAACATTTCCCGATTTGATGAAATATAGTAAAGTTATTCCATTGCATAAGATAGAAAGTAAAGACGATCCTAATAACTTTCGTCCAATTTCAATCCTTCCGGTTCTTAGCAAAATTTTTGAAAAGTTAATTTTTAAACAATTAGTCTCTTATTTTAATAGAAAAAACCTTTTCCATAGTGAACAGTACGGTTTCACCAAAGGTCGTTCTACTACAGATGCCGGCGTAGCTTTGTTGACGCATATTTTAGGGGCATGGGAAAAGTCACAAAATGCAATAGGAGTTTTTTGTGATCTATCTAAGGCGTTTGATTGTGTTGACCATGAAACTCTATTAAATAAATTAAATTATTATGGAGTAAAAAACGTATCTTAGGATTTGATAAAATCATATTTATCTAATAGGATTCAAAAAGTTAGTTTAAATGGTGTAAAATCTAGTGGGTCGTATGTCAAAATGGGAATCCCTCAAGGATCCATCCTAGGGCCGTTGTTATTCCTGATCTATATTAATGATTTACCTTTCTACGCCAGTGCTTGTAAAGCAGTGTTATTTGCTGATGATACATCACTTGTTTTTCGAGTTGATAGACAGAAGACAAATTTTGACGATGTAAATGACACTCTTGCCCAGGTATTAGATTGGTTTACTGCTAATAATCTTGTGCTTAATGCCAAAAAAACTAAATATATCAAATTTTGTACCCCTAATGTTAGGCATGTGCCAACTAACATAGTTGTTAATAATGAAACGGTAGAATTCGTTGACTCAACAAAATTTCTAGGAATAACTCTTGACTCGAAGTTGCAATGGGGTCCCCATATAAAAACTCTTGCTGGTAAGCTTAGCTCCGCAGCATACGCCGTTTGGCGAATAAGACAACTTACAGATGTCAAAACAGCACGTCTTGTTTATTTTAGCTATTTTCACAGTATAATATCCTACGGGATATTACTTGGGGAAAGGGAGCAGACATCAACACAATTTTCGTTCTGCAAAAGCGTGCTATTCGATCTATCTATAAACTTGGGGCTAGGGATTCCTTGAGAGAATTATTCAAAGAAATTGGAATATTAACTGTTGCGTCACAATATATTTTCGCCAACATACTTCATGTACATAAAAATATTGAAAAATATGTTAAAAACTGTCATGTACATAAATACAACACAAGAAATAGGAATAAATTTGTCACGGGAGCTTTTAGACTACAGAAAACTAGTAACTCATTCTTAGGCCTTAGTATTCGTTTATACAACATAATACCAGAAAGTATAACAGCTTTGCCCTTTCTAAAATTCAAAGAGCTTACAAAAAATATCTTATTAAAAAGAGCTTACTATAATATTAATGATTATTTAATGGATAAGAAAGCGTGGAGTCTAGACCTCGTGTGAGATACAAGACCTCCCCAAAAAAGAAAAATTGTTTAATTGCCTATTTATAATATTTAAGCTAACCCACATACCTCAATGTAAAACATGTAAATGTTTGCGATCGACAGGTGGTTGACATTTATTGTATTTATTTTTTGACAAAGTCTTCGAGCTCGAGTAAGTCATGCTCACTCAAATGTTCAAACTAGTGGCGGCGTCGTGTGACGGGTCGTTGAATTCCCTCTAATATGGTTGAGTTCAACGATGGCTGATCCATGCGTCAACTCGTGAACGGGTGCTGCTAGGGGGGACAGGTCTGCTCGGCCTCTTTGAGACTTACTGTGTATAATGTAAAATATTATTATCATTGCACACTCGATCGCTAACATAATATGTTCCAAAAAATAATAATGTACCTATATAATAAAAAATTGTAATCATAATTAGAAATGAAAAAAAAAAAGATAAATGAAGAAATTAGATGATAAATGATAAAGATAGATGATAAAATAAAAAAGCCCTTCAGGCGAGTAAGCGACCAATACTGTTGAAAAGAGTTTCTTTTGGCGTTTCTTCTCTGCAGTGGTCGGTTCCGAAACGCTAGTAGTCTGTAGCTTTTGCACATTGAGTAATAATATAAATATGACTAAATTAGATCCTTTAAAATGTGCCTGCAAAGGCCTATTTTCTGAATAAACGTTTTGATTTTTGATTTTTGATTTGGATGATTGCTTAATCTATACTTCTAAACTAATATTATAAAGCTGAAGAGTTTGTTTGTTTGTTTGAACGCGTTAATCTCAGGAACTACTAGTTCAAATTGAAAAATTATTGTTGTTGGATAGTCCATTTATTGAGGAAGGCCTTAGGCTATAAAACATCACGCTGCGACCAATAGGAAGAAAGCATCAATAAAAAAATTTGAAAACGGGGGAAAATTGTTCATCTATACTAAGAAATAAACAAAGTAATCATAATAACAGAAATTGCCGCGGACGAAGTCGCGGGCAACAGCTAGTTTTGTTATATTTTGTTTGCTTAGTGTATAAGTATGTTTCGTAATGGAAATTACGATCTAAACCAATTCTCAAATAGAATAAGTACAACAGTTAATTTCCTTAGAATTTATAGACAAGAAAGGATATGCGTAGCGTAATTTACAATATAAAAAATCAAAATAATTACACGTCCATACTCACAACAACACAGGAAGTTGAGTAATAAAACAATTGAATAACCAATAATAAATATAAAATGAATAAATAATCTTAATATATTATACCTAATCCTTGTATTATAAAGCTAACAAAAAAAGAAGACTTTTTCTGTTTTGTTACGTTTGCTATTACCTATACAGCCGATATACTTCAGGAATTTAACACATTTATTTATTAATTGTTGTTGAACGGACAGCTCTACATGTCAAATGTTTCCACTAAAAACATAAATTATTGAACGAAACGACCACCTAGTTTCATTTTATATATTTCTAATGGTCCCACCTGCCATGTAATCGGCATTCTAAAATCAATAAAGGTGACCACAATTATATTAAATAGGCTATCAATTTTGTTTATTTAATGAGGGTAAAATACAATGTTTAAGAAATCATAAATTATTGTCTGATTGAAGCTCAAAATAAAGCACACGTTACTGTGCATATATTTATTTTCTTTCAGTAAGTAAACATTAAATAATTAATACAAGTAATTTCTTCAGTCATAATGTAAATAGTCATACATCATATCATACATGATATGTCACATCAATAGGCGCTTTTATGACCCGTCCCTTAACGTTTTCGGTGCAAAGGTGCCCCCAAACACTAGCTGCGTTACCGAGCTGGATAGCTATGACCATCCTTTGCACCAAAAATGATGGGGGTCGCCAGTCCTTACGCCTATGCGATGAACGATCTCTTTATCTAGGCGCTTAGCTTTTACACCTCAGCTGCCAATGGTCTCTACGGCTATGGGCACAAAACAATATTGTGGCTCCATAGCCGCGTACTTTAAGGGCTCGTACTACCTCACTCACATTGCTTTGCATGATTGTCTGTAATATCAATAATAATGAAATACTCAAGTTGAAATAAAAATGCAGCAAAGTTCAGGACTAACTCTGGTAACTATCTTACTCAAAAATATGATTGCGTTAAATTTTATCTATAGAAAAAAATTGCAAAGTTGCCTCAAAATCACGTCTAATTTACTCGGTATACAGCAGTATTCACCAAATACATTAAAATTAACCTTGAAACTTTTGATTATAATTGCATTATAGATAAGGCAGCCATCATGTATTATTTTTTTTCGAATAACCCTTTAATATATTTTAAAAATGAATATATCCAAAATAGCCAACGCGTTTAGACCATCCGCGTGTGTACCGCCACGCCGCCTGGCCTATGGCGGACCCTTAACCGTTTCCTCTCCGCTGCATCCTCGGCCGCTAGGCTAGTTTCCTGGGTCAAATTAATATTATTTTAATAAGTCCATCAATTAGGTAATCAAAAAATATTGGACAAGATTTTTTTTATCATGTAAGTAATAAATGATAAAAATAAAACGCGTGATAGGCTCGTGACGTCAGTTCTAAAAAGTGTAGCAAACTGCGACGTCACACGGAATTCTATAGAGCTATATCTATTTTTGTTTAATTTACAAAAGATACAATACGTGTGCAATATTTTTTGATTATCTAGCTGACGGAATAATTCAATTTTTTTTAGGTAACTAGCGTTATTCTAGTACTTGCTGCAACACCTCATCATCACAATTGCTCGTTATGGTCATATTAATTTTTTAACAAAAAATTTATAAAATAAATTACCTATATGTGTGTAACGTTTTGATGTGATTTATTAAATGGGCGTCGACATTAGGTGAATGCTTATTAGTAGTAATATTTTTAGCTAGAACAGTTATACCCTTTCCTGTTAAATGAACAATTCTAGTATCCTTATCCTTACTAATGTTATAAATGCGAAAGTGAGATTGTTTGTTTGTTTATTTATTAGTTTGTTACGCTTTCACGCCGTAACTACTGAACTGATCATCATGAAATTTTGCATACAAGTTCTCTGGAGTACGGAGAAGGACATAGGCTACCTTTTATCCTGGGAAAAAGTGCTATTCCCGAGGGATCGACATTGACGCGGACGGAGCCGAGTATTTCTATATAGTCGTACATATTCAGGATTTCAAATTCCTCGATGGGATGAGAAATCGATCTAGGCATATGTAACTTTCTCGAACGGAGGTTGGTCACCCACGTACTATATCCTTGTTAATTACAGTCTATGTTACCCGCTAAAAATAAAGCCTCTCAAGGTGGGAGAATTTTAAAATGCGTAATGTAATTTTGAGTTTATCCATTATAGACAAACAAACAAGTTAAAGTTGTTTGTAGTATTTTAGATTAATATTATAGTGTAAAAGATATTTTATTTACAGTAACAGAAATCCACCTATAAATTCTCGAATCTTGCATCAGAGATTATACTAACTTCGTAAATACACTGAGTACAAAACTACAAAGAGTTTTTATGGCTCGCTCCATTTTGGGCAAAGATAAAGAGTAGCTTCTTGCATTTCATGCATGCGCATAGTACCTTGTTGGTTTGCGTGACCAACATTCTTATATTTCTTTGTTTATGTTTTTTATGGACGTGGCATGTGGATCATTACCTTAAATAATAGCCGGTAGCCACCTGTGCCGGGTGATCAGTTAATGTTATTGTTTGTAATGTAATTTATATATCAAATCTAAAACCATTGTCGATATTTATCTTTGTCTCATTATATTTTTAGCACTATCTATATTTTTCGGTAAAACGTTGGAGCTGTCTATAGTGCAAATTTAATCGATCTTCATTTTATTGTCCCATGGTAAAGTTATATTTCAGTTCATTAATTCACTTGCAGATAATTGAGGCTCAAGTATCTCTTCTAAGTAACGTTACAAAAAAATTAAACCAAATCTTCTACAACTAAAAACTAATATATAAACTAGGTACAGGGTTGCAGGATGTTTGTTTGTTTAGTTTTAGGTGTTTGTTTTTTTATGGCTTATTTTCGTTTGTTTGCTTTCTTTTGGTCGTAGGATGATACTAGTTTTGTCAAACTTTACTAAATACATACATTGATTGCGTTTACAGGAAGAACTCAGGACCATTAAAGGTAAAAGCCTTTTAAAAAAAAAGCGTTTAGCGTATTAAAAGACAAACAAATATTCACAGGACTCTCCATAAATCAAGTACGACGACCCGGATGTAGTCAATTAAAAAAAAACTATTGTGTATTTATCGCCCTAATTAACGCATTGGAAATTGCTCCCAGCGGCCGACACAGGTGGTCGCATACTAGCACAGTGACCCCGATCCGCCCGCAGCGGGGCGCCACTAACCCTTTGCTTCTTGATAACATCTCATCTTTTCCCTTTGCGAGAAAATAAAGGGGTATGGCAGCTAATGAATCTAAATGTATGTATTTAAGAGTTGTTTGGCGTATCTGAACACTTTGTTAATGGAGAGAGTGAGATGTTATCCATCAGTAAGTACTGGGTACTTACAAAAGATTTTAGTTAAAAAACTTAAACATTTAGAAAAATGCCCAAAAGAAACTGAAGTTACCACAGAGTAACACTGAATATTTGTCTGACATCAAACTCACATTACCTTTATTAAGTATCGTACGTATAATGTTATCCAGGTAGAGTACGGTTGCTTTAACAAGGTTCATGGTATGTATTAATTTATTCTAAATGGCAGTATAGCTTTGGTAAGAGTCATAGCTCTACAGCTGTCAGAACCACTAGTTTATAATAGATAAATTTCACCTACAGAAAACTACATTATAAGCGGAATAATCCAAATACATATATGTGCATAAAGCCGCGAAAAAAGCTGGAAGTCAATATTCTAATTGTATGGTGGCTTACCAACAGAATTGCCAACCACTTACCAACAGAATAGAATGGCAATAGAAGCGATCTCGTTATAATATGGTTGAACGTAATGATCAAAGTGATAATCGAGGTTTAGCCCTCATAGAAATTCATCAATATGAGTCAGGTGTAGAGAAACCTCATAAACTTTGAAAATCGTGCAGCTCCGATCAGATTTATCATTAACAATAGCAATAATAAACCTCCGGACTGTAAAAGTTCGTTGAACACTTTTAAATACAAAGAAAATAAATTGAACATTCTCCATACTGGCAATGAATTCTTCTGTTTGTGGTCGAAATCATAAGTAAGAAGGCAGTTTTAATTCTTTGTAACTAACTACTACCTAGCTGGTATTGTTTTGACGTACGAGTCGTATGTATATTTGAAGTTATAAGAACATGGTTTTCCAATGAAATTAAAAAGTAACTGGACGTTAACCAATAAGATATAAAATAATTGGCGTAGAGTTTGGCTCTTTTGGAAAAACAAGAACATGATATTTACGTACTATACTGACGTCTAATAGTCCAGGATGCCCAGATTACCTACATGAAGTCGTCGAGTTAATAAAACACAATGTCAGGGTGAAATAGGTATGAAGGTCAATTACCGTTTCATATCACTAATTTATGTAAACTCAGACAGATCAATAAGGATTCTTATTATCTGTATAGTAAGCTACATAAGAACCAACCGGTTAATAACCAGACGTATGGATAAGGATGCTACTTTCTGTTCGTGAAGATTTCTATTTTCACTGTTATTTAATGGTTACGTAGGTATTTATTAGTAACAAAAAGTTATAACATATTCATTGCTGTCGTAAGTGAGAACGTCTTTATGTATTTATTAAAATATATGCTGTCAACACGCCTGAATTTGTACTTAAAAGCGTTTTAATTTTTGACTAGCTCCGTGGCGCGGCGGTCAACACGTCTGCCTGCGACTCGGAGTGACCGGGTTCGATCCCCGGCCGGGTCAAGATGGAAAATGATCTTTTTCAGATTGGCCTGGGTCTTGGATGTGTATCTATATATGTATTTGTTATAAAATATATTATCGTTGAGTTAGTATCCCATAACATAAGTCTCGAACTTACTTTGGGGCTAGCTCAATCTGTGTGATTTGTCCTTATTTATTTATTTAATTTAAAACATTCTGAAAACCTGTGCTGTTACTGTCAAGGCAGAGTCGTGTAGTGAAATGGTTTCGAGTATTCTGGCGTTAGTAACGCCTTAGTACGAAATACATACCCGTGATACGATAATGACTAAGATGACTCTAAATTATTAAAATAAAATGTCAAGAATGTGCATTTACATTATTAAATGTGGATTAGTATATTTTTATTCAAATAAACTTGCGTATATAACACGCTTTTGAGTTCGTTTTGGAACATGAATTGGCTGGTAAACCGTCTGACATCGTCAATATTGCCATACTTATACCTTGAAAAAAAGTAAATATGAATATTCTCAGAACCACCAAGTACTAACACGAGTGAAGTCTGCACACAGTAATTACTTTCAAAAAGAAAGTCTTTATGTACTTTACCGGCCATTAGTTAGGGCCAAGGACCTTTGAAAAGCTCGAGTTACCCGGGATTCCTTTACAAAAGGCCTAGTGACGGCCTTAGCCAGTACGACGCTCAGGGCGGGTCAATGTCATCATTAAATAAGTTTTAATGATGTCATTTGGCGAGAAATGCAAAGTTATTTTATACAAAACAACAAAGAACAACTATAGAAAAAAATCAAACATTAGGTTGTATATATCCAGAATCGTGAAATTATTGAATTTTGGGTCTTAGGTAACTTACTTAATCTCATTTTATGGCATAACTTTTTAAAAAATATATTTTTTTTCAGTTTGACCTGGGTCTGGATGTTTATATGTATACGTTATAGAAATATAGTATCGTTGAGTTAGTACCTATCCCATAAATTCTATAGCAGAAGTCTCGAACTTACTTGGGGCTAGCTCAATCTGTGTGATTTGTTAGGACAGACATTTTTTAAATGATTGATTATTTGTCTCTAGTACAACTGGCCATGATTTTTTGATAGGAAATCAGAATTTATATTTTCATTATTTATCAAAATAGCTCGTATGTTTACTACGTTGCTGCGCGAGTTTACGAGGCCCCTGCAATACGTGAGGCCCCGGGCGTCTGCCTTCCTAAGGCCGCTACTACAAAAAGCTCATCGTGAGGGTCACCGGTCTACTGCTTGACCTATAATTAACTCATTGTTATGGCGTATGGGACTTACGTAACTGCATCGAACGTTTCTTTTATTGTATGAGCTTCCTTTCCGTTGGTTTCTTGGAGCACTTACCTGAAACAGAACAAAATGGTATTTTTATAAGTGTTTCTTGTATTACAATGCTATTCTGATATACTTATTAAATTAAGAAATAAAATATGGTAAAAATATTCCATGCGGGTGGGATTTGAACCAACAACCTTGGGTGCTTAGGACCTTAGGTGAAGCCACAGAATAAGTACCATGATGAAGCGCGGTAGCTAAGACGGCAGAGCACAGGTCGTATCGTATAAGATCACAAGAATTTTTTCACCATAGTCTTTTTTTCTAATTTAATAAGAGAGAACAAAATGGTATTGGACTGATGTTAAGATTATACAAAACATGTTTCAAATATAACTGATATCTATCTAGAAATGTGTATTTTAAGAAAGAGCACTTTTAATTTGATATCGATTCATTTTAGCAAACACATTATATTTGCTCGAAACCAAAAATAACATTACATAACTTTAAGTAACTGGGCTCAGAAATATACTATCTAATTTCCGATAAGTTTTCTCCACTTAGGATCAACTGATTTACTGAAAATACTGAGATTTCATCAGTCAACCCTAGAATACTCATTGAGCTAAAATATTAGTTACGTCACTAACATAAGTTACAAGTTCTTTTAAAGAAAAATAAAAACACGCCTACCCAGTCAAATTCATGGCCTATGTCACTCGGCAAGTAAGTAAGTGACTCGGTAAGTAAGTGTAAGGATTCTAACAATGCCTTATTTCTTACAAGCAATGCTAAATTAGTTTGGATTTGAAAGGTGAATTATTGGCCATGTGTCAATTAGGGAAAACAAAAAGATAGTGACTATACAAAAGTGCATGGGTATCTTGATTTTGTTAATGCAGCCAAAAAAAGTTGTCGGTTTCATTTTAAAGTGGAAGATAAGACAGTGTAATCATTAATGTAATAATTACTTTAGTCTCAGTTTAGCTGAACTTAAGTCATTGGGTCGTATTCCTTTTTTGTCTCTAATTATAACTCTTTTGCTATTAGATCTATATAGTCAAGCATTGAAAAGAGATAGAAACAGATTTGAATTCTCCTCCTCATCTAAGCGTTTTCATGGGTGCACCCTCAGCAGAGATCAAAGCAAGGGATTTTTACTCTTTGGATGTACAGATTTGAATCCTATATGGCCTGGATTGGTAAACTTAGTAGTCCGATGTTCGATATAAATTATAAGTCTTTTCCATATGCTGCATGTATAACAAAAACCTGCCAAGTGCGAGTCGCGCAAGAAGGGTTCCGTACCGTTATCTATAATAACGGCAAAAAAATCATGTCTGTTGTATGGGAGCCTCCTTTTAATATTATTTTTTTTATTTATTTTTTAAAGTGAATATATAATTAAATATTCTGTAAATATTTCAATCGTCAACCCGTTATCAAAATCTAATAAAAATCACGTTTGTTATATGGCCCCCTTAAATATTTATTTCATAACATTTTTTTGTATTTGTTGTTATAGCGGCAACAGACATACATCATCTGTAAAAATTTCATCTGTCTAATTATCACGGTTCATGAAACACAGCCTGGTAACAGACGGACAGATGGACAGCGGAGCGATATTAACAGGGTCCCGTTTTTACCCTTTGGGTACGGAACCCTAAAATCAGTAAAGTATTCTGCATACTAGTGGTATATTCACTTATTTAACATATGAGGTACTTCTGAAGGCGAGTTAAGTCCTAACTGATGTCGGTCGTTATGTTAACGACAGATGCCTTTAGGCAACTTAAATTACTACCACTAATTTTAGCCAATGAGGAAGGTATGCAAAACGATAGAACATAATAAAATTGGCTATGTGTGAGTCGCATTAGCACACATACTAAGAGTTCCGTAGCAATATTTAACTATCTACTAAAAACACGTTTCATGTATGGGGCTTTGTTATATATAACCTCTCTTAATTGGTAAATCAAACTCTTTCGAGTACGATACAAACACTATAATTCTTATTTATCTGTGGTTTGACGTCTCAGAAGTAGAATTTGACAGAATCGAGTTAAAACGCTAAAAGAACACCGTTACTTTTATGGAACAGACGGATGGACGGACGGACATCGGATGTTTAGTAAAAGGGTTACCCTTGGCACCCTGTGGGAACGGAACGCTAAAAAAGATTCAATTCATAGCATTATTGTCTCTAAGAAATAGCTATATTAAACGGAGTGTGGGTAAGAAAAGGTAAAATATTCACAGAGATGAATCCATGATGACTCTTTACAACTTTACCTTGGAATCATAATAACGAAATACAAAACGAAACATCTCATGAAAATTTAATCCCTGTTCGGTCAATTTGTATGACAGGTTCCAATCACATTTTGAATTGTTTAAAGGCAGAAAGAAAGAAAATTAATTTATTTGGTAAGTACTTAAATTATCAGGTATTTAATTCAATAGCCTTTGTTCACTGGGTATAATGTAGGATTATAGAGTTGAATTTTTCAAAAATAGATCCAGAATCCAGTTTCGGGGTCTATTCCATGCATACAAACAAGCAATCAAATCTTTCCCCTCTATATCTAATACTAGCTTTCGCCCGCGGCTCCGCCCGCGTCAATGTCGATCCTTCGGGAACAGTACTTTTTCCCGGGATAAAAGGTAGCCTATGTCCTTCTCTGTACTCCAGAGAACTTGTATGCAAAATTTCATGATGATCGGTTCAGTAGTTAGGGCGTGAAAGCGTAACAAACAAACAAACAAACTCACTTTCGCATTTATAATATTATAGTAAGGATTAGTGTAAAAGTGTGGAGATGACAAACACAAAATCTTGCAACAGGTATTGCGCTAATGATCCAAACAAATCTTTTAAAGTCGTAAACAGATTACTCTCTATCTCTATTGAAAACAACAGATTATCTTTTTAATAAGTGGAAAGTTCAGTTACGTCACTAACATTAGCGAAGTCATTTGCATCTCCGGTTTCTGCGCAGCGGTCCACCTGATCAATTGTAGTATCTAAATCTCGTTTCTTCTCCGCGATTCCGATGAGAGTGGATTCAAGTTAAACCGGGTGATTTGCATGTGCCATCTGTATTAGGTTTTGGGTTTAGTGTGTGAAATAACTGTTTGGTTCGGTATTGCGAATGTGAGACTCTGTGGTTGTGGGAAGGGCAAGGTTCTTGTCATTTATCATTTTAATGGCCGTGAAGATGCCATCTTTTTTAGGTTAGATTAAATTAAGATTGATTTATTTTTAGAGAAATATGGACCATAATGAAAATGTGTAGTCATTACGTTTCTAAGATTTCTGCAGTAGATTGTAAGTCCTAGATCTCGGTTAAAATTATATAAAAAAAGACGAAATTATTCAATATAGTGGCCATTAAAATCTTTCTCAACTTTCCGTTAACAACTTGGATGGATATCGTACTTGCATATATGTTATGTCCCCTCTTAGGAATATGTCTCAAAATAAGCTCAAGTAATCTGGATACATTTGCTGTAAACCTGACCGATTTACAAAGCAATGTTTTGAAGTAGTTTTTAATCACATTTCTAATGATAGATGGATGGAAATTGCTTTGCAGAAGCAGACTACAACTTAATAACTTGAAAAGCAAGTAAAGAGTTATCAAGTTAATTAAGTTTTAACTCAGGCGTAAATATTTCTATCTTAGACATAATTACTACAAACATGGTATTACTGTCTAGACTAGAATATATCTTTACTAGGTTTCGCCCGCGGCTCCGCCCGCGTCAATGTCGATCCCTCGGGAATAGTACTTTTTCCCGGGATAAAAGGTAGCCTATGTCCTTCTCCGTCCTCCAGAGAACTTGTATGACAAATTTCCTGATGATCGGTTCAGTAGTGACGGCGTGAAAGCGTAACAAACAAACAAACAAACAAACAAACTCACTTTCGCATTTATAATATTAGTAAGGATTAGTAAGGATAAGGATTAAATAGAAAGGTCTCTTTGGGCTCGTATTTGGTGAATTAAGGTTTCCCCAATTACTTCAAGATTGACACAGTTTGTTTTCAGATTATCTTTGTTTTTGAATTTGCATCAAGAAATGTTTTTTAGTTTAGCTAAATATGTATAGCCGTGTGATATCCGGCAGAGTATAATAAGACTACTCCAAGTCTTCCCGTGAATATTGTAGAAGGCGACTAAGGAAATACAAGCTAAACAAAGCTTATAAACATCTGTGACCTCTCCAACCCGTCTGGCCAGCGTGGAGAGTGTAGGCCAAGTCCTCTGACTGCTCTTGCCAAGTATGGCTCTAGTAGTACAGAGAGGGTCGGGCTCCTGTAGTGGAGACTAAAAAAGACTTGATGATGATGATGATTATGTTTAAAAGTAAATTAATTCCGAAGCTAGAAGTTGTTCGCTCATACTGTATTGTGAAGTGAAAACTTCTTTAGTTGCATTGTACACATTTTGGGATGGGTAAAAAACGTTAGACCTGCGTCAGGACATGTGACCTCATTGAAAATTCGTGACGGACACGTGGCCTGAGACCAAGGCGAGTTTTCACTTCTACCGGCACTCTCGGAGTGCAACCCGTAGTTTTTTTTTAATCCATGAGGGAAGTTTCTCTATTTCAGCTTGGGCATAACATCGTTCGCTGTCCGGTTGTTTACCTCTAAGTCGCATTTATTTCGATACCATTGAAATTTTGTGAGCGGGTTCAATAATTACATAGAGTTTTTTGTCAACTGAGTTTGTAGGAATGTTTCGAAATGGCGGTATTGCCATAAAGGACTTAAGCGCCATTGGGGTCTTTGGTGTATAGGACTATTGTGAGTTCGAATTGTAATGTATACACATATATTGTGCACACTGTCACAATATATGTGTATTGTATACATTACAATTACTATATGAAAACCTCTGTAGGAAATGTAATTGCTTTTTTCCTTCAATCCTATGCAACATCCTAGGACAGGAGTGGTAGTAAGCCGTAAATTGAATAAAAAAAAATATCCTCAGAAAGACTCACTTATACTATTATTTGGCTTATGGCCAAAGCACATTTGGTTCTGGCGACTTTTTATAACATTATAAACAAAGTCTGCAACACGTAGGTATACTCTTCGTTCCGAAATCATCAGCATTCATCATCAAGTCCTTTTTTTAGTCTCATTTTGTTTTAGTCTTGTTCTTTTGTTTTCGTCTTGTTTTTGGCAAATTACTCCAGAACTCCAAAATCTTCACTCATAAATCTACTCATTTATATATACATAATTATTTACGTCTTTTGTAATTGATTTCACTGAGTTTTACGTTTAACGTTTCATGAAAATACATTCATATAGGTATACAAAGTATCACGTTTTTTTACCTTACGGGGTAGACAGAGCCTAGGTTTGTAAGACCTGAACATCATGTTTAGCTTGTTGGCGGTCCATAGGTGAAAAATGGAATCAAAATAATGATGGATTGCTAGCGGCATCGCCTATTGACATGATTCCTCATATACTCATTCGCTCGATGGACTTTTACGAAGTGTGCGGGAAGAAAAGCAGCATTAATGAAAATCGGTTTGATATTCACTTTTCTTGGAACAGAAAGTACAAGACACAAGGTCGCGTTTCAATTTTCCGAAACCAATAATGATATCGAAGTCACGAGCAACTTTCAGCTAATGCTTAACGCCAAGTTTCTAAAAGCAATTCACGACTCGATAATAATGGGAATAATTCGGAACAACCCATTCGCCCTTGAGGTGAATTGTGCGTTATGTAAATCAAAACCTTTATTTACAGAACACCGAAACAGTTAAGATTAAATTTCATAAAAACTGGTAAGCAATTATACAGGAGTTTCGTTGCAAATTAATAATAGATCCTGCAATCTATTATTAAAAATAGATCATATGTAAGATTACTAGTAGTGAAACATTGAATTATTTGTTTTGTAATTAATAATAGCAACTCAGATAACTCCAAACTCCAACATCTTCATCTAGTAGGTCACGAAATCATGACTCATGTGCCAAGTGACCTACATAAGATTATTTAATGATCAAGTTAATATTAAAAGCTACAGATTTGTTTTTATTGTGTTTTTAAAGATGGCGTCTGTTTTGATTAGAATTAATGTTTTATTTTTCCTAAATCTTTATTTGGGTTTTGTGTGCGTAACTAGGCAATTACTGGTGTCAGAGTTTTCTAGCTGCCTAATGGCATCTGAAATTTACCACTGTTAACCATGGATGACAGCCGGAACCAATAGCTTAAAGTTCCTTCCGAAACACGGATATGTTTAATGTAATATTATACAGCGTGTAAATTTACCCTCGACATTCTCTTAAAGGGGTGACTCAGACCATCTATATGAACAACTTTTCCTATGGGACCTATGCTGGGAACGCAAATAAAATTTCAGCATTTCCATACAAAAGAGTTCTGCCGCTCGGCTAGTTTGTATGGGAATGTCAATATTTTTTTTGAGATCCCAGCATTTGTCCCATAGGAAAAGTTGTTCATATTGATGGTCTGAGACACCCCTTTAAGAGAATGTCGAGGGTAAATTTACACGCTGTATATATGATAACGGAAATCTATAAAACCTAGTAATTGTATATAATTCCAAGTAAATGTATAAAATTTCGTAGTCATTGTATTGTTTCAAAGATTTTTTAATGATTTTTTGTGAGAGTGTGGTATATTCCCGGATGAGCCGATCCATTTATACTACTAGCAAAAGTAAATTTGCCGGTAGCCGCGTAAAAGCTTGTCTGATCGCAATACCCTCCTTTCTCCGTTATCCCCACGTACCCATTGACATCTTGAATGTTACTCGTATGTAATACATATCCGATTGCTATTTAGGAAATGTAAACTAATTTAATTTATTTCACACATTTCCGGGCGATTTTAGGAATTTGATACATTCCCTAGGAATTGTCTACAATGACGGATTACAACATATTCTAGCTAGAACGCTAGACTAATTTTACTGATATCAGCTGAGCGGACGAAAGGTTTCTTGAAAAGATATATTTTTTTTCAATCAGATACTATAGGTCTTAAACCTAAAATTTACCAAATGTGCTCATTAGCAGGAACATTTATTCTAATTATTTTAATAAATGCTTATTTTTAGTCATTATAAAAATGTTCAATTGCACCCTTAACCAATTGTACAGCTTTAAAGCCCGAGGTTCGCTATCGATGTTATTTTCGATGATTTGCAACAGTTTACCTTACTTTGGCTTATTTTTATTGACGTAGTTAAATTTAAGATTCCACATGGTCTTTTTTTCATATACTTTGTTAGCATACATTTTTATAAAAAAAATATATAATTATATTACTGATGCATATTCCTTAAAGCTAGACGTACTTACGTATATCAGCTAGGTAGGCTGAATATTTCTAGATAATATGTATTACTTTCAATTTTAAATATCAAAACATGTGTTCAAAAAGTAAGATGTTAACAACAAAATACACAACAATGTTATATATACTATACAATAGATTCCTAAAACAAGCACGCAATAAGTTTGAAGAGCCCTATCGTAAATAGGAGAAAGTTGGTAGTCAGCGCGCCCTGGGCAAATTCCTAGATTGAGCGCGGTTCCTACAGATTTCATTGTTGGCAAAGGATTTGGCTACTCCTTGGCTCAGATTGGAATTAAAAAATGGACAATTCTAATACTGTCTTAGAATGATTTTATTTGTATTTGATAAAAATCGTAAGTAAGGTGTGTATTATTTCTGAATAAACATTAATCATATGGCTACATGTATACACAATTATAATCATAATCCCAACTAATATTATAAATGCGAAAGCGAGTTTGTTTGCTTGTTCTGAAACTGATCATCATGAAATTTTGTGTACAAGTTCTCTGGAGTACGGAGCAGGACGTAGGATACGTTTCATCCCGGAAAAGAGTACAGTTCCCGAGGAAACGACGTTGACGCGAGCGAAGCTGCAGGCGAAAGCTAATATATAATATAACAAAAACTGAAAAAGCCGTGCGGCAAGGCGCCAAGAACGCTGGCTGCATTTCCTCGCTATATAGCAATACTTATGTGCTTCGCAATAAAGTAGTCCGTCTTCTTGTCACGAGCAGTAACAATGAGCCGTCGAGAGCAACGAGCAAGAGCAGCAGCAACAATAACTTATCCATTTTGACCTTAGTTATTTTTTAATCAACCAAAGAGATTGCCCGAATTGCCTGTTATTTCAAAACTAAAAATCTAAATGCTGTTTATAAACGATTAGATTCAATTGAGTTCATGATTTTAGAGCACGCAGTAGCAATGCAATAAATTCAGTAAATACTTATAGATTTCGTCATTAGCCATAATGTTCATAATAATTTATAGGTAAGTTTAACTTGATATATTCGTCTGCCCTTTATTAACGCAATTAATACTAACTAAAAATTTTAATAACGATTCAGAAGAGATGGGGATGACGAAAGGGCCGCCCTTTTTTGCCCTTTTTTCTGTTAGTGGTATATCATAAGCTAAAAATAGATATTAGGTGGAGAATTTATCTATATATTAATTTGGAAAGAAGCATATGAAATAAAGGATAAAATAAGTTTTTCAAGTAAAGGTATGATTACAGCTCATATAAATCTTAGACATCGGGACTGGCTTAAAATATATCTAAATAAAGATATGATTGATGACTTCTTAATAAAGATAGGTTTGATTTGTAGGATTAGATCTTTTTCTAAGTTGTTCTTACGCTGCTGAAAGATTCAACTCTAATAATGCATTCTTTCGGCATGTCTCTTGATACTTTGTGCAAATTCTGATAACGAAATTGTTGTCAGGTGCGCTTTGTATTTCAAATATCCCAAAACTAAGCTTATTAGCCACAAACGGTATACCTAATGAAGTTAAATTATGTCTTATCAGATTTATATCATTATTAGCCTGAACAAGCAATCGGTGATCAAAGAGTGCGCCTGCTAACTGTGGGCTAATTTGAAGTTATGGTATGGTTGTGTTTGTACTCGTAAGTAGCTTTGCGATAGAAACTCAGATTAGAAGTAACCTCATTTTGTTTTTACCTCACTACGGTGCAACGAAAGGAAGGTTATGATTTTCATTGCTATTAATTTTCATATGTTCTTTTATATTGTTCCGTACTGATTTTTTATTACTCTTATTACATAGTATTATGTAACAATAACTAAGTTTATCTTAAGTTTTACAAGTGGTTAAGCCATTGTAAATTAATCTTAATTGTCTGTGGTAGCTTTTTGTCGATGACAACTGTAGTGTGGTCATATGGTGGTCACTACTTTTCTCTCCCATGCAGTTGGGAGAACAGTTTATAATGATTTGAATTGTATCCAAGTAGGTTGTCCCAAAGCCGCTCTTCACTTTCTCCCTAGTTCTTATCTGTCGTTAACTCACATTTGAAACTATCAAATATTAATATTCAATTGACAAATGACGACTAGTTAGTCGTCTTGATTGTTGGCTGAGTATAGGTTTTTTGATGTCACATTAAATTAATTGAATATTTATTTCTCAAACGATAAAAATAGTATAATAGCAAATTAAAGTAATTATTTTGAAGAATACAAAAATGTATACATATAGTATCTTGTAAAATATGTTCTAATCAAAGAAATATATCAAACAATATATCTTGATATACAATATCAATTCTAATATAATAAAAAATATAATATCTTGATATACAATATCAATTCTTGGTTTTGATTACTGTGGTTTTAATTCTAATATTTTCGTGTAAGTTTGATGTGTTCATAAATAAGTACTTAAGAGTAGGGTTTTAGTATTGAAATATTATCTTGTAATTGACTATTATTGTAAAGATGATTGCTAAGTTTTTATAGCTTATTTGCAATAAGACCAAGTTATTTGATAGCTCTTTTCTCAACTCGACTTGTGAACTAATTAAGGACAGTCATATTAAGTATTTTCATATTTTAAATTCGATAGTAACATACATCTCGTCCCAAAATCTACGCAAAATGCAGCCACAATTTGAAACCCTAAAAAGGAATATATAGGAATATCAAACAATAACATCTCAAAATTAATTCTGAAACCAGTGTTGGCCGCTTACACACACGAAATACGACAAGAAGAATGTTAAATTATTGAATTATTTATTTCTGATATTCCGTTAAACGCAATCGTTTCTAAGCGCTAGGTGACCGTTTCCAAAATCTAAAAAAGGGTGCGTTTTTCGACTTGTCGGACGCCGGACAATAGTTTTTCCGTAGCCAAGATGTTCTCACAAAACAACAATGGATCACAAAAGGATGCTGTTATTCACACAGTTAACTCTTTATTATATTATACTGCTTACTGTTAATCCGAGCGTGGTCATCTAACTTTATAGGGTGTACTTTAATTCATATTTTGGGAAGCTTTTTTTATATTTAACGGCTTCACTTGCGACTTGCGATCTTTCGAGTTTTTCAACAACTTATCTGTTAAGATTGAATGGCTCTAGGTGTTTTAATGATGTTACATTAAACATGTATCTACATACATAGTATCACGTCTTTTTCCCTTGCGCGGCAAAACAAAAAAAGGCCGCGTTTAGCAATTTGGTGGGCATTAGGTGAAAAAACAGAATCAAAATAGTGATGTTGCTACCGCATCTTCCGGAATTTTGCCTGTTCCCTCGTTCAGGTTTTACGATTTGCGCAGAAACAGAAGCAGCTGGTACATTCTACGTTTTTTCTTTTCTCGCAGACCAGCACGGAAGAGCGACCAGTATGGAATTAAAAATGTAAATTATTAAATAAAGACCAATGGGCTAACTATGTCTAGTAGCGCATCGATCTGGATTTATTAATTTACAATAGTCACAAAATGGACAACGAAAAGTGTTGGTGAGATGATATCACGAAATCACGAGGCATAAGAGGAAATGGTCTGAGACGACACGATAAATATGGATGTTTGGAAAGAAATGGGAGAGAGCTGTGTTATTTTATTGAGTTTCTAGCGCGAGTAAAAACAACACCCCTTAGATAGTACTATCTAAGATCTAGTTCACAAAGCAAGGTGGCCCGAGACAAGTGTGTAACAATGCTTACAAAGGGACAAAAACCAAAACAACGACATCGTAAACCCACCCTTAAATCTCCTGAGAAAGGTCGTCGACCTTTATTAGTACCCTTAACACCCTTTATTTAAGACTGTGTGTTTGCGGGATGAATATTGGTCAACAGAAAATAACCTGTTTTATAGTGGTGAAAATATTATGTTTCTAGGTATTCATATTTATTGCTTTAACGTACCTTCTAAGTGTTGTACCTTCGTACTTATAATTACGGGTAAAATCGGTCTGGCTGATAAGACAAACCGATAGATTACACCGTCTACCTAAAGGTCTACGCAATAAGGTCTGGTCTATCCAAATCAAACTCATGTACAAGAATTTTGTTGATTACTTCAAATAATAGAAGTGATCAAGTCAAGGTATTAGAAATTCAAGTTTTGAGGGGTCTAATAGTTAAAAAGATGAGATAAAATTCTTCAAAAAAATTATTACAATATTAATAGTAATGTTGCTTTGTCTATCTGTAAGTCTGTTGCCACTTCAAGTTTCAAATATTAAACAAATTGCGATGAAATTTGATATGGAAGTAGTTTGAGGCCCGGGGAAGGACATAAGATAAGATACTTTTCATCATTCATCAACAGGGGCGGAGCAGCGGGAAAAACTAGTATTATCTATATCTATACCTAAATATTTTGTTTTTTCATTTATTTATTTTTAGTTTTGGACATTATTATTGATATACCTTATTGATTTGAATAATCGTTAATAAATGAGTTCCAGCCAAACAAAACAGTCACTAAAAAGAGCTCACAAAATGCAACCATTATGCAATAGGAGCCACAATACTTATTACCTAACACTGACCCCATAACGACATTCTTTCCCTTTCTTCTCACACAATTCATACAAAAGATGAAATGGACGGCGTTAAACGAGATAGCCTCATCACAATAGCTTAGAATTCTTTGTGGCTCCTCAATACGTCTTTAAAGGGCTTTAACTTAGTTGTGACTTATGTCTTGGCCGTGTAAGTAATGATTTTCATTTGTCATTTGAGGACATTATTGATGTTCTGTAGGACCTCGAAGTTATGCGTGACTAAGAGTATTGGGTACTAAGAGGATTGAGTAGAATAGTATATTGATTTGTGGATCCACATATTTCGATCATTTTAACATCACCTCAATAAATTTATATGATACCACCGGCTTTGGCTAGCTCCGTGGCGCAGCGGCCAACACGCCAGCCTGCGACACGAGTGTGCCCGGGTTCGATTCCCGGCAGGTCAAGATGGAAAGTGATCTTTTTCAGATTGGCCTGGGTCTTGGATGTGTATCTATATATGTATTTGTTATATAATATACTATCGTTGAGTTAGTATCCCATAACACACGTCTCGAACTTACTTTTGGGCTAGCTCAATCTGTGTGATTTGTCCGTATATATTTATTTATTTATTATTTTTATTTTATTATTACCTTACCTACATACTTAAGTAATGTTTTTACTGTCATAAACGTTAAGGTCAAACGTTTATGACAGTAAAAAACATTACTTGTTGTAATTAACCTTAAATTGTACAAATAAATAAACTATCTTTACATTAATTGCTTCATTATAATCTGTGTTATTTCATTGAGTTTCTAGCGCGAGTAAAAACAACACCCCATACTATCATACATTATATAGATTATACATTGATTTGTGGATTCCACATATTTCTATAATTTTTAAATCCCTTCGATAAATTTATATTATACCTTACTTGTTGAGAAGTGAAATATGACAATAAATAAGTGTTCAAAGAAACCTATATTGAATAAACGTTTTGAATTGAATTGAATTGAATTACCTATGTAGGTTGTATTTGAGTAATGTTATTTTATTGTCATAAACGTTTGACCTATATGCAGTAAAGGTTAATGATATAGAAGAAAACAGGGAGCGATTAACTTTTTGAAGCGAGTTATTAACGCCTGTTATAGAAGCTTAAAGCTACAAACATCTAACATTTTACATGTTGATCAGTTATTTGGCTTCATATAATTAGCCTAACCAACTCTTACCTATAGCCTAACTCTCTAACATCGGAGATGGTTTGAAGGTAGAAGCCTCTCAGTGATATTCAAAGTGGGGAATTCGATTTTCTTCCAAAAAACCTATAGTTAGTTACTTGGGTTAATGTAAAGATTCCAATGATACATCCCTATTCAAGCATTAAGGAGTTATGGCTTAACTCGCAAACTACAAAGATACTCACATAATTAAAAAAAACAATACACTCCTTTTTTTGGCAGTTATGAAAAAAAGCATTTTCCTTAAAACGATGATTGGTCATTAAAAAGAAAAAAAAGATAACTAACAATATTATGCATTACTCAACAGTTAATTAATGACTATCGTCAAAAATGTTCTCATGGATGTAAACACTTGAGCGTCACTCGCTTGATCACTTCAGCGATAGCACTTATCGGACAAGTGGCTACGTACACAAAGCTTGATCAAGCGCCCTGCCACATTGAACACAAAAACTCGATGCTTTGGGAAATATTCCCTTCATTGTTTCTCAGGAATTTGAACACAAATCATAATTAACTAACCTCTACCGATGGCTTTGCTAGTTTTTGTTGCTTCGATAGTTGTTCCTTTTATGATTATTTATCCCTCGCGGGAAGTATAAGGATTTTGCCTGTCTTTTGTTCTCAGGATGTGCAAAATATCATCAATTGCTAGCTATGTTTCAACTTTAACAATAAACAAACAGACAAATACGCTTTCAAAAAATGCATGCAGACTGCTTTGTTCAAGTTGTCAAAAAAAGAAAATCATAGGACAACATTTATAACAAATGTTATACTTTAACTTTTACTTTCTGAGAAAAGTAGAATACTGGTAAATTAAACTCAGGAAGGAAACTTACATTTGTATTGAAATTTATTTCTCCTAACAAACACCAAGATTATAACAATTATTCTCATTATTTCGTGTCAAAAACTGTTCTCAAAAGATTCTCTATCACAATAGCGTATGAGTATAATTAGAAAACCCGACGATTTGATGTATACTGATAAGGTATCGGATTACACTGACCACCGTTGCTTTGAGTAGGTAGGGATTGTCCAAATTAAATAGGGTCCATTCATATATACGGAGGGAGAGCAAAGCTAGCGCTTTTCGAGAACGATGTGTATAAAAGCTAGCGTGTTCTCTTCACCTCTCTCGCAAATAGATATGATCGAGTCGAGAGGAGCTGAGAGGTTTATTCCGGCTTCTCCATTTGCCACTAATAAGATATCATCCCATGGACAATAGCTTTTGTTCTGCTCAATTACCTCTACCTCTCTTAATTTTCCCTATCCGTCGCTATACTTTTACAAGAGCAAACTCTGTCTAAGGTTTTACATGAATTAAAATTATAACTATAAATAATAGGTTACCTAATTGCGAGGTTTAAAAAAATTCCATAAAACTTTTTGTTCCAAGGAGATTTGAAGTGTCATGCAATGAAATGTGCAAATTATAAAAATGCATTTGTTGTCAACTTTGCCATAATCTACGACCTGAGTGATCGGACCTTTACTTTCTACGATTGTCCAGAAATGAATGAGAATTAGGGTTCACCCTTATTGTTGTAAAGCTATGCAAGCGCATGCATTACAATATATTAAAATAGGGATTACAAGGGATTTGCACTCGAAGCTTCAAATGTACGAATGTGTAGATTTGCAATATTAATGAGATTAGGTAGTTAAAATCATATAAAGCGCCTACTTTGAAAGGTTTAAAGTATATCAGGTACAGGATACATCGAAAAAATACGTCATCATTTTCGAATGCAATATTATTCATGCATCAAATATGCTAATGTCTGAATATCGTGAGTGTCAAATTATTTTTTTGAATTATAAAATATGAAACTAAACTATTTTAGATCATTGCGTTTTATTTATTATCTAGGGGTTACTCTCTATATTAGCAACCGAATACAATTATGTGCCTGTTACATTTAAATATAATATAAAAATTAGAACTGCTATTTATTTAAAATTTGGTCTGGATTTTATTACTTTATCAATTAAAATAGCAGCTCGCACCGGTGTCCGGTTAAACTAAGATGAAGAACGATCTTTTTTCAGATTAACCTGGGTCTTGGATCCATAATGATGTATATCTACTATAAAATATAATATCTTTGAGTTGGTATCCCACGACACAAGTTCACAACGTACTGTGGGGCTAGTCTAAACTATGTGATTTGTCTCTGTAATATTTATTCATTTTAATATAGTCACAGCAGCCTTTTTTTTTCACCCTTACACCTGTAAAATGCAAAATTTAATGATGGACGGTTTAGTAGTCCTCACGGAAGGGTCAGTTGAGTACTCCTTATAGAAGGGTCGGTTAAGTAGTCCTCACCTCAGAAAGCGTAACAAAAAACATAGCTACTTTCTTTCACAATAACAATATAAGTTTAGAGATACTGATTTAAATCATCATCATTGATGATGATGGTAAGGTCCTTTTTAGTCTCCACTACAGAAGCACGACCCTCTCTGTACTACTAGAGCCATACTTAGACATAGCAGCCAAAGGACTTGGCCTACACTCTCCACGCTGGCCAGACGGGTGGGAGAGATTAAAATCAAAGTTTACAAAATTTCCTTTTTTATTAATTTAATATAAATATATTTTTTTATACAAAATTGGATTATCCATACTTCCATACCAATATGTACCTATTATAAATGCGAAAGTACCTTTGTCTGTCTGTCTTCTTTTTACGCTTCAACCATTGAATCAATTTGGTTGAAATTTGGTATGGAGGTAGTTTGAGGCAAGGGGCAGTACATAGTATACCTTTCATACCGGGAAATTCTACCGCTCCCGAGGGATCAACACTAACGCGGGTGGAGCCGCAGGCAAAAGCTAGTACATGATAAAACGAAGTTCTATTTCTCATGAAAGCAAATGGACAAATGCACAAACAAAAACTTGTTATTCGCTAAGTCGTTTTAACTTTAAGGCTTCCATCAAAAAGTTTAAGCAATGAATTAAAAACCCAACGCACGTATTTGTATGTTTAATTTAAGATTTTGAAATAATTTACATAATCAGAGCAAGCAACCGTGAAAACATTGTGAAGAGTTTTGGGGTGCGTTAAATAAATTCTAAAAGGGTTTGTTCATGAATACATGATTTATAGTCCTAAATACAATCGCATAAGGTTGAAAATTTATGTAGAATCGTATGTGAAAGATTTTGATAGTATCAGCGGTCAACGAACTGATCGACAGTTGCGATTAGAGCTTTGAGGTGTTAATTTATGTCCCTTATGAAATAGAATTGACGTTTCAATAGTTTAACGTATAACTTAATAATATAATTTGTTGTTTATCTTTACAAATAATTAATTTTGATTTAGCTGTATATAAAACTAGCTGTTGCCCGTGACTTCGTCCGCGGCAATTTCTGTTTTAGATATTAGACATATACTGTCGCGGACATTTTTTAGTTCGTTTAAAGAGGAATAAATAATTCTTTAATACACATTTTTTGGGTAACTTGAACCGTTTACGCATCGCACGCATCGGATGTCCTCAACTATGAATAATTTCCCCCCGTTTTCAAATTATTTTTTATTGATGCTCCATTCCCATTGGTCGCAGCGTGATGCTTTATAGCCTAAAGCCTTCCTCAATAAATGTACTATCCAACGCAAAAAGAATTTTCCAATTTGAACCAGTATTTTCTGAGATGAGCGCGTTTAAACAAAGAAACAAACTCTTTAGCTTTATAATATTAGTATAGATAGTATTGTCATCTTCCCTTGCGGGGTGGAAAGAGCCTAGGTCTTAAAATGTAAAAGCCACGTTTAGCATGTTGGTGGATGTTAGGTAGAAAACGGAATCTAAATAGTAATGGGTTGCTAGCCGCATTACCTACTAACATGATTCCTCGGATTTCAGCTATAATTAAAACATCCAATTATGTTTAGATATTCAGAAATTAAAGTGAAGTAAATGAGCTCAAATAATTTCATATAGGGATACACATATGAACCCTAAAAATCATGTAAAAACGCACGTCTAGCGCTAGTACGTTAAGAAAAACGCAGATAAATTGTCTTTACTAAAATATGTTACTTACTTTTCTAAAATTACTTAAATTCGATTTAAATGATATAGCTTATATTCCAATGAAGTTGTTCACACGATTTTAATCGAACTTCACACGGTTCATTCATTTGATATTCAACTATAGTAAAAAGATCATGTACCTATACGTTTACTAGCTATTCGTTAGATTAAAGCTATAAAAATATGCTTTCGAATTAGTTAAATAGGTCCTGTTAAGTAAAGCGCAAATATTTAAAGGGGTGGCATCCATAGGTCAGAGAAATAATTTAGTAGCAAATTTTAAGAAATCGTAATACAAGTTTTTAATTCAACTTTTTCATAAAATTTTTTTTTTTTATGTACCAAAATCGATAAATCATATGATTGTCCACATCAGTGACGTAGTATCCATAGTAGGTAAAAGTAAAAATAAGCCACGAAAGTGTCTTTATGTATACAGGGTGTTTTTCGAGCTCCGTGGCGCAGTGGTCAACACGCCAGCCTGCGACACGAGAGTGCCCGGTTCGATCTCCGGTCAGGTCATGATGGAAAACGATCTTTTTCAGATTGACCTGGATCTTGGATGTTTATGTATATAAGTACCTATCTATTATTAAATAAAGTATCGTTGAGTTAGTATCCTACAACGACACAAGTTCACAACTTACTGTGGGGCTAGCTCAATTTGTGTGATATGTCCCTATACATATATATATATATATATTTTTTTTAATACCAGGATGTAATTTTTATTTTTAATTTGCTTCCAAAGCATTTTTCTAGCTAATAGGTGGCGGCCCTTTAAATATTTAAGCTTAATTTGAATGGATCTTATAAAAGTAAGTCCTAAAACAGCATTGCAAAAAACCTTGTCTATTCACAAGGTAATAAAAATAATGTGAAAAATGCGAAGGCAATAAAAACGGCAATAATTTCTCTATAGGTACTGCAGTAGGCTCAAATTGTAAGGACGACATTTTTATAGAGCGATAAAATACGCTCACACGTTCTGCTTAAATGAAGGTAGTCGATCATGAAGCTCTATTTGATTGCAGATCATAAATCTGTCGTTTTTGAAGCTAAAGTTGCCTGTAAATTACAATATTGTGACAATACAATATTGTATAAGAAAAAAACATTTAGTTAGTTGTGTTGATTGCCAAAGACCAATATGAAGAAAAGTGGCAATACGGGAGTGTGGTGCCGGCAGAAGTAAAAAGTTGAACAATTACGATATACTGAGGTGTCGGTGTCAAGAGTTCAATGATTTTTCCCCATCTCAAAAAATGCCTAAGACGTACAGGAATTTTTACTTCAAAAAATAATATGGAACATGATCTGTGCTAACATACCCTAATTACCACGACTGAGAATGCAACCGGGACAACCCATGCAGAGAGGATGCTTTTAAAAAGTCAAAGATTTTAATTCAAAATTGGATACATGTATCTCTTTTTGAACGTCATATTTATATTTCTTATATATGTTTAATATATGCAAATTTGCAATACTACTAGCGTTTCGGAACGACCACTAGTGAGAAGAATACACCGAAAGAAACTCAATCCAGACTTGGATCCTACGTGCTTTAACTCTTTGATTGACATTGGACGGCTATGGCTATTATAAAAATAACACTTATAACCCGAATTAAAGAACATATTGCTGACATGAAGAATACAACCAAGTCTGCAGTCTGTGAACATGCCTTAGACAAACCTAACCACTACATGCGTTTTGATAATCCTCCAGTCCTTGCAAAAGAAAACATTCGAAGAATGCTTCGTGAGGCTATTGAAATTAAAAAACATCTAATTTCAATAGAGAGGATGGTTGGCAGTTACCACCAGCTTGGGATCCGGTCATCAATTTAATAAAATCTCTAGCTCCTCATAAGACTACAAGAGCTTGAGACACCGTGAGCCAATACCATAGTGTATATATTCTTTGCCAATACTGCGTACATCCGGAACGTTATCAATAAATATTGTAGGCGGTAGTTTTGTATAGTTCTTATAACACAAAGACAAATGTCAAGTTAGTCTACCTGCGACCATGAAAACTGTGAAGTTTTCGAAACGTTAGGTGTAAAAATAATGTAATATACGCGATAATACCGTATTAAAGTGTATTTATTTAAATGTTAAATACAAATTAAATTAGATATTTCGCATAAAAACCGACTTCAACTACTATTCCCGAGAGATCGACATTAACGCGGGCGGAGCCGTGGCCGAAAGCTAGTTACTCATATATTTTTTATACGTTGTGTACACTATGATATTTTAATTACAATCTTATACAGAAAAGGCCAATTCCTATATTTTGTTTACCTTTGCATAATAATAAAGTAAAAGAATTGTATAACATAAATATTGTAAAACATAAAACTAAGGAAATTTATAGTACGTATTCCAAACTTTCGCAAATTCAAGGGCGAACCCAAAAGACAAATAGATGAAATAAATTTCAGTCAATCGCTGGATCTAAGAGCACCTTATTCAGTTCAAGGTGAGCGAATCATTAGTCAATAAATCACGCGAACTCAATGGAACTGAGGATCAATATCAAACTCTGATAATGTATAATACATAATCTGACTAGCTCCGTGGCGCAGCGGTCAACACGCCTTCCTGCGACACGGAGTGACCGGGTTCGATCCCCGGCCAGGTCAAGATGGAAAATGATCTTTTTCAGATTGGCCTGGGTCTTGGATGTGTATCTATATATGTATTTGTTATAAAATATAGTATCGTTGAGTTAGTATCCCATAACACAAGTCTCGAACTTACTTTGGGGCTAGCTCAATCTGTGTGATTTGTCCGTATATATTTATTTTATTTATTTATTTATAATCTTTCATATAAAAAACCTACTTCAAACATACTACTGATCTGGTTACGTTGTATTGTAAAAAAAAAGAATAATATGAATCGGTTCATAAATAATGGAGTTATGAGGCAACAAACATAAAAAAAACATACAACCGAATTGATGACCTCCTCATTTTTTTTTAAGTCGGTTAAAAATCAAAAATGTTACCAAAGCTAAGAAGGCTACTCGTTCAGAAGTTTTATTATTTTTAAGGACCATATTATTAGAAAATAAAAAATATGTGTGGCCATGGCCAATGTGGCCGAGTTGTCTGATCACTTGAACCAATCAAGTGCAACAAACCAAATGAGCTACGCTACGAGTATGTAAATAAAATCCTGTAACTGTCGAATCTAAAATTTCATATAATTTTTTTGCTAAATCCATACTCAGTGTGTTATACATATAAAACCCCACATTTTGATGATGCAAACTTGAATAGTTTTCAATATAGCGGCATTGGGCTGGGCATGTGTGTCAAAGGATATCAAATCGATGCCCAGGTCACCTTGTACTGGATAGACGCAGGCGGTAGATAGGATCAGTGGAGGAAGGAGGGGCGGATCTTCGCCCAGTAGTGGAACATAACACCAAGCTAAAAAAATGGTCTTCTTTATAATGAAGGCTAAGTTGGAAAATGTTCCTAACATAATACAACCAATAGCCGACCACGACTAGAAGGCTAGTTGGCAATACTAACCCCTGTAGTTCAATTTGTAACTATGTAATGTGTCCAGATGGCCTCTCTTTAGTCCCGTGGAAAATGGGAAAATGTCTTGTGTGGGACGCCACATGTGTTGACACGTTGGTGCCCTCGCATCTATCCTCCACGTCCTGTCACGGTGGGGCGGCTGCTCTAGCGGCAGAGTCAGGGAAAAAACGCAAGTACATGGGTCTGGCAGCCAATCATATTTTCTTGCCTTTCGCGGTGGAAACGATGGGCCCTTGGGGTCCGGAGGCAAAATTGTTCTTAAAGGACATCACATCGCGTCTCATCGAGGCAACGGGAGACCTAAGAGCTGGCAGTTATTTTGCTCAGCGGATAAGTCTTGCGATTCAACGGGGAAACACTGCCAGTATTCTGGGAACGTTGCCTCGATGTGAGGCGTTGGAAGATTTTTTCTATATTTAAGATAAAAGAAATTTGTATGTGTAAATTGTGCTGTTTTTGAAAATAAAAATTCTAGTACGACTAAGCATCTGACATTCCATCCAGTATTGTAACTTGATAAACACAAGTCAAACAAAGCAGCGGCTTAACGCAAATATTAGCCGACCAAATAAAAAACACCGCTAAGCAAAGTGATCCAATTCTGCACGCAGCTTTTGCAAACCATCAAAAAACACCAATAAATCCACATAACAAGGGGATATCCATTGTAACAAGAGCGCTCCACTTCAAATTGCACATTCATTGTCCTATCACGTTTTTTGCTATGATATAAAAACAAACTTTTTGTTTGTCTATCTTTAGCAAACTTGTTTCGCGGATGGAGTATCAACTTTCATATTTTTTACTTGGACTTGAATATCAGCTAACAATAGTTTGATAATTTAGGCAGGTCATTAACGTAATTTAAACATTAAATGTAAAAAAACTATAAAATATCAAATGAACTGTCGTAATTTTCAAAAAATTATTTAATAAATGATTGAAACAGTAACGAGAAATAATCTTTCATATAAAAACCGACTTCAATCAAACTACTGAACCGATTGAAAAAATATTTTTTAGAATCGGTTCATAAATGACGTTTGAGGTAACAAACATAAAAAAATACAAGCGAATTGATCATCATCATCATCGTCAGCTTTCCACGACCCACTGCTGGGTATAAGTCTCTTTTTGTCTGCGCTACTCTTCTCTATCATTAGCCTTCGCAATCCAGTTCTTTTTAAGTAGGTTGAAAATGGACACATGCCCGAATTTGGCCAAAGGTTGCTGGCAGTAGTTGGAAAAGAAAAGCTCAAGACCAAGCTCAGTGGCGTAACATGGGAGAGACCTATGTCCAGCAGTGGACGAGTATAGGTTGATGAAAGATTTTACACCTTAAAACAACGGTTTGCAAGCCCGGGAATGCCAGCAGAAGTGAAAACTCCGCGCGGTAGAAAGAGAGGGGGGTATTACTTCTTCTCCTACGCCGCGCCGGCCGGCGGTGTCAGATCACGTATCCGTCTTACGAATTTTCGATCAGGTCACGTGTCCTGATGCGAGTTTAACATTTTTTACCCATCCCAAAGTTTTCACTTAAAAAAATGTAATCCCGTACGAAGCTCGCCTAGGTACTTGTAAAAACAAAACAGACACCAGCAGATTCTGACCAGTATCCGGTATCACCTAAAGAGATATTATGTCATCAATAATACCGACACCATTCGTAGCTGATCAGCGATGGGAACACTCAACAGATGGTGTGTCTAAGTGGACTGTTATCAAGTTAATGACTATTTTATCGAGCTTTTCGGCCGTAATTGATTTTGACAGTAATGGCCAATTAGTTACCTATCGATTTCCGATGAGATAACCGAAACAAATGATGATGCCGCATGAAACTATAATGTCAGCTGTGCCCTCCACAATACCATATTCAATTCTTTATAAATATTTAAAAAATATAAACAAAATCTCTAAATATTAAAAACAAAAACCTTTAAAAAGGTAACTATCTTACGGGGACAAAGAAACCGTAAATAATTTTTGTCTCATAATTTTAAAGAACAACCAATTTACTACGTGAATTGCCTATATGTAGCAGTTTTATAAGGATTCAAACACAAAGGGTAAGAATGGGACGCTATTACTAAGCCTCCGCTGTCCGTCCGTCCATTCGTCTGTCACAGTCACAGCGCTGTATCTATATTGAACGTTATTAGGTAGACAATTGAAATTTTCATAGAATTTGTATATCTGTTCCCAATACAACAAAAATTATCAGATAGTAGATAAAAAATGAAATTATTAGAACAATGTGTCTATGCAAGAAAGGGTCTGTTCATCCCCATAAATGAGGTCACATGGAAGAGGGTTCATTGTGTGTGTATGTAATGTATTTTATCATGCGAAACTTATACATCAGGGTCAACAGGGTCCATACTTTTGTATGGACCCTGTTGGTATAACGTGGTTGTTGTAGTTGATTATTTGTACTGTCATGTGGAACCCTTATTAGTTACTTATCTGCCTCCGTGGTCCAGTGGATAAGGCGTTTGCCTGTAGACCCGGCGGTCGTGGGTTCGATTCCCACGGGAAGCATACTTTGTTTAGTTGTTTCCAGTTTGGTTAGGACATTGCAATCTGGAATCACCTGATTGTCTGATAATAAAGATGATTCCGTGCTTCGGAAGGCACGTTAAGCCATTGGTCCCGACTGCCATCTGGTAGTCGTTGAAGGTACCACGTCAGAGGCCGAGGGGCGGTTCCGAAGAACTTGGACACCGTCGATTGACCATGTCACCTACACGAAATGATGATGATGATAAGTATGTGTCTGTGAACCCGACTCGAACTTGGCCAGTTTTTCTGAGTTTGATCACCCATATAATAATAAGGGTATTTTCTTTGTAAAAGAAATTACTTATACAATATAAATTACTTATACTTTAACTTTATCTGTACACGTAATTCGTCTTATTATAAAACGCGGACTAACTTTACTACCCAGGTTTAAACCATTATCCGTCCAAATCAAATTGACAATGATAGTTGACCAAATATAAACATTATAAGTGTCGTCTTATTTTTGTCGGATAATGGTTTAAAACAGGTACTAAAGTAATTCCTAGTTTTATAATAATTTTATAATAAGACAATAAGTTTGTAGTTTATATTGAATCTCATTCTTAACTCAACATTTCAGTTCGAAACTTATACAACATTGATTGAGATTTCACAATGTTATTTTTATTTAACTTCTTAATCAATGTTTAATTTAAAACAACTTCAATTGTTCTGAAGACTGAACTAATAACAGCTGTTGATCCTGCTTCATTGAAGAATGGCCTCAATTACTTCGAAATGCAAGGGTTTTGATGTAATTGAGAAACTAGTTTATCAACTATTAATTCTATAGTTTCTTGTTCGATCAAAACCTTTTCCTCTATATCTGTAGATATTATCAATTTTGAAAACAGCTGTTTCCTTTCTTTTATACAAATACAAGATATTGCATAAAATATAAACCGGATGTCTTAATTCTACTTTGACAACTGCTTACACCCTAGTAATAAAACTAGTAAGTATTGGTTACATAAAAACTGGTTTATTAGAGAAGCTATTTGGACGAAAAAGACATTTTTCTCAATTAGGTATGTTGGTTCCAAACAAAAGTAAAATTACTACTGCCGTAAATTATGCGTTAGCAGGGTAATAAAGTCAAGGTTCTCACCCTTACTTTCTTAAGATAAATGAGGCGGTAAGGTTTTTTTAGCAATAAAGTAGTGGTAGAAAAAGGGCGGCCACGTGACTAATTTAAGTGCACAAAGAATTTCAGTTAAGTTTCGTTTTGTTCAATCATTAATAATACTTAATTGGAAAGTAACTGCCAAAAGTTAATGTCTCAGAAATCTGTTGTTTTGAAACAATCATTACTTGTAAGCTATATTCTATATATTCTATATCTATACTAATATAATAAAGCTGAAGAGTTTGTTTGTTTGTTTGTTTGTTTGAACGCGCTAATCTCAGGAACTACTAGTAATATTATAAAGCTGAAGAGTTTGTTTGTTTGTTTGAACGCGCTAATCTCAGGAACTACTGGTTCAAATTATTATTGTGATGGATAGTCCATTTATTGAGGAAGGCTTTAGGCTATAAAACATCACGCTACGACCAATAGGAGCGAAGCATCAATAAAAATGTTTTGAAAACGGGGGAAAATTATTCCTCTATACTATTACAAAAACTAATTAATCATAATAACAGAAATTGCCGCGGACGAAGTCGCGGGCAACAGCTAGTTTAATATATTACTCGAAGTTATAACTACTTAAGAGCCCGCCATATGCCAGGCGGCGTGGCCATACAAACGCGGATGGTCTAAACGCGTTAGCTAGTTTGGATATTTTCGTTTTTTAGGAATATTCAAGGGTTATTCGAAAAAGAAAAACATATGATGCCTGCCCTTGGACGAATAAACCACTGGACGCGAAATCAAAGAAAAATGTATGAAAACTTGTTCAACCAATACTGGGGGGACGGGAGGTAATGACAACATAGAACCGAACAAATATGAAACATACTTACCTCTTGCGACATGCGTCTATATTTAATTTTTTTTATTTATTCGTGTTATGTCAGATGTCATAGACAGTGTTGTTACAAAGTCGACAGTCGACGAATTGAATGAATGATTGGTTTAAAGCATCGCAAAAATATGTACCGGGCTATGTTAAATTTTTTATAAATATGCTCAGCTCAGTTACTGCTGTTTATTGAAAGAAATAATGTTTTTTAGGTACACAAAACAACTATTATGATTTTCAAGGTATCTTGCCCTACAGCGGGCATTTTACGTAATACGGCGCTTGTTTCAAATCTAAATGAAAATTTAATTTGAAAAATAAAACGAATTTGGCAAGGACACATTTAATGATAATAATCACTGTCATTTTCGTATTTCAACCACCTACTCTTTTTAGGATTCCGGCCTTCAAAATGTATCTCCTTTTGAATCACACACACAATCTACAGAACACGTTTCAAGTTAAAAATAATATTACATATTTAGGACTAGTAGAAGCGCTAGTGGTTCAGGTGTCTTAGAATTCGAATCATAACGAATTAAACCGAACGGTCCCGGGTTCAAACCGCGCCCGGCCTGAACTGTATCTCTGTTTGTAATAAAATCTGAGTCAAGTACCATTTTCATCGACCGATACCTGCTTCTGATGAAGGAAAACATCGTGAACACACGTGGATTTTTGCTATTACCCATGTGAAATGGAGAAGGCAAACTACTCCATTATTTCCTGGTCAAAATAGTCACTGTGTAAATTTCTTTACATACAAAGACACCGTCAAGAGCCTAGCTCTTAAAAATTAGAGAAAATGTGTACATAAAAGCTTTATTTGGAAAACAAAAATTCGTTCATTAAAGGGTTAAACTGTTTTTCAGAATATAAATATTTGTTTATTTCAGGTTTGTTTATTTACGCTACAAATTTGATCGTGTTTAGTAGGTATCCATGTTTTATCTCTTTGGACAGCTGCAACCCACTTCCTTTTTCTTGATGGATCAGAAGGAAATCTGAAATTTACGAGTTTTATTAAGTAACTCGAATAAGAAGTAGGTTTTCCACGGAGTTAAAAACTGAAAATTAAGTTACAGAGCACATACTGATAACCGTTTTAAAATGAATATTTATTATAAACTATGGTAGAAAACTCTCTTTGTGCAAATAGTATTATGTGAACAGAACCTATAATAAAACGAACGGATATTAACGTTTTGGGTGTTTCTCGATTACTTTCTCGAGATTCGTGTGATCGACGTCCCTAACTATGTATCTTACATATTAGCTGACCCCGGACTATAGGAAAAAAAAAATCGGATGGTGATTAAGTGTATTTGAACATGGAAAGTTAATAAATGGGGCCTTTTGATCAGATATGAATTTGCAGGCTCTATCTCTACTGTTATGGATAAATACATGAACCTTCATGTGTATTTATTTGCCCTTAAAGAACTAGTACCTGGGCGACCGAGCTTCGTTCGGTTATTACTATTTGTTGTAATATGGTGGTGTTTAGGTCAATCTATATTTATGATAAATATATATTGTTATCTCAAACATTAACAATAAAATTAAAAAATTATAAATAAAATATAAAAAAAGTAAGTCACACGCGGGATTCGAACCCGTAACTCGTTTCTTGCCGTCCGCGTCCAAACAGTAAAGCCGTAGAGGTAATTTACTTAGTTTATGAGAAAAACATACAGAAGCCACTTTTTAATATCGTGAAGCTAGGTCTTGTCTACTCCGTAAATAATAAAGAAGTGATTCTGTCACTTTGCTTACTAAAACTAACAACCAACAAATACAATTACAATTATTATAGTAATTTATTATAAAAGTTTTCAACCCTGGTTTGTGATAAATCTTAATAGGAACTGGTTATTTACGGATATTTATACATTTTGAGTATTTATTTAAATTGGCTATTTATCCGCCGCCCGTCATACGATTTTCATTTTTATCGATATCATTCATCGACACGTTCATCGATATATGCAAGCTCTAAATGAACTGAAGAATTAGTGAACGAATGTAACAATGACAGAATTAATCCGACTCGTTAGAGTATGACAACATTTTGGTTGACTTGCAGTTTGAACCAAGTATTTTTTAAATGGACGTATAATTTGGTCTGATGATTACGCATTTAATTAAATTTACAAGAAAATACTAAGAAATATTGGACAAAATGTGCTTACTGGTAAAAAGAAATGTTGTTCGTGGGGTAACTGTAATTTTTACACAGCAATACCGCACACTTCACCCTTTTTTACGCGATGTTTTGCCTTGAGTCTCTGAAGTCACACTGACGTAGCGTGTTGTTTAAGAAAGTACTATTTCATGGTACCCAGCTAGAGGGGTAAGGAGTCAAATGTCATAATTTCGCGTCCAGTGGTTTATTCGTCCAAGTGCCTGCCTTATCTGTAATGCAATAATAATCAAAAGTTTCAAGGTAAATTTTAATGTATTTTGTGAATAATGCTATATACCGAGTAAATTAGACGTGATTTGGAGGCAACTTTGCAATTTTTTTCTATCGAGAAAATTTAACGCAGTCGTGTTTTTGAGTCATATAGTTACCAGAGTTAGTCCTGAACTTTACTGCATTTTTATTTCAACTTAAGTATTTAATTATAATTGATTTAACAGTCAATCATGCAAAGCAGTGTGAGGTAGTATGGACCCTTAAGAGTAGTTCCTCTTATTAAACGCGCTGAACTTGGTAAATATAATGATATCCTTCCAACTTGATATACTATTCCCAACTAACTGTATAAAAGAGATGATAAAGAATAGCATCAATGAAGAAAAGGTTTTTATCTTACTAGTTATATTATTAGTAAGATAATAAAAAATATGTATTATATACCTACACGGTGAAATTTTGATCGTTCTGAACACTCAAAGTTGTGATTCAACCCGTAGATATGAACAACTTTTCCTATGGGACCAATGCTGGGAACTAAAAAAAAAATGGGCAGTTCCACCAAAAAATTTCGGCTGCCCGGTCAATTTGTAGGGGAATTTCAAAAAAATTTTCTTGCTTCGCTTCGCAACTTTGGTTCCATAGGAAAAGTTGTTTATACGGGCTGAATCATCGCTTCAAGGGTCCAGAACGATCAAAATTTTACCGTGTTTAAACGAAGTTTGGACAAAATCTGGGTTTTCCATAAAGTAATAACTGCTGGTAATAAAAAAAAATTACTATTAAAGAGAATCCAGTAGACAGTGACAGTATTTTTTCCGTCGGAAATAATTAAGAAATGTCAAAAGGCATTAATTAAATCAGAACAAGAATCAAATTAACGAACCGTGGTAGTTCCGAGCGACATACTCTTTGAGCGTAGAAATATAATTGTTGCCCCGAGACTTGTGATATTAGCCCAGGGAAATGAGGTCTGAGTTTACACCAATTTAAGACTGCGATCTTGTACGAATCTCACGGTCAGTTAAATGTGAAACTAAAATAAGAAAAGCATGAAAGAGCTTTGAGAGAAATAAAAAATATGTAATATTATTTTCTAGGAATATTTATGTCTTTTCGTAAAAGTCTTCGATCAATATAAAAATTGTTTGTCTGTGAAGTAGATTTACGGAAAATAATTTTACATGATAACAGTGGAAGAGAGATAGATGATCATCAGATTAACTTGAGCCTATTTAAATTTTATTACAATCGGTTCAGTAGTTTGAATTGAAGTCGGTTATTTTATATGAAAGTTATTTTGTATATTTCATCGAAGGTAAAAGTCTAATCGTGTTTCCGATTGCATCGTCAGCTGAGGTGCTTGGGAGTTCGGAGCCCGGAGTCCGGGTAGTAAATATATGAAAAATGTTCTCCTCAGACATGGCAAAATATCTGAAAATAAAAAAAATACATATATTTAATGAACAAGTGCAAAATACAGCCGTAAAAGTCCAGGGCTACAGTGTGATTGCTACTACAAAAGATCGAGAAAATTCTGTGTACAATTTGATCATTCTGGTTGTATGGCATTGAAACAATTTAAACAAAAATTTAAATCTTAAAGTGTTGAATATAATTTATAGTATTTATAAGCGAAAAATAAACATTCGCATTTATATATTTTAATCATTTATAAAAGGAGTTTGGCTATTTATATATTTTTATATTTGAAATCTTTACAATAACATTCGAATGGTATTGCTAATTATGCATACTAATGTTTTATTTGTATTTAGGTATATGAGTTACCCAAATTATGCAACTAACTGGCATCTTATTGGTTATTTTGCGTTTAACTCTATCTACATAAAACTAATTATTATTTTGTACATTTTTAGTAAACAAAAAAAGAAACACATTAAGCAAAATACTTAATGATAAAGGACAAGCGTGCACCACCTGCAATTTTCAAGCGCTTCAAAGTTTCCTAACGCTAAGTGCTACTGCTAAAATTTGTTATTTTAAAATCCCGCTATTTTAACATTTTAAAAGCTGCTATTTTAAAGAAAAAAGTACTAAGTCTGATACTGATATTTTATTTCTTTGAAAGCGGTCCTCGATTTAGCTGGCTGTCTAAAATATTAAAATATGTAATACCTGCGACAACATCAGCCGTGTCATTCTCTACTGTTTGGCCGATGGTTGCAGGCCCGTATCTGCCTGTACGTGCGTATCCGATGCCGTTATCGAGTACGCACGCCCTCCTCCCGATCTGCTACTAACTCTCCCCCATTGGGAAGAATAATGATTATGAAATTCCGATCGTTTTTCAACTTAAAATTTATCTGATGCGCAGCGTTGTCGGAAGCACAAGAAGTCAAAGAAACTGCGTTCACCAACCTGCCTGCCAAGCATGGTGAATATGACAATGTCCTCCCATGGAACAAACAGTCCTTGGGAGAGACCTTTGTCCAGCAACGAACTTCTTATGGCTGAAATTATACTGATAATGATGACATTTGAGAAGAGTACGACAGATGACGATTTAAGCATATGGAAATACCTACATAGTCGGAGATAGGATGGGAAACATCAATCACAAACAAATCACTTAATGAACAATGGAAAGTTTAAGTAGGTCATTTAATCTTTATTACCCCAGCGTGATTCGGTTAAAAGTGATTGTTTCTATCAAACATACGATGTCCCTTGAGGTAATATTTCTTAAAAATTTTAGTTGTGGTTTTGTCTTTTATTATCGAATGACGTTCATAGCAAGAGACGAAGTGGTCCTATTGTAAGTAATCATCATCGTAAATATTAGGGTTTGAATCTCAAGAACAAAAGCCATTTGACTAGCTACACGAAGCTCGAGAGTCCGGTTGACCGAAGTTCCAGATCATCGATTTGCCATATTTTTGACTAGCCATAATTGCGATCATCTGCTTTGTCATAATAACACTGGCACGAGTTCTATCCTACGATTATCAGACCGCACATAGCACGCTTTGCTATAATATTGCCTACCTCGACCTCAAAATTGTATTTTCTACTAGCAATCAAGAAATAGCCTACAGGTATGTCAAAATATCCATTTTAGACCTGAAATATATCAAAGGCCTAGTCTTTTTGAACAAAAAAACTTAGTTTCAGACTTCCATTCATATTCCGCAGCACAGAGACTAACCTTTACAGTTGAATTAATAAACAAGACTTGACCACAGGAATGAAAACTGAAAACCAGAAGGATACTTTCACTAGTCGTAGTACCTAGCTCATTTTGTGACGAGAGAATATGTAAATCCATAAGTATGTTTTGAATAATAAAAGCTTTAGCCCAGCAATGAGACAATATAGGTTAACAAAACAACAAAGCTTTAATATTATCATTTTGTGCAGGTATTTCAATAGCTTTCTTTTCAAATGTGTTAAAGGCTAGTCATTGAAAGAAATTGCTTAAAGGCAGCTGACATTGCAGTAAGCATAATTAAATACACAGAATTCATAGTGTCCACGTCTTTTACAAAGATTGGAGGCGGTAGTGTAAGTATTAGTGGGTGTACTAGCTCTGTAAAAGCTCAAGCAGGACGGGATATTACATAACTTTTTACAGTTGAAGCATTCTGAACTTATGAATCTAGAGTATTAAGTTTACATTCGATTTCCTAAAATAAAACGGTCATACCTAAGCGTGCATTAACAAATTTAGATTTCAGTTAAATAACCTTCTGTCATCAGTGCCCTATACTGTATTAACTGGCGCAGCCTTTCTTGCGCCGCCCTTGACTTTGATGTTACAAAACCCTGGAGATGAAAGTGCCTATTTTTATACCTTTAGTGTCAGACCAACTACAACGTGCAAATCGGTTAACGTTTGCATTAAGGGTTTTCTAAAACGCTTACCACCAGATAGCAGCACTAAATCGTACTGTCGAATTTTTGATAAGCAATAAGAATTAACATATCGTTGTCCAACATGTTATGGACCCAACGCCTTAGTGCTTGCTTCTCCGCTTATTTCAGAAAATTCTCATGGCCTTGTAATTTCGATCAAGAAATGTTTTTAGTATGACAAGCAAGCGAAGTCCATGTTATCCTAGTCGTAGTGTTAACATTGAATGCCATACAAGTTGCACAGTAGTGGGCGTAGAAGGGATGATAAAAAGAATATTTCTGTGTCAAGTGATCCCGCTGAAATACAGTTAACGCTTTTACGACCTATGGCGCAGTAGTGAACACGCCAACCTTACACGAGGAGGCCGCACCATAATATTTCTCTCGCATTGTTTTCTTTTTCTGCAAAGGTTGCCTGGAAGAAATTGCATTGCGATAAGGCCGCCTTTTGCACAATTCTTATATTTTAAGTTAATATAAATTATGTAAACTGTTCCTTTATGTGCAATAAAGGGTATTGTATTGTATTGTATTGAGGAGGGCTTTGGGTTTGATTCCCGGCGCGGGCAAATACTAAACTTGTACAGATATTTGTCTGCGGTTTTGAAGCTACCCAATGAGAAAACGAGTATATACTATTTGTGATTAATAGCGTTGTATTGTACTGTAATGTGGCGTAGATAAATAACGCAGTGGGAATAGCCTAAAACAACCGGCAACAAATAAAAACTATTTCAAATTTTCAGTTGATACTATCGCAGTTCAATTTGCTGTGGTTTTTTTCAATTTTTATTTTAGCAACATGTTACAATGTCGTTTCAGTGGAATTGGCGTTTGTGAGGCTTTTACATTTTTGAAGTAAAAACTTCTTTAGCGGCGTTGTGCGCTTTTTGGGATGGGTAAAAAATTTTAAACTCGTGTTAGGACGCGTGACCTGATCGGAAATTCGTAAAACGGACACATGCCCTGAGACGGCGTAGGAGAGGATGTATTATCCCCCTCTCTTTCTACCGCTCGGAGTTTTCCCTTCTGCCGGCACTCCCGGAGTGCAACCCGTTGTTTATTTTTCTACTCCATCGTATGAGTAGTTCATCATCATCATCATCATCAGGTCCTTTTTAGTCTCCACTACAGGAGCACGACCCTCTCTGTACTACTAGGGCCAGAGCAGCCAGAGGACTTGGCCTACACTCTCCACGCTGGCCAGACGGGTTGGAGAGGTGTCTTAGATGTTTATAAGCTTTGTTTAGCTTGTATTTCCTAAGTCGCCTTCTACGACATCCACGGGAAGACTTGGAGTGGTCCTATTCTACTCTGCCGGATACCACACGGCTAGTTCATATATGGACACTTATATAGATGAATTAAAAGAAAGGTCAACAAAGTCATATAATTGAAGTGACTCATGTTCTTTGTAGATGTGTCCTTTGATCGTTGGGCCGGGCATTATTTTTATTGTAATCTTATTTAAAAATTGTTTTGTTTATTAAATTTCATTATTTGTTATAAAAAGCATCAAATGCACTATCTTGTCAATAACCAACTTTTACTTGTGCCTTATTATTTACAACGAATATAAAATTACATTCATTTTAAATCAAAATCACATGATATTATAAATTTCCCATTATTGTCCGACCCGGCGCCATCATCGTCCGAGAATAAACTCCATTGTATTTTGAATAAAAAAATATTCAGCAACAAAGATCACGCTGTTCGTTTTGTAAAATCTGTTTTTAAAATCTGTTCCAGTCACTACAATTGATTAGAATTACCAAAAAGGGGTGATTCGATACTGCGTGTCGAAATTAAAAATGCAGTCCTTTGTAAATTCCTCTACAATGCCCCTCAAAGTACAATTTTTAATTTAGAATTGAAGTGTCTAGGAACTCGGAACACGCGTACGACAAAATTAATTAGTTACATCAATCACTGCATGAATGCGTCAGAGGACCAGCCCACTGGTTACAAAAAGACCAACAGTTGTTCTGTCAGAAAATAAATGTAACGTGATGCGACCATTGTACAACCCTTCTTTTGTACAAATAATTCGGTCAAGCGGAATGATCAATGTAAAATGGAGAGTTCCGTAGCCACTGTAAAGAATGACACTATGTACCGTGTCGAATATTATTTATTGCAAAGTTAAGAAATTGTAAGGATTTAAAAGCTTAAAATAATCACTGTATTTATTAGCTTACAAGCGATATTGATAAATTGTATTCACATTTCAGTTTAGATTTCCCGATCATACTCGTTTGGCCCTTTTTTTTTGATTTCCTTTTATTATTTTTAAAGTGATAATGTCTTATAAATCGATAAACGCCGGCTACATGCACGAAAAAGCATCACGTTCCGTGTGCAAGCGAAACAAGCGATAGAGAGGCACCATCGGCCTAAGTGTTCGGCTTGTGACGCATCTATCTCTCTTCCACCATTATCAAGTTAAATTATCATCCGTAAACCGACTGTACAGACAACCAAATATTTTTTATTATTTTTTTTATTTGTTTCTGCTTCAGTGGCCTGCTAAACGACGACACCAGGTTCGATTCCCTGTGCGGGCAAATAATTAATTTTCACAGGTATATGTCGGCAGTTTTAGAGCTACTCGTCACACGGGCGGTCGGCCATGAAAACTTTGTCAAATCATATTATAGCATTATTACTGTCATAATAGCTGACCCCGGCACCACAACAGGGGATGTAACCGGAATGATCAGATAAAGATAACTTATTAATCATTAATTTTATTTCAACAAAAATCGACGAAAATCTTAATTTCGTTTAGTACAATACAAATATTACACATTTTTTTTTATAATTTTGATGTTCACATTTTAAAAGTTATGGTACTTCTAAATTATATCCGGCACTTTAGGTGCTCCCGCCAAAACTAGGGACCCCTAAAAATAGTTTTGTGAATTCCGGCATGTTGTGTTCGCGCTGCCGGGCGCGTAACTGCGAGGCGGAGTTTATGGTAACAATATTTTGAATATTGACATGGAAGTGTGAATATTTTATTATTGAGTGTGCAATCACTGAGCTCGAATGTTTGGTTATATAGTTTATAAATAAATATTATTTCATTTTTATTATAAATAATAATTATTATTATAAATTTTATTATTATTATAAATAAATGATACAAGTTTTTTCCTGAGAAGTGGCTAATTTAGTTGGCATTATTAGTTGTCTATTTTCTATGTAGTTTTGTTGTAGTTTATTTCTTGCTCTTTTGATTAAATCTTATTATACAAACCTATAAAGATATGTGTAATCGTTGGTAAAATAAATGTGTATATAACGGGACTTAACAAATATAGTTTATATATTTGTGTCCATTGAAGATTTAATGGAATTCCATCAGTTGTTATAGTAGTAATATATTTCAATGAAGCGCGAAAGATTTCATAAATACCTATCATCATAAAAATGTGTGTAGTTTAACAAAAAAGTTAGTCGTGGCCATTATTTCCCTATACACTCAACAATATACACTATCTTCAACTCACAGATCCTATGAGTTTTTAAGGGGATTCGTAGGGTTGCAGAATATAGCTGAAACTTGATGTTATATTTAAATTAATAACGTTCCCAACACAATTATTATTGCAAAAACTACATTCTTTTATTTTCACTTTTTTGCGGCAATGCGCACAGAGGCGTACGCGCACATTCATCATCGGGTCAAAATTTACATATACAAAGGTAAAAAGTATAATTCTGACAGCAATCTATCACTTGGTGACAATGCTCACGCGCCCCACACTCGCGACCTTAGCCGACTGAAAAAAAGGAGGGTGCCACAGACAGCTTTACGGAGAATTGACTATTTCAATTAAGATGTTTGATCGACGGTTTTTTAGTCGATGACGGGTACAATTGAATCGATTCATCATGTATAATCATAAAAAATACCCATAATTGCAGCTTTTTGTTGGTACTCAAAAGGCTATAATGCTAGCAAAACTAATAGAAGATAGAAATAATATATCCACCATGTAATCAATTCTAAAGATATCTTTTGGTCACCTCTTTAAAATGAGTATGTACAAAAAAAAATATTAATTTAATCTTTCTTTCTTTTAAGATGGATTGATTTTTAATTTTCAAAAGATTTCTACTATAGTGTGTTTTCAAATAATTATATTAATTTGTGTAAAAAAGAGTATTTTTTTTTATTACAATTGTTTCTCCACTAGAATGTTTCGAATCTTTGGTTCATGTATGTAAGTATGTATGTATTTATTTACCTCCAAATTTGATTTAAAACTATTGATTTTTTACCAAGCTGTAAAAACGTACATAGATTATGATGGAATAAATTGATTTTACATTACTTTTGCGACACCAACCAAGAAACAGAAACCAAGAAAAGTATGTACCTATGTGGGCTTCCTTATCCCACCATAACATCTAAATGTCTCAACGGATTTGGACGTATTCTATCAATACCTCCTTAGAATGCTAACCCCCATATTTTTAAGAAATGATGAACGCTTATTGAACCTATTGTAGATAAAATATGTTTTGTCCCTTGCTCTCTTCCTCCAATGTTTGACATTAAAAGAATGAGACAAACATATTAACTAAGACAGGTTTAATAAGTGTTTAATATATGAATAAAGGGGCAAAAGTTTATCGAGTGACATAAGCTTTAAATAGTTTCAAAATGTTTTTTTCATTTAATTTTGTAAAAACTTGTATATTATAACCTATAGCATGATTCGATCATTATGAAACAACATAATGCATCAAACATTTCTAAACTAATATTATAAATGCGAAAGTGAGTTTGTTTGTTTGTTACGCTTTCACATTGTAACTACTGAACCGATCATCATGAAATTTTGCATACACGTTATCTGGGGTACGGAGAAGGATATAGGGTACATTTATGCCAGAAAAAAGTACTGTTCCCCAGGGGTCGACATTGGGCGAAAGCTTGTAATTTATAAACCTTAAGGCCATTTGACCATAAGGCACAATCTAATGGCTGTCAGTTACAATCAGGGAATATCCGCCTACTGGCTAACGAGGCTGGGTAGATTACAAAGCGAATTCCCGAAATGCAGGTGCATTTTCGCCATTCCCCACCCGGCCCCAGATATCGACGATAAAGGAGAATTTAATTTTCCTTTGCATAAAGCAACCGTCAAAAGAAGTGAACTGTAGGTAAAAACTTATCGCGAAGATGAGTCTGCATTACCTATAACGTTACTGATTGTATTTTAGAGGATATTTTAAAAGTAATATTATGTATGAATAAGATATTATCTAAGCACGCAGTTAATATAACCTACGTAATTTACTCTGGTGATTTCAATTCAAAATATTTGGATCTACTTAATTACCTATTTTCCTTTGGTCTTTAATAATCAAAAGCAAAAAATACTAATATTTACCTAGTTACTCTTTCTCTTTCACGTATAATGGCATGGCCTTTGCATTTTAAAGACTGAACCTCGTAATCGTTACAGATTGAGAAGTAATTTTAAATCTGTATTCAACCATTAATCCGGCCAACTGCGTGTCGGCCCATGCGCAGAGTAGGGTTCAGTAGTCTCATTTTGCGAATCCTACTTAGCTATGAAAGTTTTTGTTTTAACTTGCAACTATTTAGCAGGGGGAGGGGGGGATACTTGACATTGACAAAAATTCGCACTTTGAGGCTTAATATATCACAAACAGATATCTGAATCGAACAATGGTGTTGAGACACTGACAATATGTTTACCCATACCACATAGAAAGGGATTGGTATTAAAAACAACGGGTTGCACTCCGGGACTACCGGCAGAAGTGAAAACTCCGCGCGGAAGAGAGCGAGGGCGATATGCATCCTCTCTTACGCCGTGCCAGCGGTCTCAGGTCACGTGTCCATCTTACGATGATTTTCGATCAGGGTCGTGACGCGAGTTTAACAAACCAAAAAGTGCACAAAGCAGCTAAAAAAGTTCTCTTTGTTAAAAAAATATATCTCCGCTTCACATGTATGAGAGGAAAACTAACAAAGGAGGTCCTCAATTCGGTAGTACAGCTTTATTTTAAATGTGTGTTACCTCATAACTAATTAAGTACGTCATTTACGAAACTATTTGATTTTCATTTTAGCTGAAAAGATATGCTTTCTAATAGGTCGCCTGCAAAAGTCCAACTTTGCACGCGACCTATTAACTTTGCAGGTTGCCTATATGACAGGCTGTGCCTAGGAACCAAAGTCAAGTTTTTTTTTTTTGTAAAATTAATGTTCATATTTCTAAATAGCTGTTGCCCGCGGCTCCGCTCGCGTTAGTTTCGATCACTCGGGAACAGTAGAATTTTCCGGAATCAAACATACTCTATGTCCTTCCTCGGGCCTCACACCTCTATACCAAATTTCATCCAAATCAGTTCAATGGTTGAAGCGTAAAAAAACGACAGACAGAGTTACTTTCGCATTTATAATATTAATATTAGTATGGAAGTATGGATATTATTTATACTTCTAAGTCCAGAAATGAGAAAATTTCCATAAAACCTTTACCCTCCCATTTTACCCATTTAGGAGTGAATTTTCTCCATTTCCACATATATCTTTTTTAATTGTAATCGAGAACTTACATACCTATTTATTTTCATACTTCATAGTCCAGAAATGAGAAAATTTCCAAACAAACTTTACCCTCCTTCTAGGGGTTTTTTTTTTCCAGTTGACCTACACAGATCTTTTTCAATTGTAATCGTGAATTTAATTACCTATTTTCATACTTATAAGTCTAGACTTAGATTTCTAGAAATGAGTAAATTCCTATACAATCTTTACCCCGCTATTTTACCCCTTCAGGGGAAAATATCGTCCATTTTACCTACACAGATATTTTTAATTGTAACCTAGAACTTATATACTTATTTTCATATGTCTAAGTCCAGAAATGAGAAAATTTCCATACAAAGTTTATACTACCCACCCACCCCCATTTTACCCCTTAAGGGGGAATTTTGCAAATTTCATCTACCTACACACATCTTTTTTAATTTTAATCGAGAACTTATATACCTACTTTCATACTTCTAAGTCCAGAAATGAGAAAATTCCATATAAATTTTACCCCTTTAGAAGTTACATTTCTTAAAAATACTTTCTTAGCGCTCACTCACATCATTTATGGTCCATACTACCTCACACTGCTTTGCAAGATTGACTGTTATATCAATAATAATTAAATACTCAAGTTGAAATAAAAATGCAGCAAAGTTCAGGACTAACTCTGGTAACTATATGACTCAAAAACACGATTGCGTTAAATTTTCTCGATAGAAAAAAATTGCAAAGTTGCCTCCAAATCACGTCTAATTTACTCGGTATATAGCATTATTCACCAAATACATTGAAATTAACCTTGAAACTTTTGATTATTATTGCATTACAGATAAGGCAGCCATCATATGTTTTGCTTTTTCGAATAACCCTTGAATATTCCTAAAAAACGAAAATATCCAAAGTAACCAACGCGTTTAGACCATCCGCATTTGTATGGCCACGCCGCCTGGCATATGTCGGGCTCTTAAAAGAACCCCTGTACCAAATTTCAAGTTTCTAGGCGCAGCAGTTTCGGTTGATTTGCCGTTTGCCCGCGGCTACGCCGCCGCCGTTAGTGTACATCCCTCAGGAACAATTTGGACCCTTAAAGGGGTGACTCAGGTCATCAATATGAACAACTTTTTCTATGGGACCAATGCTGGAAACTAAAAAAACATTCGTCATTTCCGTACAAAAGAGTCCCGCCGCCCGGCCAGTTAGTATGGGAATGTCGAATTTTTTTGAGTTTTCCAGCATTTTTCCCATAGGAAAAGTTGTTCATTTTGATGGTCTGAGTCACCCCTTTAAGGGTCCAAAACGATAAAAAAATCACCGTGTATATTTGCAGGCAAACTAATGCCTTGAGTTCATTCACATGGCGAAAACTTTTTTTTTAATGAACCGATTTTGATGAAACAAACTTTAGATGTTTTGCTGAGTTAAAACAAAGCAATTGGTGAAAGTTTGAAGTAAATCGGTTCAGTATTTTCGGAGATAATCGTGATCATACATACAGACAGACAGACAAGAAATTCGAAAAAAATTTTTTTGCTTTCTATTATTCTTTTTAAGTGTCCCTCTATCCATTTCAGTCAAAAATTCTAAATGTACAGACAAAATATTTTTCCTGTTTTATTATATGTATAGATTTTCTTTTTAACCAATTCCTGTATAGGTAACCTATATAATATATTTTAAAACGTGAGCTTAACGAAGGTGAAATTAATAGGTACTTATGTAAAATTGTATGTAAGCATAAAGATAAATAAATATATTACTTTTATTTCACAAGACGACATTAGTATCGACGACCAACGTAGTGCCGAGGCGTCGGGAAAAGGTTATATTATGTGGCAAAAGTAACAATATATTGCTCAATATATATGCCTCGATGCAATCGATTTTGAACTTTGGCAAGTGACCGTACAAAATGAACAGACTGACACACCTACTCTAATGGATATCCGGTAGATTCTGTGAATTCCGTGCCTAAATCTGACTAACGAGGTTGGATGAATTAAATGCGATATTCCAGAAATGCAGGTGCATTTCCACCATTCGCCTGGACCTAAATTTCCACGATAAAGGAGAAATTACACGATAAATGAAGTGAACTTTAGGTGGGAACTTATCGGGAAGATGCGTCTGCATTATAAATTGTTATAACGTAACTGATTGCAGATTTCCTTATAAGAAGACATATATATTTTTTACGCTTTTTCTAATAATAATCGTGTTTGCTTACTTTTTTGTTAGTAACCGACTCCTTTGAACTGCAATTGACCCAAATATAGGTGTGGCAAATATACACATACTTTTTTCAGTGACCAATTTACTCTGTGGCAAATTTACAACAACCTACCTAAATAAAGTAACACGAAACGGTCAGATTAAATTTTGTAGACTTATCATATCAAGAACCGGTGACAATACAACTTTTTAGTTCGATTGATCACTAAAGTTGTAGATATTCGTTTTTTTTAAACTTTATGTTTATGTTATGCAAGTGAGAATTGCCACGAGTTACAATAAAGCAAAAGTGCTAACAGACAACACTCTGCTGCTGACACGAATCACTAATCAGGAGTGTTATCTCCAGTTTTGAAAAAAGTAGCAAACTCATTTAATAACTTTTTCACATCAATAGGAACCGACCCAAATAAATCAAATGGTAACTCTACTACACCCAAGCCCCAAAATATTGGTCGACCAGTGTTAGCCCCTATAGAAAACTCAATGTTTTTACAACCTGTCGATAAGAAGGAGATTCTTGATATAATGCGTAGTCTGAAAAACAAACGAAGTCATGGCCATGATGAATTTCCACCCATATTAATTAAACAGTGTGCTGATGAATTACTCCAGCCTCTAGTGTTTCTCATCAACCAGTCTTTCAAAGAAGGTCTTGTACCAGACCAATTAAAAATTTCAGTAATTAAGCCAATTTTTAAATGTAACGATCCCACAGACTGTAATAATTACCGTCCTATAGCTCTACCTTCTACTTTCGCAAAAATTTATGAAACAGCAATGGCAAAACGTGTCACTTCCTTCTGTGAAAAGTTTAAGATCTTACACGAAAGTCAAAATGGTTTTCGAAAAGACAGATCAACTACTCTAGCTGTATATAAATATATCAGTGAAAGCCTTAACATTATAAATGAAAAATATTATGCAATTGGAGCCTTATTAGACATGAGCAAGGCTTATGATAGAGTCTCATTTACTATTCTCTTGGAAAAGCTGTATGGTACGGGCGTCAGGGGAGTGGCACACAGATGGTTTGGATCTTATCTTAACGACCGATATCAATATGTCGAGTTAGAATACTACAACCATGAAACATACACAATAAGCAATATAAAATCACGGACTGTTAAAGCCCTAAAGTCTATTCCTTAGGGTAGCGTACTCGGATGTATATTGTTTCTCATTTATATTAACGATCTGCCGAAATGCATCGATTCCACTAGCGTTCTGTTTGCGGATGATTTATCAGTAGTATTTCCATGTAAGGACAAAGTAGAATTCCATGATATACTTACTAATATCCTATCAAATATAGAAACATGGCTTGATGATCATAATTTAAAAATAAATTTCGATAAAACTAAACTAATGCAGTTCAAACCATACCAAAAAAAAGCATTAGACACAAACTTCACATATAATAATAAACAAATAGAATGTGTAGATACGTTTACACTACTTGGAATAAATATAGATACATGTATGAATTGGAAATCACATATAAACAGTGTATCAAGTAAATTGAGCAGATTTATATATGCGCTAAGACACATAAAAAAAAACAACCGACTTCAAAACTGCCCTCAGCACTTACTATGCTTACGCTCACGCTTGGTTAAGTTACGGGATAATATTATGGGGAAACAGTACAGATGCTAACAAACTATTTATAATACAAAAAAAATGTGTCCGGATTCTAATGAATATAGATAACAGGGATAGCTGCAAACCGCATTTTATCAAACAAAAAATATTAACCCTTACGTCAATATACATACAGGAAATTTGCAAATTTGTCCGTAAAAATAACCACTTCTTCACACTTACCAGTAACCATCACACTCGATCGTATAACCTGAGGAATAAGAATAGACTGGCCTTGCCTGTATCTCATTTAAAATAAAAATATATACAATAACTTACCCAGACACATACAAAACGAGAATAATATAAAAATGTTTTTAAAACTACTAAAAGAGTATCTCATTGAAAACAGCTATTACAATCTGCAGGAATTTTTTGCTAAATAGTAAAATTGTAATTTAATGTAATTTAGTATAATTTAATTGTAATGTAATATAATTTAATTGTAATTTTATATAACTTATTTGTAATTTTATATAATTGAATTGTAATTTTATATAATTTAATTGTAATTTAATATAATTGAATATTAATTTAATACAATTGAATATTAATTTAATATAATTGAATTGTAATTTAATGCAATTGAATTCAGACATATTCATACATTCTATATAATTTTATTTTAATTATTTTTTGACATTATGCATGATAGTTATTGTCATTTACTAAAAAGATATCGATTTATTTTATTTTATTTTGCTGTGCCCTTACAGGGTTCATGTCTGAACTTTAATGTACTTCCTACACCATATGTACATACAATGTAAACACATGAGATGCAATAAATGATTGAGTATTGAGTATTGAGTATTGAGGAGTCGACGACATAATTTTTTGCAATATGTGTGTATGCCATTATATGAAATGGTACATTTCTGTTTAACTAAGCGACCCCCGGATCCAAAGTATCTCAGAATGAGGCCAGGAACGCAAGCATGCTGTCTGAAAAATATTTATGCAGTGCTTTTCCCATAATGACGTCAGATATGCTTAGATAACAACGTTGTTGCAAATTTCAAACTAATCTCTAATTATTAAATAATATAATAAAACTTATGATGTTTTTAGTGGTATTAACTTTAATAGTTTATCTATTAGAAATACGTAATCAAATCTTGCCTGTATATAATGTTAGTAAAGATGTGACCGCTAATGTGCGTTAGTCAGTTAGAGTACAGATTAACAAAATTATGTAAAGATTATCTGGCTAAGCCGATTAAAGTGGGAAAAATAATTACAGTTCTTACAATATCTAGATAATCTGCAGTCTTCCTAGGTAAACAACGAAAGTCCATAAAACAGGTTCTTGCTTGAATAATTACATCCAATTAAGGGCGATATTCCCAATATAACAGAAAGAAAAACAACTTGGACATAATTGGTAGGTTGGATTCATTAGGTTTCCTTCGTGACTAAAACAGGAGCAAGCAAGCGTTTTCGTGTAAGGGCAAATCTCCGTATATAAAAGAAACAACTTCGCCATAAATTAGTTAGATTAGTTAGGTTGCGTTGTGAGTTTAACAGCAAGCGAAGTGAGCGAGCGTCTCTAACTTAGGGCGGGTGAACAGAGACTTGGGTATTTTGTCTTTGTCCGCGATTTAACGTTGGGTGCAACATCCGTTTCCATGCAAATAAACTAGATAAAGTGCGAATATCAAGTACTTTAAGTAAAATTTACACTTTAACGGATAGTACTAGAAAATCTGCAGATTACCCTATTTAAACCGATTTTAGAGTGTCACATCTGTTGTTATGTAAATAAACTAGGTAAAGTGCGAATATAAAGCTCTTTAAGTAAAATTTACACTTTATCGGATAGTAATAGGAAATTTGCAGATTTCCTAGTTTATGCGCAGATTAACGTTTTCTGCATTCTAACGGTTACCGTTAGAATGCAGAAAACGTTATAATAGATACTCGTATAAACATATAGATACAAGTAGATGGTCTATAGGAGATAATAAGTTACTAAATGTGGCCTTCGGGTCTTGTGACCCGTGGTTTGACTCCGTAAAAGGATAAAGATGTAATACTGAGTAAAGCAACAATGTATTTACGAATTCAAAGATCTTAACTTTCGATGAGCAAAATATACGCGTATCTTACTTTCTGGATTCTTTTGATAGAAGTCGGTACAGTCGGTGTTGAACAAATACATATACATGGTGAAATTTTATCGTTCTGAACACTTAAAGAGGTGATTCAGCCCGTCGATATGAACAACTTATCCTATGGGACCAATGCTAGGAACTAAAAAATTTTTTGGCGTTCCCATACAAATTGACCGGGTGGCCGAACATTTTTGTATGAAACAGTCAATTTTTTTTTTAAGTTCCCAGTATTGGTCCTATAGGAATTTTTTTTCATATCGACGGGCTGAATCACCCCTTTAAGGGTTCAGAACGATAAAAATTTCACCATGTATACAGCGTGATTTTGAACCCCCTAGCTATATTGAAATCTGGGAATCAGAATCCCTAAAAAAAAGATAAAAAACGAAAAAAATAATTTAACCTTTCATAGAAATTCCTCCAGCTGATCGGCGACTTTGTATGGGAAAGCTAATTTTTTTGTTCGTTTTTTACCTTTTTTCTTGCAATTCTGCGTTCCATTAGGGATTCTGGTTACAAGATTTCAATAAAGCTAGGGGGTTCAAAATCACGTTGTATTGTAGCTATAAAGGCATTTTAAAGACAGTCATTCCAGCTGAATATTAGCTTAAACAAGACATTAAGATGACAAATAGAGATGCATAGAGGTGATAGTGCAAAGGGCAAGATAGTTAAGCGGCCATTCTAATATTGTATCGGTAAGTTATTATCGTAAATCATAATCATAATGCGCTGATCGACCAACGGCCCTGATCATGAATATTGGTTTATAACATTTCATTTTGTAATAGTGTAATTCGGAAAATACTGGTTTATAGGTTACCTACTTATCTGCATAAAACCATTAGTGACATTTTTCATTTTTATTAAGTATCCACTTTAATGTACCGATTACTTACAACTAGCCAAAATACCGCTTTCATTATTCGCCAGCAAAAAAATCACTTTGTTTCCCATGTGTGCTATATCTCAAAACCTGCCAACTATATCTATAGTGTTCATTGCAACTTTATTGTGGTCTACCACTTTGGAAGTGGCTATCTTTCAAACAATTGAAAAATCCACGTTTGACATATAACCCATCCTTTGATTGATGTTTATGTTATGGTCATAACATTACAGGGCTTTTAAGAGAATATTCTGGGTGAAGTATGATCGCCGCTTTTACCAATTACTTATTAAATAAAAATAAAAATTCCAACGGTATCTGTCGCTAGCACATTTCCAATAAACGACAAGTCAATCAAAATTCACAAAACCGAAATACCAAAGGGGATTCTTCTAAAAACATCCAGGAATCCCATTGTTACAGTCGGGACATCCAACAAATGACAAATGCAAATGAGGTTTTTTTTAATAAAAATGCGCCTGCGCATCATTGTCTGCAAATGTATGCGTGATGCGTTATGACAATGTTAATGTGTCGAGCCCACTGTTATTGTTTATGTTTATCGTATTATTATTAGGAGAAACAGAAAAATATGGGCGGTTTATTTATTTTTCATTTGAACTTCAACACACCCCAAACTTATGACAAATAAAAAAAGAAAATTACAGGAATAGAAAGTATGTACTTGCTGATGAACACAAAATCACGTGATCAGCTGACGGCCGCGCCAGGACGTCCTTGACACTCGCCCTGAGGATTGCCTACTGAGTAGGCTGAAACTGTAATATTAAAATGATATCTCGCGTAAGTTTTAATAATATTATATAAACAAAAGCTTTTTGAAAAGTTGTTTAAAAAGTAATTTTGGTTTTAATTTATTTCTACAACTATCTGCTAGGTACCGTACAAAATTTAAAAAACAACAGGGACAAAAATATATCCTTTTGCAAAACAAAATTTTGACGTCTCCTATTTCCTCAATAAATCGTTAGCTTAGTTATATTATCGATGTTATTCTAAGGGGTGCGAGTTAAGGGGTTGATCGAAAATGTTGACTTTGAACACCTGCAGAAAGTATGCAATTAAAAATAAAAAGAATAACCACTGATTGAGCGGCATTTGACACAATACTTTTCAATCTAATGTTACCTTTGTTGGATTGTGGGAAAAAAAACGTAAATTAAAAAGGATTTGTTAATTTGCAGGGATTTGCATTGCTTTGATTCGTTTGTTGTAATTGTTTCGGTACTAAATTGTTTGAGAGTTTCTCCTAAAGGGCTTTGGTCTTTGTAATGTTAACAGTGCATTTGAAATGAAATGAAATTACAAACTATGTAATTATAAGATACATATTGTACTCAAAATTTAAACGTTTAATTCAATTATACATAATAATGTATTTCAATAAAGATTCCAAAAGAATATACATACAATCAATTACTTTTTACAAATATTACGAGCTTTTATTCAACTTGACCCATTTTCCTTTCGGGCAAATCTAGCAATTGAATATTGCAAATGTCCTTAACCGATTGAACTGAAATTAAGAATACTTGTGTATTCTTTACGGGCCTGGAATACCCGAGGACTTAACTAGGATGATTAGTGTAGCATCAGAAGCGCCTGGGACCAGTTCCGTTTTAATCCCTGGGAAGCAAGTGCTGCGGGGAGCAACTTAGTAATTTCCCCACCCCCTAACCCCACTGGAAGTACTTTCTGCGCTTCATCCTCGAACCTCTCTGCACTCCAGACTTCAGACGATGACAGGCGTAGGGTGATATGGCCGTTGAGCGATTTCTTCAATCCCATCACATAACTAGGGGCCCTGCCAAGTCTATAAGTAGGAGTGTTGGAGATGGTACGTATGGTCCCAACGACTGTTGCGTACTATTTGGTCACATAGATGGCGCCATAGGTTTATTTACAACTATGTATCGACCATATTATGGGAAAATAAAATGAGTATTCACGAAACATAGCTTATTTAAGATGAAAAAGATATTTTCAGTTTTACTTGGTTTTGCCAAGTTAAGGCTAACGCCATCTAGTGACGGGTGGAGAAGTCTGTAACTATTGCTCTGCAGCGCCCTCTACGCCACCTATAGTGGCAGTTAGTGGAACTAACTGCCACGGCCTGCTGGCATGCTTGCCAGGTACTTTATTCGTACTATTAACAGGCCTTTAGTAGGGCCAATAGTTTTGTATAAGTTTGGCAGTATATACGTTAGTATTATTTATTATCTTTACCAATGGTCTCAGAAAGATATCGGCGTTTTTAAGACTTTTGTTAGACCTACTTGTTTTTACTTTGGTAGTTACCTAACTATTATAGATTTTACTACGCTGCAGTGAAGCTAAGGCGTGTTATTACACAAGCACATAAATAAAGACATAAATAACATCTTAATTTGCATGTGCATAAAAATGAAAAGGGTCATCGTCCATTAAAATAACACGTAATAATTTGAATTCGAGAGCACTTACCCGTTCAACAATAGGACTATTGTCCACTTCACAACTAATTTATAACTCTGCATGCAAAACTATGTGCAAATATTTTGTTACCAAACCCAACCGGTTTCAAACAGTAGGTACTTTTTTACCCCTGCCTGAACTAAAACCGGCCAAGAGCGAGTTTGGGTCACCTTAACCTATACTAATATCATAAATGTGAATGTTTGAATATTTGCTATTCAATCATCATCAACATCATCATCACTACAGCCGTAAGAAGTCCTCTGGACAATAGCCTCACCAAGGGAGGATATTGCCATACCACGCTTGGCAGATCGTTTGGCGAGGGCAGTTTCTTTGGCTTCTTGTGCTTCCGATGCTGCTGCCCGTCGAAAACATTTTTAAGCCGGGGAAGAAAAGGAAATTGTCGGATTAAGGAGGGGAATCCACTTTGAACCTTATACTTGACTAAATACAAAGTGCGGATTGAATTAATTCTATTTATTCTTATAACCAGTAGCGGCGTTATGCCTTGGTTTGCTCCATTGCGGTGCACTTATACGTTTGTCTAAGCAGTATCTAGTACAGACCTATATACGTAAAAGAGAAACAATTACACAACTTTCACTGTTAGGTAGGTATATAGATCTGTCCTGCTTGCCTGACTCCTGCTCGGCTGTACAAGTGCTCCACCGCAATCGAGAAACCAAACCTATGGCAGGGCGCGGTCGTTAGCACGTCAAATAAACACCTCTCCATATCTCATTCTCCGCTCATATCTTCTAGTTTCAACGCGTAGACAAATACAATATTTTTTCTAATCTGACTTTTAGTTTCCGTTTTGAAATAAGACTTTCCAAAAGCATTAATAAATCAAAAATATTCAAATATTTCCTTTGACTCAATTTGACCCATTTCCGGCAGAATCTCAAGAATGCAATTAAAAAATTAGCAGTCCCACCTTTTTTCTTATCGCGTAAATATTATCTCGGAAATGGCGACAGAATTTTGAAAGAAAATTCCTTTTAACATCACGACGACCCTTTAAATATTAAGGGGCGAAACTGAAGCCTCCAGTCTAATCATTTTGAATCATAGAATGTTCTACTTGCATCTCCTGTCGCGCAGATCGTAAAAGCCGATCAAGGGAATATACTGTGTAGTAGCACAGAATAGGTACCTACTTACGCCCAGAAGTCGCACTCTGCAAAGTTATTCAAAGAAATAACAACTCAATGCAGTTAGCGATACGGTGTAATTTAGTTACTTTAGATACCTACAGCAAGCTTATACTTATACCTATGAACATACGATTCTTATTCATTAAAGTCGGTGAACACATATGACCAAACGTGCGTCGTTTCTACCGGATTTGTTTGGATTTCACCTTTGCTTGTTTTCGATACCTACACGGGGAACAAGACAGCCCTGGCAGTATAATATACGTAGTAGTTGACGATTCTGAAACAGTGTCACGTTGGAATCCCCCATATACCTAGTAGAAAGCAACAAAAATCACAAGACCACATGTGCTTAAAGATTAGAAGATGGAATCCAACACAGCGAAAAATAATTAGACCCTCCCTAGGAGGAAGCACCTAGGGAGGGTCGAGCTAGTTAGCTTGATTGAATTCTGACTTTAGTCTGTCAATTACATAATTGAAAAAAGAAAAATAGGGTGGAGTTAATATAGGTAGATGGCTAACTTAATAACAGGCTCGGCTTTTCATACACAAAAATATCAAAAATAGGCAATAAAGCCCAACAGAATAGAATAACGCTTTGAAAGTAAACAATCCTTGGACGTAATCGCTTTATCACCACTTTTCACTCGCGGCCAGACCGCTGCCTTACAAATGCGGCCTCGCACCCATTCGTCCTATACAACGTGTAACAAAATGACGATAAATATAACGATACACAAGTAGTATGATCAGCCCATGATATTGAACAACTTTCCCTAGAGAATAAACATTAAGATATGAAAAAAAAAATTGACATCCGATACAAAATGCAAGCAATGCAACAATTAGCTAGTCGGTCAGCTAATTGTTGATGAAAAGTTAGTTTCTTTTTGTATTTCGTGATTGGTCTCCCGGGAAAAGCTGTGCAATAGCATAGGCTGATCATGCATATTAACCTTTGGGTTAATTTACGGATAAAAAAACTGTTTCCGTTGAAAGCGGCTATATTGCTAAAAATATACACAATCTGTGAAAATTTCAAGTGCCTACTTATTACGGTTCAATATATACCAGCCCTGTGATAGACGGCCGGATAGACGGAGAAACATCGAAGGGACATCGACGGCTTAGTTATTACAAAGCTTATGTCTCGCCAAATAGTAAGCAAATATCCCTCCGATGGGAAACGAAAAATGGGACGCTATACAAGCCCGTTTTTACCCTTTGGCACAGCAGCGCCCTGAAACAGCTATTGGGACAACAAGGTCTAAAACGTGCGACGCATGGGTGCGAGAGCTGAAATACGTCGCTACGCTACAAAAAAGGATTATTTACACAGATATCTGTTTGAATTCCTTTTCGTTTTTTTTTTTCAGTTTTCTTTTTGTTCGCCACAATTTCACTGTTGATTTGTTTGCTAGCCACAAACGGGGCTTGCAATGAATAAAATGAAGTACCACCAATCTGCATAAAATTGTTGTTTGTTTAGAATTCGGCCGAAAAGGGCATGGAATGTTGTACCGTTGAATTGGTGTTTATAACATTTGCATATTGTACTTACACACGTGCGAATATTTAATTAGGTAAGTACAGTAAACTGTTTATTCATGATTCTACTTGAAAATGTATAGCCAACTAACTTTTGCCCGTGGCTTCGCTCGCGTGAATGTCGATCGGGTACAGTATTTTCTCCGCGATTAAAGGTATTGTTTGACCTTTCCAAAGCCTTAAACTACCACCATACCAAATTTCATCTAAATCGGCTCATTAGTTAAAGGATGAAGAGGACACAGACAGAAAAACACAGACAGACCGAGTTACTTTCGCATTTAATATTAGTATGGATGGATGTGGATTGCCTCCGTGCCTTTTTAATTTTAAAAGTTAGATTCTTAACCAAAACGTTATATGATGAAATCTATTTGTATGCGACGTGTCTCGTTGATGTTAACAGAGTAAGGCAATAAGATTTTAAAGGAAATTACCACACCAAAATGTTTCGAAATAATTTGAAACGAATCGGGTCAGTAATCAAAGGGTTTCCTGGATTCGAAATTAATTAGTTTTAGAAAAGTTCGTATTTATACATTTTTAATTATTATCACGTTTTATATCACGTTTCCGTTATGGGTAGAAGAATCTAAGGCCATAGGACCCAAAGGCCATGAGTTAGTGGGCGCAAAGGTGTAAAATGGAATCAAAATAGTGAATTTCTTAATTTTCGGTCAATCCTTCGCGAGAAGCAGAAAAAAACGTAGAATGTATTATGTTTTTTTCTTTTCTCCCATACCAGCATGGAAGAACAAGTCCATATACCAAAACATATTGTTATGAACTAATTCACACACTGGCAACCAAGAATAATTTTTTTAGTAAACAACAGAGATAAATTCGAAATATAATTTAATAAATAAAATTTATGACCCGCTAAAGGAAGTTTCAAAAATCGAACTATTTTTGGCTCACAATGCCGGAACGCACGCGCCAAACGGATAGTGTAAAATTAATCGTCCGTGAAAATTGACATAATCGTAAATAAAGAAATACAATATCAACAAAGGCTCTTCAACAAACAATGATAGTGACACTTTTGAATCAAACCCCTTTTGCTCTGAATTAAAGTAATAAATTCTGCTCTAAATCTGACAATAGCCGGAAATCATTGTGCTATCGATATAAAATTTATTATTTTCTGACTGCAAGATTCTTATCTATCAGGTATCCTACTTCATGATAAGTTGAATTACGCATTGACATCGTGGTAAGACAAAGTAACATTTTTACTGTGATTTAAAAAAAAAACATTTGTCATGCAATTTAGTAAGAATATTGTATGTTCGACCGGGTCAAATCTTGCAACTAAATTTAGAAGCAGTTATCCTTAAACGGTTCAGGTTACATTTTGAATTTAGTAAATCGGATGACAATACATATAATGGTGGTCTGATGATAGATATATCTACATGATGAATTCATGTCAGGGATGGCCGGCAGAAGTGAAAACTCGCCTGCGGCGGTCTCACGCACGTCACGTGCCCGTCTTACGAATTTTCGATCAGGTCACGTGTCCTAACGCGAGTTTAACATTTTTTTACCCATCTCAAAAAGTTCACAACGCCAATAAAGAAGTTTTCACTTTTAAAAAAATGGTTATTCTAATCTTATCACATTGCAACTTAGAATTTACTTATTTTTACAATGTTATAAAATTCTATTTGTAAATACTAAATTTGAAAATGGGCTAGGCAATGTTGTATGATGCTGGTAACAGGTAGTACGTAATATACAGGGTTATTTAAAAAAACATTATTAACCTCTAAGGACTAGATAGCTAGCAATCTAGTCCTGCAATAATGTAAAATATTATCATTGCACACTCAATCGCTAACATAATATGTTCCAAAAATAATAATGTATATAATAAACTTTGTAATCCTTACAAGAAATGAAAATAAAAGAAATGATAAATGAAAAAAATTGATAAATGATAAATAAAAGATAATGATAAATTGATAAATGATAAAGATAGATGATAAATTTAAAAAGCCTTTCAGGCGAGTAGGCCACCGATACTGTTGAAAAAAGTTTCTTTTGGTGTTTCTTCTTTGCAGTGGTCGGTTCCGAAACGCTAGTAGTATGTAGCTTTTGCACATTAATTAATAATATATATTAAGAAATTACATCCTTTAAAATGTAATTTGTCATGAAAAAGTCGTGCCTGCAAAGGCCTATTTCCTGTATAAACGTTTGGTTCTTTTTTGAGCAACCTACTAGTTAAAAACAATATAATCATTATTGTAATTAACTATTAGCCATGACGACTCGAAAAGAAGAAGTCCTGCGAGGGTATTCAAGTTTTTAAGTAACCCTGTATATACTCGTTTTACGCTAAATAATTCTAAACGGGAAACGGAACTATAAAAACCAACCTAAATATTTCACGCACCATAGTATTCGCACCCGTTACAAACAAGAAGTTGTCATAATAAAACCGTCATAGTTTCTGGACACAGACAATACGTGCGTCTTATTAAATTATAAAGAAAATAAATGTGTATTCGTCGAAAACACAATAACCAAATTCAAAAAGTTGTAACTTAATATTATTTGTTATGACTTAGGATGTTTTGGAATGCAATGGTTTTTGCCAAGGGGACCCCACCGGAAAGGGATGATTGCCACGTGCCATCCAGGTGGGAGTGTGATTTTTTGTCTGTGCTATATTGTGAGCGGAAACGGGTAAAACACGTTAAGGCACTTTAACATCTATCTCGTTTTAATTAAATTATAGTTGTAGTTTTTGTGAGATCCTAATGAGCATTTAGATTTTTTGCCTTCTTGGCGCTTGATTTGAGTGTGAAGTGACACTTTGACGAGAGAAACTTGAATTTAATTTGGAAATTGGTGTTTCGATGGAATCGAACTATGTCTTTTTACTAATATTACTAATATATCTTTATAACATAACGTATTAAAAATTGGTAGTCGTCAAACAAGTCAATAATGTTTAAATTGTGATCTTCTTTCTTCGTTCGTTGTTAATATAGGTATTTCATATTGCTTGAAGGCAATATCTTCTGATAATATTAGAAGTCATTCTAGTGATAGCAGCTGATAATGCACTTTTCAAAGGAATCAAGAACATCTCAGGAAAGATTTTTATGTAAGTTTGTAATCGATAAACTCAAAAGCTAATGAACCGATTTTGAAAATTCTTAAGTGACTAGGATTACATTTTATTTAAAAAAACTTTATAAATTTAACTTTAAAAATAAATATTTAAAAAAAAAAAATAGATGTGGACGAATATTGCGTAATGTAATCCAAGGTTAAAAAAAATTGCCTGCAAATCATTAGTGGGCGAACGCTCCGAAAACTATTTATGTTTTAGTCATCTATACATGTTTCGGGCTACATTCTAACCTCTTCTCTACCTAAGTTATACTTCGGATCAGGGATCGACTCAGGGTCTCGATAGACTCGATAGACGAAGGCGCGGGAAACAGTTTATGTAGGTTCTATATCTGTTTCTGTACTAGAGCAAGTTCTTTTTTTCAGTCATAAATAGAGATAAATAGAGAGTGCGCTAAGTTGAATACAAGTAACAAACACGAGCGGACAGACAATTTGTGTCCAGATATACTCACGATTCTTGGGATGAATACTGATCTTAGCTATTGTTCGTGACACCTTAGGATACTGCTGATATGCTAGAGATAAATGATAGATGCTGCTGGAGGTAAAAGAAGATATATTCAGAATAAATTAGTTAATGCTAAAATGAGTACACGAATGTAATGCGCGGCGATGATGTGACGGTAGGTCATGAACGTGCACTGATTGATTTTACTAAGTTACACAAAATACGCAATACACGAAAATGCTGATAGTGCTATTTGCGGTTATACCGTACAGCTATCATTAATAATACTAGTGGTTCTGCGAGAACAGTAGACCTCGCGAGCCCTTACAACCAACATCCGCATTTGCCCTCCACTGCGCTAAAATATATCTGTTACTGATATGCTAATTGACTAAAGGATGATTTCCTTCAGTATCGATTTCAGACAACTTTTTGGCAAATTGCCGACTATAAATACGTTCAAGTATATCGTATAAAAAAGTTGTTCAGACAAAAAAGTTGCGTCTTAATGAGAATAACAAAAAAGTCTTATGACATTTTTGATTTCTTTTTCAAATAGCTGTGCTATGAGTTTTTTAAGTTTTGGAACCCCATATATCCGCCATTTTTTTAAATTTCAAAAAACTGGCACGACAAAAAAATTCTATATAATTACCGAACCTGCTCACATAATTTCATGAGAATCGGTTGAGAAATGCCACCTGTAGGCGAGAACAGACAGACAGACAGACAGACAGACAGATAGACAGACAGACAGACGGACAAAATAATTTTGGGCCAGTCGAAACTAAGACGCTTCGCTCGCTTCGCTCGCTCGGTCAATAATTAGTAATATTTTAAGACGTATGTAACTAAGTCAGTTTTTTATATCTTCATATAAAAGAGAAGTTATGAAACCAGTTAAAATATGAGTAGAATCACCAAAGAACACGACACAGTCTTATATTTTTAGACTAAAGGTCAACTTTAAATAAACCAACTTTAATTCATCTAAAAACCAATCCTGCGTTACTTTTTAACGAGTTTGAGCAGCAGGGTTTCTCAAACTGGATGAAGCGCGCGAACCTCATGTAGTTTGTCAGTTTGATATGCATGATCATCAAAATTCTACCGTATATTCGTATTAGATATCAGCTTTTTCCCGGGACTTCATCCTCGTATAGTATTACGAATGTAATCTGTTTAGTAAGCTAATAAATAAATTAATTAATCAATTACCGGTGTCACCCTGTCCGTAACTTTTTTGGTGAAATACGAGTAATTTATAAAGTGCGGTGCCCTTATAAATGGTACAAAATTATCTCGAGGAGTTTGAAAGGCACGTTAAGCTGTTGGCTGTCATGGCTAGCTTGAAAGTCTGACGCCAGTATTGGCGCACAATACAAAAGAACAAACAATTTTTAAGATTGGTATAGTAGTTTTTGAGAATATAAGTATCCATTACCAACAAGAAAACAATAAATTGTTTCCTGTTTATAATATAACTTTAAACAACCGTAGACATGAAATACGAATGATGATGACAACGAAAATTACTTATTTTTTCTTTTTATGAGGTGTAAATTAACATCTTTTAGATGTTAGTTATTTTTGCTCGTTTGGCGTCGGATATACATAAAAAATAAAAAAAAAATGTCAATTTAGATAAAAGAAGAATGGCTTTGCAGGATAGGCCCTTCTGGCAACGTAGCTTTCGGCCCATAAGGCAAAAGATGAGAGTTGCTGCTCTCCAAAGGTTTTTGCCATCGATTCTCAGATTGGCCCTTCAGGCTTGCATGCACGTATACGCGGCCCATCAGGCAATATGAGAGTTTGCTGTCTCTCCAAGCCTTGCGCACACAGGCAACGCCCAAAGCCGAGCTCCTGGGGGCCCTTTGGTGATGTTGTCTAAAAGGTTGAGGGCACTCTGCCCTCGCCTCAAATGCCCGGTGAAGTAGCGAAAGCTCACTTGGAGCTAGCTACATAGTCATTCCAAAAAAAATTAAATAGTACCAGCTGTTCTATCCGGGTCAACAGTGTAAGGGTTCAACGGTGCTAAAAAAAAGTTTGAGAAGCGACGGATTAAAGTAAACGGAACGAAGAAATTTACTTCTCCGGGTCATTAGGCAAGAAAAGTCTTTGGTCAATTATTACGCACATCTGTTGAAGAAAGTTATTTGTCACAATAATGTTACGCTGCATAGTATTCTAATGATGTCGAAGACGTTTCAATAAATCATTTAATTTCTTGAAGGGTTGGACCCAGCTGTTTTATTTTTTATTATTATATATTATATTTATTGCTTTCTGCCACCATCACGTAGATGCAATTTACAATAGTTTTAATTAGATGCCAAGATGATCAATTAGCCCATCAATCACGTAAACATTGACAATCGCGATTGATCGTCTCGGTCCAGCTTGATTCCGTGATATATGCTCGGGCGAAAGAGTGCGAGATATATCAAAGAAAACTTATCATGAAAAAGATTCACTTCAGTCTAGCTAGATCATAGATACATTCACAATATAATGAGTATCTCAAATTGTACATTGAGTCGTCCTCGCCAAGCAGAATATTGAATTTAAAGTGCCACTTACACTGTAGCATTAGCAATTTAAAGGTTTATTAAGCTTTTATTTGCCAACAGTTACAGTTATTACATGTAATAGTGTTCACTTCATTATTAGTCTTTTGCAGTTGTTGGCGTGTCTTGTGACACAAAAGCCTCCTCCAGCGCTTTCCATTCCTCTCTTATTTTAGCTTTGCGGCACCATAGGGGGCCCGCTGTTTTTTTAATATTGTCACACCATCTTTTCTTTTGCCTCCCTTTCTTTCGTTTGGCGTTATATCTGGGGGTCCACTCCGTGATTTGCTTAGTCCATTTGTTTTTGGTTTCTCTCAATAAATTTAAATTTAAAGGTATCTCAGCCAAAATAACACGAGATAGTTCAGCCATTAGCAGTAAATATTATACTTAAAGTAGTTTACAATACTGTATTAAAACCTATTTTTGGTTATCTAGAAAGTAATTTATTACTGTAATAATAAGAATTAAGTCTCATTCAGTTAAATAGGTACGTACTTACCCAGGTTCATGATGAACAATTTACATAGAGCGATTAAACTGCATTATATTACCATTGACCTAAGAATAAATGTTCTTAGATCCATGTTCATTACGTAGCGCAGCGTGAGCAGATGATGCAGTATCACGTCTATATTCCTTACGGTGTAGACATAGCCGAAGTTTGCAAAAGGCTATAGGCTATTTTAACAATGGAAAATTGGTTTGTCGATTGCATATTTTTGATAATCCCTAAATAAATTCTTAATCCTCTGATCGAGTTTAACTATTAGTTAAACGTTTAGTGCAATAACTTCCGATTAATTGCCAGTATATTTTTATCATTAGTTTTAAATCACTTCTTATTCGTCCAATTCACAAACTAGTTTCAGTAGTAGGAGCTCGATGGTCTAGTAGTTATGAGCGATATAAGCGCTTATGCAGCTCCCGGGGCAGTTCCCACTGGGATGAGTGACCGCAAGCGGCATTAAAATACCTTCTTGAACTGCTCCATACTTAGCAATACAAAAAGAGTGATTTATTAATTACGAGTATTTTATCTTCTTTAAATTATCTAGGCATATACTAATTACTATAAATAACGAGTTTAATATGCTCGCAGTCCAGTTCAGATGCCTAAATTTTACAATTTTGCCTAATATTTCCACTATTTCGTAACAGTACGAAAATTAGAGACCTACAATGCTCATTATTACACAATTCTATTAATTTCTCTAAACTAGCTTTTGCTAGGCTACGTTGTATACACTAGGCTACAAAATATCGAGAGTGCAGAAGACAACCAAATTAGAAATATCGTGTCGCTCGCCATCATGTAGGTAATACCTATCTAGGCGGGCGACGCGTGACGCGCCGCCTCGCTTAACCTATACTCCTTCAGAATTTTCTGTTGACCAGAAAAGGGGCGTCCAATATTATTTTGGCAATTTAAGGGGTTCCGTACCCAAAGATTAAAAACGGGACCCTATTCATTTCGCTCCGCTGTCCGTCTGTCGTGTCTGTCTGACAAAAAATACTAAAAAATATAATAAAATAAATATTTAAGGGGGCTCCCATACAACAAACGTGTTTTTTTTTTGCTTTTTTTTGCTCAATATTGATAACGGCAACAGTTAGACGCTTGAAATATTTACAGAATATCCTTATTCTCATCTTTATCCTTATCCTTACTAGTCCTCACTAGTTTATCCTTACTAATATTATAAATGCGAAAGTGAGTTTGTTTTTTTGTTTGTTTGTTTGTTACGCTTTCACGCCGTAACTACTAAACCGATCATCATGATATTTTGCTTACTAATATTATAAATGCGAAAGTGAGTTTGTTTGTTTGTTTGTTTGTTACGCTTTCACGCCGTAACTACTAAACCGATCATCATGATATTTTGCATACAAGTTCTCTGGAGTGCGGAGAAGGACATAGTCTACCTTTTATCCCGGGAAAAAGTTCTGTTCCCGAGGGATCGACATTGACGCGGGCAGAGCCGCGGGCGAAAGCTAGTAATAAATAAATGTGAAAGTAGACTCAAGATCAAGGACTCATGCCAGGGGTGTCATCCTCAACTGCCTGTCCGGTAGTTATAGATATGGCATCGGGTACGTGCCGTTGCGCCGGGTTGCTGTTTTTGTACTCACACTACTTTGTAGCTCTCCCGGCAACTGACACACTATCACTGTTACCTAATTAGCTTCATCTAATTATACTTGGCAACATTGTTTGCTCCGTGTAAGTAAATTACGCGATATGCTCTAGAGGCCTGGAACACCCGGGGAGCCAGAGTCGGGACTACAACGGAAATTGACTAACTAATGGCTTGGGTTGTCTAATTCGAATGTATTCATTAGTTTGGGCATTCAAACATAAACAAAAGTTGGTTTGTGAAATCTGCTCATATAAATAATGTATTTAGAAAGCAGGAATATAAGTTATTGTTAAAGAATAATCAAATAAATATTTTTTACAGTTTTATGAATAATTCAGAATGATACCTACATATACGCGAGTGAAAGCGCGGGAAATATTCATATTAATATTCCATTGAAATTATTTTTAACAATATCGCCATCTATTGCGTACGTTGAAAACTAATAACTCAGAGACTAGTGGCGCTATCTTGTGAAGTTATTAAAAACTAAATCAAATATTTTCGACAAGGCGCCACTTTATCGAAATTATATAATTAATGGAAGTAGATTATAAATATAGATGGCGATAATTTATAAAAATATGCTTCAGTGTATAATATTTTAAAGTCGACGTACTCCGTAGGCGTTAGAGTAAGGTAGGTACAGCGGTATATTAAAACTGGTACCTACTGTTTTTTTACCTTATAAAATAAAAAATTAGCAACTTTGATTAAGTTTATCTTTGTGCCTACATCGATCGGGTCAGATCGTATGCTTAGTCAGATTTTTAAATGTTATAATTAAAATATCTATAAAATAGCCAAATGAACTCTCACTATTCCACAATTTATGTATTTTTGTGGTACAGAACAACGTATTTCAGTTTATGTCTACATATTTATTTAAAACATACTATTTATTACAAAATTATTTATTACTTTAAACAACTATTTATTTAAAACGTAGGTATCTATCATAAAAATATAATTTTATGCACATTGAAAAAGGTGTTCACGTTATTTTAATATTTAACTAATGTCCGTAATAATTATATCACAAGTGTATTTAGTACACTTAAATCATAATCACAATGTACTATTTGATAGATTTATTATAATCGAGGCATGTTATAGTGGGTTAAAATTATCAAAGCACACCCAGTGACAAATCTTTCTTCTTTATTTAGTGTACATAAATAAACAATGTGGATGAATATGAAGCAAAGATTTCTGCTCAGGAAGTGAATCGAATTCGTATCAGTCGAGACATACAGGACTGCCACCAATGTACCTACCAAAAACTGTAGGTATGATGATCTATGTATACTTATAGGCTTTTGACAAAGATTAAAGTAGGTAAGTAATCCCAAAACTGTAACTTAATCGTTATAAAACGGTATTATCAGTGGATTAATTCCCAGATTGCCGCAAGTTGAGAAGTTGGGAAAGTTGGTAAGTTGGGAATTTTGCGGGTTACTTACCAAGGCTTTATTGTACTTCGTGATATATGCTCGGGGTGGTTGAGTGTTTATTTAGGGGTAAATTCTGGCAGTTTCACACCTACGACTATGAGCTAACGTTGTGGCTATGATACTATGTATTAAACATCGCATTATTTACTTGATTTTTTATAGTAGGTAGGAAGGTACCTATACCTACACTCAACAGTATGTATTACATACAGCCAAGCACATTTTCCCACTAAGTGTGAAAAATATAATGTATTTATTTATATACTGGAGAAACTAAAAATTCTATGCAATAGCAGTTTACTCAAAGTTATTCTTTATAATAATAAAAATAATATATTTATTTATTCAGACAAATGTCCATTTAGTGTTAGTAACAAAGAAACTTACGAACTATGTAAGTGTATTTTATTAATTAAAATATTTATACATGCAAAAAAATTTTTCTAAATTTTAGAACAAGCTTTACATTTTTTTGTAGGCTTACTAAATAGCAAATCTAATAAAGAATTGGTAATAAAAACCATTCTCACCAAAGAAACCTAAAGGCTTGTATAGGTCAGTACAGTACACACCAGTTCCAAACAATGAATACTCTTTTACTTAGACTTAATAGTATTGTAAAGAAATTGACTTTTACTACCACATGCAAAAAGAGACAAAATCTTTTAGTTCAGAGGCCCTTTCTTAATTTAATAAACATAATGTAAGTACATGGTAAGTACAACAATAAAACACAGGTCATCCTCAACCTAGTACTTATTTCATTGGTTGTAGGTATGGTATCGGGTATGCGAGCCCGGACTCCCGAGCTGCTACTTGCTTTTCCGGCATATAACCGAGTGAATAGTATCCCAATACTTCCATTCCTTTCCCAGCATTGAAATTGCGTCCGAACAGCAGCAGCGACGGAAGCAAAGAAACTGCGCTCATCGACTCGCTTGCCAATTGTAGTAAGTACTGCAATATTCTCTCATGAAGCGAATAATACTTAGAAGAAAATTTGGTATCTGGGGCATTTAGACCACGCCATACTCGAAACTGGATCTCATTTCTGTAACCAAGATGGCCGCCCAATCCTTTTCTTGCTTTTTTCGTACTGAGCAAATTTTTTTTAACGTTTGTTCAACTGGAGAGTATAATGACCCTTTCTCATCAGTTGCACGACCATCTGAACCCACCGAAAAACTATTTTTTTACCTGTTGACTTCCAGCAGTGGACTTTTTCGGCCGAAATGATGATGATGATAACAGCCTCCTGATCCATAAAGTTGCCTGTATTTATGACTTAGTACCTACTAATAATACGTCGCTAATGTCCCTATATTGGTTTCTTTTACCCAACACTACACAACTGACCGTTTTGAGGGTGGGATCCATTTTAATGAAAATATATGGGGAAGCCGTGCAAACAGTATTGTATTACGTGCCGAACGTTGACATTACCAACTAGTTGCTTGTGGTTTTGATTTGCTCAAGTCTGCAATGTAGGCACCAATAAGAAAGCAGGTATTATTCGATAAAGGAAACTTCATTTTGATTGTATGCTCGAGATTTACAAGGGGCGACAATTTACTTAAAAGCACAGAGGAAACTAGTTCTTTTGGAAATCTTACAATTGTGATAAGCTTTTATTACAATCGAATCCACACTATAAAGTGCTTTCCAAGACAAATCTAATGAGCCCAAACACGAATCGTATACCTTTGATGTTTAAGAGTTCCTAAGGCCACCTTCCGCGTCCAGTATTTTTGGTCATCTTATTTACATATATTTATGCAAAATTTCAGTTCAATCGGGAACCGGGAAGTGAATCAAATTTAACTCGCAGGATTTGATTACAGACAAACATCGGGACAGGTGAAACTAGATAAAACCTTGTAATAATTACTTAGAAACTAAAAGCAACTGACATAATTTAACGACCATCATCTAGCGGCAGCAACAGGACTCACAATAATATAACCTAGTATTTTGTGTCCTATTTGTTTTTAGACTTTAATAAACCTTTTCACCTGTGTACTGTACGTCTAAATATTTATCTCCCAATAAATAATTCGTTTAAGAGTTATGGAGGAACATACATACATATAGAAAAAAACATCTAAATATTGACAATTTAGTTTCAGTATCATGTGTAGAGCTAATAAACACGATATCTGAAAACAAAGTAATTTACTTCATGAACTATTACAGATTTAATATAAGTATATTAATAATTGATTAATGATATTGATATATAAAACGTAATGTATTTTGAAGTAAATATCAAAACGTTGTGAACTAAGCTAGCAAATAGGCCGACTGGTTAATGAGTTGTTTATGAGTTAAAATCGATGTATTAGGAGTCACTTATGACACTTACATTTACATACCTAACACGTATTATGCAACACACGAGTGCTTAATGAATTACAAAGAGAAAACCATAGATTTTGCAACATACAAATTTAATGTTGGAATCCCTTTTTGGGCATTTGGAATACAGATAGTACTTCAAATAAATACAACTGCTCGTTTTAACTACAAAACATTTTCAACCACACAGGGGACATTGAAATAAAGACAACAGAGTTTGAATATCTAGGCTTTAATTTTAAACGTTAGACCCTGATGTTTAAAGTTGGAGTTAGCAATTTTAATTACCGTTATAAGGTCAGAGGGGCAACCTCTACAATGATAATTAGTGGTGGTTGCCGGCTAACCAACTTTGTGTATTGCCCTACCCTAAACGTCTAGGTCATTCTAATATTAGGGGGGGTAGGGGGTCCAGGGGCTTGGCTTATTTTTGACTAGCTTTCACTCGCAGCCCCAATCAATGTTGATCCCTCAGGAACAGTTCTTTTTCCCGGGATAAAATGTACCCTTTGTCCTTCTCCGTTCCCCAGACTACGGGTATGCAAAATTTCATAACGGTCGGTTTAGTAGATAGGGCGTGAAGTGAAGGCGTCACAAACAAACAAATAAACTCACTTTCGCATTTATAATATTAGTTAGGATGACATGAGGATCAGTACGATGCAACTTATTGCTAAATAAACAAACATTTTTGTGTGTTAGCTTGGGGTACTGAAACATCATGTCATTTTGTATATTTTTTTTTTTTTTTATGTATTTCCGACGGCAAACGAGCAGACGAGCCACCTGATGGAAAGTGGTCACCGTCGCCCATGGACATCTGCAACACCAGAGGAGCTGCTGATGCGTTGCCGACTCTTAAGATACCTTAGTTAATAGACTCAGGTGTTACTTTGCGGAAGTCAAAGCTACATTTACTTTGAGACAATTTACTTTGCGTGCTTCCGCCACCAGTTAGTTCATGCAAACTATTGCTGGCCAGCGCCTTAAGATACCTGTAAACACGCCTTTTGAAGGACCTCAAGTCATAGCACACAGGGAAAACCTCGGGAGGGAGTCCATTCCACAATCTTGCTGGAATATCAGTTATCTGTGATAAAGAGAAGGACATAGTTCAAGTATTACGTATGCCGGATATTCGGAATTTTTAATACGTTTCCCCTCTTGCAGCAAAAGTAAGCAAATCTATTCCTCCTCCCCCAAGGCTTACGTAAACATTGGTTTAATTTACACAAAATATGTTTCGGGTAGGGTACCTTTCATGCCGGGAAATAGTACCACTCCGACGTGACACAGATCCACGTGCAAAAGCCAGTACCGGTAAATTTTATGGAATCAGTCAATCATTTGTTGATGTTCAAACTGGTACTACTAATATTATGATATGTAGGATCATATCTTAATAGTAAATAATAATAAATAAATAAATATATACGGACAAATCACATTGATTGAGCTAGCCCCAAGGTAAGTTCGAGACTTGTGTTATCGTTCGGCGTTTTTTTCGGCGTTCATCGATTTATCACGTCAAAATGGTTTACTTGGTTTTACTAGTTGTTCACGTAAATCACATGTAAAGTTACCACCGGCATTCCTATGGACAGCCTGTCAAAATGAACTTCTTTTCCTATGTAAAAGTGGCTAGGAACTTGAAAATAATCGTAGTTTTCATACCAAATGCCGAACACTTTCGATTTCAATTTCTTTTGGAGTGAGTTTTTTTTTTGTGTTGGTCCTATTTGGAATAGTAGCCCTTTTTGACGGGTTGAGTCACCCCTTCACGTCGTATACTCGTAGTTATTTTTATTGTCTTTGTCATACATCATAACTAATATTATAAATGCGAAAGTGAGTTTGTTTGTTTGTTACGCTTTCACGCCGTAACTACTGAACCGATCATCATGAAATTTTGCATACAAGTTCTCTGGAGTACGGAGAAGGACATAGGCTACCTTTTATCACGGAAATAAGTAATCCCGAGGGATCGACATTGATGCGGGCGGAGCCGTTGGCACAAGCTAGTAAGAAATAAATGAGAGTAATTTCACCCCAAGTAAAATCAACTCATACTAAGAGTGGTGATTTTCATTACAAGATACAAATTGAGATTGTCTATTTTTTAAAGGCCTAACGAAAAACAAACCTTGAACAGTATTCAATATCGGTTTGAAGCTGTCTTTTGTCAGAACTTTTAATTAAAACTCCCAGCTGACTTTTAACGATTTCGCGGCTTCAGCGACCATTTGCCAATGAAATTAGCGAATAGTTTCGAATTTTGAATTTGATCGTTGCAGAATGCAAAGTCGTCCATGTTGGTAAGTGACTTCCGAAAACTGGAGAATTTCAATTTGATTACCAAATTTCGCCAAAATATGTAAGCTTATTCGATTTTTAGGGTTCAGTACCTCAAAAGGAAAAACGGAACCCTTATAGGATCACTTTGTAGTCCGTATGTCTGTCTTTCTGTCAAGATCCTTTTTCAGGAATGCGTGGAGGTATTAAGCTGAAATTCATATCAAATAATCAGGTCTACAGTCGCTTAGAGCTGTGAAAAATTTACACTTCAAAGCCAATGTAATCAAAAGATACAGCCATTTATGCTGCTGATTTTTGACATTTGCAAGGGAATCAAAACCTACAGGGTACTTTCCGTGAACTCAGAATCTTGAAATTTTGATACGAAGCAAAATCTTATAGCACAGATAAAGGAAAAATTGCGAAACGCATACATTTTTTATTACATCATATATATATATTTTTAATATTTTTTAAATTATACATGTGAAATTTTTATCGTTCTGACCCTTAAAGGAGTGAATCAGCCCGTCGATATGAACAACTTTTCCTATGGGACCAATAATGGGAACTCACAAAAAAATTGACAGTTTCATACAATGGGAATGGGAACGTCAAAAAAAAATTTTTAGTTTCCAGCATTGGTCCTATATAAAAAGTTGTTCATATCGACGGGCTGAATCACCCCTTTAAGGGTTCAGAACGATAAAAAATTCACCATGTATAGATAATGGCACGGAGCCGTTCATGCACGAGTCCGTCTTGCACTTGGCAGGTATTTTTTTATATACATACATACAAAGTCAGATATTTATTTCAAAAGAATATGCTCATCACTTAATTTTATAGCCCTTGTGTATTTGGATGATACGAGTATACGAGTAGAGATGACATGATTGAATAAATAAATATTAGTCGGATTTTTTTCCGAAGACATGAACACTAATAGATTAATAAAGCATATTTTATGTACACAAAGAATATACAACCAATTTTGACTGCATTTTGCTTACAATATGCAGTAATAAATTGGCTTTCCTATCGCCTACGGAAATAGACAAAAATGTCGGTTCCTGTTCTTAGTGTTGATGTTCCTATCTCGAATTTCACGTCCTAGTTCGATAACTTATCTTAGTATCAAATAATGCGAACTTACCTTGTTATAATAGCACCATTATAACTCGAGCCGTGTCGTTTTCGCAAACGGTAGCGCTGAACCGCGTTGCACGTAGATTGTTTTCTATCAGGGGTTCTGGGTGAACTGGTCGATTTAAATATATATTTTCTTGTAAGCGATATTTCTCAGCCTTGGGGATAAAGTGACGGTGTAACGAGAGGATGGCTTTGACAGGTTATACCTTTGTCGCAGGTGACAAAGGAATTATTGGCGTAAACACGAAACAATATGCCCTAAATGATAAAAAATGATTTTCACTAAAGGGCGAATATTTTAAATAAACAGATTCAAGTAAATACAAAAGATAGGCTGCCTGAAATTTCATGGGGGAAACTTAGGACCACACTTAGGACAATGATACGCCAAAATTATGAATAATTCAAAAAGGACGTTTTTTGCAGAAGAGACAATATTCAGCAGAATAACACAAAAATAGATTTTTGATAATAAGGTAGCACTATGTCAAATAATAAAATACCTGCTTGTCAAAACAAGTAGGTATTTTATTATTTGAGTTTATTCATTTTTGGCTAACGTCACCTAGCCTATGACATTCCAGGGAAGAATGAAAATCTAATGACACCTTACACTTCGGAAACAGTGAAGCTATTTAGGGCACAGGAGGTCCCACACAATGGAAGTTAATGGAGCATACATACTCACATAATCAGGTATATACATACTCCTTCTTGGTGGTTTGGTCGGTCGGGTAAATATTGGCAATGGAAATATGTACTTATACCTACTATCTACTACTGTATTAAGATTAAGATATTTGGACCATTGCACTATACGGATGTGAAACATGGACGCTAAAAAAAAACGAAAGTAAAAGACTTGAAGCGTTCGAGATGTGGTGTTGGCGTAGAATAGAAAGAATAAGCTGGGTATAATGAGTCACTAATGAGGAGGTCTTGAAAAGAGTAGGTAAAAAGAGAGTGTATACTGAAAATTATTGAGAATAGAAGAGGAAAGATGGTAGGATACCTAATAAGACATGACAATGTGATCAAGAACATCATAGAAGGAAAGATAGAAGGAAAAAGGGGACCGGGAAGGCCGAGACACACTTTTATAAAACAAATAGAAGAAAAAATAAAGGTTACTTCTTATAGAGAAGTAAAGGAACTGGCGGAAGAAAGAGAGGAATGGGAAAAGCTCCACAGACAAGTGCATAGCTCTTAAATTTGATGATGACCTACTATCTATAAAATATTTCAGTTTAACTATTTTTGTCTGTTATTTGTTATTGTTTTGTTAGCAAGATGAGTTTACGTGAGGCAGGTGACCAGTCGCAAATATTTGCTAAACCTGTGCTAGATGCTAAATGCGCGCTAAAAATCATTGCTAGGGCTCCGATGAATCATAGCTGAAGATGCTGCCGGGTAAACGCTCAGGTAATGAGGAACAACATAGGGCAGAATATCCCTAAGGCAAACTAGGCACATGCCTAGGGGCGCAAGGTAAAGAAGGGAAAAAAAGTTGATGGAAGGCGGCAATAGATAGCTTAGTACACCCCCCACCCTCACCCCACCATCTCCCATGTGAAATAAATAGTTGAAGCAGTAAATCTTTAAATCCACCCGTCGACTACACTGTTTTTTTTTTTCATAATTTCACAGCTAGAATATTGCACTCATCGCGGTTTTTTGTTTTTCAAATAATATAATAAGCTTTTAATTCCAGGTAGCAAGTGAGCACACAGCCGCGCTCGGAACTAAGTACACAGATCCTTTTTGTGTTTATGAAGATGACCTGTATAGAAATGGGTCAGATAAAAACATTATTATCGGCCGATGGGGCAGAAGAGTACGTGAACGGCGATCACGTACCGACAAGTGCAGAGTTGACCTATCGACTACGTGGTCGGACGACCTGACTAAAGTCAGGAAATAGCTATCAACCAGTCGGATTGGAAATCCTTGGGATGGCATACGCTCAGCAGAGGACTTCTTGCGGCAGATATGATGAGAGCTCCTGAATCACTAAAGCGGTCGCCACGACCGAAATCGGTCGGACGTCATTATCATTATGATGGATGATAGTCAAAAATGAATAATCATCAACATCATTTTCAAATAGGTGTCACGGTCAATCGACCATGCACACCCTGGTGTCAAAGTCCTTCGGAACCGCTTCTCGGCCTCTAACGTGGTTCTTTTAACGACTACCAGATGGCAGCCGGAACCAACGACTTAACGTGCTCTCCGAAACACGTTATATTAATAATAAAAGTGGATGAACTTCATCTATTACCTGGACTGGCATTAACGATATGTATTGGAAGAGAACCAGATATCGGGAAAAGTTTGATTATTTGTTTGTAAGCATTAAATAGGCTCAAAACTGCTGGATCGAATTGAAAAGTTCTTTCACCATTAGAATCCTACATAATCCCTGATGAACATAGGCTATAGAATGAAATACTTATATATAATATTAAAAATAAAATTAAATAACGTGTGAGCTTATTTCCACGTTTTTTTCAGTTACAGAAATTAAAGTTCTAGTACGTTGTTCCTGGTTTAAAGAACTATACTTATATTTTTTTATAGAAGAATACATCCCACTTTTACTAGAATTGAAAAATTGTTATTATACTGAAGAACAAACATTAATGTCTCTTTACATAAAATTTTATGGACGTGAGAAAGTGAGGTATTTCCCCTGAGAAAGTGAAGCTGCGCGAGAAATGCAATTGTTGCAGCGTATTAGCATACAGGTGAATATAAATAATGGTGATATTATTCTTAGTCTTAATCTATGGAAAGTCTATGGTATTTTTTGCCCTTTTTTGCCGTACTTCCTTCCTGTGACATTTTTATATGTGACAGTGTATCTAGTATTTTTATACTTGATTGAAGCTTACATCAGATGAGGTAGATCAGATATTTAAATTTTTATACCTCCTTCGATAAGGAGGTGGCAGACAAGGGGTCATATTATATATCTAAAGGCTTTTAAAGCCACGTTACCGGCATGAATGGACCGGCTCGTCCGGGGAAGTACCATACTCTCACAGAAAATCGACGTCTGAGTAGAAGCATTATCGCTTCTATGCTTCGTTCGGTGAGTGAGAGAGCCAGAGGCCCATTCTTCCCCCTTCCCTCCCCATTTTTCCTTCGCCAACTCCTTGAAAGGCTGATAACGCACCTGTCACATCCTGGTGTTGCAGTTGTCCATGGGCAGCGGTGATCACTTGCCATCAGGTAACCCGCTTGGTCGTTTGCCGTCCTATAACAAAAACATCTAAAGGGAGCCTTACAGCATAAATGATATCATAATAGCGGACCCCAGGCCCCGATGCAACACCCAACGATGCCACTAGGAAAATTCTCAGATGATGAAGTGATGATAATGGTTATATTAAATCCAAGTTTTTGTCTTCTAAGTGGTTCCGGAGCATTGTGCAATTGTAAAAAAAACATCTATATATATATAAAAACAAAATCTATCAAAATCGGGTTATATTAATTTTACAAGATTTTATTATCACCATGAACACGTATTTTGCTTTGCTTCACTCTGGAATTAATGTCATTTAGTACTTGATGTTGTTAAACAACCACATCAAGTACTACAATGTCGTCTTCAAAGTACAAGCAATACCTTAGTCGTCTTATGTAAACACATAAGACGACTAAGGAATATGGAGTACAACACCTACTCGCTTGCCAATAAAGAAACTTTTATACCTAGTTTCTTTTATAAATAAATATATGTAAAGGGACAAATCACACAGATTAAGCTAACCCCAAACGACGTCATGACCTTGTGTCGTGGGATACTAACTCAACGATTTTATTAAAGATTCTAATTAATAAAGACTATCGAATTAATGAGATTAAGAAAGACTATAAAAAAAAAATTCTCAAAAACCCAGGCCAATCTGAAAAAAATCGTTTTCCATCTTGACCTGACCGGGGATCGAACCCAAGTCCCTTCGGTTCGAAGGCACTTGTGGTACCACTGAGCCACAGAAGTCGTGAAATTAAAGCTGCGCTGGCAATGTATATCTAAGTGGACATACTTCTAAGAATATAACATACATACGTATTATTACGTCTTTATCCCTTACGGGGTAGACAGAGCCTAAAGTCTTAAGACCGAAAGGCCACGTTTAGCGTGTTGGTGGGCGTAAAGGTGGAAAATGGAATGAAAATAGTGATGGTTTGCTAGCCACATCGCCTATTGTCATGATTCTTTAGATTTTCGCCCATTTCTTTGACTGGCTTTTACGGTCTTCGCGGGACGAGAAGCAGCTGGTACATTCTATGTTTTTTATTTTCCTTCAGACCAGCGTTGAAGATCCAGACCAGCATATATCAACAAACCCATTTCATAAAGGTAAATACACACGAGCGATCCCTTTATCTAACTAACGTTATATTTCACAGCTGGTTGCTCGCGGAACGGAATACGAGCACCGTTGAGTAACAGTGGTAATAGCGAGGGTAATTGCACCAATGTAGCACCGACTCAATTACGTAATTCATCTATGGGATTGGTTTATGTTTTAATTATGAGCTCGGAATCAACTGAGTGTGGTGTTTTTTTTTTTTTTGTGTAAATTGAGGGCGTTTTATCATTGTACTAAACTTGTACAAGGTACACAATCTGAAGACAGTGCCTTAGGAAGACGAGCAAATATTTTAATCATTCTCGTCACGCTCATTTTGGTGTGGTTTTTTTAAATATATAGAGTGATTCAAGAGGAGGTTTACATGTACATTGCACTTGTGCGTAGCCGGGGCCTGTCGCTTTTTAAAAATAATACCACTTTCGTTCCTAAAGTGGGTCTATTGGCATACCAGTCTATTACTGCCATCTATCGACAGATCGCAGAACGAAAAATATGTAACTCTTAATCACTTATGAGCTTTCTTTGTGGCCTGCTTCCAAGTTCGTCATCTTATTACTTATTCGTAGTTCGTCATCATATTTCTACAACGACATACAGTAATCTTATTTTTGTATACAATATGATACTTTCTATCAATGAAACTTATATTATTTTGTCAGATATTGTTTTCTAAACACTAAAAAGCAAATAACTTTGACTAGAGAAACATAGAAATTGTAAAATTTTCTGAAACGCGCTATCAAAGTTTTTATTCCAATCGGGTTAAATACGTAAACAATTTCCTTTTTAATGGGTCCGTGTATACTCAAGTAACCAGTTGGAAGGTTGCTGGCCAGAAAACCTTCAGTACTATGTCCGGCGTTACTCTCAACATTTACATTTATATATGTTGCAGGAGTCCCGGACGAGTACTTGCTGTGCGAATTCTTGTTCAGCGCATTACTTCTGTATGTATAATTGTGCTGAAAACATGATTGAGTATACTATGAGACCTATTTTGGGTATCAAAATATATAATTTTTTTATTACTTTTGTAAGAAAAAAAATAAGTTATTGGCTCCAAACAAAATTGTTTATCTTTCCTTTTTTTTTCTAAAACAATAATACTTATTTCTTAGAAAATTGAAAAAATATGCTTAGTGCCTAGGGCACTCAGCATCATCATCATTTCGAGTAGGTGTCCCGGTCAATCGACCATGCACATCCTGGTGTCAGAGTTCTTCGGAACCGCCTCTCGGCCTCTGACGTGGTTCCTTTAACGACTACCAAATGGCAGCCGGAACCACCGGCTTAACTTCACTCAGCATAATGCAGTGATTTACCTGAGTAACATCACCCCGCTTGTCTTCCGTGACACCTGGCCATAAAATAAAACATTATAACACATATTATGAGTAAAAAATAAAAAAGAGATAAGAATTAAAAAGAGAGTGAATTTTAGTAGTGGTTTGTCTAAAGCCATTTTATGAACTCTGAAAGATGCACAGGATAAACATTAGGATTAATTTATTGCGCTTGTCGTTTGTACGGACGTAACTAAAAGACTACCTTCGTAAGTTAGTAAGTTAATAAAATTTGTATTGTTATATGAGTAAATCTTTGCTTAAACTCGTGAACTACTATTTGACTATGTTATTTAAAGTTGAGGCGACAACACGTTTTTTTGAGCATGTACAGATGAAATTTGAAATGCATGTAAATAAATATATATGATCAAATCACTCAGATTGAGCAGACCAATCACCAAGGTATGTTATACTATATAACTCACCGATACTATATTTTATAAGAAATATACTATTTAGATAAACATCTAAGCCCCAGGCCAATCTAAAAAGGATTATTTTCCATTTTGACCTGGCTGGGGATCAAACCCGGGGCCTCCGACGTGGCAGCCTGGCAATGATGACCACTAGGCCACTTAGCTCCTAGTTTAAAAAAGTTTTCTTGATGTATTTTTAGGGTTCCGTGCCTAAAGGGTAAAAACGGGACCCTATTAATATCGCTCCGTTGGCCGTCTGTCTGTCTGTCTGTCCGTCTGTCACCGGGCTGTAACTCATGAACCGTGATAGTTAGACAGTTGAAATTTTCACAGATGATGTATTTCTGTTGCCTCTATAACAACAAATACTAAAAAAATATTAAAATAAATATTTAGGGGGGCTCCCATACAACAAACGTAAATTCTTTGCTTGTTTTTTTGCTTGATATTGATAACGGCAACAGGTAGACGCTTGAAATATTCACAGAATATTTACTTATATATTCAAGTTAAAAATAAGTAACTAATTAAAAATAAAATTAATATTAAAGGGGGGCTCTCATACAACAGACATAATTTTTTTGCCGTTTTTATAGATAACGGAACCGGAACGCGAGTCCGATTCGCACTTGGCCGGTATTTTTCTACAATATGTATGTCTAGCCTTTGTTCCTTAGGATGGAATTCGATTCCACCGCGGATTACAATTTCATGAGAGATAGTCCAGGATAATAAGGAAAGGTCAAAAGGCCCTTTGCCCTTAGAATAAAAATAATAAACAGTGTTGCTTCCAGCCGTACCCGCTTTTCTGTTCATATTGATATTATTGGATCTCGTGGACGACTGATCAAATTGATTATGTTGAGATTGTTATTACTTGTTTCTAAGAAAAGTTGTATAAAGACAAACTATAATACGATTTTTGTTATACAATATTACTAGTTGGAAAGCGTTCTTCACCTAACTTCACAAGAAACAAGAGTAATATCATAAAAAGTAATCTCAAGTTCAACGATTTCTGATCCCCAGGACGAAAATTTAAGAACTTCTAATAATACAGGTGACATTTAATTCATTAGCATACGTTTAAGGAGTGACTCAGACCACGAATTTGAACAACTTTAATTATAGGACCAACTTCGACATCGTGAAAAAATTATCTGCTTTTTCATACAAAAGTGGAATATCTATTTGGCCAAAATCTATGGAATAGCTGATTTATTTTTTTGCAATTTGAGAGCAATTTGGTGACTTAAATAAGTATCTCAATTTGTAAGTTATACAGGATGACTTACTTTAGATACTTATATAACTCTCCTCGAAAAGTGGAGGACTCCATTCCATGGGAATAGAATATTTAGAATAGAATAGAATTTTGAAATTTGACCCACTTCCCGATTACCGATTGAGCTGGAATTTTGCATGCATTTGTAAATCGGATGACAGTACAATATTATACTAGAATCATTGCGCTGGTTTGATGATGGAGTCTGAAGGTTGCCATAGGAATTCTTAAACTAAATCAATCGTGTCTGGGCTCATTTGATTTGTCTTGGAAAACACTTACCGTGTGATGTGAATTCGTTTATAATAAAAGCTTAGCATAATAAATTTTTTATAATTAAACACGGCGAAATTTAGATCGTTCTGGACCCTTAAAGGGATGATTCAGCCCCTTGATATAAACAACTTTTGGGACGCTATTATTTTGACGTACCCATACAAATTAACCGGGCGGTCGATTTTTTTTGTATGGAACTGGCCACTTTTTTTTATTTCCCAGCTTTGGTCCCATAGGAAAAGTTGTTCATATCGACGGGCTGAATCACCTCTTTGAGGGCCAGAACGATCAAAATTTCAACGTGTATATTTTATGCGTGAGGCTTCTGTCAAGAAACTCACACTGTCACAATATTTTAGGCACCAATTAATGGAGTGGTTGCCATTGCATTCTCTGGGAGGGGTCAAGAGATTCAAAATCACGTTGTATAAATGTTCTAATCCTACTAGTAACTTATTTAGACTCTTGAGCCGAACTCTCAGAACATGTCGTAAAATAGAGGATTTATACAGTCCGAGCGGCGTCGCGACGTCGCTAGGTCTCGACGCGAAAACCAAATGAGAACACTACGGGACGGGGTTGTTCTCGTTTAGTTTTTACGAGGCAAACAGTGTATATGAGGATTGAAATATGCTGTTGTAATATACAGAGATATATGTTATTGATATATATGTACTATACAGAGTGATTTTAAATTACCTGGCAATATTTTAATGTCGAAATCAGAATATTATAGTCCCGCAATAAAAAATCCGGCAAAGTGCAAGTCGGACTCGCGCACGAAATGTTCCGTATCATCTATATTAAGATTAAAATTAGTAAAAATATTTTTATTAAATGATGTTACTAAATGTAACCAAATGTAACTGATGTAACTAATATGTAATTTGTCTGTGCTATACCTATTAAAAGACATTGCTTAGTACCAGAATTCAAGATTCTGAGTTCACGGGAAGTGTCCTATAGGATTTGATTCCCTTGCGAATGTCAAAAGTGTTGTTGCATAAACGGCTGTATCTTTAGATTGCTTTGGCTTAGAAGTTTTTCTTCACAGCTCCTATGGACAGTAGATGTTGATACCTCGACGCGTTCCTGATCAAAGGCTCTTGACAGACAGACATACAGACAGACGTACAGGGTGATCCTAAAAGGGTTCCTTTTTTCTTTTGAGGTGCGGAAACCTAAAAAGTAAAAAAATTAAAAAAAAAAATGGGTTTCTAAAAAAAAACATCAATAAGCTGATCAAATGTCTATGGGAAGTCTAAATTTATTTTTCATACGTGTAATTTTTTGTACTCGTATATTCTATTAGGAATTTTGATACCGTCATTAAAATTATTTCCAGGGCGTTCAAAATCATCCTGTATAAATATGGGTCGCTAAATGCTATAATACTAGTTAAATATTTAAACTCTTGAGTAGAACACTTAGAACATGTCGTAAAACAAGCGTAAAACAGAGGATTTGCTTTGTTGACCGGCGCTGGCGTCGCGACGTTATGCCCCGCAATAGTTCTCATTGTATTACGAAGCAAACAGTGTTTACAAGGATTAAAATGTACTGTTATTTTACTGTAAGCATGGATGGCTGAATCTTCTATACAACTTACGAGACTCCTAAGACGAATTCTCAAAACATGTCGTAAACCAAAGGATTTGTTTAGTCGACCGGCGTCGCGACGTCGCTGGGCGATAAAACGTTTTTTATTTCATTTACCAGGAAAACAGTATTAACGACGATTAAAATATAGGTACCATAGTTATATGTATGAATGTCACAATATTTAAATCCTATTTACATATCAAACTCTTGAGCCGAACGCTAAGAAACACAAAGAATTTATTTTGTCCGGGTGCAGCGGGGCGTCGCGAAGTCGCGGGGCTGCGATGCCGAGTTGTTGTTTTTATTTAGTTTTTACTTGGCAGACAGTGTCTACGACGAGTAAATATACCGTAATTATGTTATATGCATGAATGGCACAATATTTTAATCCTATTTACTACTAATAGGACTCCTGAGCCGAACGCTGAGAAACACAAAGAATTTGGTTTGTCCGTGAGGCGCGCGGCGTCGCGAAGTCGCGGGGCCGCCATGCCCCGCTGTTGTTTTCATTTAGTTTTTACGAGGCAAACAGTGTCTACGAGAACTGAAATATGCCACAGTCACAATGTTTGTTCTACAAATCCGGGATTGTTTTTGGTATCCGAAATCATGTCTTATTTGTATGTGGAGAAAAATAGATTGAATTTAAATCGTAAATAACGCCGCTTGTTTTGGTTGTTGTTGATAGCTAAAGTATTTTTCTCAATCAGGTATTTGAGTGGTTATAACTCATTTTAGAAACGAAAGGTGTTCTTATATTAGGCATTGCTTATATTTATCTATTTATATTTTTTTGGCCATAATTTATGATAAAAATGAGTCCATAAAGGTTGGATTAGGTATATAAAATAAACACTCATCAAAGCAGTTCATTTATCATTTGGAATATGGTTTGCAGTTTAAAACTAATTTACATTAATTATTTCTACTGGTTGTGTTCATAAGAACACCCATATCATAAAATACTCCTAAGTTATTTGAAAATGCAAACCAAATCTTAGCAAGCATAAAAACTTTTATAGCTAGTCCCTTGGGACATAATAGGGCTATTAAATCCGAAAAGGTCTTAAACAGAAGGCAAAAAGCTATCATTCAGGAGTTCCAAACAAGCAAATTACCTGACAAATACGACAAACAACTTGAATGTCCTATAAAAAGTTATTCGCGAGGCGGCGCCGCTTGGACGCTAGGAGGATCGATACAGACGCCAAAATAGAATATAGGTTGATGAAAATACAAATATCTTATATTTTCCAATAGTTTTGTTCTTTGCTGTGCCAGGTAAGAATAAATATATTATTATACCAGTGGCTTGATAGTTCAAACAATAGAAGCCAGATGTATAAAACGTAGCTTCTTTTAATATTCTCGAAAAGCTAGATATTTTCTATAAGGAACTAGGGAGGAACTGATGACCCTTTACTCCAATTGATGTTTATCTATTTAGTCTTACCCTCTTTTATGCCATTTTTTTCTATAAAACTTACTTACACATACGGACTTAGATATATGGACATTAATCTATAGAATATAATGGTATATAAACGGCATTAATCATCTCTCTCTCTATATATAAAAGGCAATAGATTTTAGAAATTCAACCACTAAGGGGGGTGAAGCAGGGGGTGAAATTAATATGGAATTTTCGCAGGACTTAGCAGTATGAAAATTGGTAATTTCAACCGACTTCAAAAAAGGAGAAAGTTCTTTTATAACTGGCTTCCCAATTTATCGAAGACGCCTGGACTGAAACGGTAAAATGCGTTTTGAGGTTTCCGTACCCGGTAAAAACGGGACCCTATTAATATGGCTCCGCTATCCGTCTGTTTGTCTGTCAGTCCGTCCGTCTGTCACCAGGCTGTATTTCATGAACCGTGATAGTTAGACAGTTTAAATTTTCACAGATGATGTATTTCTGTCGCCGCTATAACAACAAATACTAAAAAAAATAGAATAACATTAATATTTAAGGGGCTTCCGTACAATAGAACTTTTAAAATTTTTCTAGATAGCGGTACGCAACCCTTCGTGCGCTACTCCGATCGCACTTGGCCTTTTTATGTTATACATACTATCACGTTTTTATCCCAATAGATCGCAATAAAATTATGATACTACTAACTGGTATGGTGACGGCCAAATTCTGAACTAATGATGAATATATAGATCAGCGACAAATTAATATTGCAATACTAATTGGCTCATAATGAAAGCATGTCAATTTATTACCCTAAGGTGGGTTGGAAGAAATTGCTTATAGCGATAAGTCCGCCTTTGTACCCATTATTTGTTTAATTTTAAGTGTACTAAATAATTTTATATTATTTAAATATGATGGTGCAATAAAGTATTAATTAATTCATTCATTCAAGTCCCAAAAATATTTGCATCCTTGACTTGATTTGTAATAGAACCATAGATTTCACAATAATGTTTTACATAAAAGATCAATTTTTTACTATTCGAAGCCTGTTCGATTTTATTTATTTATAATATCCACATACACAATACTTATGTTTGCTATTTGAGAATAAAAAAGATGATGCTTTTTCATTCGTGTATATACCTACCTACATTATTTAATTAACTATATTACATATTCTCATATACATTAAGCACATATAGTTTCCCTTCACAACCCTTCCATTTGGTTAGGCGTAATGGGTTACGGCTCGATCTTGGCCCCAAGGCATATTGGCTGTATTAAACCATGTTAATAAGGGAATAAGCCATATATGATTCCTTATATTAATAGGTAAGCTTAGCACAAGCTGAGTGGGTAATAATTTTGTATGGATTGTGGATGGACGCAGATGGATAGGACTAGAAACGTTTATGTAAGAGTTTTAAAAGTAGCGCCGGTAAACGAAACAAGTTCTTAGCAAAAATTAAATTTTTGTGATAAGATTTTTTTATAAACAAATCCACTCTGTCAAGTGCTTTCGAAAACAAATCAAATGGGCCCAAATACGATTACTTTACCTTGTATAGTTTAAGAGTTGCTATAGCCACCTTCCTACTCCATCATCGGACCAGCGCAACGATTCCATAATATTACATTGTCATTCAATTTACACATGCAGGCAAAATTTCAGCTCATACGGTAACCGGAAAGTGAAACAAATCTAACTTGCAAGATTTCATTACAGACAAACATACAGGGACAGGTGAAAATAAATAAAAACTTGTAAAAATAAGAAATGGTAGATTAGCTTGGTATAGCCAAGCGAGAAGATCATCATATTACAAAAAACGCGCTGGAAATTGAGGTAAGTAGATATCGAGGAAGGGGAAGACCAAAAAGGGATCGATGGAATTCGTAAGGCAGGACATGAGGATGATGGGAGTAGATATGAACATGACGGGGAACAGTAAGTTTCCACAACTCCGTGTTCCTCTCCTATCCTCCCTACCTGGGAAAAGGCACACTGTACCGACTCCAGATGGGATGGAAATGGGATAAGGTAAGAAAGATGATGTGGCTGTAGAAATTCATAAATTGTAGAATTGTAATTAGCAACTAGAAAAGTCCATTCTACTCGTGTGTCGCGGCAAGCGACAACATTTTTAAATTTCGATATGTAACATATGACTTACCCATTCTGTTGCTGCTCTGGGTTTTCATCAGCATCATTGCTGACGATGGACTCTAACATTTGTATCTTTAGCATTGTAGACCGTCACATGACAGAAATTTCTCACTACACTTGTTTACACTATGACATCACTTCACTCCGACTGGTGATTCGATGGTGGGCTTATCTGTAACAAAAGAACTCAATATTAATACATATGATAAATAATCTGTATCATTACCGTAAATATTTTAAAAAATTCCGAATTTAAACTTTCGTTGAGTAAGTATCGTGGAGTTAGTATCCCATAAAATATGTCTCGAACTTACTTTGGGGCTAGCTCAATCTGTGTGATTTGTCCCTATATGTTTATGTATTATTTACTAGCTTTCGCCCGCGGCTCCGCCAGCGATTATGTCGATCCCTCGGGAATAGTACTTTTCCCGGAATAAAAGGTATGTGCTTGCCTATGTCCTTCCCCGTACTTCAGAGAACTTGTATGCAAAATTTCATGATGATCGGTTCAGTAGTTACGGCGTGAAAGCGTAACAAACAAACTCACTTTCGCATTTATAACATTAGTAAGGATAAAGATTTGTTGCTGATAGTAAACCTATATGCATATACGTACGTAAAACAATCATAATAACAAATAAAGGATAATATTCTTTTGTCCTTAATCGTTAATTTCGTATAAGTCCGTATGTAGTCGCAAAATCATCCACAATGCCACAACTAGTACTATTTCAAATAATATAAACCTTTCTAAGGTGAATAACCTTTAAACTTGGGTTTTCGAGATGAACTTAACGATACTTTAACTGTCGAAATCCATCGTAGTTTGGAAGATTCGAGGTATTCAAGAAATTTTCAAACTTTCGTGACACGCGCAAACATATAAACCTTCTTACTAGCTCCGTGGCGCAGTGGTCAACACGCCAGACTGCGACACGGAGTGACCGGGTTCGATCCCCGGCCAGGTCAAGATGAAAAATGATCTTTTTCAGATTGGCCTGGGTCTTGGATGTTTATCTATATATGTATTTGTTATAAATATAGTATCGTTGAGTTAGTATCCCATAACACAAGTCTCGAACTTACTTTGGGGCTAGCTCAATCTGTGTGATTTGTCCATATATATTTATTTATTTATTTATTTATTCTTGGCAGTCGGTAAAAAGTAGGAGTTGAGTTTCTACGTATCGAATAGCTCGGGAAATTTTTATTATTGAACCCTACGACGATACGACAGCTATGATAAGTCGTGCGTCGTGCATCGATAGTAATTCAACCATAAAATACGCTCGGATGATGATAGTGAAACTGCTAAAAATTAAACAAATTACTTTTGAAATATTTTTCTTTGTTTTATATAATGGACATAAGGCCTCCTGCATTAAAAAAAATGCTTGCTTGTGTAACAATAGTAAGTCACGATCGGCCTAAGCGTTCAGTGTGTGACGAATCTATCCCTTTCCCCCGTTGTTATTACGTAAAATAATCATCCGTAAACAGACTTTACAAACAACCATTTTTTTTTAAATCTCTCCTAGTGAACTTTTGCTACTTCACGGGGCGTTTGAGGGGAGTGCAAAGTGCCCTCAACCTATATAGAAAACATCACCAAGAGCCTCCAGAACGGACAGACCTCAGCTTCGGAAATAACACGTTGTTTGCGGGGCATATTCAAACGATGGTTATGATGGAAAAATTGTGCCAAAAGAGAAGTCAAATTTTCTACAGCGGTGGGGTTGAGTGCTAGGCACTTCGCTTTCTACATCAAACAGCATCAGCCATTTGATGTTTGCTCCGTACTGTCGAGTACATCACAACCATCCAATAAGTTATGCGTCCTGGATCACATTTCCCGTGTAGACACGGACTCCTCCCACGCAAATGACTCCAAAAATCTCTATATAGTCAGCAAACGAAAAAATTTTAAAAGCGCGTTTCAGAATTCATACGAAAAAAATAGAAATGTTGTTCAATTCTCGACAGGTACCCAGAAAAGGTCGGCCTTTGTAAATAATAGAAAGAATGACGCAGAAGCTCCGCGTCATTCTTTCTATTATAACGCCTTTTGTTAACTGTTAGCCTGTTAGCACCCTGAGGAGTGTTTGCGGCATCTTCCAACTGTAATCACATTGTATTGCAATGCAAGTATTGCTCCGGCTAAGGCGGCCTAAAAAATAGTAGCGACACTTAGAGCTACAAATTATAAAAAAAATAGAAAGATCCCAACCAGTTCATTACTGTGGTGTAAATTTTGCTTTTCAAGCTTGTGACCTTCATTCATCGTATTCATACATAACATCTTTGAATTCAATTATATTTACATTACTGTGAATAAAATTGAATTCAAAGATGTCCCGAATGTGAACGAATATGGAATCGTACAAATTTACAAATAACGCCGCACCAGCAGCCACAACAGCACCACATCGCTGCCGCTGCATTGATAATATTTGGATTTGTATGGACCCGTACACATGGCCGCGTGGCCGCCGTGAGCGCCGTGTGGTTTCCGGGCGCCGTGTGGTTTCCGGCAGAGTAGAATAGAGCCACCCCAACTTCCCTGGGTGTCGTAAAAGGCGACAAAAAAAGGAACCGAGCTGTGGCGGGATAACCACTCACTTGCTCGGGCGACCGGGCAGAAGAGGCTTCAGCGGTCTTGGGATCTAAATAATCTCAAAAACGACTGGCGCAGAAGGCAAGGGGAAACCACTGCGACTACATTCCCAAGAAAGTCACATGAGAGTAGAACTAAATGAGACACGATTGCCCTGCGAACCGATTAGCAACCGGCGCCGCGCTGCGCCCGGGGCGCGCGGTGTGAAGTTGGCGACCGGCCATGGCTGGGTAGGAGACAGGGCCCCCCATGGAAATTCTACTACTGGAAATCCCATCAAGCTACGACGCCTCCAGACTATAGGAACATGGAATGTGCGCGGCTTAAACCAACCTGGAAAACTTAATATATTGGAACGAGAAGTAGTTAGAGTCGGCGTAAACATCTGTGGTATAAGCGAAACACATTGGAAAGGTGCCGGATATTTAGTGACACATCACCATGTTATTTACTACTCTGGTAATGACAGCAGCAGCAGCAACGGCGTGGCCTTTTTAATTCCTGTACGTCAAGAAAAATGCGTGATGGGGTTCGAGCGGATTATCAGCATCAAGATAAAAGCTTCACCTATGAATCTTAACATCGTTCAAGTATATGCCTCTACTGCAAGTGATGATACAATCGAGAAGTTCTACTCCGAATTACATTCTACAATAGCGAAGATACCCAATAGAGAGATGTTGGTTATCCTAGGTGACTTAAACGCTAAGATCGGAGAAAACGCTAAGATCGGAGAAAACGCTCATCAGCTGGGAAAATGCGTAGGGAAGTTTGGCCTCGGAAAGCGGAATGATCGAGGTGAACGCTTAATACAATTCGCTTCAGAAAACGACCTTCTAATTACAAATAGCCTTTTTCAACACCACCCTCGAAGGCTGTACACTTGGGTTTCACACGATGAAAAAACCCGCAATCAAATAGATTACATCATGATTCGGTCGCGATGGAGATCATCTGTTACAAATACCCATACCTTACCAGGAGCTGATTGCGGGTCTGACCACCAACTTTTGATCTCCAAACTAAAACTCTAGTTGAAAGCAGCCAGAATCACTAAAACGCCGAGGAAGCTAGAGGTGAAGGATGTTCCGAGATTCCAATCGATTATCGAACAAAAATGGTCACACTGGTCTGAAGCCGATCTGGCTATCGAAACGCCCGATGCACTATGGGATCGAGCCAAGACGATCATTACTACAGCTGTCTCAGAAGCCGCACCACCAAATACAACCCACAAAAAACAACACTGGATGACAGATGAAACCTTCGAACTCGTCGAAAAACGCCGTAAGATGAAAGCAGCGGGAGCCGATATTAAAAATCTCAACAAAATTTCGGCACAGATACAGCTTAAATGCAGGCAAGATCATAATGCCTACCTTTGCAACATGTGTAAAGAAATCGAAGCTCATGCAGACAGATACGAGTCAAGAGATCTGCATCACAAAATCCGCCTTATCACGAAAACGCTGCCGTCCAAGACCTGGGCTATCGAAGATCAGAATGGCATATTAGTCACTGACCTTGACAAAATCTCGAAAGCTTGGAGGTGTTACTGTCAGTCCTTGTTTCAAGATCCTCAGTCGCAAAATTTCGCACCCACGAAGCCTACGAGTGACGTGATTGAGCCGGATATTCTCGAGTCAAAAGTTACAGCCGCCATTAAACATCTTAAGAACGGCAAAGCTACAGGAAGAGATAACATCCCGATTGAAACTATAAGAGCATTGGGAGACCGTGGCATTCATATATTTCACACCATCTGCAACAAGAAATGGCTTACAGGCAAATGGCCCTCTGAGTGGGCTCACACTGTTTTCACTCCTCTTCATAAAAAGGGTTCCACGAAGAAGTGTAGCAACTTTCGACTTATTGCATTGATTACACACGCTAGCAAGATAATGCTACACATCATAAATGAGCGACTGAAAGCATATCTATCCAGAGAAATTGCACCAGAACAAGCCGGATTTATAAAAGGAAAGGGAACCCGTGAACAAATCCTCATCATTCGTCAAATCATCGAAAAGGCTCGAGAATTCAACAAACAAACTTACATATGTTTTGTTGATTTCTCCAAAGCGTTTGATTCGGTGAAATGGCCAACATTGTGGAAAACACTACTGGATATGGGAACGCCACAACACCTCGTGCACCTGCTCAGGGAGCTCTACGAAGGGGGGACAGCTTCAGTGCGTACAGATGACCTCCTCTCAGATAATTTCCATCCAAGTGCGGGTGTGCGACAGGGATGCATAATATCACCCTTACTTTTTAACATTTACACCGAGCTTGTAATGCGAATCACTCTCGAAGACTGGACAGACGGTGTTGTGATTGGTGGATATAAAATTGCGAACTTGCGGTACGCAGATGACACTACCTTATTTGCGAGTAACGCTGGCCGTATGGAGGAATTACTTCTCAGAATGGAGCGCGTCAGTCTTAAGTTTGGGTTAAAGATAAATCGATCTAAGACCAAGGTTATGATTGTGGATCGCGTCAACAACAACTCGCCCGAAGTCACTCAGATTGCGAATTGTGACGTGGTCCAGACCTACATATACCTGGGGGCTTTAATCTCAAGCAACGGCGGATGCGTAGATGAAGTGAAGCGACGTATGGCTATCACTAGAACTGCGATGGAGAAGTTAAGGAAGGTGTGGAGGAATCGCAATATTACAAAAGCCACTAAAGTCAGGCTCGTGAAGACACATATATTCCCCATTTTTCTTTACGCGGCGGAGACTTGGACAGTGCGCGAGTTAGAAAAAGGGAAGATAGATGCTCTAGAAATGTGGTGCTGGAGAAAGATGTTAGGAATATCGTGGACAGATTTCCGCACCAATCTGTCAATACTCCAGGAGCTCGGCATCACGCAGCGTCTGTCAACCGTAGTACAGTCGCGCGTACTACAGTACTTCGGACACGTCTCTAGGCGGGGTAACGACTCCATAGAGCGGTTGGTTATACAGGGAAAGGTGGAGAGAACTAGACCGCGCGGCAGATCACCTATGCGCTGGACTGACCAAGTGAAATCTGCAGTAGGAAATTGTGTTTCTGATTGCGTCAGACTGTCTGCCAACAGGGAGAGATGGCGGGAAATCGTGCGAAAAGCTGTGTCCGCCTCTACCACCGACGTGGACGCCTCAACGTGACCACGACCGCTCTGACAAGAGCGAAACGACAAAGAAGAAGAAGAGTACACATGGCACTGCCACCGCTCGTCGCGCACCGCTGCCGCAGTCGCGCTTTGTGTACAAGCACTAACATATATTCATAAAACATTATATTCCAGAATTAATGAAAATATTATCATATATCTATATAACTACACTAGCTGTTGCCCGCGGCTCCGCCCGCGTTAATGTCGTTCCCTTGGGAACAGTAGAAATGATAAAAATTCCATTTAAACACCTCCCTCTCTGCTTTTTCTTCTTAAGGGGGAATTTAATACATTTCACCTGCATAGATCTTTTCACTAGAAAAATTTTTTCCTAAAAAATTCCATACAAACTTTACCCCACCTATTTTACCCCTTCAAGAGGAAATTTCGTCCATTTTAACTACACAGATCTTTTTAATTGTAATGTAAACATATGTACTTATTTTCATACGTCTAAGTCCAGAACCCCCCCCCCCCCCCCCCCCTCTGCTTTTACCCCTTAAGGGAAAAATCTTATCCATTTCACCTGCATAGGTCTTTTTAATTGTCACCGTGGACTTCTATACCTATTTGCATACTTCTAAGTCTAGAAATGAAAAAAAATCCATACTAACTTTTATCCCCTATTTTATCCCTTCAGGCGAAAATTTCGTCGGTTTTACCTACATACATCTTATCAATTGTAATCCAGAACGTCCAGAAATGAGAAAATGTCCATACAAACTTTATCCCCAAATGTTGCCTCTTAAGGAGGGGATTTCTACATTTCACCTACACAGATCTTTTTAATTGTAATCGAGAACTTACATACCTATTTTTATATTCTAAGTCTAGAAATGGAGAAATTCCATACAAACTTTACCCCCTATTTGCCCCTTTAAGGGAGAATGTTGTCTGATTTACCTAAACAGATCTTTTTTAATTTTAATTGAGAACTTGTGTACTAACTTTCAAACTTCTAAGTCCAGAAATAAGAGAACTCCATATAAATTCCACCCCCCTTAATTTTCTAAAAATCCTTTCTTAGTGCTCATTTACATCATAAAAAGAATCCCTGTGCCAAATTTCAAGTTTCTGGGCACAGTAGTTTCGGCTGTGCGTTGATATATAAGTTAGGTTTGCCTTTGGCCCGCAGCTCCGCCCGCGTGAGTGTCGTTTTCTCAGGAACAGTAGAATTACCCGGAATACATTAGTTCATGACTTTCAATGAAACACCTTAATATTGAATTTCAATTGAATAACTTCTAAAACGGAAAGTTTCATACTAACTTTGCATCCCCGTTATACCCCCTTAAGGGATGATGAGAAAAGTATTTTACTCGTGTTTCATGCCTTTCAGTAAAGAATCTTCATGCTAAATTTCATTAGACTTACTAACTTCAAAAATGACAAAGTTTCATGCTTACTTTGCACCCCTATTTTACCCCCTGAAGGGATGATTTTTGAGTAAAATATTTTATTCGTGTTATATACCTTTCAGTAAAGAACCTTCATGCTGAATTTCATTCGAATAACTTCAAAAACGGCAAAGTTTCATACTAACTTTGCAACTCGTTTTACCCCCTTAGGAGATAATTTCCAAAAATCCTTTCTTGGTGTTCCCCTACGTTATAAAAGGAACCTCTGTGCAAAATTTCAAGTTTCTAACCCTTATAGTTTAGGCTCTGCGTTGATATGTCAGTCAGTCAGCTTCTCCTTTTTTATTAGTATGGATTACTATGGATAGTATGGCTAGGTATAATGCTGTCGTATAATGATGATGAATTGACTTTGGATTTTAATTTTCTTATGTCACTTATTATTTTAATTTTTTTTCGCTGTATATTTGTAGGCAAACTCATGCCTTGAGTTCATTCAAATGACGATAACTTTTTTTTTAATAAACAGATTTTGATGAAACAAACTTTAAATGTTTTGCTGAGTTAAAACAAAGCAATTGGTGAAAGTTTGAAGTAAATCGGTTCAGTATTTTCGGAGATAATCGTGATCATACATACAGACAGACAGACAGACAGACAGACAGACGACAAAAAATTCCAAAAAAAATTTTTTGCTTTCTATTATTCCTTTTAAGTGTCCCTCTATCCATTTCAGTCAAAAATTCTAAATGTACAGACAAAATATTTTTACTGTTTTATTATATGTATAGATAAATATATCTATATAACTACTATGCAGAGGAAATAGGAAACGTAAAGTTTTAGACAATTAAGTGCTTAAGCGTGCTAACTTTTAGCATAAAAATGTTCTCATTTCCCCATTTATTGTACATCGCGGTAAAAAAAAAAAAAACAAATATTGGTTTAAAGATATTTCATACACGACATAAGCGTTAGACAAGTTGAAGACGTAATAACCTAAAGGCCCTAGGCGAAAAGTCAAAAACTCGTAGAGCTTCTTATGCACCAGCGAACTATTTCAATTAATTAACTATTAAATTGGAACTTGGAACAGTTGGAACTTCAAGGCACACCTGTATCAATACTGAAGTATGTATATCATAGGAAGTTACAAATTTATCCTAAACTTTTAACAATTAGTTGATAATTGGCGAAATGTTGACTATTATGGACAAATGTACTTTTAAAAGAAAATATAATACGATTAGTTTTCCTCACGCCCTCTTGTTCAGCGGAACTCGGGCTTCCTAGCATCACAGTTGATGATGCAACGGAAACGCGATGATAGAAAACTCTTTTGTAACATTATTGATACATATACTCTAATTAACAAAAGAACATAGGTATATAAATCACACTTGTTTGTTTATTTTTTGTATGTGCAACACAAAAAAATAAACAAACAAGTGTGATTCATATAACATTGTGGCCAACACTGGTTTCAGTCTAAAAGCATCTGGGATGATGACAGCCGTGACCAAAGGCTTAAGGTTACCACGGAGGAGCTCGAGATATTTTTACTTATGCCACCTGCAGCTCACCCATCCTAGTGGGTACCTGGGGTTGCTTAACATACGTAAGCGCTTATTATGCTCACACCCACTGAGCCGACGTACACCATGAATAACACTTTTATCAGAATATAATAGTCCCCTTGTAATTTATAAGATCTAAACCTATATGTAGATGTAATATCCTCATTAGGTTCTAGAGGAGTTTTAAAGGTACATATTTCACTTTGATATGTCTTTCCCGCCTTTAACTACCTCTGAAACTCGTCATACACCAGCAAACTATTCCAATTAATTAACGATCAAAGTGGAACTTAGAACTTTGAGACGCAGCTGTAACGATACCTACTGAAGTTTGTCATTAGAAGGAAGACATTTTATGAAAGCTTTTGAGGATTCATTTTTTGTTTGAATCTTGATTACGTAAGGCAGATAAAGTAGAATAAGTACCCGCTATATCGTCCTCGTAAATTATATTAAAGTCTATGTAACCAGCCGACAATATAAAGCTGTTTTTCTTTTAAATAAGATTCATTATTTTTTCCATTACTAGCAAACACAAAATCAAATCTATTTTTTTTATAATTTTTTTTACTATATATTTGATGAGGCATTTGTCTCCCATCTCATAATATTACTTAAGAAGTATAGATTTGACAATTTAACCGAATAATAAAAGTATGCGTGTATTTTACTACTTTCATACGATACTTACCTAGTTCTATTTACATTTATTTAGTTATATACTTAAACAGCGTGATTTTAACATGTAAGTTTTAAATCTTGAAATCAGATTCTCCAATACAAAATCACTAGGAAAAAAAGTTAAACATCGAAAAAAACAAATTGCTCCTATAGGAAATTCACCAGTTTATCGGTGATTTTTTTGTAGCTAACATTTATTTTCATAAATACAAAATAAGTATTGGTCTTCTCGACCTTATTCGATTTATTTTTATAACTTCTAAGTGATTCTAGAATCTGTCTCTAAATATCTAGTAGGAATATTACATACACCCAAATACTCTATACCCTTTCCATAGCCTCATCACTAATGATGTTCTTAAGTCTTGTGCTGTCTTTGTTATCTTAAATAAAAGGCTAGTTTCCTTTAAAATATATAATTAGTTCGCCAATTAGATAATTAGTTCACCAAAAAATGTTGGACACGTATTTTTTTTGACAGTTATACAAAAAATGCGGCCAATTACGAGTCGGACTCGCCCATGAAGGGTTCCGTAGCAGCAAATAACTTAATATAAAAGTTTTTGTTATATTTTAGTTGATTGAATGAAAGGTAAATTGCAGTTTACGATTTATGACGTATTAAAAAAAGCCTATACTACTTTACTAAATTCAATCCAATTTTCAGTGAAAGTTTCTATAGAAGTTACAGGGGGTGGGGCACATTTTACCACTTTGGTAGTGTCTCTAGTGAAAACTATTTAGTAAAAATATATATATTAGAAACCTCGAAACCTCAATATTATTTTTTAAAGACCTATCCATAAATAATTAAATACCCCACAAATATAGGTTTGATGAATAAAGAAATTGAGTTTTAAGTTTTAAGTACTGTACAACCCCAAAATTTATTGTTTTTAGGTATAACATGAGGTACAAAGGCGGGCTTATCGTAGAACGCAATGATTTTCCATTCAACCTTTGGGTAGAAACAGTGAAATTAACGCTGGGTAGGAGTGTACATAAAAATAATATTACTTAATACTCTTAAAATTGTTTTAAAAAGTGCTTTTGAGTAACTTATTCGATTGTAAGTCGCCATCCTCACTGCGCCTTTGTACTACCAGTTGAATTCTTACAATACTTACAATAGACTATGCGTGCATACATATAACACTATATTATCATACAAAACATGGCATTGACCTGCAGATGATGGGCACTTGCGGTTTACCATAACAAAGCGACGACATTGATGGCATATAGAAAGACTGTACTTTACTGTTTGGTTGGTAAAAATAACACATTGTCTGTAAACTTAAAGAAATCTAATTTAAACAGGTAGTTGACTTAACCTTGTGGAAAAGTATGAAGTACCCTCTTGTTTAGGATTACTATAATTTAATAGCATTATTCTCATCTAAAAATATACATTGTCATCTGAAATATTAGGTCTGCCTTAATACTTAAGTTTAAAGCGACTATAAAAAACCAGTTAGTAAACATGGCTTATTACTGCATTGCTGATTACAACGTGGAAGAGACATACCCGTAATAAATCTAACCATGGTCCATATACCATATAACTATAGTATACCGAAATTAAAATAACAGCCGAATAACAAAGAAAAAAATCGGCATTTTCATACAAAAGTGTACAGCCGCACGGGCAATTTGTATGGGAATGTCGAATTTTAAAAAAATATATTTTTCAAGATTTACCAAAAAATGTACATGGACGGCTTTTTTATTTTTAGTTAACGTCATGTGAGTCATCCTCAACTTCTTGGCCGATGGTTGCAAGTATATGGCATTCGGTCTGCACAAGCCTCCCGAGCCGCTACTTGCTTTTTCCCATTAATCCCAGTGACTAAGTATCCCAATATCTTCATTCCCTTCCCAAATCCAACAAATTAATATGCTTTCCCAGCTTAAAAATACTTCCGATGGGCAGCAGCGTCGGAACCCAAAAAAACTGCGTTTGTCAACACGCCTGCCCAAGCGTTGTAAGTATAGCAATATCCTTCCATGGATACGAAGAATCCCTGTGAGAGGCCTTTGTTGCCGATGATCATGATGATAATACTTGCACGGCATATGCTTACCCCGCAAGTTTAATCAAAGGTTTTAAAAATATGTTATCAGGGATATTGAAGTCTGTAACTTAAAACTCAAAATACGTAGAAAAGTTTAATTTACTATTACTACGTTAAATGTAAGGTTGCAAGAAACTTTTCAAATCAACGAGAAAACTTTGAAACCTGATACCCATCTGTGGTTATAGGAAATTCTAGTAACTAGGATTTCAAGTCTGCAACTTAGATTTACGAGTTAATTAAAAAGTATTGATATGTTTTGTTTTTATTATTTATTTTTTGTATTTCGTATCATGGATAATAAGTAACAGACTTATTTTGTTCATTCCTCTTCAAATTTTGATTAGGTATAGGTAGTTTTGTAAAAACCTTTTAAAAGAACTGGCAACCACTGTGCCTCAGTAAGCGCAAGTGCCTTCGAAGGGTTTTGGGTACGACTCTGTGAGTTAATGCGCTGCTAGTGCCCTATAAATAAGACGTGATCACCTAAAAATAAGTTATTGCTTAATTTGCTTACGGAGCAATCCGGTACTGCACCCAGTCCCGGATTTCTAGTAAAGAAAATGCAAAAACTGTTTTACGTATAAAATAGTTTTTGCATTTTCTTTACTAGCCCTCGGAGCACAAAGCCGACTCGCTCAAGGCCCTTTATTGCTTACAAAATATTCAAACTCATTCTCACTTAAGCTCCATTTGAAAAAAATAACTCATAAATGAATTGGCCCTTGTAACTGGTTGCATTCATCTAAAATCCTAAAACGCGCTATCAATGTTTTTATTCCAATCGGACTTAAATATACCTTCTGTTCAAACGTCATTGGGTGTCTCGCTCTTCTCGGGCAGTCGTACCGTGTGTGCGACAGAGATTGACATGTTTGAATTATGTATCCGAGCCTACACTGTGCTGAGTTTCGTGCAGTTCCCAAATTTTCCAAGAGCTGCTATGGCAGATTTAAGGGGAGTTGGGGGAGAGGTCAGCGCCACATCTCTTCCCCTCTCTCGTGGTCGGAGTTCAGTTTACTGTTCTCGCCTCCACCGCAGGAGAGTAATATTGACACCCTTTTTTACTTTTTAAGAGTGGCTTGTGATACATTTTGTTGGTTTTAATTAAAAAAACATATTTGCAAAATAAACGTTTTTATTTAAGTATTACCTGCAAATCAATTTCAGTTCCTAATATTGCCAATCCTAATACTCCATTCCTTAATACAAACAAACAAAAACATGCATTTTAAAGTAATACTGGGATGAAGAAGTACACACTTACATTCATAAACCATGAATAAAAAGCATTTTTATTAAAAAGAAAACATTTAACAACTACCTGTGCTGCCATCTAGTTTTTGCTACATAAATAAATCCAAGCAGAATACGAGTATCATAAAAAGTAGGGTAGTTTCATTTAGATGTATAATTTGTCTACCTTCAATTTCTTATAGTACAGACGCGAATAGATCTTTAACTTGACGTAACAATAATGTCAAATTCGATAGTAAATGTGTTGTGTCGTGAGTGGTAAAGTAAAAGTAATTGAACTTTTCCATTTTGGTTTTGTAAGTATTAATTATATCTTAAATATGCTTTTAAAATCTCATCTATTCAAAAACAAAGCGCGGTGACGTACAAAGGTCTAAAATTATTTTTTATTCCCGAGGGACTAATTCTCAAAAGTTTTTTTTTAAATTCACATTTCAAACGCATGTCGGGTCTAACATAATTCTTTTACTTTGGGCAACATACTCTGAATCCCTTGCTTCACTCAAGAGTCTACTGTAGACTCCTTCCACACTAGATTCAAAATATTGACCTCATCAAAAAGTATTATGTTAGACTCTTCACAATCTACTATTGTTTTACAACTTTAACATGTGAGTACTGATTGTTTTTGAAAGTTACATTTATAGATCAGAAATAGTTTAGGTGTATGTTAAGTTATACACTGACCAGGATATATACACGACTACGCACATCTCCAACCATGTCTAAACGAAATTTTAATTTTTTACATAATTTTTTCAGGCTAAACAAGTTAAAAATGCTGTCAAAATCTACATAGGTGTGTAGCTGGTCGTGGTATTTTTTGTGGTACTCGTCTCCAAAAAGGTAAATTATATATTTTAATACATATTTATAAGTAAATAAACATATGAATTTATTTTATCTCCTCAATTTAAATCATTCTTTAAAGTTTGCTAACTTAAACTTTTTCTGTTGAATTACAAATTTAGACTGATTGTTAAATACCTACAATCTGTCTGAATCATCCACATCAAATAGATTCTAATGCTGCTGAATATTATAATTTAAACTTTGTCTTATCTCATTAAACTCTGTAATTTAAATAATATATTGAATAAAAGAGTAATGTATTAGCACTCCGTTTGAAATTTTTTAAAAGATCAATTCTAGAAACGATAAAAGGTTTCGCTGAACCATTGTTTACACGATATAGTGTTATCAGTAACACACACAATAGGAAAAAATTAAACAGAAATATAAACAAGTTGTTTTAAAAATTAAAACCTGACTGACTTATCTGTTTTTACAACTCCAATATGCCGTTTGGAAGATACGAAGCAATAACGAAATTTGCAAACATACATGATACCATTGATACATTTACCGATAGTAATTTAACTATCATTTATATGTTTTTGTATTACATTAAAAGAAGATACATTGATACAGTATCTTATGATACTTTAATTCAAACTACGAATAAATAATTCAAAAGAGAAGTGAAAAGTAGAATGACAAATAAAAATATGAAAAAAAATAATACATTTTTTTATTTATTACGCTTCAGGGCAACTAATCAAGTTCAAAAGGCTGTAATTTATTTTTCGTTGGTGATGTTTATAGGGTACAAACTGTGCTATCTGACATGCACTCGGTTAGGTGTCAACTGGAACTGAAACTGGTGTAATATCGTTAAATTTATAAGACAATATATGGATTGTTTTAATTGTATTGTAATTATACTATATAATAACTATACAGGTATAGTAAATACTAATTATATTAAACCTACTTATAACAATTATGTAATCCCTGCTAACGGTCACTCCGCGGCAACGAGCTCAGAAGGCTAGCAGCATTGCCACATTGGATAGCAATGCTTTGAGCCAGGTAATTGCCATGCCTGTGGTCTCGGGATATCTTGGTCAGTCTCAAGGTTCAAGATCATTTATTCCTTTCGAACAAGGTAGTTATATAGATGTTAAAATAGCATGTTATGCTATTTTAATTGCAATAGGAATTTAAAATTGTATTACATTGAATCTCATAATGAAGTATATTAAAATAAATAAAATGTCAAATAATATAAATTAGTACAAATTAAGATATCTGAATTAATGTCAATAATTCAATACATTTTAAGTTAAAAATTCATTCACACTATAGTAGCGCTTTCCATTCAAAATTTACGCAGACTATTTTTAAATTTTGAAAATGGTAATCATTTTACGTTGTTGGGTATCATATTGTATATTTTTACACACATTCCATAGTAACTTTTTAAGTACATCGTCATTTTAACAGAAAGTTAAAAAGACGATCGGCTGAGGGATCCCACAGACTATATATAACCCCAAAAGGCTTTATCTTCCTAAAAAGGCGACAGTCACTTTGCAAAATAGGTATGGAATGCATTTTTATTTTTTTTACACGAATTTTGTAATTAGGTAAGTATGGAATGTGTAAGGAAATTATTTTTCATATCAGTTATTAATGTATTTAAAATATTAATATATTTAATGTCATATTTCAGGGTCAGGGTGAGCAACATCGAAAATATCTCAAAAAATGTGATGGTCATACTTTTAAGCATCAACAATCTCTATGTCAACTGAAGTCCACTGACTCACATAGGTAACCGTTTTTAATAATCATACTACCTTCAGCCATTCTATGTATTATAAAAGTGTACGTGTTTATATAAATTATTTTAAACATTTTATTGTCCTAAGGATAAATTTGCGTGCGTGCCTTTGAAGAGGCCTACTTCCAGCAGTGAACTGCAATAGGCTGATTGATTGATGAAGGGTAAAATAATTGGTGTTGCCAGTAATAATAAACTTACCAGTTTACCAGTAATAATAATAAACTTCCATGCTGATTTGAGAGAAAAAGAACGTAGAATGTACCATATGCTTCTCTTCCTGCGCGAATCGTATAAGCCGATCCAGGGAATGAGCAAGAATCTGAAAAATCATGTTAGTAGGCGATGCGGCTAGCAACCCATCACTATTTAGATTCCGTTTTCCACCTAACGCCCACCAACATGCTAAACGCGGCTTTTAGGTCTGAAAGACATGGACTCTGTTTACCCCCCAAGGGAAAAAGACGTGATTCTATGTTATATTAGTAATAATTTTTGTTTTAAATAAAGTCTTTTCCTAAAAATGAAAATCAATGAATATAGATTTTCATGTCATCTTATAAAGTTTATAAAAGCATACTAAATCTTTATTCTTTCTTGGGTAGTCAAAATTATCATAAATATTTTTTTAAATTATTTTTTATATGTTTTATAATACGTCATTCTATAGGGAATACTCTACAAAAAGAAATCACATTTCAGGATCAGCATCAAAAGGCTGTCAAAAATTCTTCGTCGCTGGTGGTGAGACTATCAGGCATGCACTTGGTGCCAAATACCTGAATCATCTTCAAAGAGGTAGTCACTGGGTCAAGGTCATATGGAAAAGCTCCCATACCCGTCCTAACACGGGAATTAGGCCAGCTCCCGTCCACTGGTTCAACGCGAAGACACGGACGCCCAAGATCCCAATTTCGAAGTAGTATTTAAACCAAAATTTGAAAAAATCTTCATAGCGCGTTTTAGAAGCCTACCTGCTTCTATTCAAGGGTCTATTCCCTGTTCCCCAAAATTTGGGATGGCTATTGTGTTTCAAACTGTTTCGCACCCACGTTTTTTGTTATAAGGGTCGAACGTACGGTACCGTTCGCTTGCGATTTAACCTCGAAAGTACTCAGAGTGATACCACCTAAAATAAAGCACAAAAGGTACCTATTATTAAAAGAAAAGGTCGCTGGCTTTTTTTATTTTTTCCATAAAAAAAAACTATTTTATATAGAGTTTTTTTTTTACAAGAAGTTCATTCTCCTGGAGCTGATGATGATTATGATGATGACGCGAAACTAACCCGTCTCGGTATTCGGGTAAAAAATGTATCTTGTATGATTTTCTTGTATCTGTTTGCACGATTCTGCACGATTTCCGTGTTTTGATTCTATAATTACCTGTTTTTAATAGCCTATGTGATTTACTGATATAAAACATTGTCAAATTTCATCAAAATTTTACTAAAAGATTTTCCGTGCACTTTTTCATATTAATAACTAGCTGTTGCCCGCGACTTCGTCCGCGGCAATTTCTGTTATTATGAATTAAAATTGCGACTATAATTTGAGATTTAAACTATCCTATCTCTCAAGTTGGATCGAACTGCACATGGTGTGCGAATTTTATTATAATCGGTTAAGTGGTTTAGGAGTCCATTGAGGACAAACATTGTGACACGAGATTTATATATATTAAGATATTTGAAGGATCAGTAACTGAATATTCCGGGTGGCACTCTTATCCCTGCGAAGCTAAGTCTGGCGTTAAGTTGATAAAAGTTAACTTAGATCTACTGGTGGAAAATCGCCGTTTCACTTTTCACTACTATAAAATAACAGTAATAATTGAAAAAATAAAAACTAAAACAATAATTGAAAAAAGTTAAAACTATAAAGAAAAGGCAAACCTAACAGTCAAAATAAAAAAACTTAAAGATAAAATAAAATTAAACACTTTTTTATTTGGTCCACACATAAGTTATTGTATAAGTTCAAAAATGCGAGAATTTGTAAGATCGTTTAGATTATATTAGAAATAAAATAGTGATCCTTGAAACATCTTTACCCTAGAAGTACATTGTTTTAATCCTAGATAGTACTAAAGGAGAAGCATTAAGGTAAATAAAGAGCATATAGCATTAACGGCAACATTGCGTTATTGCTAGCTGGACCACAAAATTATAGAAAGTATAAAAGCGGCAATAAATATTGGGCTTGCTGGAATTGAAAAAACTTCATCCGACAATTTTGAAAATTCTAGAATCTTCCATTTTATGACTTTTCTTTAGGAGGAGACAGGAAACATGAGAAGAAAAAACAATAGGCACAAACTTTTGCAAAAAAAAAAACTATTTAAAATGTTTAAAGCCATATATTGCCATTATATATATACACACAAACTGTAAAACATTTTACATTTGCACATTTGGGAAGACACTGGTCGCCACGACACAGGGAATCCTAGTGTGGCGGACAGTGCCACTGTTTTTTGATACTCTACTGTATTTTCTGTACCAAATAAATATTTCTTATTTCTTATATACCATATATCATTAATGCAAGAATTAATGCATATACTGCAAGAATTCTAACCTCACATCCAAATTCGTTAAGGTATCAAGAAGTTATATTGGAAAACGTTTAACTCTTTAATACAGAATAACCTTATAGCTCCTTGAGATATTAAAGTTACTAAGTCAGATTTGTCGAGTGCACTGCAGCCATAAATTGAAAAAAAATGGCGTCTCTCATCACCGCTTACTAAATAGATGCTCTCATCATACTTCTATGACTGCAGCCCTTTGAAAAGACCATACAGATTGACATGTGACTTGACAGTCACATATCGCTTTTGTTACGCGTGATATGAGAACATTATTCGCCAGTTACATTAAATATTGCATTTATGGGACTTACCTTTAAATATGTAAACGTTGCTATCAATTAATCGTATTAGTATATCGTTATTGATTTATTCATACTTTTAAATAAGATTTGCCCAACACCAACTTCAACGTACCAATATCACAGTACTTAACTATCTATTTTAGGTTGGTGCTTACTCAGAAATATTGAATAGAATCTACACATCATGCAATCTTATTAGTATTGTCATTACGAGCGTGCGTTAGAATGGCTTTTTCATCGATATCTGTTTTCCTACTAATAAATATTTTCACGACGTCTACTTCTAGATCCTAGTTATTTGGTGCTGGTGCTAAACGAGCCACATTGCCGCGGCGTAGCGCAATATAAGTGCTAGCAATAACCACGTTACGAGCTTCATAAATTTTTGAACAATACTTTGTATCAAAACCTTGCTTAGTATTGTTTGATATCATTATTTGTTCCTAAATGATAGTAAGCTATTTGTCAACCTGCCCCACCTGTTATTGCCGTGTTTTGGTTGGATCGATTTGAGCTCAAATTTGGGATATTTGTGAAATTCGTTTGACAATAGGTATGCTACGGATGGATATCAGTGTCGGAAAAAAAATCACCCTAAATACTGCGCTCGCTAACCCGCGTGCCAACGAAGAATTCTTGTGACAGCGTTTGTCCAGCAGTGGACATCCTACATCTGACAGTTCTTACATCTGTTATGATGATGAATAATGCTTTAAAAATTGCTATTACTACAAATATCAAGGCCGTCGTCACATGTTACTTTTTTTGTAATACTTTCTATTAGACATATAAAAAATCAGCTTAACAAGTTATTGCACAAACTAAAAACTAAATAGCGTTTATAAGTTTTTTTGATTCATATTATAAATACTGCCGAGGGCTTGCTTGGAACGAAGTCCGTATCTCCTGTGGGAATAGTTACAAAATAAATTGCAACTATCTACTTACTAGTCTCTGTACAAAGTTTAAAGGTTAAAATATTTTTAACGACATTCATTCTCGTCCCTTGATGAACTGGCCAGACATCTGTCTAAGTACTCAACAGTGGTCGATATACTGGCCAGACATCTGTCTAAGTACTCAACAGTGGTCGATACCCTATACACTATAACGAGATGATTCGACTGTATGCCTATCAATCATCTATCGACATCAAAAGTCATGAAAAGTATTTTTGTTTTGCGCAACGTACACAAGAACACAAGTAAAGATATATGTAGATTTTTAAGCGAATGTAAGATTTTTATTTAAGAGCTAATTAATTAATAAAATATCATATATACCTGATAATATTATAACTCCCCGGCAGCGTCCGGGTATATTTATACTTATAAAGCTTTCCGGAAAAATGTTCTGCATATCAGTTAAAACCCCATCAAAATTGCGAGTAGCTTCCAAGATGAGCCTGTACAGACAGACAGATTTATTCAATTTATACTACCTATATATATTTAAACTGATATTGATTGAATAAAACCTCAAGTTTTGACCAATCCTTATTTTTTTATATAACAAGCTTAAACATATTATTAATATTTTAGTCACACGTTACTTTGCAATCAATACTTTTAATAAGTATTCATCTAAATCAGTATTTTAATAAAATAACAAAATAACTGATAAAAACCTAAAACACGCTGTCAAAGTTTTTTCGATTCGTAACATAAATACTGAGTGGGGACAGTTGCAGAATAACTTGCAATTATTCTACATACTGGACCCCACTGCTGGACATCTTAGCAGGATAGCAGTTAAAACTATTAATACAGCCTTAAGTGCAGATAACATAATAATAATAATAATAATGTCATGTGGTGTCACATCTCTTTGTACCATTGAAATTTTATAAAATATTATTTAATAACAATAGATACAAATCCTCAATAGCTACAATCACAATTAAATTAATGTAAGCCATATAGATCAGTGAGAATGTATCGATGTAAAAACAGAAATACCTCAAAATACAAGGAATAGATTGACTTTGACACTGTCATGTCAATTAAAATATGTGTGATAAATAATGGATACGATTAGATGATTACACGATCAAAAGCGGGACAACAAAAAAACGCACGCCCTCCACCTCCGCCCGCGTCGTCGTCCAGCTCCTCGCCAACATCGTCGGGTGACGAGTTCGCCACCGCACCCGGCACCAGCGAGTCGAGCGACGACGAGCGCGGGCCGTCGGCCGCGCCGCCGCCACCACCTGTGCGACGTGGACGACCCCCGCTGCCGGCACGCTTGGAGCCTGCGAGGCAACCTGCCTCGCGCCCGGCTCCCGCTACCGGTGGTGTAGTGCGTCGCATGCGATGGACTCAAGAAATAAACGAGAACTGCATGCGCGCCTATTATGGGGCCACAGAGGGAGAAACTAATATGACAGCGTATCGTCCCAGGATGCTTTCTTTGTTTCAGGCCCTCGAACCAACCATTACCGTATCTGCACAGCGTCTATCGGATCAAGTGCGGGTCATTCAACGTTGCAAGCGATTAGATGACTCTGTGCTTGATCGGCTACGCCTGGAGGCGTTACCTGTTCGCCCAACTGTCGCCATACCTCGGGGTCCATCTGCCGAACCAATTTATCGGTCGCCAACATCTGCCCAATCACCGGGAATGGTACGGATGAACCCTGTGGCTGACGAGGGTGACAATGCGAACATAAACGTAAGTACCCAGGCCCATGAGCACTTGAGGAGGACTTTGGGGGAGACGATCGCGCAGTATCGCGCCACACCGGACTCTAGGCCGCGTATACCTCGTCTGCCTACGAATAGACGAAATTTGGCGCTAATGGGAGCCCTGAATGATCTGCTAGCCCCATATTTAGAGGCTAGTGAAGATCTTGTTGATACGCACTCAATCTTGTACTGTGGGGCCATTGCGGCGTGTCGGGTTGCTCGAGTCAAGTTTCCTGACCTTGACTATGCAGCTCGGCCCGTCGGCGGTGTCCCTGCATGGCAAAAGCGGATTGAGCGACGTATCAGCATATTCAGGACTCTCATTGCAAAGCTAATATGCTTCAGGGAGGGCAACAATCGCCCCCGTGTCATGCGTTTCGTAAACCAGGCATTTGAGGGTACTGGTATTAGACCTAGCGACTACATTGCCTGTGTTACGGAACGCATTGACTTCCTGAAGCAGAAAGTCTATGCGTCGGCGGGACGTATTCGCCGCTACAGAGAGCGTGTGGAACGATTCCAGCTAAATCGGCTCTTCCAAAGTGACCAAAGGAAGGTGTACAGGAAGTGGGAGGGAACTGAACAATGTGTGATCGACGGGCAGCTGCCGGATGCTACTGCTATGAATAATTTCTGGCGTAGTATTTGGTCGGTGCCAGTCGAACACACCGAGAGTGATTGGATGACAGTGGTTGAACGTGAATGTGAGCCTATCGAGTCCATGGGGGCTGTAACTATCAGCCCCGATGACATAAGTTGTGCGATTCGTACGGCGCAGAACTGGAAAAGTCCTGGGCCAGACGGATTGCACAACTTCTGGATAAAGTGGATTCGAAGCTCACATGAACGTTTGGCCACCCAATTCCAACAAGCTCTCGAGCTTGGTTCCCTACCTTCTTTCCTTACGACAGGACTCACCTTCCTGCTCTATAAATCCGGTAGTACCACGGATACCAAGAATTTTAGACCTATCACATGCTTGCCAACTCTTTACAAGCTCCTTACATCCATCTTGAGAGCGAAAATTAACCAGCACATAGTTGTGAACAAAATCATGGCTTCCTCTCAAAATGGATGTAGGGTTGGGTCCCGTGGTACTAAAGAGCTCCTCCTCATAGACATGACCATCTGCAAGCAAGTTCAACGGAAAAAGACAGCCCTTTCAACTGCCTGGATTGACTATAAAAAGGCCTATGATTCAGTGCCTCATTCATGGCTAGAGAGGGTCTTAGAGTTGTATAAAGTTAATACAACTTTAAGATCCTTTCTTGGCACGTGTATGAGGCAATGGACCACGGTCCTTTGTCAGCCAGGTAGAGGAAATGGCTCTTCGGATCCGATGGACTTGATAAGGATCGAGCGAGGCATTTTCCAGGGCGACAGTTTGAGTCCATTATGGTTTTGTCTGGCTTTGAACCCCCTCAGCAACCTACTGAGGGATTCAAGACTAGGCTGCCGCCTCCGAAGTGACGGGGAGATTGTTTCTCACCTGTTATACATGGATGACTTAAAATTATTTGCACCGAATCCCTCTGACCTGGTGGAGCTATTGAAAATCACAAGAGATTTCAGTAGTTCTATCAGGATGGAGTTTGGTGTAGATAAATGTGCTGTCATGCATGTCCAACGGGGAAAAGTTGTAAATTCAACAAATTTACAACTTTCTGAGATAATGTCCCTCAGATCTCTCGCGGAGGAGGAAACTTACAAATATCTTGGTATGTCACAGTGTTTGAGTATTGTGGATGGGGACATAAAGCAGGCGATGAAAGAGCGTTTCTTTTGTCGACTGACAAAAGTACTTAAAAGTCTTTTGTCAGGTGGTAATAAGGCACGCGCTTTCAATGCCTGGGTAATGCCCCTACTCACTTACTCCTTTGGCATACTAAGATGGACCCAAACTGAGTAAGATGCCCTGGATAGGAAGGTCCGTCAACAGCTGACAGCGCATCGCATGCTTCACCCACGCTCATCCGTTATGAGACTGTACATCCCACGTAAGTGTGGAGGTCGTGGATTTTTGAACGCCAAGACTCTCCATAACCGCGAGGTGTACAGTCTTAGGGATTATTTCCTTAAAAATGAGTGTGGGATGCATCGCGACGTTGTTGCAGTAGATAGGAGCTTTACACCGCTCTCCTTAGCAAGCGAGAACTGGCACAGACCAACGGTGCTGAGCACCGAAGACCGCAGGGATATATGAAAGAGCAAGGAGCTGCACGGGCGGTTCTACCGGGCCTTAACAGGGCCTGATGTAGATCTGCTCGCGTCGGTAAACTGGCTACGATTTGGTGACCTCTTTGGAGAAACCGAGGGTTTTGCTTGTGCAATTGCAGACGAAGTCATGATGACGAACAACTATCGGAGATATATCCTGAAGGACGGTACGGTCGACATTTGTCGAGCATGCCGCCGTCCTGGCGAATCACTCAGGCATATTATCTCCGGTTGTTCTCATCTGGCTAACGGAGAGTACTTGCACAGACATAACCTTGTAGCCAGAATTATCCACCAGCAACTTGCTCTTCGTTATGAGCTTGTGGATTCCGAAGTGCCGTACTATAAGTACACACCAATGCCGGTTCTCGAAAATGGTCGTGCCACGCTCTATTGGGATCGATCTGTTATCACGGATAGGACTATTGTTGCCAATAAGCCTGACATCGTGCTGACAGATCGATCGACGCGCCAGGCAATGCTCATCGATATCACCATCCCGCATGACGAGAACCTTGTGAAGGCCGAGAAGGATAAACTTACTAAGTACCTAGACTTGGCCCACGAGGTGACCGCTATGTGGGATGTGGATTCGACGATCATTGTCCCGATAGTCGTTTCAGCGAACGGTCTTATAGCGAAGAGCCTCGATCAACACCTCAAGAGGCTCTCGCTAGATGGCTGGATCAAGGGTCAGATACAGAAGGCAGTACTCCTGGACACTGCGCGCATCGTTAGGAGGTTTCTCTCTCTGTAGCCTTAACTGTCGGTAGCTTGAGCCCTGCCCCGCTGCTGGCAGCCCTCTAGGATTAGGTTTTTATAAAGGTTGTATTTTTTGTATGATATTTTTTTATATTTTACTTTTTATATAAGTTTTATAAAAACCTAGACCTAAGAAATTAAATAAATAAAGAGAATAATAATAATAATAAATTTATTTAGCCAAAATTGTTACAGTAGGTAGTCTCTTGTACCATCTAGTAACAGATCAACTAACTATCTCGATCTCTTAGTATACTTGGATAGAATTACATGTCTGTCTGGTACGTAGGTTGGTCGATACCCCACACAAAATGATGATTAGTCTATGTGTGTAGTAGACTAATGGTAGGAACGTGAATTTTGGACAGTTATTTTAGTTGAAAATGCGCACGTTAACTAAGAAGGGATTTAGAAAATTTTTAACCCTAAAGGGGAGAAATAAGGGTTGGAAGTTTGTATGAAAAATCTTTAAATCAGCAACGGTTTTGATAAAAATTTAGATATATGCTCTTAAAAACATTTTATTGAATACGTGTACATGGTTTATTAGAATTCATCCTCTAAAGGAGGTGTGAAATATTGGTTGAACGTTTGTATAGAAAATATTTAAAATCTGCTCCAACTTTCATGAAATTTAATATACGAGCTCCTAAATACAAATAATAGAACGCGTATTGTCTGTCTTTTACCTTTTCAAGAAATTCGGCTTGGAGATAATTTGAATCGTGATGATGGAGACATAGGCTACTTTTGGTCGCGATAAGCCCCGGACGGAAGCTAGTTTCAAATAATTCCAAAAGAATTTTTAAGCAAGATCAAATTAACATTTCAGGGCTAACCAACTATGCCATATTATAAGAAATTTGTTGTTAAAATTAAATGCAAAAAAATAATGCTACAGTAACGTATAATTTATATAATATCAGTCCAGTTTTTACTACAAAATGATATATTTCCGAGCGGCAGGCGAGACGGTCCGAGGTAAATAACATTATCCCGTTTCTTTCAGCGAAAGGGATAAATTCGTCGCAAAAGGTTTGTTGTTTGACTGACAAATGTTTTTATGGCCTCACCTGCGCTCATATGTAGCATAAGTTATGGTGCTTGTATCGCAACATAATATTACAGAATAAACTGTGCTTGTAAGAATTTTACACTTTCCAATGGTTCCGTACAGTATAAGTCAGTTTTAGTGCAGGTGAAACATGTAGAATAGGTAACCTATGCTTCCTATCACTAGTATAATGAAGATGACTGCTGTCGAAGATAGCAGCCATTATAAGTATAATTTTCGAATGGTTTTCAATGCAAAAAGGATCAGAGCTAATGTGTGTGTCCGAATTGTGTATGTCTCTTTAATGGCAGCCAATAAAGTGGCATACACATTAAAACAGCTAGCAGTAGTCAGTAGTGCACCCAACATTTAAGAAAATTAACTAAGTCTCAGCTTTGGACTGTCTGTCTGTCTGTCATAGAGCTGTTTTTTTAATCTACTTCAAAATTGAAAAGGTTATGAATTCTACCTTTACCTTATAAACGATTTGGAATAACAGATAACATAATAATAACAGACAACATTATAAAATTTAACACTACGTAAGAAAATGGTATTGATCATTTTGCTTGATTCTGTCAAAGAACTATATTTACACCACAAACTATGAATAAAATACTATATTATTTACTCTTCAGATAAAAAGTTTGTATGATTTAAATAATAAGATAAAGTGTAGTAAAAAATAAGTTAAATATAGGTTAAGTGCAGTTAATTCCTAAAATTTGTTTCGGAATTTGACTGAAAATTTAATTTTTTTGTCCTGATAGATAAGAACATATCCCGTATTTTATTAAGTTTATGATTGTTTTTCCCTTATGAAAGAAAAAAGTAGGCAATACTAAAGATGGAACGCGGTGGCAAACTAACCTTTATTTATTATAAACTAACGGTTTGACTCATGTTTTATTCTTCGGATTCGAAGACTAGCTTCAGCTTGACGTATCTTTTTCCTTAAAGTTCTTATTATATATCAATTAAAATTAAAAAAAAAAAAGAAACGGACTTGGATGATTATTATAATACTCGCAAAAGAAACAAAAACAGACCTTACGATTTAAGTACGGAACCCTATAGGAAAAAAATATAAGATATTTCGCCATTTCGTAGACATTACTTGGCACGTAGCATCTCATGTGGACGATATATTTTTGTTATTCCCAGGTAGGTATAATATGAAAAAGCAACATTTGCTTGTTTTATTATGTTTTTAGTCGCGTAAATTACGGTTGGTCTTCTTATTAGAGTATATGTATAGATATATGTAGTAGTGATGTAACGAATATTCGCATTCGCATTCGCGGATATTCGCATATTTTTGCATATTCGCATTCGCATTCGCAAATTTACTGCGAATGTTTTTGCGAATATTTTTTTTTATTTTTTTTTTTATTGTTCGTTGATATAATAAAACAAAATCTATAGGCGTTCGTATAGGCGCGTATTAAGTCGGCTATTCTCGAAACAAAAATCAAATCGAACGCGCTTCGCCTCGTTCGAACGGAACTGCTATTAAGGTCACCAAGCGATAGTGAATTGGCGCCAAATTTAAACAAAATCTGAATATTCGCATTCGCATTCTCATTCGCGAATGTCGGTAGCAAATATTCGCATTCGCATTCGCATTCGCGAATGTCCAAAATATGACATTCGTTACATCACTAATATGTAGTAAATATATCTGAATCTATCGATAAATCCAATGAATACAAACGTATATCACTCCCTAGCTACCTCAGGGGGTGCGATGCTAGTATTTCCTTTATAAATTATTTTGAATGGATCTACAGCATCATCATCTTCTTTGGTGCGTTTTCCCAGTTGGGTCATCAGCTGTGATGCTTCGGAGCCAGAAGAATATAAAATATCTGGAACGGTTCTACATCTTCTGCTACTGGCCGAAATGTTTCGACCTCATCCGGAGGTCTTCCTCATGACGAATGTGAATCGAGACGCGCGAAGTCATCGCGATCCGCACTCTCTACATCATCCCAACTAAGAGGCCTTTGATTTGGTTGGTTGTCTCGCTCGCACAATCAAAGATTATTAAAAAATGTGTCTCATTTTATAAAAGTGTTTCATTACTATCCTAGTTATCTATATAGTAGATATTTTTAAATCAAAACTTAAATCTTTGATCAACTAATTTACGATGGTAGTCATGTCTACACCATACAAAAATACGTCTGTAATATCTACGACATAGTTATCTAGGATAAAAGTAAAACACTTTTGTAAAAATGAGACACATTTTTAATAATCTTTAAAAACGTTTGATTGTACGAGCGAGATAGCCAACCAAGTGTCAAAGGCCTCTTAAGATTTCGAAAATGTATCTTTTGTAACAAACTTTTATTATGACCGTATTTATAATAGAAAGTGCTTTCCAAAATAGTCCGAGCGCTAGCGCTAGTATCATGTTTCATTAAGGAGTTTTATGGCCTTCAGGCCTTCATCATCAAAACAACATTTTGACTATATAGTATTGTATTTTCATCTGCCTCACATAACTCTACCTATTAAATATTTTAGGAAGTGGTTTTAATTAAGCTTCCAAGATTCGACAAATACTCATTAATATATCAGGGAAAATTAAATTATTGCTAAAAGTAATATTCTAGCAGAAATTAATACGCTTCCATGCTTACTGGGAAAAAATAAAAAACGTAGAATGTGCCAGCTGCTTCTCTTCCTGCGCCGACCATAGAAGCCGGTCAAGGGAATGGATGAAAATCTAAAGCATCATAGGCAATAGGCGATGCGGCTAGCAACCCATCACTATTTTCATTCCGTTTTTCACCTTTAGGTCCACCAAAACGCTAAACGTGGACTTTTGGTCTTTTGAAATTTAAGCTCTGTCTAATCCGTATGGGTTAAGGACGTGATAATATGTATGAAAAATTAAAAACCCGATTTTTTTAACCGTTTCTTTAAACAACAAGGGCATATTAGTGTTTGAGATGTACCTAACGATGACTAATGACGTCTTGAAAAGGGTAGGAGAAAAGAGACACATATTGAAAATTATTGAAATTAGAAGAAAGAAAATGGTAGGACACCTAATAAGACATGACAATTTGATTAAAAACATCATAGAAGGAAAGATAGAAGGAAAAAGGGAACCGCGAAGGCCGAGACACGGTTTTATAAAACAAATAGAAGAAAAAATAAAGGGTTCTTTTTATAGAGAAGTAAAGTAACTGGCGGCAGAAAGAGAGGAATGGAAAAAGCTCCACCGACAAGAGCCCAGCTAATAAATTTGATGATGATGATGGATGACCTAACGATACCTTATATGTTGAAACTATCCAGCCGTTTAGAAGGTACTTCATTATCATCATCAAGCCTTTTTAGTCTCCACTACAGGAGCTGACCCTCCCTATATAACCGGAGCCATACTTGGCCAGAACACATAGGAGTGTAAGCCAGAAGGTACTAGGTTATAGAAATTTACAAGATACGTTCGAATCATATTACACGTCTTGGCAGTCAGATAAAAAGTAATATAACTTGAATACAAAAACCATGCCCGTATGTACAATTAATGGCATTTAAGCTCATACCTGGGGTATAAAACTTTTACAAGTAGTTTTAAACTTAACTACGTGCTTAATATAATTTTATTTTCTCTTTAACTGCTCAGCTCCTTTTGCAAAACGAATAACTACTAGATCGCTATCTTACAATACAAACTGATGTCTTATAAAAAATCGTAAAATTGTGTAGTATTTTTATTACACGTACGGAATGTGCGACTAACTGGATTACCTATTTTCGCAGTCTCAAATTATATAGGTACTTACAAGAAACCCAGGATTAATATCTCAAATTGAAGTCCTTATAAAATACGCTTACTTTTCCCTAGGTAGGTACAAAAATACAGCAAAATTCAAAATAGGTACAAGACAAACAAAATCAAAACAACAGACATTCTTTTTATTAGTGTTTTTGCATTTACAATGATATTCTGAAATACTTTGAACATGTCCTTTGTGCTCATATTAAATTAAGAAATAAGATATGGTAAAAATTTCCTCCTAATTATGGAGAAAGAAATCCTGTCCGCGTGGAATTCTTTCACCATCCTATTTCTTAATTTAATAAGAGCACAAAAGTCATGTACAGGCATGTACAATTTGTTGAAATCGAGTTGGAAGAAAAAAATATCTCCTATTTTTTACACTTTTAACTTTGTCACTACCAATTTGTGCGGTAAGAGAAATGGCTTGCTCTTGATTTTTAACACTTTCGCTGACACTGAACCAGACACAAAAGAAATAACAATAGAATTACGTCTACAGGCGGGCAGTGTCAGCAAAAGTGTTAAGAAAGAAAAAGTCCCTAAATAGGACTTTAATACATCAACGGAAAGCATCTTCTAGACATTTTTCAGCTTTCATCCATAGCCGTTGTGTGTGCATCGAAGCCTGAAGCCTTTGCAGGTTTATTATGAAATTATTCATGCTGCGTAATAATTTGACCAACTTTTGGCCGTCTGTTAACGCCAACCCCCCATGGGCAGTTCCAAAATCACGGACAAATACCTCAAAAATGTAGAACAAGAATTTGCTCGCGCAGGGAATCGATATGTGCCCCTCGTAGGCTAGACAAGTGAAAACTTATAGAAGTCTTATTTAGCAAAGGAATTATCAACTTATTTATTTATTTATAGTTTCATTTAAGCTTTGGACAAACGATTCGTTGAAGTTGGTAAACACAAGATAACAAAACGCGCGTCGTCCCTACTGGAGTTGCCTGGTTTTAGCACTTCGACGTGTAAAATGTACCTACGCGAGGTGACTTGTCCTTGTCCAATGAGTGAGACAGGCCTGATAATGCAGCGGTTCACAGTCAGTCCGCTTTGCTTACAGCAGTGTCGCATCTAGGACGACGGTTAATCTACTTTTAAAATGTTCCTAAGCGATTTTCCTTGCAAACCGTACACTTCTAATAGTCACTCGTCACCGCAGGGGTAATACAAATAAAGTCCATTTAGAAAATTTATAAGGGCTTACACATTTTATATGGGCTATATTTTGTAGCATGGCCACCCACGATGCCATCAATTCAAAGCTCTTTTATGTGTTTTTACAAAGTAATGCATAAGTTTTGATTGTTAAGAGGACGTATATTAATTAAAACCAGTCAAGCAAGTGTGTTTGAAGGTTCCGCACAAATTATAAAATTTTTGCCGATGATTCTGCGATTGTGTCCCATGTTTAAATAAAATAAAGTGGTTATTACCGATTCATTTAGTCACAGTTATTTTGTAGAGATGAAGTCTAATAAAAATGTTCATTAATTCAAAAAGTTCAAAATATGTGTTGTGCAATTCTATTTTACACGAATGTTTCAAAGCCCAGGGTTTGCTTTATATTGTGGTTTTTAGCTTTCGTTTTACGACCTGCCGCCTGCTTGATGTCGACTTTCTGTTGGAATGTTATTATTGCACTTGATGCATGTGCTTCCTCCTTATTCGCCTCGAGGTATGGTGTCTGCATAAAGACTGATACGCGTAACAACGATTTCTTTGGTATAAACATAATTCTCATAAAGTTTGTTAGGCATAATTTACGAATATAATAATTCGTATGATAATTATATTCGTATGATATTTTTTTATGCCGCTACGCATAAAATTGTTACGCATAATGATCTGTATGAAAAATTATACCTAACAAAATTTATGCCAAAAAATTATCGACTCCCTTTGAACGCCGCAGACACCTTTAAGCGTCCATCGGAAACTGGCTTGAAATACCAAGGACTTAAATTGATATGACATTCGGACTGGTCGTGGTTTAGTAGGCACGCTTGTCAGTTTTCCTCCCGGTCATACATTCTGTTACAGCCTTCTTACCTATTTCCTCCCTTACGCACTCCATTCACCTTTTCTTTGTTCTTCCCCTATTTCTACGACCTCTAACTACCATTCTATAAACTTCTTTTCATTAAAAATTTTCGTAACTGAGAGTAAATAATTAACGCGAGCGGATTAAGGCAGTATAAAAATTTTAAAATACAAATCATAAAACCAGTCGTAAAAAGTGTGAGAAAATTGACCTAGATAAACTGCGATTATGAACTCTTAAATCCTTGATTAAAACCATAACGCGCTTCATAGTTGTAGATTGCATATCTCGCTGCAATACCAAAATTAATCAGTGTAGGACGCTGGGGTATGAGATGGAATGGTGGATGACCTCAAACATCATATAAAATAGAAATAGAATTTGATATTGTCTGTAGTAGGTAAAACAAAGAAACAAGAATTTTGTTTCGACCAGGACCAGAATTTTGTACCAGTAGAAAAAGTTTTTATAGCTATATCAAGGGCAATCCTTTGATATGGGACCATTGAAATCGAAAAATGTACACCCGTTATACAGGGTTATTTGTAAAACACTAACAACGACGCAGGACTATGTTTCATATATATATATATAATTATATATATTTCAAGTTTTGTAAGTATATGTGAACGAAAAGACGACGCGACACTCGCGCGTAATCTTTCTTTGCGATGCACATAGAGTTATTAAAATTCAACCGAAAACAATATTTGATAAACTACTTAAATATATATCTATGCGTATAAACATGCTTAAACTTATATAATATAAATAAATAATTATATAATAAAACAGATTATATGATATATAATTACACAATCATAACACAGTGAGACCGGCTCTAATCAAGCTAAGGACCCGAGGATCGCGTAGTGTTATATTCGTTGACCGAAGCCCAATTAATCTCAGCCGATTGCAGATTAACCAGAAATAAAAGGAAATCAAGTCGATGTTGGGGATATTAGAACTAGAACTATTCCAGAAACAGGAACGTTTCATTAGAAAACATAAAAGTCTCGCTTGATTCTATGTTGTCGGCGTACATGATATTATCTACTGTGAGCTACAAGTTCTATAGAGTAAGCATGTATCAATGAATATTGTATTATTAAAAATATACCACTTAAGAATTTATTATTAGTCCATTATAAATAATAAATAAATATATACGGACAAATCACACACATTGAGCTAGCCCCAAAGTAAGTTCGAGACTTGTGTTATGGGATACTAACTCAACGATACTATATTTTATAACAAATACATATATAGATACACATCCAAGACCCAGGCCAATCTGAAAAAGATCATTTTCTATCATGACCTGGCCGGGGATCGAACCCGGTCACTCCGTGTCGCAGGCAGGCGTGTTGACCGCTGCGCCACGGAGCTAGCCATTGAAATGATACATTGTTTGGGCATAGCGTGCATTTGTCAGAGAACGCAACTTTTAGTGGTATACTTATATTTTTTATTTTCCGGTTCTATCCATTAAAATTTGACAAAAACATCTTTTTGTCAATATAACATTTTTTTTAATCATAATAAAAAAAACCGGCCAAATGCGAGTGGGATTTGCACACGAAGGGTTCCGTACATATCTATTGTATGAGATATTAGATAGATATTAGTTTTATTACCTTAGATATTAATTTTATTTTATATTCACTATTTATTTTATTACACACACTAGCTCTTATTTGGGGTGATAAAACATGGGAATCCAGAATATCTTTATTCGAGGATTAAATTCTACATAAAACAGCTTCTTTCAGGGGCAGCTTCCGATATCAGGCGACGAAATGTTGGAACAACATCCCCCCTCCAATCAGACACTTGACTACAATTACATCCTTTAAAAAAAGATTTCGGTCCTATCTGTGCGATTTGCAAAAAATTAATAATCCGACTCGTCGCCGGTAGCTGTTGCTGTCGCTGAAGGTCCGCTCGGGCATATCTATTTATTATCCCCCTATCCTGCCGTATATTCATCAGAAATCAGTGCAATATATATTTATGTATACTCTTCGAATTTCTTAATTACACGATCTGTCTTTATAAACATACACGCCGCCTTATTTTCTTTTTCTTATTAAATTAATTCTTTTTTATTGGATACGCACCTCACACTCTTCTTCAGGTCACAGCTGAAAATCAGTGTATTGCTTTCGGGCAATATTACCACTGAGCTGCGTCCTTTTTGTATTGCTGTAGCACACGCATCGAGAAATGCGCAGGTAGGTATTTCGTATTTGAGTTAATTTTTGTACTTGCTTTTTTCTTATGACTATATTTTTTTTAGTAGTATTTTTTTTTGTATGTGTGTTATGGCAGCAAATAAATGAATTATCTATCTATCTATTTTAAAGTGAATATATAACAAAATATTCTGTGATTATTTCAAGCGTCTCCAGCACCAAGGTACAGTAGACCTGAGTATTTGATATGAATTTCAGTTTGAAACCTCCACGTATTCCTGAGAAAAAGGATCTTGACACACAAACGCACAACAAAATATCCTATAAGGGTTCCGTTTTTCCCTTTTGAGGTGCGAAACCCTAAAAACGGTTTGATGGCCTTCAGCGTCGGAACCGAGATAAGCCGAATAAACTACGCTCACTCTAAGCTAGTATTATATAAGTTTACTATAAGTATGTATATAATAAGCATAGATAACTATTTAAGTAGTTTATTATTTATTCTTTTCGGTTGCATGCAATTGCATGTTAATAACTCTTCGCGCATCGCCAAGAAAGATTACGCGCGAGTGTCGCGTCGTCTGCCAAGCGTGGTGAGTATGGTAAATCCTCCCAAAATCCTAGGGGTATTAATATGTGTGTAATATGACCAGCAGTGGAACGGCTGAAAAGCTTGCCCTGTGTATCATATCCTTGAAGTGCTTACTCTAGCCAATTTCGTAGCTCTGTAGTTACAAGATCCACGGTCGAGTGAAGTCGATGATTAAAAATGAAAACGATGCACCGATGCGAGTCGGATCAGAACCGGTCGATATATGAGCTTACTCGATAACTTGTGCCGTTGACACCATCTAGTACGAATTTTATTTTTTTACTAAGTTTTGGATTAGGCATTTGTCTCCCATCTCACCTGATGGTGCGTGACGATGAAAACGAGGATGTTACATGCCTATCCAAGAGATACCTATATATTCTACTTTTGAAAACTTTAGTTCCTGCAAGCACATGATTTCTATTGTTGCAATATTTATAACATATCTACTAGAGACACAGAACAGCTTTTACTTTGGTCAAAGACTATACTTATAATAATGTGTAGTCTGAAAATCTCATATAAAAATATTGGCCCAATTTGACGCCTGCTATTTAGCCCATACAAGGTATCGCTCTTGTTAGTTCCACTAACTGCCACGGTGCCACTATGGGCTGCGATGGCGCTGCAGAGCACTTTTCCGCTCGTGAAGACGGCGTTAATAAACTTGATAAAATGCATATCTTGATATATAATGTTTACACACAAATTAACCTCATGCGATATTTATATATATTGATAAATATCGCATCTGAAAGAAAGGTTCAGCGTCTTCAAAAGATGCCTCATTAGTTCTAGATATCAACATACTAGTAATATGTGTCCAAAACATTCAGAACAAACAACCTTAAACTATAACCAGACTGCCCCAAACTCAGTGGTCCAATGGTTAAGGCGTTCGCCTGTAGACTCGGGGGTCATGGGTTTGAATCCCACGGGAAGCATACTTTGTTTAGTTGTTTCCAGTTTGGTTCGGACATTGCAGGCTTGAATCACCTGATTGTCTGATAATTAAGTTGATTCCGTGCTTCGGAAGAAACGTTAAGCCGTTGGTCTCGGCTGCCATCTGATAGTCGTAAAGGAACGTCAGAGGCCGAGAGGCGGTTCCGAAGAACTCTGACACCAGGGTGTGCATGGTCGATTGACCGTGTCACCTACTCAAAATGATGATGATGACCCAAAATATATGTACACGATAGAATTTTTAGCCTAAAATTTTAGTCTGGAATAATTATTTAGGTTCTTGTCTGTCGTTTGCCCGAGGCAGTCGCTCCCAGAGCGGTCCTCTCCGGCGCCTTTTGTTTTAGTCATAAAACCATTTGGTGCCCTGTCCGCGCACAGGTAGTAGTTCCGTTCATCGCGTAGCAGTTTAAGTTTTTTGAGTTTGTAGTTTCGTACCAACTTGTGCTATAGTGATAGAAAAGTGCCCGTTGATCAATTTAGATAACGCGAACTATGTATAATGTAACTTATGTGTTATTCCTGTATTCTTGTAAATGATCACGCGAACGAGCCTTCAGAAGCTGTAAACCTGGTGAGATCAATCCAAATTATCTACTTGTGCAATGTTGTATATAAATCAATTTTGCGGTAACACCAACTTCACTGCATGACTTAATATCATCATATTCCCTTGTCTAATACCTAATCTACTCTAAACTACCACTTTTATCTAATCTATTCTTTTCCCTTCCCTTTTTCGCAAGGATCACTATTTAAATTTGCAAAATATGAGAAAATCATTGTAAATTTTATATTTGACCATTGACTATTAAAATAATGAATGCAATCTCAAGTTAAATTAAAAAAAAAAACTCGATTTAAGTTACATATTTTATAAATGAACTAATACTTCAAGAAAATACCAAGTACGAGTAGGTACTAAAATCAAATGTTTTGAATCAAGTAATTAAAGACCGTTTTATTCCAGTCAATGTCTAAATGGTAAAATCATTGAACATTCAGGCTATACATTAACCACGAAATATAATAAAAGATAAAAACACAAAATATAATAAAATATAAAATCAGAGCACTGATTTCGTGTTATATTGCCCCAAAATATTCTATCCTTTTAATAAAGATGTAAGAAAATCTGTTTCGGTAGACACCGCGTATAAGTAGACCGCCATAACGGAAATAATTGACTAGTTTGGGATTGAGTTGGAGAAAACATCAAAATTACAGCAGGACCAGCACCAGAAAACTGATTTTGCCAGCAGTATTTTAGGTGAATAAGGTTGTTAGGTTCTTTATTCAAAGGATTAGGATCCAAACTATCTATTACTCAGTCATTATCTGATACTCATACTCAGATACCCAACTAAACTGCAAAGTAAACTGGGTATTTACCTTAAATATAATACACCTACCCTAACTCTTACTTATTAATATGAAATGAAAATTTAAATCTCACTACCATATGCATAAAATTTGCGTCAAATTTACTCAATATAGGTATTATTAAAGTAAGTAGAGTAGAAGTATATCCTGATATTAAAGACAGGAAATAAAGAAAAACATCATAGATAAACATATCGTAAATCCGACTATAAAACAATCCCAGACTAAACCATTTCACAACCGATGAACTGACACTGGCTTCCAATGCTACGTTATAATATAGATACAATATAAATACGTGATACCTACATGCTCAAATATCGCAGTAACCCAAAATAAGACTTTCCTATCTGTATTAAATAGCTATAATATAATAACAAACGAGCCATCAAATGTAGCAGAACCACGACGGGATACATAGTTTAAGTAACTTTCAATACAATATATCAGTACGAAAAAACGACATATTACATGAACTAAAAAACCTTTCAGGAAAGGGTACAGGTCATTTAATAAGTTGTTCTAGCTACGTGTCCAAATAAATTACTGAATTACGTATATAGAGCTATAACATAGAAGGAAAGCTTATTATATTAAAAATATCTGACGCAACACCCATCTAGGTCCCAATTGCTTTGTAATAACCTCTAAAACATTCCTCAATAGCCCAGATAGCAGCTTCAATCTTACTGAACTAGATTCATAGCTTACAGTTTGGATCAATAAGTAAAAAAAGAAATACAGACGGATAGTAACTGTTTTATAATAAAAATCTGTGAACAAACTTTCAATAGAGAAACATATCTGCGCCTATTTAGGCAGTTTAGTTCTACAGGACAATAATAAAAAAAAAAATACCAAGATAAAAAAAACCGTCTTCCATTTAAGTAATATAAACATAAAGGCCGCTCTAAAGTTACTGAACAATACTTCGCACATGCCTGGACATTTGGTTGGATGCACATCCGGACGTTTCCCCAAAATAAGTAATTGTCTCTCACGCTTTCACAAGGAAACTAAACAAAAGATAAGCCAAAGCACCAAAAAAGTCTTTGTGCAATATGGGCACAGCAGAGGTCATTGTAAAAAAATGGACGGAGATGGTAACTGTCTATTTAGGGCCATTGCTGACCAAATAAATGAGGTATACATGTTAACACTAGATCATAAAATGACACGACAGGACTTAGCATCTTACGTCAAGAACAACAAATTCACACCACGTATTAACCTGGCCTTACAAAATACCGCTACGGAAGTCGCGCATGGCTCAGACTTTTTCAACTTAACAGTTGACGAAAAAATCGATAGGTATATAAAAAAAAACTATTTCAATTTGGATTTTGGGGAGGAGAGGACGCAATTATAGCGGCCGCTGAGTACTACTTAGTCAATGTCAACATAACATAATACGGACCAATGACCGTATAAATGAAAAAAATGAAAGTATAAATACCATTCAGAGACCCCATCACCTACCGCCCGCCAGATAGCCCGGTAGAAAACATCCATCCATACTTCGAGAACAGCCACTACGTTAGCATAGTTCAACGTGCAATACCAGATGAGTCTAGAGAAACACGCGACAACATATATGATAGTGAAACACATTCAGAAGACGGCGCTCAATAAGCGGAAATCTCTTCAAGCACTTTCACGAACATACAACCCAGCTACATGTGTCCCAAAAGATTACGTTCCACACTCCCCTCATCTAGATTACTTACGCCCAGGCCTTGCAAATCACTCTCAATAGTGACGTAGAATGAACTAGGGTGTGCTCGGCAACGTGATAAAATTAATATTGACAAGGTTCTATCAGATCGCAACATAACCATAGCGGGTCTTCAAGAAACGCATCTAACCACGGGAGAATTTAAATCAAAACACTACAATTGGGTCTTAGGTGGCAGAAAAAAAAGAGCACAAGAATATCGAGGCATAGCAATTTTAATAAACAATAAAATCGAATACGACGTCACTCAGACTCATCGCGAAAGCCAAAACGTACTTGCAGTACACCTGCATTTGAAATCAGTCAATGCTAACAAACCAATAAATATTTTCATAATTACATGCCACGTTCCAGCTGAATCAACATCCCGCTTCTTGCAAATAGGAATCGCCATGAGTAAAGCCCCAAAAAATGCAAAAAAAGTAATAATAGGGGACTTTAACGCCCATATAGGTAAGTACGTGATGATGTAAGAAAAATGAAAACTAGAAACATAAAAATTGAAAATCTAGTTGGAAAAAAAATCTGTACCATACCAATACAAATGGGAATTTTTTTCTAAATCTAATACAGCAACACCGATTAAAAGTAAGCAGCTCATGGGGCAGACCCACATGCAAGACCACCTGGTTATGAGGAAATCAAGTATCTCAGGTGACTATATCCTTACAAGAACACAAACAAACCTTTTTTCCACAGCATCATAGGCGAACGCAACTTGATAGTCAACACCTACCACAAACTGGTATGGGGCAATGTAAGAATATCTTCCTTTGCTCAACTACAAAAGCCATCCAAACGAACAAACCCGTCAAAATAAAAGACTAGCATATAACCATAAAAACCACAACTACGAACTTCTGCAAAGGAAAGAACACGTAACGAACTTCCTAAATGCTATCAGAAAAAAAAAAACCATTACGTTAAACGTGAACGGAATCCAATTAGCGAACCCAGCGACAATTTCTCATTGGAATGGGATACCCTAAATAGTATTCTGAAAGAAGCCGCACACGATGTACTACAAAAACCTATTTCCAACACAAAAGAAAGCAGAATTGCACTCGCTAACCATCAAAAGGCCATTTTTCAAAAATCTAAAAGTCCTCAGGACACTACTCTAGGGCTAAAAGTAAAGGAAGCACGGCGCAATCTGAAAAGAATTTTGGATGAAGAAGAGGCGCGCGTTGCCAAGTTTTTTTTAAGGGCCTTAGTAAAACGCACAAATCACTACGTGTGAGAATAACCTATAGGTTCCTGCGACTTTACTAAAGTAAGTCTACTCGAGCGCAGACTAAGCATTACATAACCATGTCCAATTGGATTACCGATTTAAAAAAGTCAAGGCAAACATATTTCTATGTTTGAGGAAACGGAGGAAGTAGCTCCCGGAATGGAGCCACCAACAACTGACGATATTGAAAAAAACCGACCATATCGTGCCGGAGTTATACAAGGCGGCTCCAACGGAATATGTAGCAGAACTCACAAAAACAATGGCGACGATATGGGTAAACAATGAAATCCCTAGTGAATGGCGCCTCACTAAACAGGTACCAATAAGAAAACAACCATATCCAAAACATATAAATCACTTTAGGAAAATATCTATATGCAACGTAGGATACCGAATCTACGCGAATTTCTTACTAGAAAAGCACAATGCTGCCACCAGCACCCCCGGTAACTAACAAAGAGCATTCTTGAACAATAGCTCCACAGACGATCATATTTTTACGGTCCGGCAGGTACTGGATACAAAATGGAGAGAGAGAACAGCCATGTTTGTCGTGGCCCTTGACCTCGAGAAAGCCTTTGACAACGTAAATTTAGAATCACTAAAAGATATATAAGTAAACAGAGTAGGTGTATCTCTTACAGATAGAATAATAAAAGCGTGTATGAACGAGGAAACCTTTGTTTCATGGTGTGGACAAAACTCAGAGGTAATAAGCAAAGGCAAGGGTGCCAAACAGGGCTGTCCCCTATCCCCAAGACTTTTTACTATAATCATTAACGAGGTACTAAAGACCCTCGAGGAAGAAGACGAAGCTGTAAGACTTGATCAAGACCTAGAATCAAAATTACCTATAATATTATCCTTTGCAGATGATCTTATATTGATTGGTGAAGAAGTAGACGTTCTTAATCGCATAATCGGCAAAATGAATACGTTATTAAACTCAGTCGGCCTCGTTATAAACCAAACTAAAACAAAACTTGTTGTGCGCAATCTTTTTGGTCCCCCAACCGCATAGCAACCGTGCAGAGTACTTGGGGGAGTCATAATCCAGCCGGTAGAGGAGATAAAATATTTAGTAACTTATATAACAGCTGCCCACAATCAAAGGGCTACCATTAAAACAAGATGTGTCAAAGCAATAAAAAATTCCAAAGTCCTATTACCATTCATACAAGATAATAAAATAGATTGGAGCATCGTAGTATTAATATAAAAAATGGTCATAAGACCATGCATGATTTATGGTCTAAACGTGACCGCTTTAACGAAAGCTAACCGATCGAGACTGAGAAAATACAAACGGCAAATACTACGGGGAATGTTGGATGCGGGGAAACATTACCCAAATCGAAAAATCAAGGCTAATCCATAAGAAAATCCATAACAAAAATAATAAAAATACAAAGAATCTCTTATTATGGTCACATATTACGACGTCCTACTTCAGGCAGCTTATCAACACCAGGAAAATAAGCGCAAAATAGGGCGTCCTATTTACACATGGGAAGACTCCCTAGATCATGAAATCACGAATTATATGAGTAAAAGTAAGGAAGAATGGGGCAATTTAGCGGAAAACACAGAGCTCTAATCAAAAAAGAAGCAGAAAAGATATTCGAAGTGGAAGAAACAGACACAAAAACTGACTTAGATTTGGAGCATTCGATATCAAATCAAACACACAGCCAGCTCTCACCAGTCATTCGCAGACGCAGTGGGCGCAAAACACCCAGATCAAAGTCCATAACATCACATCGATCACGCAGGCAAAAGCCAACATGGAAACAACAACCTACCCAACGAGAGAAGAAACAACTTTTACGAGAACCGACGAGCAAAACGTAATAAAGTATGAGGTTGGAGACGACAAATAGAACGACGAAGTCAAAACAACAACAAAGCAGTCCTATTTTCCTCCCTTTTATATATTACACACCAAGTATAGTATCTATCTTCCCCATACTGTGTCTATGACATAATTATTTTTTATTGTTAATGTGGCAACACTGTCTCTTTTTTTTTTGATTCCACCATTGTACCGTGTAAGAACAGTGCATTACAAATATTTAAAGTTTACAAGTTTCTTTCATTTAAAATACAAAATAATCTCTGTGCTCAACATAATTTGGTGCCGAAAACATTCAGTTATACTCTCAGTACATGTTATTTCGTATATACAGTGTTAAAAAAGATTACATTTACGCCGGGTCACCGAGTGGTTTGTTTTCGTTGCGCAGTTCAGTGCGCATCGCCGTTGCAGTCCGCTCTGACGCACGTCAGAGCCATATCGGCCAATCAGAATCGCTTCCGCGACGCTTCCGTCATCGTGAGGTGACTGACAACGACAACAAGAACATACTGATTTTGCAGGCCAACGAGGACCTCCGCCATTATTGGTCTCATTGGCGAAAAAATATCTTAATATCTTTACATTTACTATAATTAATTACATACTAATTACATTTTCCCGCGATGGAAGATAAGGAAAAAAAGCGGATTATCTTTCTGCGTGGCCAATGTAAGGCTACAATTACGAAACAAGAAAAGTTCCTTGCCGAATCTACAGCGATCACATACGAGGACTTGGAAGTGAGAAAGGCCGTAGTAGCAAGCACTTTGGATAAATACGTTCATTATAACAACCAACTGTTGCTCAGTGGTGAGCCAGCCGGGGAAGATGATATGGAGGAACGAATACTTCTTCTTCAAGCAAAAATGAGCCGGCTAATGAAGGGACTCAGCCAATCGACGAGCGATCCGCCACGTGGAGAAGATTACAAGGCAAAGTTGCCGGCTTTGGATATACCGGTATTTGATGGGAAAAACATCGCTGCATATCGGCCTTTTATCGAAATGTTTGAGGCCGTGGTAGATAATGATAAAAGAATTCCGAATATCCAGAAGTTATGTTTCCTCAAGAAGTATTTGCGTGATGAACCGTTGCAGCTCATCGACAATCTGCCTATAGTGGGAGATTCGTACACGTCAGCACTGCATCTACTGCAAAAACGGTATGAGAACCCAGCATTATTAGTGAACAATCACGTGTGTGTGCTTTTAGATTTGCCGTCTTTGAGTAAAGGTACAGCGACTCAGCTTAGGGAGCTTGTAGCGAAGGTTAGACAGCATATGACTGCGTTAAAAAATTTAGAGCAGCCAGTGCAACAATGGGATGCTATATTATCTACCATTATTTTAAGAAAAATTGATGCATTTACAGCCAGGTTGTATCACTCAGATAGAGACACTACTCAAATACCTACAGTGGATAGCATTTTAAATTTCTTAGATAAACGTGCGGCATCCTTGGAAGCTAGCCCATCCATGTCTGATAAATTTAAATCTAATGTAGAAAAGTATAAGCCTAAAAGTATTGTTTCTTTAACTACAAGTGAAAATATTCCTGTTAAAAAATGTACAATGTGTTCCCAGCCGCACAAGCTGCATACATGTCCACAATTTATCGCTCTGTCTAATAAAGACAGACTGCAGTATGTAATTAAAAATTCATTATGCAATATCTGTTTAGCTCGTCATGCCAAGAAATGCCGGTATACATTCAAGTGTGGGGAATGCCAAGCCAATCACAACACGCTACTCCATGTGGAGGGAAGCCGAGCTCAGGTTGAGCAGGATAATGTACATGCAAATGCCGTAAGTTTACATTCTTTTCAACCAGCTTATACTAGTGTGTTATTGCCAACAGCCAAGGTGTTGGTAACTGATGCTAATGGTGACAAGTTTGTGGCCAGAGCTCTTTTAGATAGCGGCAGTCAGAATTCATTCTGCACTACATCACTGGCTAATAAATTAAAAATTCCTACATTTGATTTAAACAAAAATATTATCACTTTAGGTGGCAATAAAGATGAGTGTAAAAAAGGAATAAAATTAACTATATCTTCCAGAGCACAGAGTTACAGCTTAAATATTACATGTTCCATAATTGATAAAATTACAACAAAATTGCCACAAACTTCATTTAATTTAAAGGGTTTTTCTATTCCAAAGTGTGTAGCCCTAGCTGATGACGAATTTAACATTTCAGGTGAAGTGTCACTACTGCTAGCAGCTGACATCTTCTTTAGAATCCTGATAGATGGCAAGGTTGAAGGAGATCCAGGGGATCCAGTCTTAATCAACACACGCCTGGGATACATCGTGTCAGCGGGTAACCACCCCAGTTCTATTTTTAGTACAGCCTTGACTATGCATACAGTTGATAATTTCAATTCTGATTTGAGTGTTTCAAACAATGATTTAAGCAATCAACTGAAACAGTTTTGGGAATTGGAAAGGGTTCCTGAGGTATATCAGGAGGATTTGCCCGAGCATGAGTATAGTCGCAAGGTATTTGAAGAGTCTGTGACCCTCACAGAAAATCATTTTCAAGTCAAATTTCCTTTAAAAATTTCTTTACAAGATGTTGATCCATCAAACTCTTATGCAATTGCATTACAAAGACTAAATAATTTACAGAAAAGGTTTAAAAATCATCCTACATATTACATTTTATACAAAAATTTTATACAAGAATATTTAGAGTTGGGTCATGCAAAAATTCTAAATTTAAATAATTGCAGCCCTGAAGACCAACCTTTATTCTTTCTACCGCATCATGCAGTGCTAAGAATGGAAAAGAAAACAAATAAACTGCGTGTGGTGTTTGATGGAAGTGCTAAAACCAAAGGGGGTCACAGTCTCAACAATATACTTTGCAATGGGCCAGTTTTACAGCGAACTCTATTTGAAATATTAATTTTGTTTCGCACTTACAAGTACACTATACAGTGTGACATACGTCACATGTACAGGAATGTCTTTATCCATCCAGAGCATCGTTGCCTGCAGAACATACTATGGAAGGACGATAATGTAATACAATGTTTACAATTACAAACAGTTACCTATGGGTTGACTAGTTCTGCATTTTTAGCAACAGCTTGTCTTATGGAGCTTGCCAAGCGATACCAATCAGAATTTCCATCAGCTAGTAAGGCTATTATGGAGTGTTCCTATATCGATGATGTTCAGTCAGGCAGTGATACTCTTGAAGGCGTTATTTCTTTGAAATCTGAATTATATGAGCTTATGAAGAAAGGTGGCTTTGAGTTGCATAAATATGCCTCAAATTGCCCACAAGTATTGCAAGATTTGAATAAAGATAAAATTTGTCAAGGCTATAAAGAAATTGATCAAGATAACTCTTTTCATAAAATTTTAGGGGTTGGTTATGACTCTCTGACAGATGTATTCAAGGTGAGTGGTAGAGCGCTGGCCGTCGAGCCTACAACTCCCACTAAACGGAGTATTTTGAGTATTTTAAGCAGACTTTATGATCCCATGGGTTTTGTTGGACCTGTCACTGCCAAAGCTAAATTGTTTTTACAACAGCTGTGGCAATATAATTTGGATTGGGATGCTCCCATACCTATTGAGTTAAATAAGCTTTGGAAGGAATTTTATTCTAATCTTGTAAACATGCCAGATATGTGTATAGATAGATATGTTCAGACCGCTGATGCTGAGCATACTGAGTTGATAGGCTATTGTGATGCTTCCTCCAATGCCTTCGGCTGCTGCATTTATATAAAAACTAAAGTAAATGATAAAATTTATGTGCATTTGCTATGTTCAAAGTCAAAGTTGGCTCCCTTACATTCAAAACTTTCCATACCTAAGCTTGAATTGAATGGTGCGTTGTTATTGGCCAAGCTTATGACTCGTGTTATTTCTATTCTTAAAATTAAAAAGGTTACTTTGTTTTGTGACTCTAAAATCGTTTTGGGATGGCTAGCCTCATCACCTATAAAATTACCTGCCTACATAGCTAATAGAATTCAAGAAATCAATAAACTTGTTTCTTCTTCTGATAGTCAATGGCTATATATTCCAAGTCTAATGAATCCTGCTGATATTTTATCGCGTGGCTGTGATCCAGAGGAATTAATTAAATGTGAGTTATGGAGGCAGGGACCTGATTGTATTAAGCACAGTAATGATTACAACTTTTATTTAAAAGAAATGGAACTACCCATTTCAAATGATGCCTGCAATGCAAATTGTAATGATATTCTCAATTTTGACTTTGTATGTCCTAATACAAGTGTAGACAAAGTAAAAAACAAAAGGATTATTTTACCTATCTTTGAGAAATTTTCAAATTTATATAAAACTATTCGTGTTGTAGCATTCATTTTGCGATTCTATGAAAAATGTAAAGGCAAAGGTAACTCTGGTAATTTTTCAGTGCAGGAATTTAGATTGGCTCTGTTGTGTATCATACGGGGTGTGCAAAATTTTTATTTCCATGATGAATTAAAATGCATAAAGGAAAAGGGTGTTTTAAAATCTCACTTAAAATCATTGTCGCCTTTTATAGATGCTGAAGGTGTCCTACGTGTGGGTGGTAGATTACAAAATGCCAATCTGGACTTCTCACAAAAGTTTCCTATAATATTGCCAAAGAACTGTCATGTAACTCGATTAATTATAAGGCAAGAGCATTTAAGATTGATGCATGGCGGTTTAAAACTTGTACTAAGCAGCCTTAATTTAAAATATCATATTATTAACTCTGTAAGAGAGGTTAAAGGTGTCATTCATAAATGTGTTACATGTTGTAGGCACAGAGCGCATACTGCTCAGCAGCTCATGGGCTCTCTTCCGGCTGAACGCACAAATCAAGGTCGTGTTTTTGGAAAATTAGGCCTTGATTTTTGTGGTCCTTTTGAAATTAAACAATCCTCTAAAAGAAGTAGTATTATAAGCAAGGGATATGTAGCAGTCTTTGTTTGTTTTATCACCAAAGCTGTTCATTTGGAAGTGGTGTCCGATATGTCCACAGATACATTTCTATCTGCTCTCAAAAGGTTCATTGCTCGGAGGGGAAACCCCTCAGATATCTTCTGTGACAATGGATCCACTTTCAAAGGAGCTCATAATAAGCTTAAGGAATTGTATGATTTACACAACTCTAGTAACTTTAAGGATAGTATTATCAACTTTGCTTTAGAAAGATATATACAATTTCATTTCATACCTAAATATTCCCCTAACCATGGGGGTTTATGGGAAGCAGCTGTTAAATCTGCCAAACATCATTTAAAAAGAATTTCATCATTTAAAGTTTTTACTTTTGAACAATTTAATACCATTATTGTTGAAATAGAAGGCATCCTAAATTCGCGTCCTATTACGCCTTTTTCTCAGGATATTTCTGACTTTTCATTTTTAACACCTGGTCATTTTTTAATTGGAACGGCCTTATCTTCCATTCCCCAGCCTAACCTTACTGATGTTCCTTCTAACAGACTCAGGTTTTGGAGATGTTGTGAGCAAGTTAGACAAAACTTTTGGAAGATATGGTCAAATGACTATCTTTCATCCTTAAATAAAAGGACCAAATGGCAAAAGGAATTTCCAAATTTGAGAGAAGGTATGATGGTTTTACTTAAATATCCCAATATTCCTCCTCTCAAATGGCCAATTGGTCGAATTATTAAAACTTTTCCTGGCAAGGATAACAAAGTAAGAGTGGTTGAGGTTATAACTGCTGATAAAAAGGTTCATTGTCAAGCCATTTCTAAAATTATTGTTTTGCCTATTGAAACTTAAGACCTATAGCTGTATTTTGGTTCTCTAACAGTTAACATCCATTGTTATCACATTTTCTATTATAACTGTGCTAGTTCATAATCAGTTCCTATAGTATATAGTTAGATGTCATAATATACTAATATGGTAATATTGTTGAGATAGTTATTGTTTTCAACCTAAATAGTGTAACTTGCTGTAACAAAAAACCTAAATACATATGTGGAGTGTTAGTTTATTATCTTTTGAAAGACTTAAAGTTTTAAGTATTGTTTTATAATGTTAGGTTCAGTTTTTCGACTTAAGATTGTTTAGGTTTGTACTTAGTTTGCCAAATATGGTCTCATTTCAAAATTTTGATTTGTATAAGTTTAGGGCCATCTCGGGCCGCCCCAATTTATGTCTATGACATAATTATTTTTTATTGTTAATGTGGCAACACTGTCTCTTTTTTTTTTGATTCCACCATTGTACCGTGTAAGAACAGTGCATTACAAATATTTAAAGTTTACAAGTTTCTTTCATTTAAAATACAAAATAATCTCTGTGCTCAACAACTGATTTGATGCAAGTATTCGGTCGGTTCACATTTCCTCTTCACTCCTCATCCAGACTGCACAGCCCTACACTCCCAATCCTATCTACGTGCCCAACCGGTTTCTCGAGCCTGGATTCGTGATCCAACGCGGAGGGAGGTAGCTGTGCAAGAAGTAAACACGTCAACTTGTGTTCACAAGCGCCGGTACACTCTCTCCCTGGTGGACCTCTTTCCTACGCTCTTGCAGTTTAACCACTGGCTGGGCGGGCACAGAACAGAACAGAACAGAACAGATAAAATTTTAGTCTGGAATAATTATTTACAAGAAACTGTTAATAATGTAACAAGTAATTATTTGCGTTCGATACTAGAACGTTATTTCCAACTAAATAAATAATTTGGATCAGGAACCAGTGGTTCCTGACACGCACATGCTTTGGTATAATTGAATCTACAGTGAACATACCTATTCAGAAAATCAATTATAGATAATCACATATCAATACGACATGTAACATACATACAAAAACAGCGGCGTTTTCCGTTACATACAACAATTTTCCTTCATGTCACAACACAAACAAACTGTCAATAGACGGAAGTCAATAATATCGTGAAATGTCCAAGAATATTGAAAAAATTGATCCCGAAGGTATGATGTATTATAGTGTAGTGATGTACGATCTAGTCAGTATTTAAGTATCGATAAACACTTTAATACAAATTGACATTAAAACTACCTCCGTGGTCCAGTTGTTAAGGAGTTTGCCTGTTGACCCCCGGGTCGTGGTTCGATTTCCACGGGAAGCATACTTTGTTTAAGGTTTCCAGTTTGGTTAGAACATTGCAGGCTTGAATCACTTGATTGTCTGATAATAAAGAAGATTTCGTCGTTGAGTCGTTAAAGGCACCACGTCAGAGACCGAGAGGCGGTTCCGAAGAACTCTGACACCAGGGTGTGCATGGTTGATTGACCGTATCACCTTTTCGAAATAATGATGATGATGATGATGACATCAAAACTCAAAACATAAGTTGGTCAAATTTTGAGCTTAATCATATTATATTTAACATTATATCACATTTTCATAATGTGGAGTTGGCAGAGTATGCGATCTATCCATTTCATACATTAAACAATCAGCAATTTCAAATATATATTTTACAGTAATGGTTGTCTACAAATTTGAAATTGCTTTTTTTATTATTATTTCTTTTGGTTATGTTTATCGAAAGGTCAGGCGTAAAAAAAAACTCACATGAGTATAATGTATTAATAAATAAATAATAGTTTTGGGATAATTGAAAATATAATTAAAAGAAAAAAATGGTTGTGAGTAGTGTAATAGTAAAGTCCGTTTACGACGACGACGATAATTTAACGTGATAAAGCATAGGTCGATCTTGCCTCTCTATCGTTCGTACCATGCTCTCGCTTGCACTCGAAGCATTCATCGATTTATAAGATGATATCACTTGGAAAATATATATAACTAGCTTTCGCACGCGGCTCCGCCCGCGTCAATGTCGATCCCTCGGGAATAGTACTTTTTCCCGGGATAAAAGGTAGCCTATGTCCTTCTCCGTACTCCAGAGAACTTGTATGCAAAATTTCATGATGATCGGTTCAGTAGTTACGGCGTGAAAGCGTAACAAACAAACAAACAAATAAACAAACTTACTTTCGCATTTATAATATTAGTAAGGATTAAAAGAAATTATTATTCCACCCCAAATTATTTATACTGATCGGTATCGATATCTGAGTGATGTTTTCTATATATCGCACTCTTAATAAAACATCGACCGAATTCAAATTTCCAAACTTTTGGCAATTGACAGAAAATGATCAGAAATTTCGGAGTACATTTTTCAATTTGCTATAGAATTGGAAATATCGGGACGTATAAAAAATTAAAAATGTGTCTGTATACCTGAAAATAGATACTTTTGGATTCTATCAACAAAATGTAATTTTTTTTATTATTTGATTTATAAAAATACCATAAAACAAACTAATTTTAAATGAGTCATTATTTCGTAAAAAGTTCAAGAAAAATAATGACCTATCTTAAAATACGTCAGTATTTTGCGAAATCTTCAAAAAAATAAACTCAATAATTATATATTAGTCGCTATTTTATAAAACTTTCAATAAAAATTGTAACACATTAGCAAATAAGCCTCTTTAACACAAAATATGTAACGAAATTTGTAAACATTCGTCTTTTCACAAATTTGATTTCAAAAGTTAAAAGTAATAATTTTACTGTTTTGTATAGACTAATTTATGGGAAATTGTAAATAAAAGTCGATTTTATCATGTGTTATATATATAATTAGAAAACGCACATTGTACTTTTATTGTAATACAAGGACATGAAAATCAAATAAAATAAATTGTCAGTGTGACGTAAGTATTAAATCTAAATTACAGCATTAAGCATTACCATGGACATATAATGATAGTATTAAGTTTTGAACAACATAAGTTCTTCTCCTAAGAAGTATTAATAAAAATATTTGTTTTATATTAATTATAAATTTTGTAATACTTAAACATGTAGTATCAAAAATCTTTATAAAATCGTATCAAGTGCAACAAATCTTAACATTAATTAAAAATATCAGTCTTACTTATGTGACAAGGCAGTAGGAACTTTGTACCTAAACTTAACAAAAAATACTATGAATAAATGTTTAACAAACTGTTAATAATACATATTTAACACAGCCTTGTTTACCATAGTCTAAAAAAATAAAATTTGTACTGAGTATCAAGGTTTTTTAAATATAAGAGCAAAAATTATATTCTTACTTAATTTATATCAAATCATTGTAGTAACTAGCATAATAAGGCGGTATCACTTTTTTTATAATTAAGTCTTTTATATCCTTTTTCTTGTTATCATTTAGATGGAATCGTTCCTTATAGGCTTTCCTGAGCACAATATCATTAACCAAAGGTAGGGCTTTTCTCATCCGCACATCTACTTCACGGTATTCCTCGTCTTTGTACGATGTTTTGAAGTAGAATTTGAATGGTTCACCTTTACGAAATTCCAATATCTTCACGTCATTCCATACAATTGTATTCCTGTTAGTATCTTTGGTAAAATTCAAACCCCACTGATTTTGTAAATCTTTAACATCTACAAAATCATCGAATGTTAAAGTTTGTACATCAAATTTCTTGCCAGTTTTTTTAGCGTTTTTAATTAAATTAATATATTGAATTGGAGTGTAAATGGTATCAGCTTTTAAAAATTTCTGTATTTCTTTTTCGATCAAACTGTGTGCATTATCGTTTTCATTCTGTGTATGGCCTTTGATTAAATATTTGTGACATATGGAATTTATATTTTTAAATTGCGTCAATGCATACATATAAAGTGTTGTGATGTATTTGTTTTTGTTCTGACTAAATGTATTGTCAGAATAAAAAATGACGTCTACAGACTTACTGGTGGGGCGTTCGTTGACTAACCTTAAGAAATTTAGAACACACGTTGCGATTTCGATAGAACCTTTTTGGCCATGTGTCTCATCCCAAAAGTAACTATATACATTCGTATATGCTTTGTTGCTCTCCTCCTCAGTGGGACCTTTTTTGGCTAATTCGGCAACTGTAAAGTTATAACAATTCATTTTTGTTTTGTAATACAAACTACTTGATTTCCCTCGCGGTACTTGTAAAATAGCTTCCAGGTCGTAGACAGCAACAATTTTGTTTTCGTTTATAGCATATCGATCTTCTTTTTTCTCTTTCCTTGATAAATCTTTCTCTTCTATATGTCTGTTATATTCTTGTTTTAGGTCTTCGTTCGGTGCTAATTTATAATCTCTGCATAAGTCACATAGGTCCTTCTTAGGTTGGTGTATTTTTATACCGGTGTCTTTAAAAATTTCATAGAAATTACAAAACTTGCCTGACGAACGTCCGTTCTTTTCTTGCAGCTCCACGAAATCTTGATAAATTTCGGTCAGTGTTCTTCCAGGAGAAATATATTCGCAAGATGATGTTGCTCTGGTATAATGGGACTCCACTCGGGGTATCGAAGCTATGAAACTCTTAATGTCGTTTACCAAATTAGAATCGATCTTTCTGTGGTTTCCGTGTTTTCCACGTTTATCTTCACTAAGAAAATTATGTTCATCACATTTTTCTTTCACCGTACGTATCGTTCTGTCTGTTATATCAAATGTATTAATGAAGAATGTTTTGCAAACCCTTTCTTTTGTGTCACCATGGTTCAGATAAAAAGCAAAGTTTGAATTCCTAGGATTCTCATTCTTGCTGTATTTATACTTCGGCTTGATTTCAACCATACAACTTTTTATATATGCTCTCTGTATATTTATATCTCTTAAACTCCAATATTTATCAAAATATGTTTTCCTTTCTTCTTCAGTAAATTTACTAAAACACTTCAATCGACATTTTTCATTGCAAGGTGATTTTACCCTACGCGCATTAACTATTTTCTTAGTTGTGACCGATAAATATGATTGACCAGTATTTCTCAAACGTTTTGCAGTATTGAATTTCCAAGATTCTGGTTCACGTTTGCGTTTTCTAGTTTTACGAATAGGTGAAATTGAGCTATCAGCACTATTTCCAGATGACGTTGCAGAGCTTGATGTTCCAGAGCTTGAAGATGACGAAAGGCGTCTGTTTTGACGAGATAACAACGATGGACCCGGTCGACTATCGGTATCTTCCATTCCTGTATGATAGGTGGGATCTGAATCACTGAGGTCAGGATCACTTTCATTAGAATTGATTGGAGAGATATGGTAATGCTTGTTTTTGGTTCTTAAGGTCTTTTGAGATGAATTGTTTATTGGCTTAATGCTAGTTGTATGTGAATCATTAGTATCAATGGCACAGGGACTTGAAGAATAAAGTGGAGGAATCTTACTGAAATTATTATTCGTGGAGGTTAGTCTTGATAGATCAACTTTGCAGATCAATGTATTTCGCCGTATCGTTGAAGATTTAATAGATGTAGTAGTCAAAGATGTAGGAGAAGGTTGGATTTCAGATTCATTTCCTGGTGACTTCGCCGTATCAGTAACCAGTGCAACGGGTACATGAGATGGATTGCTTTCTATTTTTTTCTCAAATGGCATTTCAACAGAATTTAGTTGTAACATTTGTGGAGAATGTTTTTGTACAGGAAGTGTGTCTGTTTTTGAAGTTGAAGTCGTATCTATAGCTACTAGAGATTCCAAGTTAGTTTTAGGTAGTAAAATGTCGCTCAATATTATAATTTTAGAAGAAGGTGATTTCAGTGTATTCAGTGGAGAGCTCTCATCATGGTTTATCTTTGCTAAAGCATTATTTTGCGAAGATTCTTCATTTACGTTGCAGAAAACCTCGACAGCAGGTGATGTCGTCTGCAAAATGTTATCTTCAAATTCAGTTACAGATAAAATATCATCGATAGCTCGAGCGTCCAGCGTAGAACCATCAAAACATTCTTTGTTTGCAGGTGACGTTTCTGATGAACAAGCTGGTGATGGTGAGTTAAACACAAGCTTACGGCAAACTCTTCTCTTAGGTCCGATAAAATCATTTTGTGTAGCAGCGCGGTCGTTGTCTTGTGATGAAGTATCGGCTCGCGCACTTCTGCTATTGAAGTTTATATTGAGGTTTTCAAATATCTGTTTCATTCGTTGCTTTTCCATGATGACGTAATGAGATCTGCAAAAAGTGGTAAGTACGTTAAGTATTCAAAGTAAAGTAATTTAGCAGTAGAGTAGGTTTAGAATTTTATTTTAGCATGTATTTGTATAAGAGAAATTTCAGTAGTTTTTTTTAGTGTAGAATAAAAGTCAGAGTAGACACTTAACAGTCTAGTGTAATACGATAGTTGAATAACAAAATATTATTGGTCCGCAATGAATAGGTAAAAAATAAGAGACTCATATTTCATTTTCTTTTAAAAATAAACTCATTTTAAATAAAATCAACAAAATGTCCCACTACTAAACTTTGAAACACAAAAACCAAAAATTACAAAGATGTACCTACAGTACGTCATCTTTGTAATTTTTGGGTTAATTGAAAAAAGGAAAATACGTATCTCGTACGTATTTTGATAATCTAAATGACGGATTAATTATAATTAAGGAAATTACTCTATTACTGGACGTTGAGTGAATTGCGGTGGGTAGTGACACCAGTATGACTGCATATTATGTAATTATTATGTCCATTTTGTATGATATTTGTACAACCCACATCTCAAAGTTACTGTACAAACACCATACAAAACGGACATAATAATTACACAGTAGTATAATTTGTGGTGTCACCCCACAGTTAAATCTAAGTTCTAAGGTAGTCTTCTCATTTTCAATTTAGATAGTATTTTACACTAACTTAGTCATATTAATAATGACCATTTTCAAAAGTCATGCGGCAATTTCGGTGAAAAAGAGACCTATTTTAAATTATCAAACAGCTTTAACTAACGATTTAGTAATACAAAGACTTAACAACTAATACACCATTATAGTTAATGAACATTTTAAAGAACAGAGACCGAATTTGATATAATGTATATTTAATTTAGAACTTTTAGAACAACATAGCCCTAACTTTAAAACGGTCACTTAACTTATAGTGCAATTTATTAAAATAAAGACATAATTCAAAATCCATCAAACAAAACACAAAGAATTTTTATGAAACAAAGACTTATTACAAATTCGGTCATTATTATATCAAATCAAAATCAATAAACTTACCAATATTTTAGGTCAAACAACGACGAATCTCGAAATCGGCCGCCGTTTGACAGCACCTGCGCGCGCGGCTGCCGACGCAAGACTGAATCAGTCGATATTCGACGAACGAAGTAGGAGCGAGGGGAGGGAAATACAACGAACCATCTTTTTTTTACCTTAAAATCTAAGGAATAAGAGTGTTTTTCTTGTGAGCAGGTTATGACATTTGCTCAGTTAGGTCAATATTTCACAAAAACTCAATTTCTCGAAATTTTGAGATGGGTCGTTATTTTATTAAGAGTGCGATATTATAATCCAACGTATCGATATCGACATAGTTACGTGTAGTCGTATACTACGAGTACATCTCTAATGTATTGAGTCCTTCTGACATAGGTTAAGCTTATAATACTCTGTCCGAGGATTCCGTCAAATAGAACAAATCTATGTTACTGACATGATGATAATAAGACTCGATAGCTTTGTTATCTAAAATTAGTTATATTTTTGGGGAATGTAATTGTAAAAGAAATAGAAGTAATAAGCTATTTTTGTGGACACGGATATCAGCCATATCATAAATTAACTATCTTAATATGTTAAAATGTGAAAGTATACATTTGTATTTACTCGTTCATCGTTCGAGTATTGTTTAAGTCGAAACGGAGTTAATCGACAAATAATTTGCTGAAGTAACACTCTGGATTTTAATATAAGTAGGAAGGCTGCATTTCATGCGTTATGATATTTTCATAATACTGGTCAGACCGATCCAAGATAATTTCTGCCATTAAACACATATGTATCGCGAAAACAACTCCATCTCACTTAATTCGCGCGCTCGATCAAAAAGAACATGTAGAGTTAACAAAAGAAATCATTAAACCAAAATAATAGGTATAAACTGTAAAGACTGGTAAAGACAGTATGTTGCTAAGTTTCATATAATTTCATAAGTAACATTTCCCAATCTTGTTCTATATCGACCGCACGTGTCCCACAAATGCAGTAATCCCTGTGGAAACGTCGCTTGACATAACAAGATATACCGAGTATCCCCACCCCGCGCGAACAGAAAACAAATACAGGTACGTTTTCATTCTTATTTTAAAAATACTAACACAAAAATTACTGGCAATCTCGATTAAATATTTATTTTTTCTTGTTTTATTTGAGTTTAAAAATGACATTGCAAAGATGGCCAACATCATCGTGAATGTACTAAGATAGCCGGGATTTGAAACTGTCCCCTTTTTCCAGCATATTTGTGCTTATTTCGGCAATAGCAGCACGAATATTGCTTTTCAGGTGACGAAGCAAGAAAACTCGTTACTCCTAAACGCACGGTATGGAGAACTATCAACTCATATTGTATTGTAACTTTATACATATATTCTTTAAATATTCTGTAAATATTTCATGCGTCTACCTGTTGCCGTTATTATTATTGAGCAAAAATGCATGGGAACACCCCTTAAATATTTATTTTATTCTGTTTATTATTCGTTCTTATAGCGGCAATAAGAAAACATCATCAGTAAAAAAATTAATTGTCTAGCTATTATGGTTCATGAGAGAGAGGAGGACAGACAGACGGACAGCGGAGCCATATTAATAGGGCCCCGTTTTTACCCTTTGGGTACGGAACTCTAGAAGTACAAATTCTTTTAAAGAAGGAGACTTACTTAACATGGGGGAAATAGCTAACAACCATAATGACATAAAAATATAGAACTTAGTGCCTACTCTACAAGTCAAAATTTATTTAGGCATATTATTTTTGAAGAGTCTCACAAATATACCAAAGAAAATTATACCATACTAGCTGTTGCCCGCGGCTCCGCCCGCGTTAATGTCGTTCCCTTGGGAACAGTAGAAATGATAAAAATTCCATACAAACCCCTGCCCCTTTGCTTTTTCCCCTTAAGGGGGAATTTAATACATTTCACCTGCATAGATCTTTAGCCCTTAAGTAGGGGATTTTGCCCATTTCACCTACACAGATATTTTTTTATTGTAATGGAGAACTTCTTATTGTCATATTTCTAAGTATATATAAAAAAAATCCATACAAACTTTACCTCACCTATTCTACCCCTTCAAGTGGAAATTTCGACCATTTTAACTACACAGATCTTTTTAATTGAAATGTAAACATATATACTTATTTTTATACTTCTATGTCCAGAAATGAGAAATTACCATAAAAATCCCCCCCCCCCCCCCTTTATCCCTTAAGGAGGAAATTTTGTACATTTCACCTACACAGATCTTTTTTAATTGTAACCTAGAACGTATATACTTATTTTCATACCTCTAAGTGTAGAAATGGAAAAATTCCATACAAACTTTACCCCCTATTTACCCCTACAAGGGAGAATGTTGTCTGGTTGACCTAAACAGATCTTTTTTTAATTTTAATTGTGAACTTGCGTACCTACTTTCTAACTTCTAAGTCCAGAAATCAGAAAATTCCATAAAACTTCAACCCCTTTGATTTTCTAAAAATCCTTTCTTAGTGCTCATTTACATCATAAAAAGAATCCCTGTGCCAAATTTCAAGTTTCTGCGCACAGTAGTTTCGGCTGTGCCTTGATATATAAGTCAGGTTTGCCTTTGGCCCGCGGCTCCGCCCGCGTAAGTGTCGATTTCTCAGGAACAGTAGAATTGCCCGGAATACATTAGTTTATGACTTTCAATGAAACACCTTAATATTGAATTTCAATTGAATAACTTCAAAAATCAGAAAGTTTCATACTAACTTTGCATCCCCGTTATATCCCCTTAAGGGATGATTTTTGAGAAAAATATTTTACTCGTGTTTCATGCCTTTTAGTGAAGAACCTTCATGCTGAATTTCAATTGAATAACTTCAAAAACAGAAAGTTTCATGCTTACTTTGCACCCCTATTTTACCCCCTTAAGGGATGATTTTTGAGTAAAATATTTTACTCGTGTTTCATACCTTTCAGTAAAGAACCTTCATGCTGAATTTCATTCGAATAACTTCAAAAACAACAAAGTTTCATACTAACTTTGCAACCCGTTTTTCCCCCTAAGGAGATGAATTTCCAAAAATCCTTTCTTAGTGCTCCCCTACGTTATAAAAGGAACCCCTGTGCAAAATTTCAAGTTCCTAACCTTTATAGTTTAGGCCCTGCGTTGATATGTCAGTCAGTCAGTCAGCTTCTCCTTTTTTTTTTAAATATGGATTACTATGGATAGTGTGGATAGGTATAATGCTGTCGTATAATGATGATGAATTGACTTTGGATTTTAATTTTCTTATGTCACTTATTATTTTATTTTATTTTTGCTATATGTTTGCAGGCAAACTTATGCCTTGAGTTCATTCAAATGACGATAACTTTTTTTTTAATGAACCGATTTTCATGAAACAAACTTTAAATGTTAAACTGAGTTAAAACAAAGCAATTGGTGAAAGTTTGAAGTAAATCGGTTCAGTATTTTCGGAGATAATCGTGATCATACATACAGACAGACAGACAGACAGACAGACAGACAGACAGACAAGAAATTCCAAAAAATTTTTTTTGCTTTCTATTATTCTTTTTAAGTGTTCCTCTATCCATTTCAGTCAAAAATTCAAAATGTACAGACAAAATAATTTTACTGTTTTATTATATGTATAGATATAGATTATTTGCTCCTACATAAGACGAACGACTTTAATTTGGGAGTGAACGGAGCATATTACGAAGACGGAATGACATGGGTTATCTCATATTACCTTTTGAGCCATGGATCCCGCAATTTCGGGGAAAACTTGAAAAAGTTATTTTTGCCATCATCTATATAACGTCTATAGATAGATAACGTCAGTTTTACGATTAGTAAAGTTAATACCCTGGACGGCACGCGGAACATATGTTTCCATCTTGAAGGAAGTTAACATTGACTAGAGGCTCCTTAGTACCTGCCTCCAGAGAGTACTTCAATACTTTGGCCATAAAGCCAGAAAACCCTCCGATAACCAGGAGAAAATTATGGTGACCGGTAGGATTGAAGGAAAAAGATCAAGTGGCCGTAGCCCGATACGCTGGTCTGACCAGATAGAAGAACACCTGAATACGAAGATCTCCAAGGCACTGGATCAAGCAAAAGATCGCAACAAATGGAGGGAGATCGTGGGAAAGTTAGGTCTGGCACATCAGGACGCTCAGCAGTGAGCAGACGACTGAAGAAGGAAGAAGGAAGGAAAGTTAAGACAGAAGATTGTTTCGGTTTGAAACTACATATACATAATTAGTTAATTCGAACTAGAAAATTAGGCTTATTAATTGAAGTTCAACAAAATCTAGTATAAGTAGGTAGCTTTTTCTAACCAAAAAGTTATTGGTATAATAAAAGGTAAAATTACTTTGCTTCTCGTATAACAAAGTTAGTCTAGGAGACTCGGGTTTCATTTTAGGTAATGTTTGCGAATGTCAGAAACTTCTGTACCTATGTATGCGATGAGATTACTTTTGTTAGTCGCTTTCTTGTTTTGACGTATAAATAAACGGGATAATCTACATATGTATACAATACGTGTTCGCCTACGTCTTACGAAATTTCAACCTTTGTACCCTGTTTATTATCGTTTCTATTTCATTTCTACTGTAAACAAAGGCTAGTGATCATATATTCATAAAACATATTTATTTTTATGTACACTATAACTGCCTCCGTGGTTAACGCGTAGACGCAGAGGTCGTATGGGTTTCGATTCCCACGGGAAGCATGCTTTGTTTAGTTGTTTCCAGTTTGGTTAGGACTTTTCAGGCTTGAATCACCTGATTGTCTGATAAAAAGATGATTCCGTGGTTTGGAAGGCACTTTAAGTCGTTATTCCAGCTGCCATCTGGTAGTCGTTAAAGGAACCACGTCGAGGCCGAGAGGCGGTTCCAAAGAACTCTGACACCAGGGTATGCATGGTCGCTTGACCGTGACACCTACTCGAAATGATGATGATTTAAAACATTGAACTCATTACTAAACCAAATTACGTAGATCATATCAAATTATTGATCAAATAAATTATAGAGGAAAAGCACAGTCGCGGGACTGCTGCGTTCCGCTGCTCGAACCAAAGTGCCGTTCCACGACGCTCGCCGGCCCCCACTCCGGGCGTCGCTACACAGTGTTGCCAACCCTCATTTGTTTGGTTTGGATGTCATGAGGTGAGCTGCGCTCCCGTTTCTTTCTTTATTTTACATAGGTATTACCAGTAGTGATTAATCTACCAAGTTATTTTAAAATATTTTCCTTGCCGAATGCAAGTGTGGGTTTAATTTTTATGTAGATACACTATATGCAAGGAGCCATTCATTCTGATTCAACACAATTTTAACTTTTTGATTTGTACCAAAAGCATCCTCTATCCTATTAATTTCCATTAGACATACATAAATAATATATTCAATATTCTAACAGTCAGAAAAATTGTTTATTAAAAGTTTATACATAATGTAATATTTATTTTCTGAAATATTCTCCCAAAAATTCTTACAACTCACGAATGATTAATAGATAAGTTGGATCGGAAAAAACATCAAAACTTCTAAGATGGCGTCGAGCTTCCTCCGAAACTTTACAAAATAAATAAAATTATAGAGAATTGAATTTGCGAAGACTTTTATAAATCCGGTTTATATATATACTTCGTGAGTCAGAGGAAGTTTGAGTTTTTATTGGCTTCTGATAAATTAAACGTGTTATTTTCCTGGGCACGTGTAAGAAAAAATATTCGCTAATGTACAGTTGAAGGGCACTCAAATACCTAATCTTCTTGACTCTAATTAAATAAAGAAATAAGATAGGGCGAAAAATATCCACGAGGGCAGGACTTGAATCTGCGACTAGGCGCATTAAGATCTATTCTTAAGTCTACCATGTGCGGATGCTAGTATACCCATATAAAATAGATTATAAAAAATATCTTGCCCAAAATGCATATTAATGGGACTTAACCTTTGAAGGATGCAAGTCCATAGAACATTATAATAGTAGTATTATTAGTCATTAGTTTGAGAAAATGAGTAGTTTTTGAGGTTACCCATTACAAAAACACTTAGTAAAACCATTCCCAGTTTATATATTCCCTAGCCGTTTTCAGCTACAGTAACTGGCAAAGTTTTTAATAAACATAAAATCAGGATATGTGTGGGTGTATCCTGACATGGCTAATGTACCCCATCTTGGCCACAAATGTACGTGCGTAATGTGGACAAGTTAAGATACCGCCGACGTAGTTAAAGTAAATTTATGGAGGGTTGTATATTTTTGATGGTTTCACTCTTCAAATGAAGTTCTTGCCTCATGTGGTCCTCAAATAAGGCAACGTTATGGCACAGGTATGGCACTTCATACAAACGGAACGACATAAATACCTAGTACTACTACAAACAAAATTTTACATCCGTGCACACGCTAATGTGTGAGTTAAAGAACCAAGGTTGACACCGAAGAATGAAATAAAATATACCTATTCATGATGCCACCTAAAGTTCGACAAATTTGCGAGTATGTCTCTCAATTCTGAAAGTTTGATGATCTTAGTTTATTTATGTAGGTATGTATATATTGACTTACCTAACAATACATCTCAATAATAAGTAAATAAACTTGCTAACAAACAAAAATGTATTCGTAGATCTCGCACACAATGCAACTGGCACAATCAGAACACCATGACGTATAAGATTATTATATTTTAGGTGTACGTACACATCAACAAGTAACTAGCACTTCACAAATAAGAGGTTATGTATTTTATCTTCTCCTCACCACTGGTTTAGTTATCTATTGATTAATTTACAATTAAAACCACTACATAATGTCCTGTTATATAATAAATTGCTCGGCAAATGTGATAAAAATCGATAAAAAAGGATAAAAACAAGAGGCAGATAGACAGAGATTCATAGCACAGTATTTCATTGTAAAGCGTGTCGGTAACGTAATATTCGCATTTGACGTGCAACAAAACCTAACCCTATTTCAAAGCAACGCATCGCACTCCATTTACGGGGGGAGGTGCGGCGATGCCTTGTTGCAGGGGACGCAGGGAGTTTCCGTTCTGTACGTTAGTACTTATATTAATTCTGTGGTTATGGTGCACTAACTGTTTGTACTTGGTCTTTTGCCAACTTTTCAACGAGCATGGTTGGTGTTGCATCTTGTATCTGAGGACCTGGCCACCTTGTTTACGCTTGCCGTCTTTGAGTTCAGAAAAGAAGATGCGCTTCGCCTTGTCTCGTCATCCTCACCACGTGACCACTCCAACGCAGCTAGCGCCGCATCAAATATGTCTCATTGCCATGAACGTCGACCCGACCCGACGCAACACTTTGTTTAGGGTTCGAATGCGTTTCCGATAGAGTGACTTACTAGTAGGTATAAAGTAGTAAACTAAAAGAAGATTCGAGACACGACTACCGTTTTACCTTATTCTATCTGCTTCCAAACGACTCCCTCTCTCTGATTTAAGAGCCAGACTCTTGTTGGTGGTACTGTGTGGAAAGAAACGAACACAATGGCTATGATGATAGGAAATAATAGCGTGTTTTTCCATTAATAGGTAGTCTGTAGGTCACCTTGCGATGTTTTCCTTTCGGAACTCCCATAACCAGAAGCAGGTGGTGGGCGAGGAAAATGACCGTACTGGATGAGTCCAGTGCGGTCTCTGTAATCTGACGATTGGTCTACAAAGTCAGAGGTATAGTTTGCGCCAGGGAGGGTTTGAACTCACTGATCTTCCGCCAACAGGTCGCGCTCTTACCTTACAGTTACCTTAGAAAAGTCTGCAGTGTCCTGCACACTGCAGACTTTTCTAAGGTAACTGTACTGCAAGGTAACTGTGCAGGACACTGCAGACTTTTTATCAGCCGATAGTGTAGTCGGACTTTTACTCCGTATAAAGATGTTCGTTGATGCAAGTTCGCACATTACACCGATTAGGTATCGGTTGCATCTTTTTTTACTGATTCTTAATCAGCCAGACTAAACTATCAGCCGATAGAAAGTCTGCAGTGTGTGAGGACTCTTAGAGCCACTACGGCCTGAAAACGACTAAGCTCCTGTAATATTTTCGCACAAGCCAACCCGATATATCTTGAAAAAGACGACCTGAGCTATTTCAAGTTTCGAACCTTTACAAAGTGTGCTCAAGATTTTCGTGGCCCATTTGTTTATCCCTGTTTCTGTCACATTACACTTTCACAAGAAAGTGCTCCCTCCTTTTGGATTCCAATATACATAAAAGATGTAATAAAAATAGATAGGTAATCACCATTACTGTAAAGAGAAAATTGTTTTACAAAACTTCTTTGCACATGATACAAGAATGAAAATGTAAGGATCTTTTAACATTTTCTGTTGGTTAATAAACTATTGGTTCCTGTTTCATGATTTTTATGAATAATCGGTATCAATAAATACAAATAGTGCATTTTGGGACATAAGTTAACGACTTGCGGTACATTTTTGACGTGATATGATAACGTCTTATAAACCGATGAACCCGGGATGCACGCACGAAAAACTGTCACGTTCCGTGTGCAAGCTAGAGCGCCTAGCGAAACAAGCGAAAGAAAGGCACGATCGGCCTAAGCGTTCTGCTTGTGACGCATCTATCTTTCTTCCACCGTTATCACGTAAAATTATCGTCCGTAAACTGACTTTACAGACAACCAATTTGTTGTGCACTTTTTGGGATGGGTCAAAAATATTTAACTCTCGTCAGGACACGTGACCTGATCGAAAATTCGTAAAACCGACACGTGACCTAAAACCGCCGGCGCGGCGTAGAGGAGGAAGTAATATCCCCCTCTCTTTCTACCGCGCGGAGTTTTCTCTTCTGCCGGCACTCCTGGAGTGCAACTTGTTTTTTTTTTACTTATATTGGTTATTTTTTCGTTTATTTTTTCGAAGAATATATTAACATCATCATCATCATCATAATCATCAGGCCTACCGGAGCCATAATTGACCAGAGCAGACAGAGGATTTGGCCTACACTCTCCTTGCTGGCCAGACGAGTTGGAGAGATCTCATTGATGTTTATGAGCTTTTTTAGCTTGTATTTCCGAAGTCGCCTCTTACGACATCCATGGGAAGACTTTGAGTGGTTCTTTCTACTCTGCCGGAAACCACACTGCTATATATATTAACATAGTGATTTTAAATTCCATAGCAATATTTTAACATTGGAATCAGAATCCCTAATGGATATAGCCCAGAAAAAAGGACAGAAAAAATTGGGTTTCCTATACAAATTCACCTACCTAGCTGGTCAAATTTTTAAGGGAGGTCTAAATATTTATTACATTAATATTTTTAATTAATTATTTTAAGTACATAATAGCCTTACGTACGGATAATTTATCTGTACTCTACTCCTGAGCAGGTAAAGTTAAAATGTAACTTAAACAGAAAAACATAAACGTAATAGGTTTTCTACAAGCTGATATAAATATGTATGTACTCGTACATTATACTTCCATGGGGATAGCTGATGGTATTGGAAATTATACAGTATTTCTACCAAGAGAAATATTAAAAAGTCGATCAGTTTAAAAGAACGAGTCACCGTAGGTTGTCATGCATCTCAAGCAAAATAGTTATTCATTTCCAAAGATATATATCATTTCCAAAATAGTTATTCATACCTCAGCCTCGCTTACATGAAAATGTTAAAAGATCCTTACATTTTCATTCTTGTATCATGTGCAAAGAAGTTTTGTAAAACAATTTTCTCTTTACAGTAATGGTGATTACCTATCTATTTTTATTACATCTTTTATGTATATTGGAATCCAAAAGAAGGGAGCAGTTTCTTGTGAAAGTGTAATGTGACAGAAACAGGGATAAACAAATGGGCCACGAAAATCTTGAGCACACTTTGTAAAGGTTCGAAACTTGAAATGGCTCAGGTCGTCTTTTTCAAGATATATCGGGTTGGCTTGTGCGAAAATATTACAGGAGCTTAGTCGTTTTCAGGCCGTAGTGGCTTTAAGAGTCCTCACACACTGCAGACTTTCTATCGGCTGATAGTTTAGTCTGGCTGATTAAGAATCAGTATAAAAAGATGCAACCGATACCTAATCGGTGTAATGTGCGAACTTGCATCAACGAACATCTTTATACGGAGTAAAAGTCCGACTACACTATCGGCTGATAAAAAGTCTGCAGTGTCCTGCACAGTTACCTTGCAGTACAGTTACCTTAGAAAAGTCTGCAGTGTCCTGCACACTTGATTCCAATGTTAAAATATTGCTATGGAATTTAAAATCACTATGTTAATATATATAGCAGTGTGGTTTCCGGCAGAGTAGAAAGAACCACTCCAAGTCTTCCCTTGGATGTCGTAAGAGGCGACTTCGGAAATACAAGCTAAAAAAGCTCATAAACATCAATGAGATCCCTCCAACTCGTCTGGCCAGCGAGGGGAGTGTAGGCTAAATCCTCTGTCTGCTCTGGTCGATTATGGCTCCGGTAGGCCTGATGATTATGATGATGATGATGATGATAATGTTATATATTCTTCAAAAAAAAAATAACCAATATAAGTAAAAAAAGTAACAAGTTGCACTCCAAGAGTGCCGGCAGAAGAGAAAACTCCGCGGGGTAGAAAGAGATATTACTTCCTCCTCTACGCCGCGCCGGCGGTTTTAGGTCACGTGTCGGTTTGACGAATTTTCGATCAGGTCACGTGTCCTGACGAGAGTTTAATATTTTTCACCCATCCCAAAAAGTGCACAAGGCTGCTAAAGAATATTTCACTTCAAAAAATTGGTTGTCTGTAAAGTCAGTTTACAGATGATCATTGTACGTGAAAATGGTGGAATAGAGATAGATGCGTCACAAGCCAAACGCTTAGGCCGATCATGCCTTTCTTTCGCTTGTTTCGCTAGGCGCTCTAGCTTGCACACGGAACGTGACAGTTTTTCGTGCGTGCATCCGGCGTTCATCGGTTTATAAGACGTTATCATATCACGTCAAAAATGTACCGCAAGTCGTTAACTTATGTCCCAAAATGCACTATTTGTATTTATTGATACCGATTATTCATAAAAATCATGAAACAGGAACCAATAGTTTATTGCTGCAGTTTTAATAATAGGAAATTAGAAAATAAAAGTTATAATGGATGTCTCGTGACAGGAAACGTTCACTTTACAACCAAATGATCACAATCGATGAGCGACGTTATGGCATGTGCTGAAGAATAAGCCATTATTCAATAAAATGATCGACGTTGTGCAATGTCGGCTGCCGATTCAATGTCAAGGTTGAAGGGTGGGTCACTTTATGTTGTAAGGTTATTGTTATATCCGTATAACTGGTACGCGGAAATTTCTGTTATTATGATTAATTCGTTTTTTTATTAGTATAGATGAATAATTTTCCCCCGTGTTCAAAATATTTTTTATTGATGCTTGGCTGCTATTGGTCGCAGCGTGATGTTTTATAGCCTAAAACCTTTCACAATAAATGGACTATCTAACACAAAAATATTTTTTCAATTCGAACCAGTAGTTCCTGAGATTAGCGTGTTCAAACAAACAAACAAACTCTTCAGCTTTATAATATTAGTATAGACTAGCTGTTGCCCGCGACTTCGTCCGCGGCAATTTCTGTTATTATGATGAATTAGTATAGATGAATATTTTTTCCCCGATTTCAAAACATTTTTTGTTGATGCTTCGCTCCTATTGGTCGCAGTGTGATGTTTAATAGCCTAAAGCAATAAATGGACTATCCTAAAAAGAATTTTCCAATTTGAACCAGTTGTTTTTGAGATTAGCGCGTTCAAACAAACAAACAAAGAAACAATCAAACTCTTCAGCTTTATAATATTAGTATTATAATATAAGTATAGATTTCAGCCGTGTGGTATCCGGCAGAGTAGAATAGGACCACTCCAAGTCTTCCCGTGGATGTCGTAGAAGGCGACTTAGGAAATACAAGCTAAACAAAGCCTTAAACATCTAAGAGACCTCTCCAACCCGTCTGGCCAGCGTGGAGAGTGTAGGCCAAGTCCTCTGGCTGCTCTGGCTAAGTATGGCCCTAGTAGTACAGAGAGGGTCGTGCTCCTGTAGTGGAGACTAAAAAGGACCTGATGATGATGATGATAGATTTCAATCGAAACAGAACTGGCGGGAACTCTTATCGTCCCAAATTGGCGCCTGTAAACTGAGCCATCAATCACGTCTACAACCCTGAAAACATATTTTAATGCCATATTTTTATAAGGCTTTTCTTTTGCGTTCTTAATGCTTCTGACATACTCTTATTAAATTAAGAAATTAGATATGATGAAAACAATTGGTTTTCTGTATAGTCGGTTTACGGACGATAATTTTACGTGATGATGGTGGAAGAGAGATAGATGCGTCACAAGCCGAACACTTAGGCCGATCATGCCTCTTTATAGCTCGTTCCGCAATCTCGCTTACATACGGAACGTTACACATTTTTGTGCGCGCAGCTGGCGTTGATCGATTTATAAGACGTTAATATCTACGCAGGTAGGGTTTGTACATTAATTATAGGTCTATTTCTGCAGCTGGTCTGCTCGGCCTCTTTGAGACTTTTATCATATCTGCTGTTGTTGCACGCTCGATCGCTAACATAACGTGTTCCACAAAAATATATAAATTAAAATTGTATACAACATGACATCAAAAAAAAAGAAAAGAAAAATATTAAATATCATACAAAGCCCTTCAGGCAAGTAGGCGACCAATACTGTTGAAGAGTTTCTTTCGGCGTCTTCTTCTCTGCAGTGGTCGGTTCCGAAACGCTAGTAGTTTGTAGCTTTTAAACAATAATTAATAATTTGAATATAATATAATAAGTATTATTTAATTTTAAATGTGAATTGACGTGAAAAAGTGCCTGAAAAGGCCTATTTTCTGAATAAATCTTTGAATCTTTGAGCTCGTCCCAAATGGGTCGTAGGTATGTGGGACAAGTTGGAATTCCTCAGGTCTTAAATAGACATAAATTGGCTTGTTGAAACCCTGCCCATGTGGAATGTTATCACCTTATCTTATTTATTAATTTAATAAAAATATATTTTTATGCCTCTTTGTAAGTCCATCTTAAAGCAAAATAAATATTATAATGTACTAGCTGTTGCCCGCGGCTCCGCCCGCGTTAATGTCGTTCCCTTGGGAACAGTAAAAATGATAAAAATTCCATACAAACCCCTGTCCCTTTGCTTTTTCCCCGTAAGGGGGAATTTAATACATTTCACCTGCATAGATCTTTAGCCCTTAAGGAGGGGATTTTGCCCATTTCACCTACACAGATATTTTTTTATTGTAATAGAGAACTTCTTATTGTCATATTTCTAAGTACCTAAATAAAAAAAATCCATACAAACTTTACCCTACCTATTCTACCCCTTCAAGGGGAAATTTCGACCATTTTAACTACACAGATCTTTTTAATTTCAACTTAAACATATATACTTATTTTTATACTTCTATGTCCAGAAATGAGAAAATTTCCATACAAACCCCCCCCCCCCCTTTATCCCTTAAGGGGGAAATTTTGTACATTTCACCTACACAGATCTTTTTTAATTGTAACCTAGAACGTATATACTTATTTTCATACCTCTAAGTCTAGAAATGGAAAATTTCCATACAAACTTTACCCCCTATTTACCCCTTCAAGGGAGAATGTTGTCTGGTTCACCTAAACAGATCTTTTTTAATTTTAATTGAGAACTTGCGTACCTACTTTCAAACTTCTAAGTCCAGAAATGAGAAAATTCCATAAAACTCAACCTCTTTGATTTTCTAAAAATCCTTTCTTAGTGCTCATTTACATCATAAAAAGAATCCCTGTGCCAAATTTCAAGTTTCTGCGCACAGTAGTTTCGGCTGTGCGTTGATATATAAGGTTTGCCTTTGACCCGCAGCTCCGCCCGCATAAGTGTCGATTTCTCAGGTACAGTAGAATTATTAGTTGAACCCGGAATACATTAGTTCATGACTTTCAATGAAACACCTTAATATTGAATTTCAATTGAATAACTTCAAAAACGGAAAGTTTCATACTAACTTTGCATCCCCGTTATATCCCCTTAAGGGATGATTTTTGAGAAAAATATTTTACTCGTGTTTCATGCCTTGTAGTAAAGAACCTTCATGCTGAATTTCATTCGACTAACTTCAAAAATGGCAAAGTTTCATGCTTACTTTGCACCCCTATTTTACCCCCTTAAGGGATGATTTTTGAGTAAAATATTTTACTCGTGTTTCATACCTTTCAGTAAAGAACCTTCATGCTGAATTTCATTCGAATAACTTCAAAAACAACAAAGTTTCATACTAACTTTGCAACCCGTTTTTCCCAAAAATCCTTTCTTAGTGCTCCCCTACGTTATAAAAGGAACCCCTGTGCAAAATTTCAAGTTCCTAACCCTTATAGTTTAGGCCCTGCGTTGATATGTCAGTCAGTCAGTCAGCTTCTCCTTTTTCTTTAGTATGGATTACTATGGATAGTATGGATAGGTATAATGCTGTCGTATAATGATGATGAATTGACTTTGGATTTTAATTTTCTTATGTCACTTATTATTTTATTTTATTTTTGCTATATGTTTGCAGGCAAACTCATGCCTTGAGTTCATTCAAATGACGATAACTTTTTTTTTAATGAACCGATATTGATGAAACAAACTTTAAATGTTAAACTGAGTTAAAACAAAGCAATTGGTGAAAGTTTGAAGTAAATCGGTTCAGTATTTTCGGAGATAATCGTAATCATACATACAGACAGACAGACAGACAGACAGACAGACAGACAGACAGACAAGAAATTCCAAAAAATTTTTTTTGCTTTCTATTATTCTTTTTAGGTGTCCCTCTATCCATTTCAGTCAAAAATTCGAAATGTACAGACAAAATAATTTTACTGTTTTATTATATGTATAGATGATAAAAACTGAGGGGTCCAAAAAAAAACTAACAAAATTAGATTGGCGTTTCACATGTTATAATTTATCTTAGATTTTCTAACATTATTTAAAGTCCTAAGTTACTTTTACGGTGTATATTGTAACTAATTTTACAATTTTTCTTTAGTCTTGACTTCCAAAACTACAGATTTTTAAAATAAGAAAACGTAGGTAATAGTTATAATGCTGTTAGTAAGTAAACTTTGCATAAAAAAAAATATTATTCAATAGCCTCCTGTTGTAGAAACAAAGATACTCCTTTTAACATTTTAGAAGATAAGTAAATAAAAGACGTTGAAATTAAGAAAGATTCAGGTTCTGAGGAATACATCTGGGAAATCAGGCGTAATACCTTTCTGGACATCCCTTACGTAAACTTAAGTAACTTAAGAATACTGGAAAGATTTTACCTTGGTAGGTTTGTAGTCATTGTGTACTTTTCTTTCCGCACAGTGACACTTTTTTGTGTTATTTATATGTGAATTACGGGTTACTTACGTACGAAGTCAGCTACAGGCCGACATGTTTCAACCTCATCCGGAGGTCTTCCTCAGGGCGAATGTGAACCAAGACGCGCGCACGGAGTCGTCCTGATTCGCACTTTTTTGTGTCTTGTCTTGATAATTTTAGGTTTTAAATTTTTTAGTCTGAAAATTCAAACTTGTAAAACACGTAGATCGGTAAAGGGTAGATTTATATATTTTGCCATGTACACATTAGGCCCGCGAGAGTCACACCGCGAATTCGTCAAGGCAATGTATATCTGACCTGTAGCTTCACAGTATATATTTGCATTATGTAGGTATCTAAAAGAAAATATTTTAAAGTAAAAAAAAAAACTAACAATTATTATAAGTATTATAAGTAGCTCGTTACGCAATAAGAACAACTTTTCTCTTCTGTGGCATCGGCAAAGCAGTGTTAGTCATTCGTTTCTCGAGAACTGCTCATGCTAGTACAATAAATTGCCAGAATCAGTCCTTGATATAAATAACAGTTTAAAGTTTATGTAAAGCAGGTGCTTTTTAATAAGGCTTATGCAGAATTGATGATTACCTAAACGACTGAAATATCTGGCATGAGCTGACCCTTGATGATTATGTATACTCTCAAATGTCATAATTTGACGTTAACAAGAGTTAAGAAATTGATATTTACGTTCACCAAATGATATTCATAGTATCTTAGGATAAATATATGATTTTCTGATTTTTGAAAGTTTTGTTTGATTTTGAATAAAATGCAATGCCAAATCCTTAAATATCATGTCATCAATCAAACACATTAGCATGTAGGTACCTTTTATGAATAGTACAGCTCATTACATAAAATATGAGTATGTGTTTACATAATTATGTACTGTACGAGTCATGTGTTTTCGTTATAAAACAGCAATATATGTATCTTTTGAAAGAGATGCTAGATTTTGGAATAGCATTCATCCAGAAACGTATAAGGAGTAGTGAACTGCTGTTATCGAAATTTTCGAGAATGCAGTCAATGGTTTATAATGTTTTAGGTATAATTTTCTTGTATTTTTGTCACGTACCAGAATTATTTAGGAATTCTCAAGAGTCGAAAAGTTCCGAGAGAAGAAATTTTTGGGAACGAACATTTTCTCTTTGGCCCATCACTAATAACGAGGTTGGGCGTCGGACAGATTTCCTTGTCTTTTTGTCACGCACCAGAATTATTTAGCAGTGGGAAAGTTCCGAGAGAAGACATTTTTGAGAACGAAAATTTTCTCTTTGGCATATCACTAATAACAAGATTGAGCGTCGGACAGATTTCCTTGTCTTTTTGTCAAGCACCAGAATTATTTAGGAGTAGGAAAAAAAAATATATATTACGTTCAAAAAGAGATACATGTATCCAATTTTGAATAAAAATCTTTGACTTTGACTTTGACTTTGGCTAGATGTCGAGGGTTGTGGGTTCAAATCCTACCTGTGACGAAATTTTTTCATCACATATTTTCGATTTTAATATTAAACCGGGCATTGTAAATCTATTAATATAATTAATTGAGAAAAGCTTTCTCCAGTTTAATCAACTTTCAATTCATCTGATATGAATTAAGTTGGATACCACACTTCTAAATAGTGGGTAGTAATGGAGATTACGCATGCTTCGAATACGTGTACCTATAATATGTAATGAACAAATTCGCCGCGGCTAGATGTCGAGAGTTGTGGGTTCAAATCCTACCTGTAGCGAAATTTTTTCATCACATATTTTCGACAGTAATACCATTTTAAACGTGCTCTTATCCCAAATGCAATGTTTACTAAGCAGGGTTAATACTCGTAGAAGCTACTAACTCCTAATAGTTATTAGCTTTAACGATTAAGGAGAAACTTTGCTACTTTTAGTGGAAATACCTTACCTGTCCTTACTACGTCTTTTCAAGGGACATTGCCCTTTCACATACTAGGAATATGATAATGTATGACTGCGCAAAAAAGGAGTAAATTGATTCTAGAGCCCATATACATATGTAGTTGGATATTAAAGGAAGAAGATAAGTTTGAATGTGAGTTTTTTATTCCACCATAACTTTTAATTGCCTCAACGAATTTGGAAATATTAAATCGTCAGAATTCTTGCATCTTCTCGAGTGATAAGGGCTATTTTTCGCAAGGTACTCGAGATTTTTTAAAAGTGAAAACTTCTTTAGCTGCTTTGTGCACTTTTTGGGGTGGGTAAAAAATCTTTGACTCGCGTCAGGACACGCGACCTGATCGAAAATTCGAACGGACACGAAACCGCCAGCGCGGCGTAGGAGAGGAAGTAATATCCCCCTCTCTTTCTACCGCGCGAAGTTCTCACTGCTGCCGGTACTCCCGGAGTGCAACACGTTGTTTCTTTTCATAGTAAATTCTATTGCATCAATGTTTTCGATAACAGCCTCCGTGGTCCAGTGGTTAAGGCGTTTGCCTGTTGACCCGGGGGTCGTGGGTTCGATTCCCACCGGAAGCATACTTTGTTTAGTTGTTTCCAGTTTGGTTAGGACATTGCAGGCTTGAATCACCTGATTGTCTGATAATAAAGATGATTCCGTGCTTCGGAAGGCACGTTAAGCCGGTGGTCCCGGCTGCCATCTGGCAGTCGTTAAAGGAACCACGTCAGAGGCCGAGAGGCGGTTCCGAAGAACTCTGACACCAGGGTGTGCATGGTCGATTGACCGTGACACCTACTCGAAATGATGATGATGAATGTTTTCGATTTTAAAGCGGTCCAGTTTTTTTTTAGCTGTGACATTATTGTGATCGTCACACCACCTGGTTTCTGGGAGTCTACTATTCTTTCAGCTACCAATCAATCAATCAATCAATCATTTTATTTGTCAAACATAGGTACAACAAAAATTTACAATATTATGGAGTTAGTATCACTATGTTTTGCCTGCACTTAGGCGTACAAATATAAACGTTTATGAATGAATTACCACCACTACCATACTACGAGTTAACTATCTCTGTTATACAGGGTCCATTTAAATAAAAAACAAATGGTTTAAGGGCTCGCACCCATAGATCAAATAAATGATTAGTAGCAATTTTAAGAAATTGACACGCTAGTTTTTATTTTAATTTTATAAAACAATTTTTTTTTTATCTTTATTATTTATTGACTAAGTATCCATCGTAAGAACTTGTAAAAGTTTTGTACGCCAATTTTTTTTTTTATTTTTGTACATCGGATGTTTCTTGCGCCTGTTTCTCTAAATGTTAAAGTCGGCTATCTAGCGTGTCGATTTTGTTTAATTTGCACCTAAATATTTTTCTAGCTTTTGGGTGCCAGCTCTTAAAATATTTGCGCTTTAGTTAAATGGACATATATGGTTATAGCAGGCATACATCAATATTCCTTGACTAAGTTGTCAAATATAATCGACCCTAATGTACCTTAATGACTTTAGTTAATCATGCTAAATCTCATATCCTTCACAAACATATTTTTAAATTTCGGGTTGTATAATAAAATAAAGACATCGGTACACATGCAACACGAGTAGGTACGTTAAATACAGACAGACAGCGCGAAATAATATGCATCCCAACTTGCGGAGTTACTGTGTAACTTTTGACAGTGCATACAGCTGCAAAACTGCAAAGCTCATCACAATATGTGCATAGCTTCATTTGTATAAGGCAACTAGTTTCTGGGATAAGTCATCATTTCGAGTAGGTGTCATGATCAATCGACCATGCACACCCTGGTGTCAGAGTTCTTCGGAACCGCCTCTCGGCCTCTGACGTGGTTCCTTTAACGACTACCAGATGGCAGCCGGGACCACCGGCTTAACGTGCCTTCCGAAGCACGGAATCATCTTTTTTATCAGACAATCAGGTGATTTAAGCCTGCAATGTCCTAACCAAACTGGAAACAACTAAACAAAGTATGCTTCCCGTGGGAATCGAACCCACGATCCCCGGGTCTACAGGCAAACGCCTTAACCACTAGACCACGGCGGTAGTAGTAGTCTGGGATAAGTAAAACATTAGCTTTAATCAAAGAGTTTTATATCATTTGATGACTTTAGTTAATCATGCTCAACTACATATTATATATTATTTCATTTTAAAAAATCGGATTATACAATAAAATAAAGTCATCGGTACATATGCAATACGAATAGGTACAGTAAATACAGACAGCGCGAAATAGTATGTAGCCCAACTTGCGAAGTTACTGCCTACTGTCAAAAGTTACAACTTTTGACAGTTCATACAACTGCAGTGCGCATCACGATATGTGTATAGCTTCATTTGTATAAGGCAAGAGTTTTTGAAACGTTAAACATTATATTTAGTCAAAGAGTTTTCGGTTTAAAATAACACTTGGATAAAAATAATACACATCTTTATCCGCTACAGTGTAGATAGAGCCAAAGTCACAAGACGAAAGTCTTCAGCACGATGGAAAACAGGAATAGAAAATTGTGGCAGTACCCCAGTTAAGGTTAATGTGTTTCTTACATTTTTTTTTATGTTTTTACGTTAAATATACACAAATAAATCTTACTTTTTTTGTATATTTTTATTTATTGTTTGTTTGTTTGTTTGTTACGCTTTCACGCCGTAACTACTGAACCGATCATCATGATTTTGCATAAAAGTTCTCTGGAGTACGGAGAAGGACATAGGCTACCTTTTATCCCGGGAAAAAGAAATGTTCCCGAGGGATCGACATTGACGCGGGCGGAGCCGAGGGCGAAAGCTAGTTAATGTATAATTTAGATAACTCGAAGGAATTAAAACTGCTATATTTTCCAACAAAGTTTTTTTCAAGTTGTAGTTTATATTGATGTTTATGTATCGGTGGATAAAAATATGTTTAAACTTTTATTGACAAATCACAAATAAACAAATATCTACAAAAAAATCTCTAAAAACCATTCTTGAATAAATATTCCCCTCGGCCAAACGCGAGTTTTGAGTGTCCATTGAGGCATATTTAAAGAGCATTCCAGGCTACACTATCCACTTCCGGGAATTGCCTCAGTGAAAGAGCTCATTGTATTTGAAATTTTCAAGTTTCACGGAAATATTATATTTAAATCTACTACTTCTACTACTACAACCAATGTGACTTGCCCATGCTCACTTACGGTGCAGAAACAAACAATCACAAAGCAGCACATACACATGATCAAACTTGCACAAAGGGCTATGGAGCGCGCCATGCTGATCATCACACTGTTTGATCGTATACCGAACGTAGAAATTCACCATAGAACGAAGGTTGAAGACGTAGGTAGACGAATCACACGGTTGAAGTGGGAATGGGCGGGCAGTGGCCACCTACCGGTAAAAAAAAGAAAAAGCTTAAATAACCATTTTGCCTCGAAAAGAAGAAGAAGAATAAGTGGGACATTTGGTCAGAAGATAGGACAGTCGATGGAACCTTATGAAACAAAACAGTAATGGAATGATGGCCGTGAGCGGGGAGAAGACCAGTCGGTAAACCACCAACCCGCTCGCTGGTCAGATGACATTGTTCAGCTGTATAGAAAACAGGCTGTGTAGCAGTGGGCTGAAAATGATGATGATGATGAATAATATAAATTTCCGACATATTTCGGTCTGAGAATATTTTTTTGTAGGTTTCGGTAAAATACTTATTACATTGACTCAAGACCGTCACTTTATAGGATTTTTATTTTTAAATCTTTAACATTGCATAACCCTAATTTTATAAAGAGAAAATATTTGATTGTTTGCATCGAATAGGCTCCGAAACTAATGGACCGATTTGAAAAAATATTTCACCATAGATATGAGTAATTTATTAATTTATTGTAGTTAATAGATTCAGGTGTTACTTTGCGGAAGTCAAAGGGTGAGCGCTGGCCAGCAATAGTTTGCATGAACTAACTGGTGGCGGAAGCACGCAAAGTAAATTGTCTCAAAGTAAATGTATTAATTTATTTTCAATTTCTCCTATTTTCATCACCAGACTTAGTACCTGCGCTAACCCTGATGATGAAAATAGGCTAAAGAAAACTTCAAATATCTAAGGTGTGAAACAAGTACCAAGAAAAATCAAAATCTGTATCTACCAGTTTGAAGCCGGAGCGGGCCGCTAGTCAGTTATATGAAAAAGTATCACTCAGTGTACTTTTGGTGTAAAAATCTACACCAGGCGACCGAAAGGACGAAAACTCAAATCAAAAATATATAAACAGGAGAAATTATGAAAACATATGAAAATATGAATACTATAAAAATTGTGCCTATTGGCACACGAGGGTGAAATGGTCTTTATCTTCAAAAAATCTTGAAAATCATCGCAATTTTTTTTAAATCTATGTTGAAAATAATCAAAATAAATTAATGATACAACTTTCTTAAAGCAATCTTACACTTGGTAATTTTTTAACGAAAGTTCTTTACAAACCCTTTTTGAATAAATATTTTCTCTCGCCCAAACGCGAGTTTTGAGTGACCATTGAGGCGTGTTGAAAGAGCATTTCAGACTCCACTATCCAGCCAGGATTGCTTCAACGAGACAGCACAATGAAATTGAATTTTTTAAGCTTACGAAATATTCATATGAATTCCCGAGATATTTCGGCCCGAAAATATTTTTTGGATACAAGAGTGCGGACTTCATGGGTTTATAACATAAATAGGGACACCACCATTAATTATTAGAGAAAGTATTACACAGTGTGTTTTACACTATAGATATTTTCAATAGTCTTTATGCGCCTATCGCAATATTATTATCTGTTTATCTCGAAGGTTGACTGGTACAGAATGCTTTAGCATTAAGTTCGCCCTTTATACCATTGTGGTAAAAAAAAGATTTATACCAATACGAGGTGATTAAGGACGTAAGCACAAATCTAGAATAAAATAAAGCATGAATGTTTTAACCTTTCATTCTTCATCATCATTGTCATTTTAGCCACAAGAATTCCACTGCTAGACATAGGTCTCTTCTAGGGATTTCCAGAATGACCGTTTGGAGGCATTTCCCTGCGACCTACATTAGGGTCGTCCGACCACCTGGTCGGTGGGTGTTCGACGCTGCGCTTGCCAGTACGTGGTCGCCATTCAAGAACCTTTCTTCCCGATCGGCAATCGGCTCTGCGCGCTATGTGTACTGCCCGCTGCCACTTCACGGAGCTAGTCCTCTTAGCTATGATAGTGACTTTTGTTCTTCTGCGGATCTCTTCATTTCTGATTCGGGTTGGCAGAGAAATACTGAGCATAGCCCTCTTCATAGCTCTTTGAGCGACCTTGAGCGTTCTTATGAGGCCCATAGTGAGGGACTACGTTTTGGACCCATAATTCATCACTAGCAACACATATTGGTCGAAGACGGCATTTTTGAGGACTTTCGTTCCTATTTTATTGAACATTTATACCACACTGGCGTATCTATTGACATGTGCTTTTTAAAAACATTTCTAGAAATATCTTGATTATTATGAAAATAATTTAAAGACTTTATATCATGATGAAATATGTGTATTATAAATATATATACATATTTCATAACTTTTTTAACGAAAAGATAAACATTATGATAAAACATTTTTGAATAAATAATTAAATATTCCTCTAACCCAAACTCGAGTTTCGGATGGTTAATAAGACGTGTTGAAAGAGCATTCCAGGCTCCACTATGGGATGGCCTCAGTAAGGGAGAGCACAATATAGATAATTAAAATTTTCAGCGTGATTCAAAAATTCGTATCAATTCTCAAGATGTTTCCTGGCGCTTGATTATTTTTAAATAATTCTTTTGACTTGCGAGGAAGACAGAGTCTGGGTCTAAAAGACCTTATGGCCACATTTAGCATCTTTGAAGGTATATGTCTAGAAAACGGAATCAAAATAGCGATTCGTTGCTAGCCGCATTGCCTATTAACATGATTCCACAGATTTTGGCCCATTCTCTCAATCAACTTTTACTGCTGAGTGAAAAACAGTGCAGATGCAGCTGGCATATTCTACGTTTTTCTTTTTCTCCCAGACCTCCCAGATCAGCAGGATGTGTTTTATATACCTACATTTATAGTAAGCCTTTAAACTGAATACTCAATGTATTTTAAAATGGTTTATTTCAAAGGCCCCGCTAGTATTTCATATATAAATCCTAGCAACAGGTCAATATATTGAGTGAAGAATGGAGATTATTGCTCTCAAAGGTCAGAGAATAATACGCAATAAACGGCCATATTAAAAATTTATTGGCGTGTACTATTCCGCTGTCTTATGGGGATTGGTTTTATTTGAAAGGCGAAGACCTCTAAGTTCTGACATGCTTTTATATTTTCCTACGTTTTAATTGTTTCCACTTTTTATCACTTTGGAAACAAAACAAGAGTGAGTAACACTTGTTTTGTTTCCATATACCATTCTACAAAGTTCTTGGTTGCTGTCGTTTTTAGTGTGTTTCACTGTTAAATATGGCGTTGGTGTTAGCCATAAGTGGGAAAAAACTTTATTTTTGGGGAAACCCTAAGGAACTGACTGGATGATATGTGTGGCAATGGTCTTTGGACCGTGGGAAGTGGTAAGAAGAAGCCGGAAAGCGAATCCCGGGCTCCAAAGCGATCTAGCTGAGGAACATGGTGTGATGACAGAGAGAGACTAGTGTCAGATCTAACATCAGAAAAACGACAGAAGTAAAGATAGGTATGGTTTTTCTTACATTTTTAGTAATACAGCTTAGAATGAGGTAATGCTATTAGTCTAGATAAATACTAATTGGGAAAAAAGATAACAAAACCTATAGTCATTTATAAGGTATGTTATTTCATATAGGTTCTACGATCAGCTATAATGTTTTAAATATAAACTTAAAATATTTTGTTCTGTAAGTAAACTGCCCCAAACGTCCTCCTACTTCATATACGTACTTATACAATAATGGACAATAATTCATATAATCATAAGATTATATGAATTATTGTCCAGAGTCGTCGTCATCGAAATCGATGAGGAGGACTAATATATGTTGTGATGTTTACGTATTTACATTATTCATGTACTACCTAAACACAAACAGACAATTATCCACTCAGTACGTGGATTTCTATTAAAAAGGGTAATTTCCTATCCTTGTTCAAAATAAATGTATCCAATATTATTACCACGTAACTCATCTAGTAATAAAATTGAATAAAAGTCTTCAGCGGTAGTTAAAAGCCAACCTCAGCTTCTGGACGGTTTTATTGTGACAGTAAAGGGTGATCGTAAATATAAAGAATCAATCGTATAAATGTTGAGAACACGATCCTGTTTGCTCCAATTTCTTTCGAATAATAATAAATATTTTACTTCTTCTATAAACTTATTCTATGGCTAGCTCCGTGGCGCAGCGGTCAACACGCCAGCCTGCGACACGAGAGTGACCGGGTTCGATCCCCGGCCAGGTCAAGATGGAAAATGATATTTTCCAGATTGGCCTGGTTCTTGGATGTTTATCTATATATGTATTTGTTATAAAATATAGTATCGTTGAGTTAGTATCCCGTAACACAAGTCTCGAACTTACTTTGGGGCTAGCTCAATCTGTGTGATTTGTCCGTATATATTTATTTATTTATTCCAAGATGAAGCAGAGGAATTTGATAGATCCCTAAATCAATACTAATAATGAATATGTAAGGGTTGGTCATGGAGTAAGTTTCTTTGTTTTCAGATATGCCGTGTTTATAAGCTCTATGATACTGAAACTAAATCGTGGATTTTTGTTTGTGTATGTATGTACGTCTGTATGTATGTATGTTCCTCCGTAACTTTTAAACAAATAAACTGAATTTTATAAAACTTGGTAGATAAACATTTAGACAAATAGTCTAAATAGGCAGGATAGGCTACTTAATTGTTTTCGCCAATTATGATAAGACATGGCCCTCATACAAATATACGCGAACGGAATCGCGGGCACAGCTAGTTTATTAAAATAACATTGTAAAATTTCATCAAAATCCATCTAGTAATAAATAAGGGTAACACACATCTTCGTGCCTTCACATACACACAATGTTTAATATTTATATTTATAAATAGTCGATATGATTTTAGAAAAGTAAGATACTCGCTGAGATTTGCCTACTTAAATAAACTTACATAACATCTAAAATATAAAAGTCTTTTCGAATATCTTCCAGCCAATATAGCGCTTATCCCACGATAAGATGTCGAAAATATTTCTCCAATTCCTTATCATATCCGCTGACAATTTCACCCCTCATCATTCTAAGAAATATATTACTACGGCCCAAAATAGAATTCTCCAAATCTCTTTTCAAAAGCTTCGTTGTCATGCAAATATTAAAAGACTATCCAACCTAAATTTAAAATAGTAACTATTTATTTAAAATATAATTTCAATTTTACTAAAAAATAATTCAACTTAATATTAAACATAATTAATAACAACATAAAAATAAAAAATTATAAATAACTTACAAATAAAAAACTTCTTCCAACGCACCACATCGAGGCAAAGTACCCAAAATGCTGGCAGCATTTCCCCGTTGCACAGCGAGTCCGATACGTTGTGCAAAAAAAAATGCACAACAAAATTTAAAATTGGATCTGATATTAAATTTCAATCTCCTTTATCATCAATACTAATAATAAATCTGTAATAGTTGGTCATGGAGTAAGTTACTTTGTTTTCAGAGATATCGTATTTATAAGCTCTATACATGATACTGAAACTAAATTGACGAATTTAGATTTTTTCTGTATGTATGTATGTTCTGTATAACTCTTAAACGAATTAACTGACATAGTATTACGACTTTTTCCTTGCGGGGTAGACAGAGTCTAGGTCTATAAGACCTGAAGGCCACGTTTAGCATGTTGGTGGGCATTAGGTGGAAAACGGAATCAAAATAGTGATGGGTTGCTAGATGCATCGTTCCTCAGATTTTACCCATTCCCGATCGGCCTTTACGATCTGCTCGAGATTAGAAGCAGCCGGTTCATTCGGTTTTTTCTTTGCTTCCAGACCAGCTTGGAAGTACATAGGAAACTTGTTAGATGAATCTTTAGACGTACAGGACACAAGATAGACTCCTTAATTTTTTCTCCAGTTATAATAAGACGTGGCCCCCATACAAACGTACGCGAAAGGAGTCGCGGGCACAGCTAATGAAGCTATAGCGTTGACAGAGATTTAATTAACTATCATTGATGATTCATTACGTGCGCGTGATATGCATATCACGCGCAATCATTTTTATTAACTGAAAAAATATTGCAATATTTTTTCAGTTAATAAAAATGTCAGAATAATTTATTTTCTCTTCAAATTTCGAGTGAAGTGATAAACAATTAAGCATTACTAAATTGTTTATCACTTCACTCGAAATTTTAACTACGTTAAAATATTAATTTAGTTATTTTCAGAAGAAGAAACGATCAGATATGTTTAATGATAAAGCCAACAGATACCGCTCTAATTTGTAGAGAAAATAAATTATTCTGATATTGTTATTAACTGTTTTTAGTTGGATATTATCTTGATATTATTAACAAACTTGTGACATGTACCTTGTCCTTGACAAAAGGAGTGCTTCTTAGAGACTGTTCATAATTTCACACATCATTTTATTAGATTCAATTATAAATCGATGAACACCAGCTGCACGCCCGAAAAATGACACGTTCCGGAGCAGCAGCAGGAGCAGTATCAGTAGTAGTAGTATATATTACGCATCTATCTCTCGTTATCACGTAAAATTATCGTCCGGAAACCGACTATACCCACAAACAATTTTGTTTGCATTGGTTTCATACTTTATCATCCATACTGATATTATTATTGCGAAAGTAATTCCGTCTGTCAGCTTCTCTCTCTCTCTCTCTCTCTCTCTGTTACCTAGTCACACTATAACCATTGAACGATAACGATGTTATTTTTCGTTCACGTTGTCCATAAAAAGTACTATTAAGTAGGGATCTACGAGCTTCGAAGATCTCGTACATCAAAACTAGCACAGCTGCGGGCGCAATCTAGTTGTCAATGAATAATATAGGTTCACATGACTTCTGCCACCTAATTATCATTCCACAGACATAAAATACAATAGTAAACATGACCGCGCGCGTCCCCTAAATAAGCAAACCATTGTTTCTTCAATGAATATTCGATGCGCATACGCAGTGTTAAATATTTCGATAGAAAGTCTCTACGGTGTTATATGCATTCCCGTTGGATCTCTCTTATTGATTCCATTTCTTTAAATTACTATTATATTTTCTTCTCTTACTTTTATCTTTTTGCCTTTATGTATTGCCTTTACGAAATACAGGAATAAATTAGACCCCTCATTCATTCCGCTTATAGGTCAAATTATATACGATTTTATTCTTTTCGTTTCGATGGCTTAAGGGATTAAATTTTGTATATCCAGTCTGTAGCAACTCTGACACCACTCTCGGATGCACAGTATGGATCATCCTTGATGCAGCTGTTGGGGCATAAAGGGCACGAACATGGTCTGGTTGTCATGACCACACTGACACTGCACTTCTGCCTGTTGGATAACGCCCCATTTAGCCAAGTTGTGTTGGCAACCTTAGTGCGAAGGCGATTAAGGCACTCTCGAGTATGTGACTTTGAAATCAATAGTTTTTTTATCAACACATTGTATTGTATACCTATATAATATATTATTCAATTATAATGTAAACATACACTGCTCAATGTACTATATTACTTTTTTTATGAGATGAATGCTTAGTTTACTCGGGAAAAGCATTAAAAAAGGTGAAGGTTAAATTGTAATTGTTAAACTAGTTATTTTAAGAGAAGAATTAGTTGTATCTGTCTTTCAAAAAATTTACATTAGGTCAAACACGAAAAAGTTTTGACGCAGTGGGATCCAACGCGAAGGCTGTGGAGTCGGTGTGAAGACTTTGAATATTATGAATGTAGCATTTGATTACACGATGCGTGGTGATTGGTAATTAGTTTGTACATGTAAACAATTTTGTCTGAGTCATTGTGACTGGGGAAATGTCTATCACACTAGGTTTATTTTTTGTAATCTAGATTGTGTAACTGAGCGACTTGGACATTATCTGTGCCTATGCTTTTTTCGTAATTTTAATAACTGGTAACTTGAATATTTATTACCTACTAACTACTAATATGTGCATTTGAAAGGATATTCCGGTATTCATCAATGATCTGTGTTTGTTTGCATGGATCATCCAATTCCAAGTAATTACTAAATACAAAGTTTGTGCAATTCACGAACTACCGGGATTTACTTGTGGAAAATACGTATCTGTATTATGTATCTATGTTAATCAGAGTAAAGGAGGATATGGTTAACATAAACAAGTATAATAATTTTGATAAATTTCGAAAAACTTGATGCTATAAAAATCTATCTAAGAACACAGGTTTTTTAGACAAATCCAACAATGCCTTAATTGTTGAAATCCATCCAGTTGTTTGGAAGATACAATAAAAATAAATGTAGAAACATATATGTACGTACGTACGTACATACGTTATTGGCAGTCTGGTTAAATTGAGTCATTGGGATGTCGGCGATTATTACCAAGTTCTTAATTTTTCACGTTTGAATTTGTGCAAATTATTATCGGAACGAATTCTTCTTTACCATTTCTTAATTTTCCTAATCCCTGATTTTCCTAATTATAGATAGTACCAATTCGGTTTTTTACGGACGATAGTATAGTTAGACAGGTATCGTTGTCATTTTGATTTTTCTTCTTTAATGACAATATTAAATGCTTCATATATGTATTAGTATTCTTTTTAATCCTTTAGACATGCTGTTAGTACTTAGTTTACGCATTCAAGGTTGTTGTTACATTCTCATTGCTGCTCTCTACTGCAATAAATGTCATGTCAGTAGCAACCATAAAATGCTATTCGTCTAGTTATTGCTATGTCAAGTAATGTATTTATCAAATTACATTTTTAGTCAGATTGTCTTTTCGTCAAATTTCGTTTACACCAAAGCTAAAACTTTTGCTGTTCTTAATTACTCGTAACGAGTACCTCATAACACCCCGGGTATCGACGATTAATCATAGAAAAGAATGTGAAAGATTCACATGTCATCAACTGTCAGAACAGATCGGAACCGATCTTGCACGAGGTGATCTCAAGACATCCGACCGACAGTTACACAACCGATAGCTAACAGTTAACAAAACACCGGTCGTTAGTTGTTTTTCACAATTCCCCCATTGTTCCATTGCGGCCGATTGGAATAATTGCTCCCACGTTCCACAAGATATGAGCTATTGTGGCTTTCAATGACAACGTACTTTCCAAGTGCAATATCCAATTTCTACATTTTTTTTACAGTGTTATTACCTGGTTATTACATAAGTTAACAACAGAAGATAGACATATGTAGAGCATAAAAGTAAACTTTATCTATGTGCCTATTAAGAGTATAGTTTGTTGCTAGATATAAGTAATATAATTATAGTTTTTCTGGTTTGACTTTGTATTGCAGGCTGCGTCTCCAGGACCCTCTTCCTTCACTTCTTGGGCTTTGTTATATCGTTGCTCTCAATAATAATAGAATTTTTATAACTACTAAGAAATATCCAATTACTTCGTTTCCTATAGTACGGAATTACATAAGTTAGCAATAGGGCACGTATCTAGAGCATATAAATAATTGAGATCAAGTAAACAATTAGCTAAGTATTGCGCTAGGTTAGCTAGCAGCTAATAAGACCAATATCTAATTTCAAAGTTTCAATTAGCAAATTATATAACATACTAGCTGTTGCCCGCGGTTCCGCCCGCGTTAGTGTCGATCCCTTGGGAACAGTAGAATTCCCCAGAATCAAACATACCCTATGTCCTTCCCCGGGCCTAGAACTACTTCCATACCAAATTTCATCCAAATCCGTTCAATGGTTGAAGCGTAAAAAGACGACAGACAGAGTTACTTTCGCATTTATTATATTAGTAGTATGGATATTATTTATACTTCTAAGTCAAGAAATGAGAAAATATCCATAAAAACTTTACCCTCCCATTTTACCCCTTTAGGGGTGGATTTTGTTCATTTGACCCACATACATCTTTTTTAATTGTAATCGAGAACTTACATACCTATTATTTTCATACTTCATAGTTCAGAGATGAGAAAATATCCGTACAAAGTATATACCACCCACCATTTTACCCTTTTAGGGGGGAATTTTGCAAATTTTATCCACACGTCTATTCTAAGTCCAGAAATGAGAAAATTCATCTTAATAAAAAATTCCACATAAATTTTACCTTAAATTTTAAAAATCCTTTCTTTGCGCTCACTCACGTCATTAAAAGACCCCCTGTACCAAATTTCAAGTTTCTAGGCGCAGCAGTTTCGTTCATCATTTTGAGTAGGTGTCACGGTCAATCGACCATGCACACCCTGGTGTCAGAGTTCTTCGGAACCGCCTCTCGGCCTCTGACGTGGATCCTTTCGGTTGCGTTGATATAAACTCATGCCTTGAGTTCATTCAATTTACGATAACTTCTTTTTTAATGAACCGATTTTGATGAAACAAACTTTAAATGTTTTGCTGAGTTAAAATAAAGCAATTGGTGAAAGTTTGAAGTAAATCGGTTCGGTATTTTCGGAGATAATCGTGATCATACATACATACAGACAGACAGACAGACAGACAGACAGACAAGAAATTCAAAAAAATTTTTTTTGCTTGTTGTTATTCTTTTTAAGTGTCCCTCTATCCATTTCAGTCAAAAATTCTAAATGTACAGACAAAATATTTTTACTGTTTTATTACATGTATAGATATAGATTAAATTAAATAAATTATTACCAGAGATGAGAGATGATTCTTACCAGGGATGAATCATGAGCATATGAGCACGTATCATTATTACAGGCTACGAGGATATACTTTAATCAAAATCTTTGTCATTGCACAATGACACGAAACATTCCAGTAGATCTTTTATACCTAGTATATTTTTAAATTACTATTGAAGAATAGAAAAATGGTGAAATAGATGTGATGATAAATAATGATAAATAGACCACTTATGTACATTTTTATCGCTAGCCGTCGCAATTCAGCAATGAAAGACAAGCGATTTGTTTTATATACGACATAAATCATAGGTATACGACGACGATATAAGTTACTCTACCACTGCAGATAAATGGGTCCATAGACTGCAGCAGTGGGTCCATAGAAAGCTGGTATGATAATGAAATATACGTAGACTATTTGACTGTTTATTATCCAGAAAAATGACAGGAATTAGATGGCGCAGTGGCCGCAAGAATATTGGCACTTGGCATGTGAAATAACCCAGGCCCACACATGTGGCATAAAAATATCTAGAGCTTTAGCTTATAGTCCAGCTATAACTGATGCATAAAGATACTGACACTAGTATTGGCCACTTACACACGCAAAAAACGAAAGCTTAAACAAATCCTTAGGAGTACAAAAAATTGCACAAAAGATGCTATTAAAACTTTTGCTAAAAACCATCACCAATCGTATGAGGGATTCTAGAAACAGAACCTCATATCATAAACATAAATAAAAACCGGCCAAGTGCGAGTCGCATACGAAGGGTGTTGTACCTATAAAAACGGCAAAAAAAATCACGTTTGTTGTATGAGAGCCCCCTTAAATATTTATTTTATCCTGTTTTTAATAAATATTTGTTGTTATAGCGGCAACAGAAATACATCATCTGAAAATTTTAACTGTCTAACTATCACGGTTCATGACATACAGCCTGGTGACATACGTACAGACAAACAGACGGACAGCGGAGCCATATTAATAGGGTCCTGTTTTTCACATGACTCAAGCTTCGGAGGGGAGGTTAATCGTATCTACAAATATCAAGTTAGTCCTATACAAATAACAGTGGTTAACGATTGCGCTATAAGTCCCATGTTTTTGTCTGTGATCAATTCTGTTATTAGAATCTCATTACGCAAAACGTGCGCTCTAAAAATATTTGGCTGCACAAAATAGCTGTCACTGTCACCCGCAGGCTGCTTTCCAACGCGATATATTTTGGTTTCAGCGATAATGACGCACATTGTGACCGCCATGTGACGTTATTAAATTGGTTTATATTTAAATTCCATTTTAAACCTAATTTACCAGTATACTATATATAAATAAAACCCCGTCCGATCCTTGAAGGGGTGAATCAGCCCGTCAATACGAACAACTTTTCCTGTGGAATCAAAGCTGGGAATTAAAATAAATGGACATTTTCAACAAATGTTAGGCCTCCCGGTCAATTTGTATGGCAACGTCAAAAAAATTGTAAGTTCCCAGGATATATTAATAGGAAAAGTTGTTCATATCGACGGACTGAATCACCCCTTCAAGGATCAGATAGGGCTGTCTTTACATATTGTATACCAATTCGAAAGAAAATGTTGCCGTATGAGGTAATGTTCTATAACAAACAATAGCACTCACTATAGGATCATCATCATTCATAAATATTATAAATGCGAAAGTGAGTTTGTTTGTTTGTTTGTTACGCTTTCACGCCGTAACTACTGAACCGATCATCATGAAATTTTGAGTATCGAGAAGGACATAGGCTACTTTTTATCCCGGGAAAAAGTACTATTCCCGAGGGATCGACATTGACGCGGGCGGAGCCGCGGGCGAAAGCCCATAATTTCGGCCGTAAGAAGACCAATGAGACAAAGACCTCTTCTCAGGATTCGTCGTTTCATGGGAGGATACTGACATACTTACCACCATGCTTGGCCGGTGAGTGCAGTTTCTTTGGCTTCTTGTGCTTTCTACGCTGCAGCCGCCTGCAGCCCATCGGAAGCATTTTTAAGCTGACGAAAGATGGGAATTTGTTGGATTTGAGACGGGATTAAAGGATTGTGTGTTTTTAAGTGTAACATATAAAATAAAGTTTTCATATTGTTAAGATGTGCTAAATGAGTGTCAAAGAATGGTTCAAAGATCGAATAGGGCTGTCTTTACATATTGTATACCAATTCGAAAGAAAAAGAAAGAATATGTTGCCGTATGAGGTAATGTGATATGTATAACAAAATATAGCATGGATGGTATCCACTGATGGACAAAGGCCTCTTCTCAGGATTCTTCGCTTCATGGGAGGATACTGCCGTATTCACTATGCTTAGCCGGCGTATTGGCGAGCGCAGTTTCTTTGGCTTCTTGTGCTTTAGACGCTGCTGCCCATCGGAAGCATTTGTTGAATTTGAGACGGGATTAAAGATGTTAGGATTGTGTGGTTTTAAGTGTTACATATAAAATAAAGTATTCATATTGTTAAGATGTGCTAAATGAGTGTCAAAGAATGGTGCACAGATATTTTTCTATCATAGTCAGAGCTCGTATTACCTAGCTTATTTGTTTGTCAATAAAGATAATTAACACATTCCGATTGCTCTATTTCTTGTGAGAATGCTTTGTTGGCGAGGTATTGCTGGCATGCGATCAAGATTATCGGATTTTCTAGGAGTTCGATAGCTCAGCAGGCGAGTGCCATAGCAAAAACAAAAGTTAAGGAACACTGCATGTGTGTGTGCCTCACTTCGATTCTTAGAAGACACGTTATGCCGTTGTGTCCGTTTTCTTTCAGCTTTTGTGTATTAAATTTAAAAGATATCAGCCGAAAATTATGGTATTGAAACATTAAATTTTCTTAAGCTGCTATATTTAAATGCCATCTTTAAAATACCTAAGATTTTTATTCCAACTTGAAAAAAAAAACTCTTAAATTCATAGGTACGAAAAAATTTTAATAATTAGAAATTATAATATTTTATGTGCTGATTGGTGTAAGTGTTTTGAAAAACAATTCTTTCTATCATATCTATCTTAAAGAATAATAATTATGACACCCTTTGTCACTCAGTGGTACCATGATTGCCTTTGCATCGCAGGGTTCTGGGTTCGACCCCGGACAGGTCAAGACGACAAACTATATTTTTCAGATTGGCCTGGGTCTTGAATGTTTATCTATATAAGTATCTAATAAAAATGAGTTGAGTAAGTATCACACGACACAAGTTTACAACTGAGTTCCCAGCATTGGTCGCATAGGAAAAGTTGTTCATATCGACGGGCTGAATCAACCCTCTGAGGGTCCAAAACGATCAAAATTTCACCGCGTATATTTATTTATAAGTATTAGAGGTATGTAGAAGTAACTTGTTTGTTAATAAAGAGATAATTTACACATTCAGATTGGTTTATTTCTCGTGAGAACGCTTTTTTGTGGAGATTGCGCCGGCACGCAATCACCATCATTATAAAAGATATCGGATTTTCTATTATGCTCATTTGATCGAGTTATGTCCTACTGATACCTGACTGATCAGTTTTATTACTTCTGAGTTCACGTTATTTACTTTTTACCTTATACGTCAATGGTTATTGGCTTTACATTTGTTACTTAAATATCGGTCTGGATGTAAGGAAGTTTGTTACTGTTTCCTTCACACTAACACCTCTGGGTCAATTTATTAAACAATAGAAATACTTGTTAGCCAGTTTAAGCTTATATATATGGAGGAGGTTATCAATTCGGTTGTATATTTTTGATGTTTGTTAGCGCATTCAATTAGATTCAATATATTCATAACTCCTCCGTTATGTATGAACCGATTTTACTGTATATCATATCGATTATTTACTGTATACGAAAACCTTATGATTGGTTAATTGTTTGATTAATTAAGTTTAGTTCATCATCTATATATCTTCTATAAACATATAATAAAACAGTAAAAATATTTTGTCTGTACATTTAGAATTTTTACCTGAAATGGATAGAGGGACACTTAAAAAGAATAATAGAACGCAAAAAAAAAATTTTTCGAATTTTTTGTCTGTCTGTATGTATGATCACGATTATCTCCGAAAATACTGAACCGATTTACTTCAAACTTTCACCAATTGCTTTGTTTTAACTCAGCGAAACATTTAAAGTTTGTTTATTAAACCTGACTTATCAACGCAACCGAAACTGCTGCGCCTAGGAACTTGAAATTTGGTACAGGGGTTCCTTTAATGATGTGTGATTGAGCGATAAGAAAGGATTTTTAGAAATTTAACTTCCAAAGAGGTAAAATTTATATGGAATTTTCTCATTTCATGACTTAGAAGTATGAAAGTAGGTATGTAAGTTCTCGATTAAAATTAAAAAAGATGTGTTTAGGTAAACTAGACAAAATTCTCCCCTGAACGAGTTAAATAGGGGGGGTAAAGTTTGTACGAAAATTTTCTCATTTCTAGACTTAGAAGTATAAAAATAGGTATATAAGTTCTTGATTCCAAATCTATACTAATATTATAAAGCTGAAGAGTTTGTTTGTTTGTTTGAACGCGCTAATCTAAGGAACTACTGGTTCAAATTGGAAAATTCTTTTTGTGTTGGATATTCCATGTATTGAGCAAGGCTTTAGGCTATAAAAGATCACGCTGCGACCAATAGGAGCGAAGCATCAATAAAAAATGTTTTGAAATCGGGGAAAATTATTCATCTATACTAATTAATCATATAACAAAAATTGCCGCGGACGAAGTCACGGGCAACAGCTAGTAGTGATCTATAATTGTACCCTAGGCTAAGAAAATTTAGTAAATAAACGATTGATTAATTTTAAAAAATTAAACAGGCTTTTATTTTATATTGGTCTCATTAAAATTTCATCATATTCGATATTTTTTTTTATATTAAAGGTTAATTTTATTGAAACCTCAAATTGCAGCAATTATATTTTCAAGCAGTTTCATAAAACTTAAGAGTAATAAAACTTCAAAGTTGGTAAAACTGTAAAAAATTTACTAAACATAATCCTTTCATAACTGAAGTGTATATGTATTATCCTTCATAAACGAGTTTCTTTTACAATCTTATTATTGAGTTCACACCACGTTAATCCGGACAATAGGCAACACTATGAGCACATTCGGCCCTACCGACAATAGAGCGCCAACCACCGTGAACTATGTTTCCTGCTTTCACTCTTTGATGTTCAGTAGGGTGACTCTTTCTTTTAATTGCCTACCTTTATGATTTTCAGGCGTGAAGGCCATGATTAATGATTATTTGAAAAACTTCAAGAAAACTTCAAAATCTTTATTTTATTAAAAAATCTAGACTGTTTTGGCAAAAAAATTAAAACCTTTGTCTCTCGGGAGGTGTAAATATTTTGACCCCACCAAATCCGTTGAGGTCTAAAAAAATAATTTTTGGAATTTCTTGTCTGTCTGTCTGTCTGTCTGTCTGTATCACGATTATCTCCGAAAATACTGAACCGATTTACTTCAAACTTTCACCAATTGCTTTGTTTTAACTCAGTTTAACATTTAAAGTTGTTTCATCAAAATCGGTTCATTAAAAAAAAAGTTATCGTCATTTGAATGAACTCAAGGCATGAGTTTGCCTGCAAACATATAGCAAAATTAAAATAAAATAATAAGTGACATAAGAAAATTAAAATCCAAAGTCAATTCATCATCATTATACGACAGCATTATACCTATCCATACTATTAATAGTAATCCATACTAAAAAAAAAGGAGAAGCTGACTGACTGACTGACTGACATATCAACGCAGGGCCTAAACTGTAAGGGTTAGGAACTTGAAATTTTGCACAGGGGTTCCTTTTATAACGTAGGGGAGCACTAAGAAAGGATTTTTGGAAATTCATCTCCTTAGGGGGAAAAACGGGTTGCAAAGTTAGTATGAAACTTTGTTGTTTTTGAAGTTATTCGAATGAAATTTTGCATGAAGGTTCTTTTCTGAAAGGTATGAAACACGAGTAAAATATTTTACTCAAAAATCATCCCTTAAGGGGATATAACGGGGATGCAAAGTTAGTATGAAACTTTCCGTTTTTGAAGTTATTCAATTGAAATTCAATATTAAGGTGTTTCATTGAAAGTCATAAACTAATGTATTCCGGGTAATTCTACTGTTCCTGAGAAATCGACACTTACGCGGGCGGAGCCGCGGGCCAAAGGCAAACCTGACTTATATATCAACGCACAGCCAAAACTACTGTGCGCAGAAACTTGAAATTTGGCACAGGGATTCTTTTTATGATGTAAATGAGCACTAAGAAAGGATTTTTAGAAAATCAAAGGGTTGAAGTTTTATGGAACTTTCTCATTTCTGGACTTAGAAGTTTAAAAGTAGGTACGCAAGTTCTCAATTAAAATTAAAAAAGATCTGTTTAGGTGAACCAGACAACATTCTCCCTTGAAGGGGTAAATAGGGGGTAAAGTTTGTATGGAATTTTTCCATTTCTAGACTTAGAGGTATGAAAATAAGTATATACGTTCTAGGTTACAATTAAAAAAGATCTGTGTAGGTGAAATGTACAAAATTTCCCCCTTAAGGGATAAAGGGGGGGGGAGGGATTGTATGGAAATTTTCTCATTTCTGGACATAGATGTATAAAAATAAGTATATATGTTTACATTACAATTAAAAAGATCTGTGTAGTTAAAATGGTCGAAATTTCTCCTTGAAGGGGTAGAATAGGTGGGGTAAAGTTTGTATGGATTTTTTTTTATTTACTTAGAAATATGACAATAAGAAGTTCTCCATTACAATAAAAAAATATCTGTGTAGGTGAAGTGGGCAAAATCCCCTCCTTAAGGGCTAAAGATCTATGCAGGTGAAATGTATTAAATTCCCCCTTAAGGGGAAAAAGCAAAGGGGCAGGGGTTTGTATGGAATTTTTATCATTTCTACTGTTCCCAAGGGAACGACATTAACGCGGGCGGAGCCGCGGGCAACAGCTAGTAAATTATAATTTTTATTACCCCGATCAAGATAGTTCTATAACTTGGTATGCAAATTTAATTTCAAAAGAGCTGGAAAATTTGTACGAGTGAGAATTACTATGTGTGTCCGAAAGGGGTAAATTAGATAAAACGCTCATTAAAACATTAAAACTAAAGCGTCATTTTAAATTATTTCTAGAGTAATTAAGATGACAGAGTGGTTGCATAAATCATTGGACTGTCACGCAAAATTACGCTATTTATCAGCAACTAAAGGTTAATATATGAACGAACTTAAGTTTTGGTAATGTGAGAGATGTATAGCCATTAAAACATAGCGACGGCTGTTTAAGTCAGCGACCTGTGGCAGTGACACTTGCGACCGCGATACCTGGAGCTCAATTTTTGAACTGGTATGCATATAACGTCAGCACTCGATTCGGCTAAGAGTTTCCAAAAAGCTATGGTTATGTTTTCCGAAATGATTGAATAAAAAGCAATGACTCTAATTATTCACAAAATTCCAGAGACGATTGTGGCAAAAACGCTGGAGCTAAATAAGCTGCTAATAATAAAATAAGTGGTACGTAAGAATATCTTTTGGTTAAAATCTGTGCCTAAAAAATGAACTTTATCACCAAACTTAATTTACTTGTTGTAAAAGTATGTATCAAAGTGAAATTTGACATTTTGTACGCGTTTGTGAGTCCAAGTGGCCTCGTGAGACCATTCGAGAAATGGCTCAAAACTATGTCCAAGTAAGATTTAACAGGATTTAACATACGGAAGCTTGACAGATCGTATTCGTTTCGAAAAGAGTGTTTTAGAAATTAAGCTTCTTACATGACAACCGAAAAGTCTGCGAGGTAAGATAATATTATCGTTGTTATTTTTTAGTAATAAAAATGTCCCCAATTTTCTGTCGCCGTCTTTTTCATTTTTCAAATACTTACGGTGTTGTATAACAAAATTATAAGGAAATATTCTCACAGCTGAACTAATATTAAAAAGAGACAAATCTTGTGTTTTTTAGTGCTTGTGAATTTGTTTGTAATGTGAACACGGGCTGAGAAAGAAGAAGATAATTAATAAACTTAAAAGCGTCAATCTCAGCAAGTAACATTACCATTGGCTACTTACAAGAACCCAAAATGCGAAAAAACTAATAAAGCAGATGAAGTATTAACTTTTTGAATTTAATAAATGGTTTTCATTTCATTGCTCGTAAAATCGAAAAGATTGCATACGCTCGTTGAATATAGACTTTTGATATAGACTCTGTCAGATTGAAGGTAATTTTCGTCAGCGAATATGTATGGATATATATTACGCCGGTTGCCGACCGTGGTCCCCATAGATATCAGAATATTATTAGGTATGCTCCCGATGGCCCATTGAAATACTCGAAACCGAAAGAACGTTTTTCATTCATGATTCCTACCTTTTTAAACATGAAAGGATAAGTGTAAATATGTATTTCCATATTTTTCTTTTTGACGTTCGGGAGATATGTTTTTTCTCTATTGGTTAAATATTCAAAAGGTTGTGACCTTTTGGATATTTGCTTATGGATCACTCACTTTACTCACTAAAGGAATAACTGGACATGGAATATGGAACTGGATATATGTGGATCAGACAGATAATCTTTTATCATACTACTTTTGAAACGCATCTTTGCCTGACCTCCGTGGTCCAGTGGTTAAGGCGTTTGCCTGTAGACCCGGGGGTCGTGGGTTCGATTCCCACGGGAAGCATACTTTGTTTAGTTGCTTTCAGTTTGGTTAGGACATTGCAGGCTTGAATCACCTGATTGTCTGATAATAAAGATGATTCCGTGCTTCGGAAGGCACGTTAAGCCGTTGGTCCCGGATGCCATCTGGTAGTCGTTAAAGAAACCACGTCAGAGGCCGAGAGGCGGTGCCGAAAACCTCTGACACCAGGGTGTGCTTGGTCGATTGACCGTGACACCTACTCGAAATGATGATGATGCCTGATCTGAACTTACTTAGGGTCTCTTCCTAGTTTGGAATCCTATAGAATTGTATGTTATTAAAAGAAAGCAAATTCAACATAAAACAAACAACAACATAAGTTATTGCATAAAATAATCTTTCATTTAAAAACCGACCTTAATTAAACTACTGAACCGATTGTGATAAAATTTAAATGGGACCAACTTGAAAGCATACCCTGTCAAACGAAAAATAATGTTTAAAATCGGTTCATAAATGACGCAGTTCTGAGGTAGCAAACATTGAAAAAAAAACATACAACCAACTTAATATCCTCCTTTTTTTTAAGTCGGTTAATAAAACACGAAAGTTACTTACTCGTACATTCTTTTGACACTAAGGTCGTATTACACAGGTTTACATTTATATCTTTCTATACATAATTATAACAAAACAGAAAACTCTTCCATGCTGGTCTGGGAGAAAAGAAAAAAACGTAGAATGTACCAACTGCTTCTCTTCCCACGCAGATCGTAAAAGCCGATCGAGGGAATGGTAAAATCTGAGAGATCATGTTAATAGGCGATGCGGCTAGCAACCCATCACTATTTTGATTCCGTTCTCCACCTAATGCCCACAAACCTGCTAAACGTGGCCTTAAGGTCTTATAGACATAGGCTCTGTCTACCCCGCAAGGGAAAAAGACGTGATACTATGTTTGTATGTACAACAGAAAAGAATTTATGAAAACAAATTCTGGGCTGGACATACGTAGTACTAAGTAGAAAACGAAAACAAAATAGTGATGTTAGCCGCAAAGCCTACTAACATGATTTCTAAGATTTTCGCTCATTTTCTCGATCCGATTTCGCCCATTTATCGATCTGCGCGGAAAGCAGCTGGTAAGTTTTACTTTTTAGGTTTCCATAATCGGGAACACTTATAGATCCGCCATGTCTGTCCATCCGTCCATCCGTCTATCCGTCCGCGGTTTTACTCAGATACTATAACCGCACCGAACAACACCTGTGCTGGTCGCCCAGGTAAATACGCCACTGGGGATGAGTACTTAATCCGTCTGCGTGGGCGTCCGTTGTTTTTGTAAAACATTACTTCTCATTCAACAAAAACATGTTGTAAGTGGGTTTGGGACATCCTTTATAACTAGAAATCATATTTTGAGTCTTGCGTTTTTTCTGAACATATGCTTCCTTTGATAGTTAGCAAATATTGGTCAAGATTTCTAACATGATTTCTAAGTACTAGAAAGCTGTAATTTGGTTTGGATATATATATATATATATATATATATATATATATAAACACTACTTTGGGCACTTACCGCATCCAGCAGTAAGCTGGAACATTGTTGACTCCACCTTTAACCCGGAATAACTTGGCTCCAGTTGTAGGTATTTCGCTCGGAGTCGAATATGTTGCGTCTTACGATAATTTCTGACCGACATATTCGTTAATATACCTTTATACTCGACAAAATTTTTGCTCAACTTTCGAAACAAATTTGATCCGTAACGGCCAATTTTTTTAATCTCCTTATCACTTTATGACTCCACGTTTTATTCAACACTTGAACTTTGTTGCCTCCGTTTTATATTCACTGAAATATATACTTACCTAAATTTCAAAACTTATTTGATCCGCAACGTATATATCTTTTTAACTCGTTGGCACATTGTGACTCCGCGTTTTATTCAAAACTTGTACTTTGTTGACTCCATTTTATATATGGAGTTTGTCCGGCTAATTTTATATTCATAAAGATTGTAACTTATAAGATCCACTTCCATTTTTTTAATCTCGTTATCACTTTATGACTCCACGTTTTATTCAACACTTGAACATTGTTGCCTCCGTTTTATACTCACTGACTTATATACTTATCTAAATTTCAAAACTTATTTGATCCGTAACGTATATATCTTTTTAACTCGTCAGCACATTCTGTCTCCGCGTTTTATTTAAAACTTTTACTTTGTTGACTCCATTTTATATAAGGAATTTGCCCGGCTAATTTTATATTCGTAAAGATTGTAACTTATTAGATCCACTTCCGTATGTATACAAAGGCGGGGGAAACATTGACTAATAATAAAGTACTAATAAAAATAACAAAAGAAGCAGATCCGATGGCTGGTGGGGCAGAAAGGTTCTCGAATGGTAACCACGTACCGGCAAGCGCAGCGTCGGACACCCACCGACCAGAAGGTCGGACGACCTGAACAAGGTCGCAGGAAGATGCTGGAAGCACGCGGCTTTCTACCAGTCGTATTGGAAATCTTTGGGGGAGGCCTATGTCCAGCCGTGGACTTCTTGTGGATATGATGATGATGACAAAAATAATAGATACCCAGACAGAACCAGTTGCAAAGAAAATGAAAAAGTGAATGAGAGAGACATCAAGAATAACAGCAACTAGAGTGAGAACAGTCAACAAACTGAAACAGACCTGTCTGTAAACAAATTGCACAAATCTATATAGAGATATACAAAAGAGAAAAATCATCAGAAAAATATAATGCAAGTGACTACAAACAAAATGAAATAGTTAAAACAAATGCTTTTGGTTCTATGAAATTAATAAGAGTAAAAAATAGGGCAATGATTAGTATCAAATACTGGGAGTGATCAATCTTGTGAAGAAAAAGGAAAACATAAACAGAAAAAAAAAACAAAAATTATAAGTGGCGATGAATTTAATAAATAAATATATAAGGAAGAAAAGAAGACCAAAGTATACTCAAAAAAACTATGATGAAAATGATGAGAAATCAGATGAAGAAGAAGTTGAGAAAAAGATGAAAGAAAACTCAAATCAAACGGAGCATGGAGATTGAATCCGTGATGCAGCACTGAAAATCATTCGCATTGAAGAAAACAATCCAGGAAAACCTTTGTGTGAAGAAGTATTGCGCAAAGAAGCAGTTTTCTAGAAAATAACGGCATAAAATTAATTAAAACGCAACCCTGAAATCGTAACACTAATGTGACCTACAAATGTGACAACCCAGAAAGTATCTAATTATCTCTGAGCAGTTAATGACAAATCTAGAAAAGACTACTTATTTTTTTACAGTAATAATAACAAGCCGTGAGGTCGTAGAGCAGAATAGGACCACTCCTAGACTTCCCATGGATGTCGTAAGAGGCGACTTAGGAAATACAAGCTAAACAGAGCTCATAAACATCAATGAGACCTCTCCAACCCGTCTGGCCAGCGAGGAGAGTGTAGGCCAAATCATCTGTCTGCTCTGGCCAAGTATGGCTCCGGCAGTACAGAGAGAGTCATGCTCCTGCAGTGGAGACTAAAAAGACCTGATGATGATGATGAATAATAACAAAAAAAAAAAAACTAAATATTAAATATTATCTTTTTCGTGGGGAATTATGTAACAATTTGTTTATTTAAAACTTCTTTAGTTAACCTATTTTGAGAATTATTTTATGTAATGTTTTTTATCAAGCCTGATTAATAATTCCAAAAGTTTGCTTGTAGTTATTTTAAAAATTCGAGGCGTGTTGTCTGTATTACGATTTAATAATGTGATTTTCCAAATTACGTTCCTATCTGAATTGTGAAATTCATGTTTTTTTTTGTTAAAATAGTAAAGTACTATCTATTTTCTGACTAGAATTTGGCTCGTTTTTAGACCATACGTACGGAACCCTTCGTGCGCGATTCCGACTCGCACTTGGCCGGTTTTTATTTTATAAAATGACACATGAACCCTATTATATATATGTCACATTAGAAATGAATATCGTCCTCAGTCAACAAAACGCATGGCTGTCGCAGAATTATAGGTATAAGTGGGCTGCTTCTTGCATCTGGTGTCGTGTTTGTTGTCTTTAGACAAAAAAATAACATCTTGAGGGTCTCGCTTAACAAAAACCGCCAATGTCACAACAGGTAGTCTGGTTTCAGTGCACATACCGTGATAGGCCAGCCTGATGTAACAGGCATAGTGTTTGTTGATTCATCATCAAATACAACCACAGATAAAATCAAAGTCAAATAGAAATATTTATTTTAAGCAAAATACAACTTAAACAAATAAAATAATACGTGTGAAATAGACTTTTACAAAAATACAGATACCAAAAGATTTAAAAACATTCGGGTAAGTAAATATTATAAAGAATATATTTTTTTCCATTAACAAACACATCACGAGCCATGAAAAGAAATGTTCTGATGTGGCACAAAATAGGGATGTTTGGAAGGAAATGGGGCAGACCTTTGCCCAGCAGTGCGGATCACGCTGAGATTAGGGGTTAGTTGCTTTATTAAAAACTTCATACCCGAGACGGCTCTGTTTTGTAAGGTTTTATCTGAAGTTCTTATTACCACCTCTCGGCTCCATCTCCAGGCCCTGAATGTCATGTAGCACGGAAGTGCTTGCTAATACAAATCAAATGAGTCGAAACACAACGAGCGTATCTTATTTCGTTTAGGAGTTCCTATGGTCACCTTCTGACTCCATTATCAAACCAGCTACATGATCTTGTCACTGAAGAAACGGGATACGTGTTTTTTTAACGAGTCCACAACGGATATCTTGTTTAGTTTAGCCAGAAGTTTCTTTCACCTTCCGGCCCCATCTCCCCTTTTTGCCAAGACGCAACTAATGAACACCAATTTAAATAGTTACGAAGCAAAACTCTAACCTAGATAGTGAGTAGCCGGCAGAAGCCAATCATAGATACCGACAGGTATGGTGAGCTCTGATTGGCCCATTTGAATCGGAGCAAGAAGTGCTTGAAAGCCAAAAAGGTGGATTTGTATAAAAATTGCCTAATTCTTATTATTACTCTCGCCGACATTTATGGCTCCAATCGGAGTCATATTTTGACGGGCAAACGGCAATGGAGTCAGAAAATCAAACCGGAGTCAGAAATGTAAACGGAGTAATTAAGTGCTGCTCGTACGGCACGGTTGAGCCAGGAAGTGCCCATGGGGATATCTATATATATATATATATTACTCATGCCAAATGTAATACATGTATGGTAATGTAGTCGTACAAGTAAAGTGAGAGTAGTTTTTTTTCGCGACTAACCCATTATGTGGGTTGTTGTTGATAAGGTCTTTTAAAAATAGTGTGAGCTTGTAAACATCATTTTTCGATTTACTCATCCGTTTCTGAAATATTTGGTTGCAAATTTTTGTTAGAGTGTCCACTCCCTCTATCTATAATATGGTTGTATACACGATATATATACACGTCAAAAAATTTACGGTAATAGTTTAAAGGAAAACTATCAGAGTTGCAGCAGAGTAGAGTTCACAAATTAAAGAGTTATCGGCCAACTTATAAATGTACTCGGAAAAGTAAAATTTCATACAAATAGAATTGAAAATTAGTTAAGACAAGTGTTACTTACGTAAAACAACTACTGAATATAATTTTACAAGATACTGGTACGGAACCTGCTGCGCGCGAGTCCGACTCGCACTTGGCCGTTTTTAGGGTTCCGTACACAAAGGGTAAAAACGGGACCCTATTAATATGACTTCGGCTGTCCGTCCGTCTGTCACCAGGCTGTATCTCATGAACCGTGATAGTTGACATTTTTACAGATGATGTATATCTGGTGCCGCTATAACAACAAATACCACCGGAATAAATGTTTAAGGGGATAAGGAACCTGATTTTTTTGCCGTTTATATAGGTATCTAGCTTTTGCCCGCGGCTCCGCCCGCGTTAATGTCGATCCCTCGGGAATAGTAGTTTTTCCCGTAATAAAAGGTAGCCTATGTCTTTCTCCACACTCCAGACAACTTGTATGCAAAATTTCATGATGATCGGTTCAGTAGATACGGCGTGAAAGCGTTACAAACAAACTCACTTTCGAATTTATAATATTAAAGTAAGGATAGTAAGGATAAGGATGGTACGGAACCTTACGTGCGCTAGTCTGACTCGCGTTTGGCCGGTTTTTTGTCTTTTCTCCCAGACCATCATGGATCGGGTTGGACATAACTATCGATATAGATGCGTATTTGTTTATTTCGCTCACTTTAAACCGTTCGTATTCCACCCAGTACTACATAAGAATATTTAACATTGACCTCTAAACCACCAAGCGGGCCAATCGGGCCACGTAACTATAGAAAACCCATTGTGTCTGCGTTTCTCGCGCTTGATGGGTTAATTAATTATTTGACATAATACTCGTTGGTTGTCTCTTAAGGACTTAATTACAGATACTGAAATTAAATTTAACAGATTTTGTACCCATTGCTTTTGATCTTGTAATTATATGACTCAATCAAATTAGGCTTCACCTGCGAAGGCAAAGTTGTAAAAGAATTTAGTAGCTACAAAGTGGAAATTCTTGGGACCTTATTTATTTGTGACAAGTTTATTAGGCAAATTTTATTACATTAACCTCTTTTTTACTTGCGTCTTAGCTTAGGTCACTGTAGACACTGTATTTAAAATGATATTTCTCAATCAATTATTCCTATAGTACTTAGGTATGTAGGTAAACAAAAAATATCAAAAAAATATAAGGAAAAAACTAATATTTTTTAAGATACCTTGTTGAATACTCAACCAAAATAAACAAAATAACACGTGGCTCTTTTTTCATATGTGTAAGAGTGTCCAACACTCATCATGATCATCACCTTAGCCACAAAAGTCTGGACATAGGCCTCCCCAAGGATTTCCAATACCAGCCTCTTCCTGCGACCTTAGTCAGGTCGTCCAACCTGGTCGGTAGATGTCCAACACTGGTATCAGATTTTTCAAGCTACTTTGAGGTATGTGTCATAATTTAACGACCGCCATCTGATAATGGCAGCTGGGACCAACGGCTTAACTTGCCTTTTGCACTTGCTTTATGTACGGAGAAACTCAAAAAATATTTATTGTTTCACTCGTGGTCACCCATCCCAGTGCACCACGCCCGGAGTTGCTTAACATGCGTAAGCGCACACCAATAGGCTAGTTTCCTAAAAAAATATAATTAGTCCGTCAGTTAGATATTCAAAAATATTGGACACGTATTTTTTCTTTTGTCGATTAAACAAAAAATGATAAAGATATAGCCCTTTGAAGTTTCGTGTGACGTCATAGTTTGCTACAATTTTTAGCAAACTTTGACGTCACAAGCCCCACTCCTGAACTTTGACGTGCTTTATCTTTATTATTTATTGTTTATTTGACAAAAGTAAAAATACGTTTCCAATATTTTTTCATTATCTATCTGACGGACTAATTGTTATGTTATTATTACGACCCAGGAAACTAGCCTATTGAGCTCCAAAATGTCTAAGATTACATATACACCTAAAGTCTATATAAAGTCTGTACCTATAAATGATATCATAAACATGTCAATCTGTAATAAAACTAAAATAAAACGATTTTTAATTTACAGACGCTCATTTCGTAGTTACATTTGGCCTATGAAATATAAGCCTATAATATAACCTATAAAGAGACATCGGCAACACACGGTCACACAGAAATATGTACCTACTAGACACATTTTCCCTTTTCTGGACATGCGGGTACAGCCATTACTAGCAAATCATATTTAAAACATGGGTAAAGTCGGACATTTTCATTTGATGTAAAAGGTCGTCATAATATTTCACAACCCGACAGAGGTCGTCTAGGGCCCTTCAGCTACTAATCAAGTACTTACCCAGTGCAAATGAGATGAAAGCTCCCGAACAGGGGGTTAAGTTCATTTCTGGTCCATTAGGTATAGGAGGTCAGCTAATATCCATGTATTAGTTACTTAGCAATGTCGAGAGACTTTGCTAAGTACATATGAATAGTATTTTACATGACTGTCCTAATAAAGGAATGTTATGTTTTCAGTTTTCATGTAGGTGAGTTTCTTTAATTCATCGTTACTTCTAAGCTTGAAGAATCGGATAGAGAGGTATCGTTAGAATCATATAAAATTACAACCTATAAACTAACAACTTTTTACATAACTAATTGAAAGTGCAAAATCCTGTAACCTGAGTTCCTTCGCCGACCCGGGTTCCTTATGAATTAATTAATCAAGTCTTTATTGTAAACTAAAGCATGGTCTTATATAATAATATTTGCAGCATAGCTGAGGTTTATTTTTGTTGAAAAATCTTTTAAGTAAACATAGTTTGTTTTAGGAGATTTCACTCTTCCATAATATTCCATACATTTAATTTGATACATTATGAACCATAAGTGGAACTGGGCAGGGCATCTGGCCAGATGAAGTGATGGCAGATGGAGCAAGAAATATACCGAACGATGATCTAGAACAGGTGCAAGAAGTGTCCGATATCCTCCTATGATGAATTGTCGATATAGTCAAAGTCGAGGGTAAAGTACTCGTAAAGTAAGAGGATCACTCCTGGATGAGATTTGCACAAGACTGAGACGGATGGCGGAAATAATGAAAATACTATGCCCACCAGAGAAGATTTTCTGATAACAAACCTCAGATAAATTACAAGACTAAAAAAATAAGCGTTTATTTACTAAGCGCCTTTTCCAAGTGTCCAACTTAACTGGCTGCTCTATCTATATATGGAAGAGCATTAAAGGATGCTAACGGTCAGAGTCGGGGCAAAAGCAATATGAATTGATCACATGGCAGTTTTTATTCGTTAAACATAAATAATAAAAGGTCGGTTATGATCAAAGAAGGTTTTATTTTCATCATCATCATAGTTGTAAGAAGTTTACTGGTAGACAAAAGACTCTCTTAAGGGTCAGTCAGGGCAGATATGCTCGAAAAAATGCTCGCACGTCCTCGAAGATTGCAATAAAGTGCGCGCGCGCACTTTATTGTAAAGATTTTAAAGTTGATTTTCGAAAGCCTTTAAATCTTCTCAACTGCGCTGATCTCTGTCTAAACTGACCCTAAGGATTTTTTTTTCCAGGAGAATAAGGCCATACAACCCACGCTGGGTAGACGGGTGCGCTTTTTGTGCTTCTGACGCTTAGTATGGGTAGTTCTAAAGCTACTACCCATAGGAGCATAGAGTATTATTTTATTTTAATAATGAAGTATTATTTTACCAAGTCATAATTAATCAAGGTAAACACGCCGACGATTTCATTTAATTAAGTTCGGTTCGTGCGATATGGATCTTATTAAGCGTTCGTTAATATACTTCCGTAGGTACGAGTATTCACGCTATTAATATGTCAGTTTAGAATGAATGTTGATTGTCCGTCCGTCCGTCTGCCAAATCATAAACGAACAATTATTTTCGTAAATCCAGTCTTATGTAGATTTGTTTACAAATGCTCAAAAAAGTAGTATTATGTTTTCATCGTTTATGTTTCGTAAGTATCGATGTGAATTTCTTTATTCCATGACAAATGGGTTTGGACGTATGGGGTAGAGTTTGAACCCTTATACAATGGATTTCGTACGGCTGAAATAATTATCATCATCACCATTTCGTGTAGGTAACACGGTCAATCGACTATGAACACTCTGGTGTCAGAGTTCGTCAGAATCGCCTCTCGGCCTCTAACGTGGTTAACGACTACCAGATAGCAGCCGGTACCAACGGATTAGCGTGCCTTCCAAAAATAATGATGATGATGAATGACTTATTACCAAAATGAATGATTTACCTGCTACTGCTGCTTTGTGTAATGGTCATACATACTTATACGAATACATACTTAAGTTTAGTGTATAAGCCTTTCTACATTTTGTTTTTTAATTTTGTTATTTGGCTGTCTGTATTAGAGATTGCATAACGGCAATTTACTTAAATAGATTAACCAGTCGATAAAAATATTCGCATAATTTCATGCCATAATTAATGCCGAACCTAGTTTGTTTATCATAAATAGTGGATTTATATTATTGGTAAGGTTAGTATTTATAATATTTGAAAAGATGGTATAGAAGATGTGAAGCCGTAGAGAAATGCTAGTATGCTTAATGTACCTCATAAAACGATATTATAATTGCGTTCAATGACTTCCATACGATATTAATTCGATTTAATTGATATTATATATTTCCTTTGTGTCGGAAAATACATTGCTGTTGAAACATTTAACCAATTAACCCAATATTTCTGGGAAAACCGAACCGAACTATCAAAGTATTTACTATTGATAGCGCAATAAAAATATAAAAAAGCAGGTTTTCTAGCGATTGTTCTTGACAAATTTTATCTACCTTGTAGGCTTTAAGTGAGGTATTTTTTTTTGTATGTTCTTGGCAATCTATACGTTGGTATTTTTTATCTTTGACCGCTTAAAAGTAGTTGTACACCAATTGTAGTTATTAAAAACCGAAAATACTTTTTTTACTACACTACACAGCTTCAAGTAGAAAAGCCGAAAACGATATAGGCACATACAAACAAAGTTTATCTAATAAGTAAGTAAAAAAATCCACGCGGGCGTGTATTATAAAAAAAAATATGGCTTCCTACATATTAGTTGATTTTAAATTCATTGTAAAACAAGTTGAATCAAATACCTCACTCGTAAAAGTGGAGTAGTTGTGTTAAATGACGCAAGCCTTAATGCGTATCTGAAGACTGGGATATGGTGGAGATTTTCGCGCCGAGGTTCAGCGCGGTAGGTAGCTCAAAGCGTAGGTTGTACAGAGACCTAAGGTCGCAGGTTCAAACCCCGCCTTTTTGACCATAATATATCTTATTTCTTAATTTAATTAAGGGATATCAAAACAGCCTTGTGAATGAAAATAAAATGGGATTTAGCATCCTTATTTAATATTCAGACAATTCAATTTTCTTGTCCGCATTACAAAGGCAAGCAAATTAAGATGTCAATCAAATCTAAATTACGCAATAAGGTCTAGTGACGCAACTAGTATGGCTCTAGTAGTACAGAGAGGGTCGTGCTCCTGTAGTGGAGACTATAAAGACCTGATGATGATGATGCAACTAGGGTAACAACGCAAGTTTACAATAGCAATCTGATTAAAAGACGAGTTGGGAGAGTAATGACACCGAATTTTACAATTTCCTCTAAGATATGATTACAGGAAATTGTAAATTTCCGGAGCCGGCGAAAGTTACCTTAAAATCAAATCTACGAGTATGTAGACACAGATAAGCACCGGAAAGAAAGTAAATATTATAGTCCACACTCTCTGGAGAGACCTCAACTACAAATTGAGGGAAGCCCTAGGACTCCCTAGAGCAAGCGAAAAGTAGGTCGTTCAAAGCAAACCGGACGGCGCACATTTGTAGTGGAAAATCGGATTAACCTAGGCTGACCTAAGTCAACCCAAGTGGGTATTATATTTTACCCAAATTAACGAGAGAGCAAAAAATTTAATTCAGTGTTTTTGTCGTTAAAACTGAAATTATGGCAACAAAAACATAAGTAATTCATTCATATTAATGTTAACTACAGCGTGATTTGAAACCTCTGAGCTATGTTGAAATCCTAGAATGAAAATCGCAAATGGAATACAGAATTGCAAGGTAAAAAAGACCAACTATTTTTAACGTACAAATCTCCAAGACTCCAAGTCTTCCCGTAGAAGGCGACTTAGGAAATACAAGCTAAACAAAGCTTATAAACATATACTGTGAGACCTATCCAACCTGTCTGGCCAGCGTGGAGAGTGTAGGCCAAGTCCTCTGACTGCTTTAGCCAAGTATGGCTCTAATAGTTTAGAGAGGGTCGTGCTCCTGTAGTGGAGACTAAAAAAGACCTGATGATGATGATAGATAATTACCCTAGCCGACAAATATACCTGATACATATAATCAGTTTTCAGCTAACTTTTCACAACTATGGTGTACAACGTTTGATGATCACTTTAACATCCATTACGGTTTTAATTATCTTAAATAAAAATTATCAATCATACGAAAACCGCAATGTATTTTGAAGTGAAGATGAAAATCTTCTTCACCGTAGGTGTCAAGAGTTATTGAGTAGGTCGTCTGGTCCTGTGAATAACGCGAAGTCAAAGATATGAAGATCCCGCTGGAGATTATTAGGCTTTAGAAACTTGATTCAGGAAATATGACAAATTTATCAAGAAGTAGCTGTTTCCGCAAATTCGGTTTTATCGTAATTTCTCTTCGGTCCATCGCGTCGATGAAAGTTAGATAATTTTTCCCGGCCCCCGGCCGGAAAAATTATTGAAATGTACAATGTTTGGTTACCAATGGTACATTTCAATTGATACCAAACTGTGGTATCCGTTGAAACGTATTTTAGTTAAGAAAACAAAAATGTATATACCTATCTTAATATATATAAATCTCGTGTCACAATGTTTGTCCTCAATGGACTCCTAAACCACTTAACCGATTATAATAAAATTCGCACACCATGTGCAGTTCGGTCCAACTTGAGAGATAGGATAGTTTTTAACTTATGGCGAAACGAAGTTCGCCGGGGCAGCTAGTTGTATTGTATATTACACCATTCTCCCGTGCGAAATTCTAATAATATGTTGAAACCACGTCTTAGATTATTTTTTATATTGACACGATATAAGATTCGTTTGTTTAAATCAATAAACATATGATAGAAATGAATATAACTAATATGATGAAGATAGAAATGCAAATTTTTTTTCCACGAGTGTCAATAAAAAAAACTCTTCGGCACCTTAGGCAACAGTGGCATCAACTATTGAGCATAAAAACGGTAGCCCTCATCATAACCTACCTAACCAGCAGCGACCATTAAATGGGATTTAAAAGCGAAACATCAACCAGTACCGCTATCTACGTAGTCAAGCAGGTTGCTCATTACTACAAAAATAGAAATACCTCTGTCATTGCGTGTTACCTGGACCTCAGTGCAGCTTTTGACAGGGTTTCTCACCCGCTCCTGTGGCAAAAGTTACACTCACGGGGAATGCCTGCCGTGTACATTGAGATACTGAAAAAATGGCACGAGCTACAAACTAATATAGTCAAATGGAACGGCACCTACTCTGAACCCGATAAACTCCATTGCGGTGTTGCAGTTCTCCAGTTCTATTCAACGTATACATGGACGAGCTGAGCCTCAGGCTGAAGGAGAGTGGTGTGGGCTGCTACATGGACGGCGTGTGTGTGAACCATGTTTCTTACGCTGATGATATGGTGCTCCTAGCTCCCTCTGTTAGCGCCATGAGACATCTGCTCGCAATATGCGAAAAGTACGCTGCAGAACACAACATGCTGTACAATGCGACCAAGTCAGTGTGTATGGTATTTAAATCATCTAACACTCCAGCCGAAACACCGCCAATTCATCTAAACGGTGCTAAACTAATCATGGTAGAGGAGGTAAAATACCTAGGACACATTATTAAATCAAACCTAAGGGACGAAGCCGATATCGAGAGGCAAAGGCGAGCTATAAATGTTAAGGGCAACATGCTCGCGCGTCGGTTCCAGCGCTGCAGTGCCCCTGTGAAGCGACTCCTGTTCACTGCTTACTGCACCTGCGTATACACGGCCGAGCTGTGGTGCAATCACAGCAAAGCGGCATACAGTCATATACGCGTCCCATACAACAACGCCTGGCGGGCGCAGCACCGACTGCCGCCCTGGTGCAGCGCATCCGAGATGTTTGCGGCGGGTCGAGTCCACGGCTGGGCTGCCTTGATGCGTCACACCACAGCGCGCGCGGCAGAGCGCATACGTAGCTCCACCAACACCATAGTCCAGGCGACACGGGCCTGGGCGGCGAGTCCCATTCACCTCGCTTGGAGTCGGTTGCAGTGTAGTTAGTGTAAGTTACACATTTATTTTAATGACGCGACTCGACCTACAAAGTTTTAGTTTAATGTATTCTATTTAATTTAATTTAATCTACCAATTTAATTTAATTTATTTATTTACTGTAATATGGGAATTTTCCTGGAATAAAAATGATTTATTATTATTATTATTTATTATAACAACTTAATTTGGCATCGTAAATTAATATCCTTATCCTTACTTCCTTTCCTTACTAATATTATAAATGCGAAAGTGAGTTTGTTTGTTTGTTTGTTACGCTTTCACGCCGTAACTACTGAACCGATCATCATGAAATTTTGCATACAAGTTCTCTAGAGTGCGAAGAAGGACATACCTTTTATCCCGGGAAAAAGTACTATTCCCGAGGGATCGACATTGACGCGGGCGGAGCTGCGGGCGAAAGCTAGTTACATATAAATGAGTTTGTTTGTTTGTTATGCCTTTACGCCCTATCTACTGAACCGCTCGTCATGAAATTTTGCGTATCCGTTATCTGGGTTACGGAGAAGGACGTAGTATACATTTTATCCCGGCAAAAAGTACTGCTCCCGAGAGATTGACGCGGGCGGAGCTGCAGGTGCCGTGTGGTTTCCGGCCTAGAATACAGAACCACTCCATTTCTGTCCTATGGATGTCGTAAGAGGCGACTAAAGGGACAAGCACATACATCCCGTGCAACGAAAGCATTCCCAAGGAGGGTTGACGTCGGGCGGCGGCCGGTCATAAAAGTCGCGTCAAAAACAATAGCATTCCCAAGGAGGGTTGACGTTAGGCAGGCGGCCAGTCATAAAAAAAATTGCCAAATCTTTCACAGCATGGAAAGTATAAATTTGGAGTGCGATAGGGCTAGGGCGTACCCCCGAGGCGACGCGCAGGCGCAGCACCCGGTGCCTGTGGGAATTTGTTAGGGTTGTTGCATCAGGGACGGGTGCAACATAAGAAGCAAGTCCAAGAAGAGAAGTTAAGATTGGCAAGCTGGAATATTGGAACTATGACGGGTAAGGGAAGAGAATTGGCGGATGTTTTAAAGAGGAGAAAGGTAAACGTGGCGTGTTTGCAAGAAACTAGGTGGAAGGGGACAAGGGCTAGAGAGATTGGGGAAGGGTATAAATTCTATTATTGCGGAAGTAATGGGAAAATAACGGCGTCGGGGTAGTCTTAGATAACAGGCTCAAGAATAGTGTGATAGAGGTCAATAGAATAAATGATAGAATGATGACTTTAAAAATTTTAATAAATGATTCTGTTCTGAATATAATAAGCGTTTATGCACCACAGGTGGGTTGTGATGACAGACTGAAGGAAAAATTTTGGGAGGAGTTTGATGGAATGATAATGAGCATTCCAGATAGTGAAGATATATATATTGGCAGAGACTTTAATGGACTCGTGGGGCGGGATAATTTGGGGTACGAAAGAGTGCATGGGGGATGGGGCTATGGAGACCAAAATATCGAGGGTGAATCTCTTCTGCAAGTAGCTTCTGCTTTTGATTTTGCAATCGCTAACACACATTTTAAAAAACGAGACCACCATCTGATAACCTACAATAGCGGAGGCCATAGAACCCAAATAGATTATTTTCTTTTACGTAGAAATAAATTAAGTTCAGTAAAAAATTGTAAAGTAATACCCAGTGAAAATCTTACGTCACAACATAAGTTATTAATTCTAGATGTTAAATTCAAGACACAGACACCAAATACAAAAGCAAAATCTCTACCCACAATAAAATGGCACCTATTACAAACGGAAAATGCAGAAGAATTCAGAATGAAAGTAGTAGATAAAATGATTGAAATGGGAAAAATGGAAGATAAAACTGTAAATGATATATGGAATGAAATGGCGAAAGAAATTAGAAATGTTGCAAAGTGCGTTTTAGGAGAATCGAAGGGCAAGGGTAAAATAGATAAAGAGACTTGGTGGTGGAGTGAAAAGTTCAGAAAATTTTAAAAGAAAAGAAAGATGCTTTTAAGGATTGGCAAAGTGTGGATGAAAGAGATGAAAATACGAAAGAAAGGAAAAAAATAATATACAAAGACTGCAAAAAGAGAGCAAAAAGAATGGTTGCTATTGCGAAGGCTAAAGAACAAGATAAAATCTACAAAGAGCTAGAAAACCCCCTTGGGCAACAGAAAATATACAGGTTAGCCAAAATCAGAGAAAAAAGTTCAAAAGACATAAATCATATTAAATGTATAAAAGATGACGTAGGCAAGACACTCACGAAAGATGATGAAATAAAGAAGCGCTGGAAAGAGTATTTTAATAAATTGATGAATGAAGAAAATTAATGGTCGGGAACGCTTGAAAGTATACCAGTTAACTTAGGATTAGTAAATGAAGTGAGTATTGAAGAAGTGAAAATTGCAGTAGAGAGTATGAAGAATGGAAAAGCGGTTGGCCCTGATAGAATACCTGTAGAAGTATGGAAATTATTAAAGGTTGATGGATGGAAGTGGCTGACTTTATTCTTCAATAAGTTGTTGCTGGAAGAGGCGATCCCTGATGAATGGCGCGCTAGTCTACTGGTGCCTATTTTTAAAAATAAGGGTGATGTACTGGACTGCAACAATTATAGAGGAATAAAGCTCATGTCACATACCATGAAAGTATGGGAAAGAGTGATAGAGAAAAGAATGAGAGAAGAGAGTGAAATTGCCCAAAATCAATTTGGGTTTATGCCTGGGCGTGGGACGACGGATGCCATATTTGCAATCCGCCAACTTTGCGAGAAATATCGATTGGCCAATAAAAACCTGCATATGGTATTCGTCGATTTAGAAAAGGCGTATGACAGGATTCCGCGAGAAGTTTTGTGGTGGTGTTTAAAAAAGAAGGGAGTGCCAGAGAAATACCTTAAGCTCATACAAGCTATGTACAGGAGAGCTAGTACATGTGTCCGGTCCGAGGCTGGCACTACCGATGAGTTCAGTGTGGCAGTAGGCTTGCACCAGGGATCGGCTTTAAGCCCCTATCTGTTCCTCCTTGTAATGGACGCTTTGACGTCAGACATTCAGGAGGAGGCACCCTGGTGCATGCTGTTTGCCGATGATATTGTCCTCATCGACCAGGATGGAAACGAGGTTCAAAGCAGACTGGCGAAATGGCAGAAGAAGCTAGAGGACTTCGGCTTCAGAATAAGCAGAACCAAAACCTAACAACTTTTTATGGATTTTAGTGGTACCTCTGGCTTCACACCAGTTGCCTTAGACGGTGTGTCCCTGCCAGTCTGCTTCGATTTTCGATACCTCGGTTCCCTTTTGCAAAGTGACGGTAATATAGACCGTGATGTCAATAGTCGTATAAACGCCGGTTGGGCAAAATGGCGACAAGTGACTGGGATTATTTGTGACTCGCGTATGCCCCTTAAGATCAAAGGAAAAATGTATAAAAGCGTGATAAGACCGGTACTTTTGTATGGTTCAGAGTGTTGGGCCACCAAGGTGACGGATGAAAGACGATTGCATGCAGCGGAGATGAGAATGTTGAGATGGATGAGTGGAGTGACTCGAAAAGATAGGATAAGGAATGAGTATGTAAGAGGAAGTACGAAAGTAGCCTCCATAACGGAAAAATTGAGAAGCTGTAGATTAGGATGGTATGGACATGTTTTGCGAAGAGAAGAGAGCCATGTAACTAGGAAGGTGTTGGATATGAAAGTAATTGGGAATCAGAGTAGAGGTAGGCCAAAGAAAAGATGGATTGAGTGTGTGAAGGAGGATATGGGTAAAAAGATGGTAACGAAAGAAATTGCTCAAGATAGAGCGAAATGGAAAATACTCACATGCTGTCCCGACCCCACTTAAAGTGGGATAAGGTGAGGAAGAAGAAGGAGCTGCAGGTGAAAGCTACTTTTATGTTAATGTTACGAAAGGATGAACAACAGTCGTTTCGTTTGTAAAGATTTTATCGTGCATAAAAAAAATCATACCTATTATCGACTAACAATTTAGCGTAGACACATTAATAACGCCTAAACGCGTCTTTTGCGCGTTCGACTAAAGAAAATATGCTTTGAAACGCGACAACCGAAGGGTAACTCTGAAGGAATCTAATAAAATGTTATGTCTTTGAGACCTTTGATAAGATTTCACAGGGAATTCAAGAGAAATAGATTATATTTGTACGAAAAAGTCCTAAATACATACAAAGTATCACGTCTTTTTTCCTTGTGGGGTAGGCAGATCCTTCCTAACTAATAATATAAATGCGAAAGTGAATGTGTTTGTTTGTTTGTTGCGCTTTCCCGCCGTAACTACTGAAACGATCATCATGAAATTTTGCATACAAGTTCTCTGGAGTACGGAGAAGGACATAGGCTACATTTTATCCCGGGAAAAAGTACTATTCCCGAGGGATCGACATTAACGCGGGCGGAGCCGCGGGCGAAAGCTAGTAAGTCTATAAAGACTTTATGGCCACATTGAGCATGTTGGAGGGCGTGTAGAAAACAGAATCAAATAGTGATGGAATGCTAGCCGCATCGCCTATCGACATGATTCCACAGATTTTAGCCCAATCACTCGGCTTTTACAGCCTGTGCAGGAGGAGAAGCAGCTGGCACTAAAAACTCTTTTTCGTGTCGTGGGAAACAAAATAGCTTTATATTACTAGCTGTGCCCGCGACTCCGTTCGCGTACATTGGGAACACGTCTTATTATAACTGGAAAAAAAAATAAGTAGCCTATCCTGTGTCTAAATGTTTATCTACCTAGTTTCATAAAATTCAGCGAAATCGTTATGGAGGATCATACATATATACAGAAAATAATCTAAAAATCCTCAATTTAGTTTCAGTATCGTATAAAGAGCTTAAAAACACGATATCTCTGAAAACAAAGTAACTTTCTTAATAACCAACCCTCACAGATTTATGGTTAGTATTGATGATACATGATACTGAAACAAAATAAAAATGATTTATTATCTTCAGCATTACTTATTTAACGTATTATTCATTCCAAAATCTAAATATTTGTGAGTTTGGATATTTGTTATGCAAGATATTCAGAATTAATTTCAATAAAATTTGCCATACATAATCACCGTCTGGAAACTTCCATAATCGTTTTGGACGAGTCCCGTCCTGGATATCGAAATTCTTAGAAAATGATGAGACGATGATAAAATTTGAATGATAATTATTTCTCCGGAAAGGTTATGATTCAAATACACTTACATATGAGGCCGAGGCGTTTGTTTTTAGAGTTCCATACCCAAAGGGTAAAAACGCGACGCTATTAATATGACTCCGCTGTCCGCTTCTCTGCCTGCCTGCCTGTCTGTCTGTCCGTCTATCACTAGGCTGTATCTTATGAACCATGATAATAAGACAATTGGAATTTTCGCAGATGATGTATTTATGTAAACGCTATAACAACAAATACAAAAAAATTGATTAAATAAATATTTAAGGGAGCTCCTTTACAACAAACGTGATTCTTTTACTTGTTTTTGCTCGATATTAATAACGGCAATAGGTAGACTCTTGAAATATTTACAGAATATTTAGTTATAAGGGGTGTCTTAGTAAGAGTGCACTTTTTCATTTTAAAATAAAAACACATACTTTTTGAGACAATTGTTATTTTTTTATTGGACTGTAAAGAACTCATGTTCCGTTTAAGTATGAATTAAAATATCCGCCAAATGCCCCCTATGGCTCTGATAATAAATAAATAGGCCATTCCTCTTTTCATTACATTTTCAATGACTTTCTCTCAGAGATTTGCATAAATCTGAGATTTTTCTTGACCGATTCGCACTTGGCTAGTTTTTTCTATACTCTATATAGGTCTTCTGGTTGCTTCTCTTCCCACACAGATCACAAAAAGCCGCTCGAGGAAATGGGCGAAAATCTGAGCACCACGTTAGTAGGCGATGCAGCTAGCAATCTATTATGATTCAGTGTTCCACCTAACGCCCATCAACATGCTGTGGCTTTTAGGTCTTAAAGATGTGGGCTGTCTACCCTGAATGAGAAAAAAGTGTGACAATATACCTATATGTATGTATAATTAAGTACTCAGACAGTAGGTACTGTAACATCAAGACATACAAACAATAATATATCAAAGTCAATTTGTTGTTTGTTTGCTTTTCGTGTGTGTAAGTTGCCAACACCGGTGTCAGGTTTTTCAAGATGCCTCAAGGCATCTGACATAACTTTATTTTTTACCACCAATGATGACAGACGGTGGGGCTCGACCATCCAAGTAGGAGCGCGCCTGGATTGCTTAACAAGCGTAAGCGCTGATAATGCTTACGCTCACTAGGCTATCGGGCTCCTCTCAAAGGTCAATTGACATTAAGTACACAAATAGTCCTCCAGGGCAGATCTCTCGAGCGTGGGAGTGAAGGATACTTGACGTAAGAGGGTCAGGCAGGCTTCTCAGGCGGACATCTTGTAAACAGTGGACTCAATCACTGATAAATTGATCAATTTGATCTAGGCAGTTTGTTTAGTAAAATGATGGACTTCGGGACGGAATTGGGAAAGTCAATTAGACGTGTACACACCCTTTTGTAAATTATAGCCAACAAAATCACTTGAAACAATTTAAACAGTAAGACGGGATGATTTCCTTCGTGTATCTTTACATTCTTCCATATCTTCCATGCTGGTCTGCTTCTCTTCCTGCTCAGATCGTAAAAGTCGAACGAGGAAATGGCGAAAATCTGAGGAATCATATCATTAGACGATGCGGTTAGCAAGCTATCATTATTATGAATCCGTTTTCCAGCTAATGCCCACCAATATGCTAAATATGGCCATAATGTCTTATAGACCTGGCCTCTGTCTACCCCGCAAGGGAAAAAGACGTTATATTATGTATGTATTACATTAGCTTTACATAATATAAAATGAAGTCGCTTCCGCTGTCTGTTGATGATGATCTTTTAAACTACTTAACGGATTCTAATGCAGTTTTTAGCAATAGCTAGACTAATTTAAGAGGAAGGTTTATGTGTATAATTTACTACCCCATATTAAAATCAACATTCTTCTTCTTCTTTTTGAGTTGTCATGGTTATATTTGTCCAGACAATGTTTATATTGTTTTTAACCAGTAGGAAGCCATGGTGACACCCCTGTCGTGCGACTTTGTGGACAATTAGGACACGTCAATAGGTGAGCCATAGAATGGCGTCGCAGTCGCAATTTTCATTATTACATCAGAGACTTCCAAACAGCCCACAGGAGATCGCTTCCCGGTGGGAGTTTCCCTGCAGGTAGTAGTTCAAAGGACATTGCATCCGTGCGAAGCCGAGCGTCGCTAGTAGACTAGTAGATAATAAATCTGACCTATGCGAGGGGTGGGACAGGCAGGAAACATTACAATTTCTCCGATAGTTATAAAATTTCAAGATTTCACGACCCTTGAGAGTTTAATAACATAAGCAACCCGCTAGCGATTAATAGATTTCAGCATCTTTTTTTTATTACAAGTTTTTATTTACATGGAATATATGTATGTATCTATGTTTGATCGGGTGGGATCTTGCAACTCAAGTTTGAAGCAGATATCTTCCACCGATTGTGCTGAAATTTTGTATACTCGTTTAGTTTGTATGTCAATTCATGGTTAGCTATGTGACGTCATTCTAAAACCAACATGGCGAAACATGGCGAACTAGCTATTTTTTATGCAATCCGACAATATGGATATCAAATTAAAGGGCTCGCTGAAAATAAATCGAACTACAAAGTGTGATGTACATAAAGGTTGTTTTTAAAAAGATACGTAGATGTCAGATCAGATTTCAATAAAGTAATATTAGTTTGAAGAAGTTCTAATGTATTTTGGCATGCCTGAATACCTATAAGAATACAAATAATTATTCAGAAAACACAAGCAGTGGTCCTTCTCGGACGCGCGGCTTTGTTCCTTTGTGGAATATAAATTCAAAATTTTTAACTTAATCAAAACTTATTTAATCTTCAGTTCATCAAAATATCTTTAAGAAATCATATTTATCCCGTCAGTTCAGAAGTTAAATCCAATATAGACAGGCAATCGCGGAGGGTACAATCGTATTAGTTTTGGAGCCTGTGTTTAGCGTAGCTCCATAGCGACTTCAAGGGGTGACATGTACCTGCAACAAAGAAAGATGGTAGTTAGTATAGTAATTCATGAAGTTTTATACAAATTAACCGCAAACGCAAAAGAAAAGGAGAAGAATCAATTCGGTTGTATGATTTTTAAAATCTTTTTATCTCAATTCACCGTCATTTATGAACCGATTCAAAAATATATATTTTAAAGGGTAATATAATTGGTCCCCTTTAAATTTTAATCAAACCCAATCCATTCAATAGTTTGATTTTCTTTCCGAGGATTAGAATTATTATTTTGTTCGGTAATATTACTTTTTATCTGATATAATTAAGAGTTCTTAACAAGTTGACCTACTCTTGAATGCGTCCACATTCCTTAATACGTCAGTGTCATCGATTGATGTTAGCAAGATGAAGTATTACAATGATTAGACGCCTTACTGAAATCGCAATGAATCAAGTACAATTCAAAGCTACATAATCTATTATAATATTTAGTTCTTTCTAGTGTCAAATCAAGTACGATACGAAGCAAAAATTAATCCATAATCCATAGTTCTTTCTAGCGCAATTAGTCAAGTACAATTCGAAGCAAAAATAACCTAGGTATAGGTATTTCCAGTGCTATTAATCAAGTACAATACGAAGTAAAAAATAATCTATAACCTATAGTTATTTCCAGTGCTAATTGCACTTATTTTAATTAAGTAAATTATGAAGCAAAAATTAATCCATAATCTATAGTTCTTTACCAACAACAAAAAATAATGTACCCGGAAAACAATCCAGAGTAATCCTATCATTGATTACGAATCCTTATTTGTACCAGTATAGATATATATAGCAATAGCACAACAAGTAAAAATAAGGATTCTAGTTCACAAACTAATACCAAGATCCTAATCAAACTGACCTAGTCTGAAATAGTACAACAGCTCTTAATACACGAGTCACATCGGCATCGGCTAATGTAAGCAAAACGAACCCCTGATTGAAACGGATTGCACGAGTGCTGAGACCCCAAGGGTATCTGTAGGGTAAATTGGGCCATTGTGAACACAACTTCCGGTGTACACAGTGTCTCACAGTTTCCTCGAGTAAATTTTATCGACAAATTAACTCCAGACTCTGTTACACATGTTGAACAACAAACTCTTTCTTGTTCTTAGTCTTCGTAATACTTTTGAAAAGAATCTCTACGTAAACATGAAACCTGACACAATTTCATAAAAATTAAACATTGAAAATATACATATGATTACGTATATATTAGACAGGACAACAGGAGAATATTTTCGGCATATAAATAAGCATATTCTTTGTGAAATTTTTATCGTTTTGGACCCTTAACGGTGTAATTAATTACATCTAAGAAGACTTAGTTAATCGAACCCTAGTTTTTTTTTCATCTATAAATATTCATTTTAACATCTTTATTGCTCTAAATAAGTAATCCTGAGCTCTGCAGTACTCAACTACATAAGTAATTGGCACATTTCGATAAATGTTTGTTTGTTTATTTTTCGTGTATATAAGACAGATTTTCCAAGCTACCTTACGACTGCCATTAACAATGACAGCCGGGACCAATGACTTAACGAATCCTTCCAAAGCACGGAGGAGCCCGAGATATTTTTAACGCCACTTGCGGTCACCCATCCTAGTGGGGACTGCTTACGCCCACTGGGCTATCGGGCTCATATTTTAATAAATTATTTTTTTTTTTTTCGATAAATGTCACCTTACACTTCTCACAATCTAACACTGAAACAAAAATTACTTATTTGACCTTACCGTGTCCTCAATAAAATAGAATAAGTGCCTATCTCCAAGAAAACAGTAAAAACTTTTTCCATCTCGGTCAAAATATAATTTTTGTATTACGTGAGCAAAGTGACCTGAAGGGCTGCAAGGCAGCGGCAGTAAATAAATTATTTACAAAAGTCGGGCTCGCCTCGATGGGATTATGGAAATCATAGCTTCTAACTTATCTCCAGTAAGCTCGCTGAGAATTTGAATGTAAATAAAGTAATTCGATACGATAAGTACTGTAATCAATCATTGTGTTTCCAAAGTCTTGTGTTGAATTAATATATCGAGAGCAGCCCCGGGGTCTAGTGGTTGTGAGCATCATTAGCACTTACGTATGGTAAGCAATCCCGGGCGTTGTCCCTACTAGGATGGGTGACCTAACAAGTGGCAGAAAAACATTTGGAGCTCCTCCGTTCTTTGAACGGCATCTTAAAGATATCATCATTGATAGCAGTCACTAATATATGTCAAATGCTTTTAGGCAGCTTGAAAAATCTGACACCAGTATTGGATACTTACACACACAAAAACAACAAGTTTGATTTTGATTAGGTATCTTTGGTTTTGAGTTATATAGGGAACAAATCGTAGCTACGAAGTTCTCTCTAGAGAAGTCATAGACTTACTATTTTCTATTTTATCTTACTATCGAATTAATTCGATACAATAAGAGCAGCAATCAATCATTATGTTTCTGAAGTCTTATATGCCAAGTGAAATAGATTAGACTTCTTCGACTGTGATTTGATTTTGAAGGGAAATTTATTTTGAGCACTGTTTGGTAGGAGGGAATCTTTAAACTTAAAAACTTAGAACTAGGATTGCTTAAAAAAAGCAATGCTCCTGTCACACCCCTGGCGTTGAAGTTATTTGTGGGCAACGGTGATATGATCACTTACCATCAGGAGATCCACTTGTTTGCAGTCCTATATCATAAAAAAGGATCTAAGATTGAGTAATTAGAATGTAGAATGGAAAATAGTTTTTATTTTACTTGGCCAATTACGTTTTAATATTTATTTGTGACGACGATACTGCGTTCTTAACCTCGTAAGAGACAAAGCTATAAAAAGTTTTATATTTATTAAGTCAAAGTCAATTATTGCATTCACCGTAAGATATTTTATTTAAATATCATTTCGTGAACGCAATTTACACATTATTATTTACAAATAATTAATTGCTTTTGTTGACGTCAATGAGATCTCTCCAACCCGTCTGGCCAGCGAGGAGAGTGTAGGCCAAATCCTCTGTCTGCTCTGGCTAAGTATGGCTCAGGTAGTACAGAGAGGGTCATGCTCGTGCAGTGGAGACTAAAAAGACCTGATGATGATAATGATGACGTCAATAATTTACCTACAGCTAAGTTTACTTCCGGCGCTTCCAAAGTTCCTATGCAGTTTGCATAGCGCATTTTCTCTAAATGACGTCAACTTACCTAGATAGATCTAATGGAATTGAGACCAGATTTTCGTGTCATAATTTTAAATTCAGTTATAGTAATATCAAATTGTGATTGATTATTGTAAATTAAAGAAAGGAGTAGAAAATATAAGTTATTGTAAGTTAGTTATTCTGTATGTACATCGCGTGCCGCGTAGGTACAAGTAGCTCCAATGTTAAGTTCAGGAGTAGCTGAATTATTAAGCACTATCCGATAAAGGTGGTATGCCGTGAATTAATAAATATCTGTACTGTTTTCTAGCAATAATAGGTAGTTTCTTTTATAATACTTTAAGCGCTGTTTAGATATGCCTACTAGGTAGTTACTAAAAGAAAGAAGGACCCACGAAGGTCCCCACTCTATGTTAACTATAAATTGTTACTTATAAATTATATTTTGTATAAAAAGAAAAATAGTTCGCAAAAAAATATTTTGAGTAAATTACCAGTAGATCTAACTTGTGTAATACATAATCCTTACTATAAATGCGAAAGTGAGTTTGTTTGTTTGTTTATTTGTTTGTTTGTTTGTTTGTTTGTATGTTTGTTACGCTTTCACGCCGTAACTACTGAACCGATCATCATGAAATTTTGCATACAAGTTCTTTGGAGTGCGGAGAAGGATATAGGCTACCTTTTATCCCGGGAAAAAGTACTATTCCCGAGGGATCGACATTGACGCGGGCGGAGCCGCGGGCGAAAGCTAGTACTTAATAAAAACAACTTCGCAATCACACGTGAAACACAAACTCAAACAGACACACTTACATAGCCACATTTTATCATCTCATTGTATAATACAGCTTATTATTTTTAATAGTAGCTTGTTAGCATTTCACGAAACAGATCTTGAAGAAATCTTATTCGCATTTTCATAATCCTCTCCAAGAGGTAAGTCCCGAGTCTAGAAAAGTACGGACTTCTGAAACAAATATTGAAGATTTATGTAAGCACCTAGCTTCTGACTGTGACTTTTTAAGCTTTTTTTAAGCTGCAAGTTATATAATAAATAATAAAAAATCTTTATTTCGAGTAACCAGACTCATAGATATTTTATTAGTAAACAGAACTTAAAACTACAGCTATTATACAACGTGATTTTGAACTCCTTATCTATATTAAAATCTGGGAATCAGAATCCTTAATGGAACACAGAGATGCAAGAACAAAAAGTAAAAAACGAAAAAGAAAATTAGGTTTCCCATACAAAGTCGCCGATCAGCTAGTCGAATTTCTATGAAAGGTTAAATGTATTTTTTCGTTTTTTACCTTTTTTTCTTACAATTCTGTATTCCATTAGGGATTCTGATTTCCAGATTTTAATATAGCTAGGGGGTTCAAAATCACGCTATATATACTATGGCAGTCCCCACATGCAGACCACAAAATTGGTTGATGTATGGACAGTCTAGCTGGCTCACTTCAATGCCAAGATGTAGTTGAAGCTGCCTTGAATGAGCCGCTCCAGGCTGGCGCTCTGTTTGCGCATGGTCGCGTAGAAGCAGTCAATCCGCGCCGCCGCCGCAACGTACCTGACCCGGAACGCATTATTATATTGGATGCGAAAAGCTTCGTACGATTTTTTTGTTTAATTAACCCACAGGCTCGCGTAAAAGGCTCTCAAACAGCGTACTTTTGACATATTCCAAACATCGCGAAAACCTGCGGGTGATCATATTTCCTCTAACCGACAACGCTCTTCGCTCCCTATCTATATCTGCATCGTCTTTGAGGTCAGGCGTTAAAATATGTCCAAGGTATTTAAATTTTGACACTCCTTTTAGAGGGACACCATACAATGAAATGGACGGTATACAAATAGTGCTTAACTGAGACACGAGACACGAGTAAAGTTTGAACTTAAATCAATTTAGACAAAGAAGTTATACTAAATTAATAAATATGCGCATAAGTGATATGTGATCTGATCTAACATGGTAAGTGAAATGACAAATAGACTTAAACAAAAGCTTCAAAATGGGGGTCACCCTCTCCCATATTATAATTCATTGAATGCCATAGGTTTACATATTCATTCTTATACTATTATCGAAGCAAAGTTATTCACATAGCACTATTTGACCCTACCCATTTAAAAAATATAATACTATGATTTAAAAAAAGTTGAGAGATGTAAATTGTTACTTATTAAGTAACATGTTGGTTCTCTCTACAGAAGATTAATCATAGTTTGAATTAAGTAGGCAGGAATTTATTTCACTGTTAAATTTTTTTGAAGTAATAAAGTAATTAAAAATTTAAAATGCTTTATATTAACAGTAATTAGCTCGGTAACATTATGTTAAAACAACCAAAATTACACCAACATCACAATACGAAGTTGGTGATATTTGTAAAAAATAAAAAGCTTTGGAGGATTTGAACCTGTTTCCTTATAAACACACTAACTATTAAACCGTAGTGCCTACCACTTGCGCCACATCTAACTATTGAAGTATCTTTGAAATAAGCGTATCGTATGCTAGGGCTTGTTTTATTTATCAAAAATCGAATAGATGGCATTAGTCATCAAGGGTATCAGATTTCTGCTTATTAACCTTATTTGTTCATTCACAATTCAATAGATGGCACTAGTCGGAAAGGATATTACACTTGTATATTTTTATCTTTGGGTTTAAACCACGGATGGTTCTTTAGTTTGCGAAAAATGGCGCTGTTGTAGGGGGTCAGATATCTCCTTGGCTGACTGTACATATCACTTTTTTAACATTATATATATGGCCGTGACTACCGGCATATGACTCACAGATACCTATGAGTTTCTAGCTCGCAGACCGACGCGCTCAGCAGGGCCATGTCGTCCGCGTAACTGATGTTACGCCCACGCACACGCCATCCACGTGATAGCCGACATGCTCGCTGCTGAACGCCTCGTTAAGCGCGTTTATATATAAGTTGAACAGTGACGGAGAGGTTAGTCCGCCCTGCCTTACTCCACATTCCATCCTATATTGTTCAGACAACGAAGAAATCCATTTAACATTGTTAATTTGATCTGCGTACCAAAATTTCAATACATTTATAAGCTCTTTCGGGGCGTTTATATTATTTAGTTTTTGCCATAAGCGATCATAAGACACCAAATCATAGGCCTTGGACAGATCAAGGAAACACCCATATAAGGCTGTATTTCGACGAAGGTAATAGGAGACGCACAAGACCTTAATCATAATTAAGGCTCAGTATTGCATTATATAGAACTAGCTTTCGCCCGCGGCTCCGCCCGCGTCAATGTCGATCCCTCGGGAATAGACTTTTTCCCGGGATAAAAGGTAGCCTATGTCCTTCTCCGCACTCCAGAGAACTTGTACGCAAAATTTCATGATGATCGGTTCAGTAGTTACGGCGTGAAAGCGTAACAAACAAACAAACAAATAAACAAACAAACAAACTCACTTTCGCATTTATAATAATAGGATAGGATGGATGGAAGTAAGGATAATAGATCATCATCATCAATAGGTCCTTTTTAGTCTCCACTACAGGAGCACGACCCTCTCTGTACTACTAGAGTCATACTTGGTAAAGAGCAGCCAGAGGACTTGGCCTACACTCTCCACGCTGGCCAGACGGGTTGAAGAGGTCTCACAGATGTTTATAAGCTTTATTTAGCTTGTATTTCCTAAGTCGCCTTTTACGACATCCACGGGAAGACTTGGAGTGGTCCTATTCTACTCTGCCGGATACCACACGGCGAAGAGAATAATAGATATCTCTTGCAAACTAATAATAATCCGGGATCTAATTTGTCTTCAGAATCAAGTATCTTTGATTCGGATCGTAGATGGTTTAATAACTCCAGACTTGTTTCAGTATTAACTTGGATGCTATTTGTATCATTACTTTATCTCAGAAGAAATATATAGAGTCCAAGAATGCAAAAAAGGCGGTTGGCAAGATCGATGTCTATCTCGTCGCCTCCTTAAAATGTATCTACAGATTTTCCTCTATAGGCAATATTAGAAGTTAGTGGGGGGTAAACTGTTCATCCTATTCCTGCTTCATTTTCTACAATTCTTAATAAACGGGACTTAGCCCGAACCTTTTTAAAATTTGAAAAATAAGAGACGTCTCGTTGCGACCATTATGGATGTAACTCCATTAAAACATCAATGGAAACAAATAATAAGAAGGCTCGTGCTAAGTCGCGTTTATACACATAATAAGGGTTACAGCTTGTTTCTTGTATAAGACTCGATTGCATCATTGCCCTTACAAGTCACCCAAGCAAACCAAAATCACTCAATGCGACAAAAGATTTATTCACTTCTACAATAAACTAGGAGTATCTTTGAATCTTCATTAAACGAAGGTACATCTTGAAAAGAGGAATCTAGCAGCCCCATCAATGGTGGAAATAAATCGGAGAATCCCTGCTATAAAATTGAATATGCACAGTGGTAAGAATTGGAGTGTTCTTGGAACGAGTTTATCACGGTTTTATTCTACTTGAGAAATGGCACTTTCAGTAGTGTCTACTATTACTACACTCTACAGAAAATATTAGTTGTAGATATTATATTTTATGTCAGATTGTAGGCTTCCGAGATAGGTAGCTAAGCTCGGAAACTCGTTTCGACAATAATAAATAGATATGATTTATATCTTTTCTACTAAGACGAAAAATAATTGTGTATCTTCTCTCTTTGGGATCACAGGTAACTCCTTGATTTATTATAAAGTTTGAGGTGTTGATCATCCAATTTTTTTTTTGACGTTTCCATACATATTAACCGGCCGGGCGGCTGAACATTTCTGTTTGGAAATGTCTATTTATTTGAGTTCCCAGTATTGATCCCATAGGAGAAAATGTTCATATCGATAGGCGAATTATCCTGTTCAAATCGGACTGGATTTCCTTTACATATTGTAGATTCTATTTGAATATGATACTCCCCATCCATTATATTCATAAAATAAAGTTTATAAACAGAGAGCAATCTCAATTCATTTTAGCAACGAATATATAGGATTACACAACTGTACTTTATATTTAAAAAATAAAGTAATAATAAATTCGTGTCAATAAAAACTAACTACAGTAGAAAAATAACAAAAATACATCGTAGAAGGAAAGCCGTAATTTTATTTTCTAGTGGCAATTTAACTCTTGCTGGATAACGTCGGTTGCCAACCGAGTTTAAAATATGAAGAGAAAAAAATTCCAAAGGTCAAAAGTTTTTAGTGTAGTGTCTTTATGCTATTTATTATAATGTAGTATTAACTCTGTTTATTTAATCAAGTAACAAACAATAAAACTTTTCGAATGCTTTTCATTAAGGTCGGTAACATTATTTGTAATTTGGGGCCATTGTCAAAGCGCTGAAAATATTTAAGAATAAACATATTTGTTTGTAGGTATAATGCTAAGTAAGACAATGTTTAATTAATGTTTAGAATGATATTGCACCATTAATAACATAATGTTAGTAGTATGTTCCTTTTTCGGAATTCATTTTATTATAATACCTTTATCGAATTTGTACTAAACAAATTTTTAAATGATCATATAATTCTCGGTTTTAACTCAATCTAAAGCGCAAAATACACAGAAGCGACGTTAGATTTGGATACGATAGTCGTAAATTACACAGAATGGATTTATCGCTTGCAACGATAAATCCGCGCCTTTACGACGCATCTCTTTCATACATTTTGTACGAACAAGATTTGAAGGGACAACCAAACCCAATCCACATTCACATCGTATTCAAAGTCTACCATACTCAACCCTTGCATTAAGCAGACCCAATACATTTTCTTGTGAACACAATAAACCTCCAAATACGCAAACATTTGCAATCATAATACAAATATGACAAGTTCTAACATAAAGTTAGCTGTGCATTATCGGATTACTTCAATAACAAACGCAAAAGGCACATTTCATTTGAAATGCAAGGAATGTTTAATATTCAGTCATCTGCAAGTGGTTTTACTGCGTCTGTATAATCCATAAAGTAGGCAATATCCACTACAAAGCAGCCATTCAGCTACTATCTGGTCATTTATAGCGGAGATGAAACAAGGCTCTTACAGCCTACAGTGCACGGAATCTATCGATATCGATTTCGATATCGAGATTTTGATTTATATTTATTCTTATTCAAAGAAGTAACTTTTACTTGAAACAAGATATTAAAACCTGCAGTACTCTGCTTTTATCGATATCGACACTGTTCATATTATTTTATGATCTAGGTTGATTTTCAAAAAACGTATGGTATGGCATATCATAATTATTATTAAACGTCGCAAATGACAAGGCGTGTGAAGTACCTAGTGATATAAATGAGTTATTGGATGAACCTTAGATTTGAAAGAAATTTAGTTTGATTTAACCTAACTAATTTTATAAATGCAAAAGTGAGTATACAATTAGTTATATACATTTTTACAGTTCTTTGTCACGCTTTTACACTAAGAGTAGAGTGTAAAAGCATCATAATAAAAATAAAAATGCATGCATAATGTTATGATGATGAGTTCAGTAACTCATCATCATAAAATTATGCATACGTATAGTCAAACATAGAAAAAAATTAAACCTTTCATCCAGAGAAAAGTTCCCGAAAGGCTTAAGTGATTGGTGCTGTTTTCGTAAGCTTGTTTTCAAAAGTAGAGAAACAGCGTTCTTTTACTCATCCACTTGAAACAAAAAAAAATATTATCAAAACTATATCATCATATAGTTTTGATAATATTTTTTTTTGTCCGCGTAGTGACGTCTTGTTTTTATCGATACATCTATCGATAAAAACAAGACGTCACTACGCGGTGCCGCAGTGTCGAAAGGGTGCAGTGCTTCAGCGATGCTGACATCTGACTCGAGATGGGTCACCGACCTTCCTTCTGTCCATACTTACTATACGAGATTGCTTGCGTGGACATTTTATAGTGCCAAGATTTTTTTTACTATCTTCTTCTTTATATAGAATTGCAAGACATTACAACATTACAAACTTTGCAATAAAAATAGCTTCTTTTTGTGTCTTATCATGTAGAGCGAATCCAGAGGATTTTTTATAAATAGAAAATAGACAAAAAAATTACAACTAAACTTAAAAATAGGAAAATGCGCAAAGGGCGGCTTATCGCATAGCAATTTTCTTCCAGGCAACCTTTTCTTTGAGAAATCGCTTTAAGTTAAAGCAGTGCGGTGTAGTAAAATACTATTTTAAAGTATATATAACTACTTACTAATATTCAATAACATACATACATACATACATATTATCACGTATTTATCCCTTACGGGGTAGACAGAGCCTAAGGTCATAAGACACAAAGGTCACGTTTAGCCTGTTAGTGGGCGTAAAGGTGGAGAGTGGAATTAAAATAGTGATGGGTTGTGGTCGTGATTCTTGAGACGTTCGCCCATTCCCTTGACTGGCTTCTACGGTCTGCGCGGGAAGAGAAGCAGCTGGCTCATTCTACGTTTTTTTTTAACTCCCTTCCAGCATGAAATATTTTGTTTAACTTTATTTTTTGTTTATTTTATAAACTCAAATGAATATAAATAAAACTAAATAAACCTACATATATTTGAATACATAAAATGATATATAACTATATATCATACACAGGGGGGAGGAATTATAATGATAGCAATCAATAATAAAATATCATAAAGATAAGAAATGTGATTTTATTTAAGTTTTAAAGCTGGCAAGCGTTTGTGCGCCCCGGATAGAGAGTGGTAAGGAGTTTCAAAGACGAACGGCTTGAACAGGGAAAGAACGTGAGTAGAATTCCGTATATTTACTGCCTTATATAGTATAGAATGGGTGAGCATGCTGGCAGATTTGATTTCCAGTAACACTCGAATTTTTATGGAAAATTTTTCCGTCAGTGGCAGTAATACTACCCCAAGCTTATATGTAAGTCTCACGTCTAACATCCTAATGTTAGACGTGAGACTTATAAGCTTGCGGTCAACAGTTCAAATTGCATATGAGCCACTGTACTTTGGTCTTATATATTTTATTGCTTTAATTTTAAAAGAAATAAATATGTATTTCGTTGTTTAGAGTAAACATTTATAATTAAAAAAAAAAAGCGCAAGCTTCATTTTTGATAGGGATTCCTCGATACTCCTTATTCTTATGAATAGAACTCGTTTCAGGTATTGTCCGTTTTGATCGAATATGTCGTCAGTTTTCTGTTTTTTCTAACTTTTTATAATACGTTATTATGTTTAAGTATAAGTAAGCTTTACTGTTGCCCGTAAAAACATGCAAAATTACATTTTAGTTGAACTTATCAAACCCGCAATGATACTAAAAACTTGAGCATGAAAAATTCAATTTACTCGAAATTTTCTATAGAAAGCGCAAATTTAATGGGCAAGGACCCAATACCTCAACAAAAGTTATTTTATTTTTATTTAATAATGACAGATATTCTCGTTTTCTATAGAAACTTGTACACCAGCAACCGAACATAAAGTACCTCTGCATCCAGCATACATTGCGGCACACCACATACTCGGCTGCCGACGAACTTACCTCATAATGGGAGCCAAGCGACCAAGCTCTGAATAGTTTGCTGACCAGACGACCACACACCTCGCTGTGTTGAGAAACAGTTATAACTAAGATAACAGATACAGAACAAGATAACAGTTGCATATAGAGCAAAAGGTTCTATATGCAACTTATTAAATCTTTCAAACAAAAAGCCGGCCAAGTGCGAGTCGAACTCGCGAACGAAGGGTTCCGTACCGTTATATATGAAAACGGCAAAAAAATCATGTCTTTTGTATGGGAGCCCCCTTTAATATTAATTTTATCTTTATTTAATAATTTATTTTTAAAGTGAATATATAACTAAATATTCTGTGAATATTTCAAGTGTCTACCTGTTACCGTTATCAATAACGAGCGAAAACAAGCAAAAAAAAACACGTTTGTTACTAAAAAATAGAATTAAATAAATATTTAAGGGGGCTCCCCTTTTAAGGGGGGTTTGTTATTATAGCGGCAACACATCAATCAATACATCATCTGTGAAAATTTCAACTGTCTAACTAACACGGTTCATGAGAAATATATGTACAGCCTGGTGACAGACGGGCAGACAGACAGACATAGAGACGGACAGCGGAGCGATATTAATAGGGTCCCGTTCTTACCCTTTGGGCACGGAACCCTAAAAAGTATTATTATAAAGATTAAAAAATATTTGTTATGTGTATGAAATATTATACTATTCTCCCGTAGAAGTTGTTTTTAGTAGTAGTTGGATCTTAGTCTTTAGAGATTTATCTCCATCTAGTTACGATAGAAGATTAAGTTTTTATTGTAAATCTATAATTTTGAGTACAAACTAGTAACATATAAATTACATATTAAACAACGTATTTCTAGTATAGTATTGTTACAAAATTATGATCACACGTCTCGGAAACTTCTGTCAGAATTACAACGATTCCGTATTATTGCCAAACTTAGGCGGAATCTCGTCTCATTCACGTCCCGAGGGAAATCACCTAAAGGGTTATTTTCATACGTATTTTAGCGTAGAGGGACGTGACACGTTTTATACTAACTTTGATTCGACGAGCTGTTCTGTTTTGTTTGATATGTACAGACAAGAGCATTGATATGTATACACATCGGTTCTTAAGTCAATGGGATAAGGTCTGAAATTGAATACACTGTACATACAGTCAGGGACAGAGATACCTGAGCAGGACCTCTAACTGTATCTTGAATTTTCTCTTAAAGTATTAATATATATATATTTTAATAACCTATTCAGTATCCCGCTGCCAGGCAAAGGCCTCCCCTTTTAGTTTCCAGTCATCCCTATCGCGGGCAATAATTTGCCAGCCACTTATATAAGCATCTAAATAATATTAACAAAAAATTTAATGTTAAGAAAGACTTCATTAAAATCTTGCTGTATAACATATTAGGCATTCTTCTTTCATCTACCCGCGCAGTTTGAAGAATGCCCAATATGAGGGCATTCTTCAAACTGTGCGGACATTTTTATTTGATTTAGATCAAATTTTATAAAATTTTGCGTGTTGGTGGTTTTGGGGTGAAAAATCAAAGTAGCCATGTCTCATCTCTGAGGAACTTCTTCGAGCTGTGCACGGTCACCTAGGTACTCTCAAATTATATGTTCAAAGCTGCCGAAAAACGTTTTTTGCCCTACTGATTTCTTACTTGAAAAGTCAATTATAAGAAAACAATATTATATTCGTTTAAATGAATTCGAGGGAGTTTCCAATGTTTAATAGCTCGCGAAATCAGTCAGTGCACAATTTAAGTCCAATTTATTCCTGAGATGACTTTGTAATTAATTTCAAAAGTCATTTTAAAAGTAAAATTGATTTATTAACTATAAATATACATGCAGCATGACCGTATAAATCAAACTAATTTAGACGTTTGATAGTTTAGATAGGTTTATAACCACATACACTAATAAATAATTCAACCAGCGCCCGTAGCATGGCAACCACGACGCCGTTTATATCGCACTATAAACTATCCACATCTCGGTCTTTAATATTACGGAAAACAAGATGGCGATAGTCGATAAACGCTGTCGCGCGTGCCATGCTACGGGGCCAGCGCCTGTAGCATGACACCCGCGACGCCATTTTTATCGCGCGATAAACTATCCACATCTCGCACTTTGATATTACGGAAAACAAGATGGAGATAGTCGATAAACGTTGTCGCACGTGCCATGCTACGGGGCCAGGATATGAATTTTTCGCATGGACGGAATTGTTGAAAATAATCGAAAAAACGGCCAAGTGCGAGTCTGACTCGCGCACGTAGGGTTCCATACCATCCTTACTAATATTATAAATGCGAAAGTGAGTTTGTTTGTTTGTTTGTTACGCTTTCACGCCGTAACTACTGAACCGATCATCATGAAATTTTGCATACAAGTTCTCTGGATTACAGAGAAGGACATAGGCTACCTTTTATCCCGGGAAAAAGTACTATTCCCGAGGGATCGACATTGACGCGGGCGGAGCCGCGGGCGAAAGCTAGTCATCTATTAAAACGACAAAAAAACCATGTCTGTTGTATGGGGCTCTACTTAAATATTAATTTCATTTTAATTTAATTATTTATTTATAAAGTGAATATGTTTATAACTAAGTAATCAAAATCGAGACAAAACGAGCAAAAAAAAACACGTTTTGTATGGGATCACCCTTAAATATTTTATTTATTCTATCTTTAGTATTTGTTATTATAGCGGCAACAGAAATACATTATCTGTAAAAGTTTCAACTGTCTATCTATCACAGCTCATGAGATGCAGCACAAGGCTGTATCTCATAAACACATTACAGACGGACAGACAGATAGATAGACGAAACAGCGTGGCCATATGAAAAGGATCTCGTTTTTACACTTTGGTTACGGAACCCTAAAAATGGTCCTGACTGTTATTAAAAAAGTTATTTAAAATTAAAACTGAGTTATAAAAAAAATGTTGGCTCAACGTCTGCTAGCAAAGGCCTTAGGGAGATAGCGAAGAGTTCGATGTTATATTTTTATCATCTGACACAAATATCGCTTTTAGAAATCGATATTTTATTGTATAAATAAAATATTGTTATCATTCAAACTAAATAGTATAAGGAAAATATAACACTTACTTTAAACTAGAACTAAGTTAAACTTATAAATGTATCCTAAAAACTTATCAATAAATAAAAAACCAACCAAGTGCGAGTTGGACTCGCGGACGAAGGGTTCCGTATTTTTTTTTTGTATGCTGTAACTAAAAATTAATGCTTTTCGCAATTTTTCCTTTATAAGAGCTATAAGACGTTGTTTCGTACCAATTTTCAAGATACTGAGTACACGAGAAGTACCCTGTAGGTTTTGATTCCCTTGCAAAAGTCGAAAATTTGTGGCATATACGGCTGTATGTTTTGATTGCGTTAGTTTAGAAGTTTGATTTTTTCACAGCTCTTAGGGACAATAGACTTAAAGCTTTGTGCGCAAAATAGCCAGCTCTCTGGTTACTAGATCCCGGCCAGCCGCTTGCTTATAATTTTGAATCATCATCATCATCATTTCGAGTAGGTGTCACGGTCAATCGACCATGCACACTCTGGTGTCAGAGATTTTCGGGACCGCCTCTCGGTCTCGAACGTGGTTCCTTTAACTACTACCAGATGGCAGCCGGGACCAAGGGCTTAAAGTGCCTTCCGAAGCACGGAATCATCCTAATTATCAGACAATCGGGTGATTCAAGCCTACAATGTCCTAACCAAACTGGAAACAAATAAACAAAGTATGATTTCCGTGGGAATCGAACCCACCACCCCCGGGTTTACAGGCAAACGTCTTAACCTGTGGACCACGGAGGCAGCTTTGAATAATTTATGAGCTAATACTCCACGGACCCACAATCTCCACCCCAAATAGTATATCGTAGGAGAGGTCGATCTAAAGCTTTAGCAATATACTCTTATACTACATGGCTGTAAAATTTAATTAAATTATAAATTTCTACTTTATTGTCCCAGTTTGTACAGATATGGATGGAGTTGGTCGGTTTTGTTTTTTGTTTAAGAACAAATTTATTGTAGTGTATACACCGTTTACACCTTGTTCCCTAGCAAAGCCGAGAGAACCTAGACCATAAGATCACCAATTCCCTCGCCCGGCTTTTTTTCGGTCTACGTGGGAAGAGAAGCAGCCAGTCCTTTTCATTTTATTTTTTACTAGCTGTTGCCCGCGACTTCGTCCGCGGCAATTTCTGTTACTATGCTTATTCAGTCTTTTTCTTAAACTTTCCATCGTTTCCAAAACATTTTTTATTGATGCTCCGCTCCTATTAGTCGCAGCGTGATGTTTTATAGCCTAAAGCCTTCCTCAATAAATGGACTATCCAACACAAAAATAATTTTCCAATTTGGACCAGTAGTTCCTGCGATTAGCGCGTTCAAACAATCAAACAATCAAACAATCAAACAATCAAACAATCAAACAATCAAACAATCAAACAATCAAACAATCAAACAATCAAACAATCAAACAATCAAACAATCAAACAATCAAACAATCAAACAATCAAACAATCAAACAATCAAACAATCAAACAATCAAACAATCAAACAATCAAACAATCAAACAATCAAACAATCAAACAATCAAACAATCAAACAATCAAACAATCAAACAATCAAACAATCAAACAATCAAACAATCAAACAATCAAACAATCAAACAATCAAACAATCAAACAATCAAACAATCAAACAATCAAACAATCAAACAATCAAACAATCAAACAATCAAACAATCAAACAATCAAACAATCAAACAATCAAACAATCAAACAATCAAACAATCAAACAATCAAACAATCAAACAATCAAACAATCAAACAATCAAACAATCAAACAATCAAACAATCAAACAATCAAACAATCAAACAATCAAACAATCAAACAATCAAACAATCAAACAATCAAACAATCAAACAATCAAATAATCAAACAATCAAACAATCAAACAATCAAACAAACTCTTCAGCTTTATAATATTAGTATAGATTTTCCCAAACTGCACTGCAACAAAATTTCTTGAAGTATTTTCTAAATAAATGCTAATTTTTTTATAGTTCATTCAATATACATAAACTAATCATGATTGCGGTAAATTTTAGACGTTATACATACTGCTACATCTTTCAGCTAATAAAACAAAATAATCGCAATAACCTATAACCGGAAAAAAATTGAAGAAGATAGTCTAAGATCTATAATAAAAGCTTCAATGTTAGCAAGCTAGGCACGTAACCAGGCCTGCGCGCAAATGTACCGTACGATCTCTAATGAAAAGCTGGACACTAATTAATTTTGGTCGGAAGCGAAATGACCTATGCCCGCTTAAACTTGTAAACCCTACCGACCTTGTCAAGGAAATATCTACCCTAACACCATTTAACTATAGTTGTAAATTTAATAGCGGTTCGAGGTATTTCATTCTGACGCCTGGTGAATAATAGTTAAAGTACAATAAGGTCAGCACGTCCGGAGTTCAAGTCATCAACAGAAACGAACCTATTAAGGCAATAACATTCTTTACTTTTTGCAGATGCAAGCGATGATAACTGAGAGAGATGTCTTATACAATGCATTTTGAACTGTAGGTACTTTCTGGATCTTTGGCTTGAAATTATAAAGAAATAAATATATACGGACCAAATCACACAGATTGAGCTAGCCCCAAAGTAAGTTCGAGACTTGTGTTATGGGATACTAACTCAACGATACTATATTTTATAACAAATACATATCTGTGCCCTCAGTGAAAATTGTTATAAGTCGATTTATATCGCTTTTGATGATTTTACATTGCTAGATTCAGCAAAAAAAATGCAGTTTTTCTGTCTTATCGCCATGTTTCTAGGGCTTAAAATGCCAAAGTTTTTTTTGTGCATAATGTTATAAGTGACTGTGTAAGCATTAACTTTAAAAACCCAAATAAAATTACCTATCTGTGGTCCTGCTTCCGTTCCCCCCTATATCTACTTCCTTTTCGCCGAGACGGCCTGTGATTGGTCGAAAAGGACTAGTCGAAAAAATATGGCGTGCGAGTCTTGTTGAGCGCGTCTTGCGCTAATATAATTTCCAAAAATAACGACCCTAAGGGCTTCGCTGGCCGAAAACAACCCTAAATCTTCATCGCGCGTGTGTGATGTTGCACCACTAGTGTAGGCAGTAAGAAAATAATACAGTTCAAGCCAGGAAAATTCCCAGCCAGCCGCCACGAAGCCTGTCGCGGGCGAATCCTTCCGAATCCTGTTCACCAGTGAATCCAGGTTAGTGTTTACTGATTTTTTCCTTGCTGTGATTCTGGGGTTGATCGGAGAATGCAGTGACCCTTCCAGAAAGTCGCAACAGTGACTGTTTTTTCGGATTTTCGATGCGATTTTTTGTGTTTTTTGATATAATTGTATTTGAAACACAATGAACTGACATGGAATTTTATTTTTGGACGTGTAAAATGATGTAACTTCTTTTGACTTATTTTACACAGTGATAAAAATTTGATGTAAATTCGTGAATACTGATCTAAGTTTACATAAAGTACTTGACACGTTGCATTTTTTGTAGAATTAAATGGTGAAAAAGGGTACATCTGAACTTATAACATGAATTAGAAAATTTGCATACACTGGATCATAGTGTAAAATGATTTTATTCCATTTATATCAATTTCCACGAACAATTTTTTATTTTATGATATTTGTGGCAAATGATATTTGTCAAGTTGTACCATTACACACATAATTTTTCGCTAAAATCAAATTACTAAGTATGACTTGTATCAAGATTTTTTCCTAACTTCGTGATCGTCGCTCTTTAGAAGAAGATTGGGCGATTAGATTCCTGCAATGCGTGAAAGAGAATCATCATTATCATCATCAGGTCTTTTTTAGTCTCCACTACAGGAGCACGACCCTCTCTGTACAACTAGGGCCATACTTGGCCAGAGCAGGCAGAGGACTTGGCCTACACTCTCCACGCTGGCCAGACGGGTTGGAGAGGTGTCTTAGATGTTTATAAGCTTTGTTTAGCTTGTATTTCCTAAGTCGCCTTCTACGACATCCACGGGAAGACTTGGAGTGGTCCTATTCTACTCTGCCGGATACCACACGGCTTTTCACGGAAAGAGAATATAGAGTGGTAAACCTCGCACACACGCGTCCTTGGATTGAGTGTAGGAGAGGCATCCGTCGGGGTAGCGTGTACCGCACGACATAAAAATGTCTCGCGTAAGTATCGACTTGTAACATTTTACACAAAGCTATGTGACATTTTGTAACATTATTTACAAAACAGTACCTAACTATTTTGATACCAATTGAATTATAATAAGTATCATTTTTCTATAGAATTAGGTACTGTATCGTAAAGAAAATAAATTGTTCTTTTTTCCTGCTGGTTTGTGATCATGGAAAAATAATCCTCCATATAAATTATCTTCATCATGTGTAATCCTGTGACCTTAAAAGCCGATAGAGGGAATGGTTGAAATCCTAAAAAACTTCAATAGTATTTTGTAAACTGTTTTGTTTGATACTTAAGCTTTATTATAAATCTAAATATAAACTTTGACGAGGAGATAGATATTTAACGAAGGCTCTGTGATCAATAGGATTAATATAGGTAGTTATCACCGAATCGTCAGAGGCATCATGAATATCAATCTCAGACGAGAGAGGACTCGCTTGATGAAGTTTACGCTCCGACCATCACCGGCCCATATCCAAAATGTCGACAGTTTCCAACTGAAACTTTCAAATCGCTTCAATTGTCTGAAAGATTGCGTTACAGTGGACGAGTTAAACAATGGGTTCGTAGAAACTGTCCAAGCGGTTGGATCAAAGTTTTTGAGGTCCCGCCCCAAACACAAACCTCAAAAGATTTCGCCACAGACCCAAAAGTTAATGGCTGCGCGACGGTCCACGCCGCTGCAGACCTCCGAAGATGCAAACGTACAACGGCAGCTCAATAGACAAAACCAAAAATCCTTGCAACACGACCTTCGCTCCTTTAATACCGAGCGTATTAAGGAGACGATAGACCAGAATAAGGGCTCCAAAGTGTTTGCAAGGGTGGAGTCTATTCGGCAAGGTCGATTAACAAAGCCGCACACTGCCGTCCTCCGTCTTCACACGGAGGACGGCCGTGTGGCGTTGACCAAGGCTGAGGTGCTGGGAGAGATTGAGAGGTTTTATGGACAGCTTTATACCTCATTAGCCATACCCATTGGTAGCATGGCTAAAGATCCAAGAGCCAAGCTAACCCGATACTATACCGAAGATATCCTGGACATCAGCCTGTACGAGATAAGGATTGCCCTTAAACAGCTCAAAAACAACAAGGCGTCAGGCGAAGACGGAATCATAGCAGAGCTTATGAAAACGGGCGGAACGCTGGTACTGAAAGTTTCAGAAGCTCTTTAATTCCGTTTTGCTCGAGGGTTTTAAGCCAGAGGTGTGGAACAGGGGTGTGATGATTTTGTTCTTCAAAAAGGGTTAAAATACTCTACTGAAGACACAGATCCCTTACTAGGAGTGTAGGCACGTCTATAAGCTGTTTTCGAGGGATTTCACAAATCGTCTCACGAACAAGCTAGATGCTTTCCAGCCTCCCAAACAAGCCGGTTTCCGAAAAGGCTACAGTATTATAGACCACATCCATACTGCGGCAGGTTATATAGAAGACCAGAGAGTATAACCGGTCATTATGCTTAGCGTTTGTGGACTATGAGAAAGCCTTTGATTCGATCAAAACATGGGCCGTGTTCAGTCCCTCAAGGGATGCCGCACCGACCATTGGTATATCGAAGTGTTGAAGTGCTTATACAGAAACGCCACCATGTCAGTTCGATTACAGGAGCAGAACACGAAGGCTTTACCATTACAGAGAGGCGTGAGACAGGGAGACGTGATATCTCCGAAACTGTTCATTGCTCTGGAGGATGCTCCTGAATTGGGAAGGACTCGGTCGAAGCATTAACATCAAAGGCGATAATATCACACACCTCAGATTTGCTGATGACATCGTTGTTATGACGGAGATGCTGAAGGACTTAAGTAACATGCTAAATGACCTCAATGAGTTTCTAAACAATGGGCCTTAAACTGAACATGGACAAGACGAAAAAAATGTCGAATGTCCATATCTGTTGGGAACTCCATCCTCGAAGCTGTGGGCCAATATGTCTACTTGGGTCAATTGGTCCAGGTTGGAACTTCCAGCTTTGAGGATGAGGTCTTTCGACGAATCCGACTCGGCTGGGCAGCGTTCGGGAAGCTCCGCAGTGTCTTCTCGTCCAAAATACCTCATTCCCTAAAGACAAGTCTATTAATGTGTGTTACCAGTAATGACTTACGTGTCCGAAACGTGGTTCCTTACTATGGACCTCATAAGAAAGCTCAAAGTCGCTCAAAGAGATATGGAGAGAGATATGCTCGGTGTTTCTATGCGAGATTAAATCAGAAACGAGGAGATTCGTAAGAGAAAAAAGGTCACCGACATAGCTCAGCGGATTAGCTCTTTATAGTGGCATTGGGCGGTTCACATAGCGGGTAGAACCGATGGCCGATGGGGCAGAAGTGTTCTCGAATGGCGACTACGTACCGGCAAGCGCAGCGTCGGCCAAGATGGATCCACTGGATCCACTGACCAAGATAGTCGGGTGACCTGACTAAGGTCGCAGGAAGACGCTGGATGCAGGCCGCTTCCAACCAGTCGTATTGGAAATTATTGTATTGGAAATTATAGTATTGGAAATCCTTCGGGGAGGCCTATGTCCAAGAGTGGACTTTTTATATTATTGTCATTTTATTTATTATGTTATAGTTTTGATATGAATACTTCGTGATAATTAGGAATATTAATCGTGTGCCAACATTTTCATTTACTGAAATATAAAGAAAGCTATTGCCTTATTGATTACTAAGTTATTCAAATATAAATAAATATTTCGTTTGTTCTTTAAGAGCCCGACATATGCCAGGCGGCGTGGCCATACAAATGCGGATGGTCTAAACGCGTTGGCTACTTTAAATATTTTCGTTTTTTAGGAATATTCAAGGGTTTTTCGAAAAAGTAAAACATATGATGGCTGCCTTATCTGTAATGCAATAATAATCAAAAGTTTCAAGGTTAATTTCAATTTATTTGGTGAATAATGCAATATACCGAGTAAATTAGACGTGATTTGGAGGCAACTTTGCAATTTTTTTCTATCGAGAAAATTTAACGCAATCTTGTTTTTGAGTCATATAGTTACCAGAGTTAGTCCTGAACTTTGGTGCATTTTTATTTCAACTTGAGTATTTAATTATTATTGATATAACAGTCAATCTTGCAAAGCAGTGTGAGGTAGTATGGACCCTTAACTGTTGTATTTTTAACACTTTAGCGGATCCTGATTTACAAAACTTAAAAAATAGTATAAATCAAGAATGTGCTTATAATATTAGAAAGAGTGTGTCTTTGAGATAAAGAGAGATAAAAAAAAGATACTGGCATAAGTTTAATAAATTTCACAATTCCAGAGGAATAATATAAATTATTTTATTTATGCTTTCTATTAATATCATTTTACATATCATTGCCTTAATAGTTGTACCACTATACACTTAAAACATAGCAATATTCACATTATTTTTTGTTGAATTTAATGGTGTACTGTTATAAGTCATGAGTTTTAACATTATCATAAAATTGTCCTCACCAGAGAATAAATGATGATGAACTTAGTAAGTTTCCTTCTGGAACTTTTTTTTATTATCGCTTTTTAAGTAGGTATGTGTTCCAATTTAATTTTGATGTATCATTTTGCACCAAAGATTTTGAGCATGTGTAAAAAGTTACTAATCATTTTATAGCAACAAACACAAAAATTTATATCTTTTTTCTTGGTGTCAAACGATACATCTTTACATTTTTTTTTAAATCACGTAATTTTTCAGAAATTACGTGATTTACAATATTCTTTTTTACACTAAAAAGTAGATATCATTATAATCTATTAATGTTAAAAATTTGAATTCGTTTCGTTAACTTAGAATTAGTGTAATAATTTTTTGAAACTTTAAGCTCGATTATCTCAAAACAACAATTTTCGACTTATAACAATTTTCACTGAAGGCACAGATATATAGATAAACATCCAAGACCCAGGCCAATCTGAAAAAGATAATTTTCCATCTTGACCTGGCCGGGGATCGAACCCGGTCACTCCGTGTCGCAGGCAGGCGTGTTGACCGCTGCGCCACGGAGCTAGTCATTATCAGACAATCGGGTCTGTTTTACAAATAGTTAGGGTTTAGTTCCTTTACAAATACGTAATTGTATTACGTATTTGTAAAGGAACTAAATAGCTCACGCATGTTAAGCAATCTCAAATGAGATTCACACTTAGATTAGTGAACGCAAGTTTCTAATAAGTAAATAATCCGAGCCCTTCCGTGTTCAAACACGTAAAACCGTTGGTTCAAAAATCATTCAGAGATCGGATATTCCAGTGCATATTTGCCTAAAGTTCAGAAGTTGGCAATTACGGAAAGCACTTTTTTATTGAAAAAGCCCTGTTTTATGATTAACAAATTTAATTGTAAGTAGTGAATAGATCTCACTCCATACACTTACTGCCCTGCTCCAACGTAATGGGGTTGGTTTTCGCTGGTTTTACTATCAGTAAAATTTGACGATGCTAAAACACCCTTATTAGTAATACGAGTAGTGTGCAATCGGGTCGATTAAAACTCAGGGAATATAAGTACATACTTTGTAAGTACGCGAGTGAAATGGCAAATTATACTTGACACTGGGATTTTATTTATGATAAATATATTTAATGAAGCTGCTGTCATAATATGTGAGCCAAAAATCTACTTTAGGTAAATATGCACTAGAATGTCCGATCTCTGCATCATAGACCAATACGACCGACCAATATAATCCATAAATTAAACGAGTATTACTGGCCACTTGCACACATCAAAAATCAAGGAGAATTGCGTATTCACGTAAAACAAATGTCAGTTCAGTATACCTTTACACGTTCTTATGAAGGAAATTGTGCAATTTGACGTTTTTTTAGATTACTAGTACAATTCACTTATATTCGGATTGATTGAATACATCAAAATTATTTGTATAGTTTAGGTAGGTTGATCCTTCCACAAGATGAATTTGTAACAGATACATATGAAATTTAAAAAGATACATATATGTTAAGATATCTAAAAACATTTTTCTTTGTAAAGTTTGTAAATTTTACGCTTAATATAATAATTCTCACATGAAAATATTTATATTTACATCTCACAGGTCCTGCCCTTTCTTATTATTTTTATTAAAATATAAATATACAAATATTAACCTTGTTATTACTTAAACGCCTTAAAGTTTTGCGCAGCTTAATGGCTTCCGCAGAACCGACGTTCCTCGTTCGCGCGGCACACTCTTAATCATTTGAAAGATGCGTAGTCGCTTGTTAAAGCTCAGTTGAACAATATTTTTCACCACGTAGGTACCTACTATTTCGACATATCTCTATTTCACTATCACGTCTTTTTTCATTCCGGAATGGACATAGTCCAGGTCTTTAAGACCTTAAAGCCACGTTCAGTCCATATCGATAGGCCTTATGGCTATGGCTATGGCTATTGTTTGATTGTTTGATGGGTTGCTAGCCACATTACCTAGATTATCCCTCGAGTGCAGACCGCGTGGAAAGAGAAACAGCTGGCACATTCTATGTTTCTTCTTTTTCTCCAAGACCCGTATGAAAGAATATAATATTTTAACATACCACCTGAAAAATCTTTGAGCTACTCCTGCGAGGTTTTAAAATATTCAAAAATACTTGAGTCCTCGATTGATGATATGATAACCCAAAAAGTACTTATCAGCCTCACTCCAGTTCAAGAATGACTCATGACCGTGATCGTACTATCTCTACATGACTCAGCATATACTTGCCCATGACCTTTCAATACTTTTCCAAGTGAAAACATGGATCCTTATGTATATAGACATAGAGGTGGAAATGTGCAACTAGTAGATTAGGCAACCGGTTCCCGTTAATCCCATTTATTTGTCCCTAAAAGAAGACATTTAATTTAACAAACTCTTAGTCCCAATTTTTAAGACCGGTTTGGTAATTCATAGTCATAGTGCGTTACTATAATGCAAGATATTTAAATATCTGTGAATGTGATATAATTGTAACGAATTATAATTAACAGAGGTAAGATTTAAGTACGTACTGGTAAATTAAATTACAATAATTATAAATTAGAATACAATAATAGTTTATTTGAAAATACTAAAGCACACACATTTCATTATCAGATTAAGGCTGGCATGTCAATAACTTAAAAAATATATATTTATCTAATCTCCTAATAGTAGATGTGGGCAAGATTTCAAAAAAATAGATCGTCCTCTGTTCTAGAAAAAATCAAATAATACAATCTTCTTTGATCGAAGGTGGCGTTAAAGATTGGAGTACCAATAAAAGTTGCAACAAATTACGTATGAGTATTTGGTTCATTCTAAGTGCTTTATATTATGTACCTAAATATCCTAAAGATGTTAGATCAGGTTATCAGGCCTTCTCTAGCTGCTCTGTGGAGACGGCGAGGCGACTGATCAGGACTATGATCCTCTTCAGTGGCATCATTGCTACTCGTAACTATAAGCAGGCCGTTAGAGTAACCGTGGGGGCCTGCGGTAATCCTGTTCTTCAAGATGTATCTTGAAGTTAAAGCAGTCTATCACAGTCCAATCTATGAATATAATTAACGCAACATAATCGAAGAAAATCACGAAGGTGTAAGACTCAACGGGAACGCGCCAATTGAAGTCGCAAATTCATGGATGCCCTGATTTATATCGCCCAAAGACAGATTGAGGTTGGGCCGCCTACTGCCTTTTGCGGGTGCTCCGATAAAGAAAGTGATAAAAGATAAGTTCTTTGTTGCAAATGAATACTTGGTTCTACGCATGTTTTCTAAGTTAACGTTGAAAAATCGATGGCGGTTCCGAACAATTTGTTTTCTTTTATGTGAATGAAAAGCCGTTTGTGGTACTCGTGTGCTGTTACTCGATTTAATGTGCATCTCTATCGGTAATGAATTTTGAAACACTAGGGCAAACATTGTGACTACCGCTAAAGACAATATAATACTGACGTATAGACCGCCAGTCTTTTCCCCCGTTAGTAAATGGCATTTGCCTGTAGAACCGGGGGTCGTAGGTTCGATGCCCACGGGAAGCATACTTTGTTTAGTTGTTTCCAGTTTGGTTAGGACATTGCAGGCTTGAAACACCTGATTGTCTGATAATGAAGATGTTCGTGCTACGGAAGACAAGTTAAACCGTTGGTCCCGGCTGACACCTGGTAGTCGTTAAAGGAACCACGTCAGATGTCAAAAGGCGGTTCTGAAGAACTCTGAATCCGTGGTGTCCATGGTCGATTTGACCGTGACACCTACTCGTAATGATAATGACCGCCAACCTAGTACAAGAATGTTGGCTCAACTTAAGGCCTGCTACAAGCATCTGCAAGGTGCCTGGCAAGCATGCCGGTAGTCCGTGGCTGGTAGTTCCACTAACTTGCCAATGCAACTATGGGCGGTGGCGACGGCATTGCGGTGTATAAGTGACAGTCTTTTTCACCCGTCAGTAGATGGCGTTAATGTAAGCCCGGGTACGTTATTATAAGACAACACAGACAATATAATGTCTGAGTAAGGCAACTAGCGACCAGGCCCGGCTTCTCACGGGTGCGATGAATTAAACATATAAATCTTCCTCTTGAATCACTCTATCTAACAAAAAAACCGCATTAAAATCCGTTGCGTAGTTTTAAAGATCTAAACATACATAAGGGCAGACAGACAGCGGGAAGTGGCTTTGTTTTATACTATGTAGTGATGTAGTGATACGGTTATATGTTTGGTTTTTGGCCGGCCGCCATCCTGAAGCTAACCCTCCTTGAGTAGCTCCACTGCCGTAGACAAATACCTGTGAAAATTTAGTTTAGTATTCGACCGCGCCGGCTATAGAATCCGGTGCCACGACGGTACTGCACGAAATTGTGAACATTGACGTGTTTTCAAATCACTAGTACTATGCTCTGAATAAATTAAAAACATCAAAAGTATTTATATTCTCACATGACAATATTTATATTTACATCTCGCCTTTCTTTTTTTTATAAAAATATAAATATTGATAAATTCTTTTTGATTTGGAAGAGTACACTTCCGATTTAAGTAAACCAATTTTGGCGAAATTTTCATCTGACTACAATTTAATGAAAATCTATTCAGTTTGGTTGAAGTTGGTATATTGCTAAATTACAAATTAGTTGCCAAAACATTTAATAAATAAAGTTCATCGAAACCCTATTCTTAGAAAGGATAAGAAACTACTATTGAGTTTCCAAGGTACGTGTTTTCGGCGTATTTGTAATTAAGTTTATTGTGAGTGGCGCGAACTTTCCACAAAATTAGATTCAGAGTAAATGACATTTGATGTAGCAAACATTTTGGGAGTTTCATAAGAGAATACGCGACTTTATTAAACCATGAATCGGCGCGCTGTTTTTATTTAGGTTGATTTCAGAGTAACGCATTTGAACAACGCCGTCCAGACGCTCATGCTTGCTACACTAGATAGTTAGTCTCCTTTCATACTTATGCAGTTGATCCGAACCACTCGCCACGGGAAACACGCGCCACCGCGCCAGCCAGCGCTACCGAAGCACGCACTCATTAATCAATTTGGAATGTTTTACGACGTCGTTGTTGCACTCTTTTTATAGAAAATAAATAGCTAATTCTAATATATTTGTCACCATGATGACGTCTATACACAACCGTACATTGCAACGAAATGCGCGATACTAAAACTCGTTTCACAGCGCACGCCGCCGCCGGTCAAGCGCGCGCTGTTGAAACGCGCTGGTCAACGGGGCGTCTCGCCAGTATCGCTCTGAAATCAGCCTTAGAACTTAAGTAAGGTCACACTAACTTTTTAAGACTATGATTTGTCACCGCTCCATCAAAATTTTCATTCATTAAATTGAATTGTTAATTAAAAGTAACATAATTTTGACGACCGCGTTTAATTTTCTTGGAACAAAGCAGAAAATCAATATTCTAAGTAACTTAATGCCATGGATGATGTGTATAAGTAACAAAAAAAATTATTTAAAAAAAAAACGACATAAATAGGGTTAAGTCGTGGTTAGCAAAAATGCATCTTCGAATCTTTCTTAGTTTAGCAAAATATTACATACAATTACAACATAAAAGAATTCATAATGAGGTAACGTGCTCACAAGTATTCTTACTAATTTTAACAATATTGCAGTTTTTAAAATGTAAACACATAAAGTAAGAACCGAGGTAGAAGACCAACCATTTTTAAATGTACTTTAAATACCTTTAAATTTTCGCGCTCCATCTTTACTAAATGCATTAACCGGAATTAGCGCGAACATACCGTTTTTATCCGGACGTTTCGACCAGGTCGCACCGGCCGGGTCACTGGATGACGGTCGTCCAGTGACCACGGCCGGTACTTTACGCAATGTCTTAGAAGACAAATTAAAACCACTATTCTTTGAATTAAACAAGGAAAGGGGGACAGCAAGTCCAACCTTCAATAAAAAATACTTAATAAGACTCGACATATAATAATAAATTATTAATTTCTCCTCACGGCATAAATCTTATTCAAATCTTATTAAAATCTTATCTTACCATTGTAAGTTAGGTTAAGATATAGTAGTCTGTGTATGAGAAGCTGGTGTCTAAATTAAGATAAACCTGAATCACAGATATTACCAGGTTACCTTACCCCAACCAACGGACCAAAATCAGCTTACATATACATATGAATAAGACATATTTTACAAATTATTGTAATCTAAATATTTACATAAGGTAACCTTTGAAGTGATGTTTGCCATTCAATAAAGTCACTGAGTCGGATATTGAATGAGGATGATGGACCATTTGGACTCAACCGGGCAAACGAAGGCCAACTGTTTTCAGTCGGCTTTCGTTTGCCCTGTTAGACCTTTTGATCCAGTTGTTATTTTCTTTTCACCATGCACAACTCGCAGCCCAATATTTGAGGAAATTTATGTTGCTCAAAGGTAGGTTTTGAAGTACAGCGAGCGCGCGAATCTACTTTTAGGCGCGCGCATCTATCTACGTACGACCGAATAACAAAATGGAAACCTTATAGGATCATTTTGTGTTTGTCTGTCAATCTGTCATAAACAATTTGCTCCGAATCTACTAGCCCGATTAAGTTGAAATTTGTTTCACTTATAGATTTTTATGACGCAAACACATACAAAGTAAAACTTAATTTTGAGTTTAGGGGTTCATTTAGGGGTAGCAAATCAAACACTTAAAAAAAAAGTTATGAAATTTTCAAACCGTACCTTGCGTCATATCAATTAAAATAACTTGTTGCGAGGATATAAGATATACCTAATTACGTTTTCATAGTTTTAAAAAATACAGTTTTAAAGTTATACAACGACCATAAGTAAATAAACTACTGATGCCCTAAAAATTTTAAACAAATAAATAAAAGAGTTTTTTCTTACACATTCTATCAAAAAAAGCCTACAAGAAATGTAACGTTTGTTCCATTATCCCAAATAAAAGTACATAAATAAGTTTCCTAAAAACTTTTAAAATTTCGCGCTGCATGTTTAGTTTAACTTTTTCTCCAGACGTTTCGACCAGATTGCATCGGCCGTGGTCACTGGAAGACTCTCAACGCAACCTGGTCGAAACGTCTGAAGAAAAACGGTATGTTCGCGCTAATACCCGTTAATGCATTTAATAAGTTTTCTAAAAGTGTTATTCAAAACATGATGCCAGGGCATAATGGTTTGAAGGTTTCTTAATGTACAAAGTACTTAAACCTGAACCTTATCTTTACATCTTCAGAATTTCAATACGCTAGGTATCGCGACTGCAATTTAAAATGTGGGATTCCACGTAATTCGGCTCTCCGAACTAGGTCAAAGCACCTGTTGGCGTAATCCTGCATCTTTCAGCTGCCGAGTGCGGCCCTGACATCCCAGACGTATTTCATAAATATATTTTTGTATAATTTATCAGCTTACAGTTTGTTTTCAAGAAGTATTTGTGGGGATCGTTGGATACTAAATAAATAATAAGGTTTCATTCGATGGGTGCCTGGTTTTCTAAGGAGATTGCGTTTAGAAAGCAATTCGCAAATAATCCTGACTATCATTATTTATTTATTTCACTTACAATCGCACGAGTATTTGTACAACGAGCATAAGGATTGATTGCCACTTCTGCTTGATTACCTTTGTGACATAGTATATTATGTGAGTTTCTTTATTCTACCACATTTTAACTGCCTTTACGGATTTTGATGTATGACATATCATTAGAATCCTTGTTTCATACTGTAAAACAAAGGCTATAATGTTTTGGCAGGGTTGTCGTGTTTACATTTTTATGTAAACAACTTTGCATTAAACAATCGATCATTCTGTTTGATCTATGAGTCTTAGGTCAGTTGTTGTACCGTGTCAGTTCTAGAACAACTCATCATCATCATCAATCCAGCCGTAAGAAGTCCACTGCTGAACAAAGGCCTCTCCCAAGGATTTTTCGTTTCTTGGGAGGAGATTGCCATACTCACCACGCTTGGCAGGCGTGTTGGCGAGCGCAGCTTCTTGGTTTCTTGTTCTTCCAACGCTACTGCCCATCGAAAGCATTTTTAAGCTTAGGAAGGATAGGAATTAGTTGGATTTGGGATTGGAATGGAGGAATGCTTACTCGGATGATTGGGGGTAAAGCAAGTAGCAGCTTGGGAGGCCGGACGCGTGTACCCAATGCCACAGCTGCAACTACCGGACAGATAGTTCAGGATGACATCCCTGACCATTTTGTTTTGACTGTAAACATCTAGAACAACTGATTTAACCAATCTATATTTTCATGCTAGATCAGATATTTATTATTACAATGGCTGACACTTTTAACTAGACACAACATTTTTGCGCAGATCTACGCATCATACGATAGATTATTGGTAAGTATCTTATCTAATCTTATAGATTTGTTTTGGATAAGACAAGTGATATACTCAATTTTGGAGTAGAATTTGCCAATGTTGAAAACTTTGCTCTTTCATTACATAACAAACAGTGAGTCTATTTTATAATTATATTAATAAAGCCAATTACCCCAAACTTCGTATCCTTTGATATCTGACGTATAGTTTACCTTCCAAATCAGATCGAATTAGGAGCTAGCAAATTTTCAGAAATGTTCGTAGAATCAACTTTAATTTTCCACACGGCTTGCTTCCCAGCAGTAAATAAAAGTCTGTGCATTATTATAAGGTTAAACGTAAGTCCTGAGACATACTGGAGGTTTGACTGGTTTGACAATTCACGCATAACGAGAATGAGCATTATCGATCACACGCAACAAGATTTAACAAGGGATCGAACCCGGGACCTCAAGTGTGACAGCCTGGCGTCATGACCACTAAACTGAAAAGGTCGACAATTTAATCCTTTTATTATATCTTATTATACCTTTAAACACGCAATTCTTGTATATTTATATGTATATAAATTTATTTCTAAGATCTCGGAAAAGGATCTAACGATTTCACTGAAATTTGGTACAGGGGGTACAACAAACGTGATTTTTTTGCTTGTTTTTACTCGTTATTGATAACGGCAACAGGTAGACGCTTGAAACATTCACAGAATATTTATTTATGTATTCAATTTAAAAATAAAAACTTAAAGGGGTGCTCCCATACAACAGACATGATATTTTTGCCGTTTTTATAAATAACGGTACGGAACCCTTCGTGCACAAGTCCGACTCGCACTTGGCCGGTTTTTTTTTATTTCTATTATTATAGACAAGTTTAAAAAAATCATCGGTAATGTTTGAGATAACAATATATATTTCTCATTAGGATCACTGAAATCAAACACCTGATTTACACAGAAATCGATCCTGACTTATATTCATCTTACCTATTTATATTTAGCTTAACGTAATGAACTGGGATTATAGTAGTACATATATTTAGCTAATACGATCTATTGTTAGATCTTCCACATCATGCAGCGTCACGAAGCTAAGTATACCTCAGCCCTTACGCCCACATCGCGCTTTAATTTTATTTATATCTACGACCTTCATTTTATTCGTGATGACACCCCTACCCTTTCTAACACTGAATTAAATTAAACGAGAAAAATCCCTGAGATAATCGCTTATTTACATTTTCTCGCCTCATATCTGACGTCAAATGGTGTTGGGTGCAAGGCGACAGGTTTATATAAAAACAAATATTGAAAAGTTGACGTAAAGCTCTGAATCCTCGAGAATAATGATGAGTTTATGGCGGAAATTTCGGCCTTTATTTTCGGATTGTTTTGTAAATTGTTTCTAGTGGACTTTATTATATGAAATCGGTGTAATTTGGTGTTATAAATACCCATGTTTATGAATAATGTGTAAAATAACTAAATTTAACTGGTATGGTGCGGCTAGCGAGATTTACTTAGCGGGTTCGTGGTTGTCCGCCTCGTTGCGTCGCCGCGTCGTCTGTGATCAAGCCAGTTGATTCGTGGGAATTGTCTTCATTCGGCTCCGTAATGAACGAAATGAACTACACCATCATTTCGTTGATTAACAAGACTTAGGAAATACGCGGGATAATGAATGTCTACTTAATACTGGCAACATAGGTAACGCGTGATAACCATAAATAAATAAAAAATATATATAATAAATAGAAGTAGTTATCTTACAGATCATAGAAATAAGCCATATTTGATTGTTTTTCGTGTTTATAAGTAGCCAACACTGGTGTCAGATTTTTCAAGCTTCCTAAAGACATCGACGACAATTTAAGCCCATTGATTTTTTAGGTTTGAAGTATTTATACTTTGTATGTATAGTATAATCGTTGGTCTCAATAGTTCTTGTGATGCTGGTTGTTTAACTATTTCTGACGCATTTTAGCAACTACAGCGTTGGCTATGGTCATACACACAAAAGAAAGAAGTTACATTAAAAGTGTAACTTGTAAGTAAGATATTCCGCAATCCGGACCAAAAATGTCTAAATCAGCACAAGTTGGATTCCTTGATAGGTCAAGATGGAATATTACCTTTTTTACACTGGTCTGGGTCTTGGATGTTTATCTATATATGTATTTGTTATCATCATCATCATTTCGAGTAGGTGTCATATTCAATCGACCATGCACACCCTGATGTCAGAGTTCAAAAATATAATTATTAGTTATTTGTTATAAAAATATTTTATCTATTTTTATTGGGGCTTGCTTAATCTGTGCGATTTGTCCATATATTTTTATTTATTTAATTTTTCGACTCTACTAGAGGCAAACAAAAGATTTCTGGCTGCATTGAGCAGATATATGCCGCTCAGTTTCATATCAGTTCGTGTTATAAGCACATATATTGTAGTCTGGCGTAAATCGATGTATCCTAACCAGAATTAATAGCCATCATATATTTCTATAATAAGAGAAATCGCTACTAAAAAAATGTTTCAACGTATATCTACGTCGTAATCGCGTGTGTTATAATTGCAATAATTCGGCCTTCAATGCGGTACTGCGAAGTAATAATGAGAACATTCGGTTCCTTATTGTGTAGACAAAGAATGAGTTTGATAGGCAGATGTTTTAATTATGTGCGCATGCAAAAGAATTCTGAAATGTTTACCTCCAGATAGCAGACAGAAATGAAGCGGGTTTTATGAGATTTTGTTGGATTATACATGGTGAAATTTTGATCGTTTTGGACCCATAACTTAAAGGGCTGACTCAGACCATCAATATGAATAACTTTTTCTATGTACCATGTATATTGATATAATATACGAATAAGTAATACTCATTTGTGAATAAACATACTTATTAAATTTTAACTTCTTGCGTCTCGACATAGGGCCATAAGACCTAAACCTAAAAGGCTGTGTTTAGCTTTCAATTGGTGTGTCGGTGGAAAACGTGATCAAACTAGTGACGGGTTGATTGACAGCTGCATCGCTTACCGACATGTCTCATCCTTAACTGATTGGCTGATGGTTGCTCCCAAACTGCTACTTGCTTTTGGCCTATTCACCTGAGTGAGTCTCAATACCTTCATTCCCATCCCAAATCCAACAGATCCTACTTCAGCTTCAAAATGCTTCCGACGGGCAGCAGCCAGCAGCGTCGCAAGCACAATGAGCCAAAATAAAACAACAGATTACACTCCGGGAGTGCCGGCAGAAGTGAATACTCGCCTTTGCAGCGGTCTCAGGTCTCGTGTCCGTCTTACGAATTTTTGATCAGGTCACGTGTCCTGACGTGAGTTTAATATTTTTTACCCACCCCAAAAAATGCACAACGCCGCTAAAGAAGTTTACATTTTAAAAACTGCTCTAGCGAATGCCTGCTAAGCGTGGTGAGTGGCAATATCATCCTATGAAATGAAAAATTCTTGGAAGAGTTCTTTGTCTAGCTAGTAACTTCTTACAACCGAAATGATGAAAGACGAATGCACGAGCAACTTTTACTACGGTTTTATTACGGTCCAATAGATACAACCCTTAGGCGTCATTCAAATATTGCGTAAGCTGCGAGGGAGAGTGGGGGTGATGGGTCTAGGCTTGGCTTCTTGATGATGGGGGACGAGGGGTTTTTGGTAATGACGCAACATGTTGCAAAATAAAAAAAAATGTGAAAATGATACCAAATTTTTACATATGCTTCGAGCTTTTGTTACTTTTGCTTACAAAGTGGAGGAGGGGATTCATTAAAATAGCTGATAATCTGCTTACGTAATACTTGAACGGCCCCCTATGACAGACAGATGAACGGACGGGTGGAAGGACATCTAAGGCTTAGTAAAAGGGGTTCCTTTTGGCACTCTTTGGGTACGGACATAGGTTGAACCAGCTGCTTCTCTTCTCGCACAAACCGTTGAAGTCGGCGGAAATTTTGCAAAAATCTAAGAAAGCATGTCAATAGGGGAGTCCATTTTGCATGTATTCGCCCACTTAGACGCTGAACGCGGCCTTTGAGTCCTTTATCCTTAGGCTCTGTTTGCCCCGTAAGTGATAAAGACGTAATAATCTAAGGATTTATAAAATAAATGTTCAATTTCTTTGATCGTGACTTAAGTGTCATGTTATCGTAAAAGAAATTTATGTGCAAAAAACACCGAACACAAATAAAAGTCAGCGCTCTAGTTTGTTATGTTCCCGTAAACATCGGAAAGTTTCGAAGTGAACAACTTTTCTTTTGTGGTGTAATGGGAAAGAGTTTCTGAAGCAATGCCGCTGAAGGTTGTCCTCGTTTCAAAGGAACATATCATTTTATATTTGAAAAGCACACTTGTATGTATGCTTAGTTTGTTAGTACTTTAAATTGGATGGTGTGTTTACAAAAGGTTCAACGTGTAGACTCTCATAAACGTAGTTTTGAAATATTTCGGACAATAGAGTATCAATCGATCAATCAATACTATCAATACTCGGCTGTATTTTTTTTTCTAAATGGCGATAGGTGTCTCGCGACATAATATGTCGCTGATCGCTATACTTCAAAGTCTACCTTAAAGCAGCATAATAATATAGTAATTGTTCCATTATCAATACTAATATAAATTTGTAAGAGTTTGTCATGGAGTAAGTTACTTTGTTTTCAGAGATCGTTTTTATGATACTGAAAGTAAATTGAGGATTTTTAGATATGTTTCTGTATGTTCCTCCATAAGTCTTAAATGAATTAACTGAATATTATGAACCTTGGTAGGTAAACATATAGACATATCAAAACACAGGATAGGCTACTATATTTTTTTCGTTTTGTTTAGATTAGAAAAAGTTATGTACGCGAACGGAGTCGTTTTTTCATGCTATGTTCTTTTTTAATCTAAATGTACATTTTTTTACTTATAAATAGAAATAATCTACCAACTCGTCGCATTGAGGCAACGTGCCTAAAATACTGGCAGCATTACTGCACAGTATAGGTAGTAATGTTGATTCGTTGAGGGAAATAACAGCCAACTCTAGGGTCTCCCGTTGCCTCAATAAAACGAGTTGTGATGTTCCTATAAAAGATCTTAGCTTCCGGGCTCCAGAGACCTATCGTTTCCACTGCGCAGGAAAGAAAATAAAATTGACTCCGAGATCCACACATTTGCATCTTTTGCCTGGCTGCTTGGCTCGATATTGCCAGTTAGTGCGAAGGTGCTACAGTGGCATCCCAGATATTTTGACCTGATAACTTATAAATCGATGAACCCCCGCTGCATGCACGACAAGTGTCACGTTCAGTGTGTAAGCGAAAGCGCGAAACAAGCGATAGAGAGGCATGATTAGCCTAAGCGTACGGTTTGTGTTGTGACCATTGAATTAGAAAAACTATGGAAGCAGCATTGCGCTCAAAAACTGACACCACGCAAAGGAGATCAAAGCGGGCGGGGCTTAAAGCGTATCTTTTCGCGAACTAGTCTGCCACGCGCTCCGTGACGGAAGGACGCGTCGATAAAAAAATTTTACGTCATATTTTTTTGTGAACATCGGCAAATTCTTGACGAATTAAGAGAAAAATGACGTCTTGTGTAGTAAAGTGGCGCAGGAAACGTAAGGAAAGACGGAAAAGTGAGGCAAGCTGCTGTCGCGAGCGCTGCCTACTGCCTATCTACCTCCGCTTTGTTGACACCATAGCGTTCATTAGATATCTTGATACCGCCCCGTGACCTTGACGCGGCCATTCGCAAGCTAGCTTCGTCTATCAGTACGTAGGTTTTTCGTTGAGATTTGAATTGAGTTTGTTTGCGTAAATGGGACTGATATTGAATCGTTAGTTGTATGAGAGTTACGCTTCCATATTTTTTCTAATTCAATGGTTGTGACACATCTCCCTTCCACCGTTACCGCGTAAAATTATCATCCGTAAACAGACTTTACAGAAGACCATTTTTTTACATTGTCCTATGGAAATACCTCCCGAAAATAGACACGTCAGTGAAATAAATAACTTGATGTACAAAGACATAAAGCCAACGGTTAACAAAGTTACAAATTCATTTTACTTGTGCTTGTACGAATCCTTTCAAAAAAGTCGCGTGGCGCGTAGCGTGTTGACGTCACGAGGGACACGTGATAGCAGCTATTTTAAATAATTGGTTGTATGTTTTAGCCTAATAATGGGGCCTTATTTATGAAATTGCCGTTTTTTTCTTTTGCCATATTGTTCCTAATGTATAATTTTCAGTTAAACACATATGTGAAGAGAAAACTTCTTCAGCGATGTTTTGCACTTTTTGGGATGGGTAAAAAATGTTAGCTCGCGTCAGGACATGTCACCTGATCTAAAATTCGTAAAACAGACACATGACCTGAGACCGCCGCAAAGGCGAATTTTCACTTATGCCGGCACTCCCGTTTTTTTTTAATTTAATATATAATCTTGAAAGTGGATTTTCTATTCTCATAAATGTCGTAATTTTTCTTATCTTTTTCTATTTTTTGTAATTTTATAATGTATAAATCAATATTACTGTTGTCCGTAGACACATGCGAAATTTCACTGAAATGATAGTATCATTTCGGGTGAACATGAGTATGAACAATTCAATTCATACGAAATTCTCTACAGAAAACGGCGATTTCATAGGTAAGGATCCATTACAACTCATAGATAATCTCATAGATCTCGATTTCATAGGTAACGATCAAACAATTATCCATTACTTATCCATTACATTAAAAGTACCTGCATACTATCACATCCTTTACCCTTGCAGGATTAATAGAGCCCTGGTCTATAAGCCACGTTTAGCATGTTGGTTTTTGATTTGTTATTGATTCCGTTTTACGTTTCTACACGCCTACGTGTAGGGGGAAAACGGAAGCAATAGTGATGGGTTGCTAGCTGCATTTGTACATACAGTACCAGCATTTTTTTAGCTCTCTATCTCCCACTGCTGGGCAAATTTTTTTTTTCGATTTCGGTCGTTTAAGGGAATGTCTATTATTTGATCTGTGAATAAGACTTGGTTAAAACTAAAGTTGCGCTATTACTAAACGTCGTGTTTAAGATCTCATTTACACGTCACGGTCTGTTCGTCTAGTATGTTTATAGACGAGAATGTAACGAACGAGCGTGGCGTGATTGTAAGAATTGTACAAACTCATTACATTACTTATTATATTGTTACTGATGAAATTCATTCTGAATACTGATTAGTTTTTTTGCCATGCGGTCTACAGTATCTTATGGATGTTGTATGAGAAGACTAAACTACTGAAGATAAAACATGCAAGACACCATAATAGTTAAGTCCATGCCAAAAAAAACGTACAAACCGCAAAATAATTTTAATACATGAAAACTAAGAACGGAACCTAAGACAGACTTGCCTTTATCTAAGTGAATACCCCTTCAGCCGAGATTCAACAGAAATTGAGGAAAGAAGCAACCGATTAATGAGCGGATGTACTGGGAACACGTACTGATGTAACACTGCTTCTATATGGATGACATTGAGTACTCGTAGACTAATTAACTCAGTCTCCTCGTACTAGTCTCGTACGACATCCATAAGAATCGATATAATAAGCCTCTATACAAAAAGTTCTTAAGGTGTCCTCTATTTTGCTGTCTACGTCAGTGACGTAGCCTGCGAAAATGAGGAGACCAACGACGCCAATTGGATTTTAATCAGCATAATGAATTGATTCACGCGTCACTTTGCGGAAGTCAAAGTTACATGCACTTTGAGTTAAATACTTTGTGTTAGTTCATGCAAACTATTGATGACCCGCGTCCACCTACTATTTCAGACATTGCCTGAAGATGCCTCGTGAAGAGGCGATAAACGTGTCGCGAGTTGCAAACAAAAGGGTCGATTTTTTTTAAGGGAAATAAGAACTTTTATTCGAATTTTCCATTAATTTGAAACTAAATCGTACATGAACTATCACGGAGTATTACAAACTTAAATATCAGGAGAACGGTTTCCAATACTATCCTGCAGGAGTTAATCCTGCTCCCGGATGCCATTTCATTTGGTCCAGCGCAGCCTGTCGTCCGGTTTCAGGAACTTCGGCATTGAATAACGCAGTCGGACGGTTGCTGTCTGCTACTAACTTTGGAATTATTTCAATGATTTCAATCTTGTGACAAGAATGTGAATAAGTTTCCTAGATCTAGATTTGTTACTCGCAATTTTAAGTTTCATACATACACTAATGCCTTGGCAACAAATTATAGCCTATGTATGGCACTCGGGTAGTTGTAAGAATTCCATAGACACTCGTATCAGAATACTGAAGGATTTTTACGATAATCCATGCTAAGTTAGTACTTATATTAATTCTGTGTCTATCCCCATACGTTTTAATTCGGTAGGGCATATAAGAAACTCACATACATACATGAACTCTAAAAACAATTATCCTTTTTGGCAGTTGGTCCTGTAAAAATCACCGAACAATAAATTTTAACATTTTAAATTATGAAAAAATCCGACCGCGTTTAATAACAACCAACTGTTGCTATACTCGACCCATAGAAGTATGAAGGAATTTTTTTTTTTTAATTTTTTTTTAAAATCTATGACTCGACCGCATCTTCGCAATTCATGATTAACCTCATTGATGTACAGATGATTTGCATTAAGACTGGCCGAATAACCAAACCATTTTTACTGAATACGTTTTTTAATTCTAAATTCAAACTGCCTATACAGTTAATGAATGACAATATGAAAAGGTTTTCGAAGCAACCTTGATTATTTTGACATAATAAAAAATATATGTATTATATATATATATATATATATATATGTATATATAGTGTACGAAAAATAACTTGCTACGAAAAATTGAGCTAATACATATGCAACACAATCGCAGGCTAACTGCAATAATCATATGTACAGCCGGATATTTATGTAATTTATCCTTCACTATTTCATTAGTATGCGTTTCGCGTGTAATCTACACCTATAATAATAGGCATGACTGGAATATGCTTTGCCTTAGGTGAAGACAGACAATTAACAACTAAATTGGTTTTCCGGTCCTGGATGTATAGATCCAGCTATGTTTGATATACAATACTATGTTAGATATATACAAAGTCAGGTACTGGCCGACATATTTCGACCTCATCTCCGGATGAGGTCGAAACATGTTCTGTCTTTTACATAAACCATCAGTTTTTTCTTCGAGTAACTAAGTAATCATTAAAACTAACGTGAGATATAGACATTACTAAAATACGTAACAACGGGTTACTCATGCACGAAGTCAGGTACTGGCCGACATGTTTCGACCTCATCCGGAGGTCTTCCCCACGGCGAATTCGGATCGAGATGCGCGTCCGATGTCCCGATCCGCACTGATACTACCAATCGGAAACATGGGTGGTGAGCGGGCAGCGCGGGCGAAGAGGTCGAAACATATCGGCCAGTAGCTGACTTCGTACACGAGTAACCATTTGTTTTATTTTATTATTTAGTGGCCCTAAATAACCCTTTATGAACTACTCTTTACAGTTTAAAGTTAGAACGTCAAGCTTTACTAAGCGTTTTGCCAAAACGACAACTTAGCAAAAGTGCTCGGTAAAGCTAGATGGCTACCTAAACCGTTGAATCATATTTTATACATTCATTTAATGATTTATCTAGGCATATTATTATTTCAAATGAATCCAGCACTGGATATCGAAAAATTCAGGTGTGGCCTTAATGTTTAAAATAATCTTTACTAAAAACGTTCCCGTATCTCGTTCTGTCACTATCTAGACAATAACAATTCTAGCAAGGCCGAGACGGCTTAAGCCATAAAATTCAAAATCATGTTACGAACTCCAAAATTAATCTAAGGTAACAAACGCATGAGCCGCACTTTGCTGCCGATCACTCAACAGCAAGCTGTCGACGCAGCAAACTGCAGCTGTCAACACAGCAAACTGCTGCTGTCGACGGCTGCAGTCCATCACTGGTGACAACTTTGTCACCATTGATGGACTGCAGCCGGGATATAGTACGGGATATAGTAACTATTCATTATCAAACAAAATGAACCTCGAAGAAAAAACACTATTGCTGCTTTTGCTCCGTCGAGGTAAACGTAAAAGACGAAATCGTTCATTATGGGTTGACGAAATATTAGCATACAAAGAACAAAGTGATTTCTGAACTCTTAATCCACTTTTACGAATAACACAAAAAGTTTTAACTTATTTTCGAATGTCAATTGCTTTATTGGATGAGTTAACTGCCTCTTTAACAGTGTCTTTTTGCAAATTGAAAACCTTTCTTGTTTATTTTATGAGTGATTTTATTTAATGAGATCATCAAAAACACTTCCTATAATCTGGTACTTTATAATTCCAAATGCAGTCATATTTCTATACGATGCAATAACAGGTCTACACCAATAACATTGCTAGCCATGTTTATACTGTGTGCGCTTGGTCTATTTGTATTCGACTGACGAAACATTGCGCGCGCAGCACGCCGCAGCATGCCGCGGCCAGCTGTCGCCATTGGTCGACGCTCGCTGCGACGCGAAGTTGAAGCTGCCGCTGCGACGCAAATCCTATGTCGACAGGAGGTCGACAGCTGCAGTTTGCTACGTCGACGAGGTAGTTTCAGACCCGGGAAATCATAGGGTAACTTTAATCCCGGAAAAATCAACTGTTCTCGAGGGATATACGACGCGGGTGGAGCAGCGGGTAAAAGTTATAATACCTACAATTTATTGATTGATAACACTGCTGTGTATACTTTGCTAGTTAATAACGGGTGGTTATATTTAATTTTGGTCGGACTGGATGTTTCCAACTGAAAATTATTGTTAACCCCTCCCTATAAACAAGGGTCTTCGTTTCGTTAAAGATTTGTGCCTCCGGCTCTCTCACTCACCGAACAAAGCGTAGAAGCGGTGAAGCTTCTACTCAAACGTTGCCTTGGGTATGGATTTCCCAAAGACATCAAAAGCAATAAATATGCAGACGTTTACTGTTACGCAAAAAAAAATATTTTGCGTCATAATTTTATTTTAAGCGTGGCATAAGACAAGTAGGTATATCATTATGGACATAATCTAATTATATAATTTTTGGTAACTGCGGTTTCACGGTCCCGTTAGTTTGTGGCTTGGGTGAGCTACATATTGCTGTGCTGAGGTCAGAACATTAGTAAAAATGGTTTTCACTTTCGGGACTGGTACGGTATGTGCTGAATGGGTGATGCAAGTTTTAGAGAATTAAATAGGTGTATGCCTCTCCACGTTTCTATCTGCACACTGCTGACCTTCCACATAATTACAAATACAAATAATTTACTTGTCATCACAGGTTATAGGAACTTATTGTGTATGTTGTGTCGCTATAATTCGCCTATCAGGCGTAAAAATCTCAATAGACAAAAATATAAATTACATTTTACATTAATAATAGCAAATTTAATATTACTTACTAGGTTGTCACACTTATTTACAATATCGTAAATATGTCATAATAGGTATTTATTTATTTAATTAATATGAACAAAATTTATTACTTAGTCAAATATACAATTGTGTCAAAATTAGAACTTATTTCTACTATTCAGTCAAGAACTCATATAAAATTTCTACTAGATATTTATAGACACTTTTATAAAACAAATAGAAGAAAAAATAAAGGTTACCTACGCGACGCGTACTACGGTAGACGCGATACTAGTTTCCGAGAGCTGGCTTAAACCATCTATATCCTCTACATTTGTAGCTTTACCTGGGTATGTCTTAATTCGAAACGATCGCGAGGAAATGGTTGGTGGTGGTGTTGCAATTTATTTGCGCAGTCACCTCCCATATAAAATAATAATGTCTTCCTCTCCGGTGTGTTCAAGTGCAGCTCAATTTATATTTCTTGAAGTTTCTGTCAACGGCGCTAAGGTCCTTCTCGGAGTCGTCTATTGTCCTCCTGACTATGATTATTTTACTCAAATTGAGTCAGTTTTTGATACTCTCTGTTCGGACTACACACATCATATCATTTTGGGTGATTTCAACACTGATCTAATTTTTTGCGATAAACCGCGCTCTCTAAAACTTCTAAATATACTCAAGTCGGTGGATCTCTCTTACTTGCCTTTAGGGCCTACTCATTTGAACCTTCACACTCACGACACATTGCTAGACTTGATCTTGACATCCGCCCCAGATCTTGTTTTTAAGCATGGCCAAGTACCTGCACCCGCTTTTTCAAAACATGACCTTCTTTTTTTTTCATATAAGTTGAAACCTCCCAAGGCCAAGCCCTCTATTGTATGGATGCGTAACATGGCAAATATAGATCGTGAAAAGTTGTTGAGTGATGCAGCTAATTTGGATTTTTCTGATACAATCGAAGCAACAACTATCGATGACAAGGTAGCTAAATTGAACTTTAAAATAATTGCCCTCTACGATATTCACGCTCCTTTTAAGGCTATTAAAATCAAACGCCCGCCTTCTCCGTGGATTACACGGGGCATTCGCATCGCGATGTCGCGGAGGGATCGAGCGTTTCGCTCTTTTAAGCGAGACAGAACTGATGGGAACTGGGCAGCATACAAGGTCGCGCGCAATCGCTGTAATGGTATGGTTAGACCAGCCAAACGGAAATATTTCTGTGATAGTCTTACCGAATCTTCTTCGGCCGAAATTTGGAAGTTTCTCCGTTCACAAGGTCTGGCAAAAAATAAAAATACTACATCTTCAACTTTAAAATTTTCTCTAAAGGATTTTAATAATCATTTTTTCTCCTACTTGTTCTTTTGACCCCACTGTAAAATTGACAACCATTTCTAAAATTGCTTCTATGGCCAAACCTCACATTGACTCCTTTTGCTTTTCTCCAACAACTGAGGATGTGATTTGTAAGATTATTCTGTCCATTAAGTCTAAAGCGCTAGGGTGCGATGATGTGAGTCGCCAAATGGTTACTTACATACTTCATATTATCCTTCCAACTTTAACTCATATAATTAATTTTTCATTGACTACTGGAACATTTCCTTCCTTATGGCGAAAAGCTTTCATCATTCCCCTCCCTAAAACTTCCTCTCCGCAATCTTTGAATAATTTCAGGCCAATATCTATACTGCCCTTCCTATCTAAAATTCTTGAAGCTGTAGTACATGCTCAGGTGTCTGATTTTATCTTCTCTAACTCTCTCCTTACTCCCATTCAGTCTGGATTTCGCCAGGGGCACAGTACGGCTACCGCGCTTCTTAAAGTTACCGAGGATATTCGTTTGGGCATGGAGAAGACGTTGGTCACCACTCTTGTTTTAATTGACTTTTCTAACGCTTTCAATATGGTTGATCACGATATTCTCCTTGCCATCCTTCAACATCTGCAATTCTCGCCCTCAGTAGTTGATTGGTTTTCTGCATATCTCCGCGACCGACAGCAAGCAGTTCGTATGGACCGCGAACTTTCGGGGTGGAAATCTCTTTCTACGGGAGTACCTCAGGGTGGAATCTTGTCACCCTTACTTTTTTCACTTTTCATAAATCTTCTCTCTTCTTCAATTGGTTGCTCTTTTCATTTCTATGCAGACGATTGAGTTGAGATTAGTGCGCAATAGACGCTTTTGTGATTATGAACTATTTTGTTCGATCTAATTAATTTGTGCGCATGGACGTTGTGACTATTATTTTAGTCTTTTTAGGGTTCCGTACCTCAAAAGGTGAAAAGGAACCCTTATAGGATCACTCGGTTGTCCATCTGTTTGTCTGTCTATCTATCTGTCAAGACCCTTTTTCTCAAGAACGCGTAGAGATATCAAGCAAATACTCAGGTCTGCTGTCCCTTATGTCAGGCGACGCGGCTAGCAACCCATCACTATTTGATTCTGTTTTCTATCTACACGCCCTTTAATTTGCTAAATGTGGCCATAAGGTCTTATAGACCTAGGCTCTGTCTATCCCGCAAGGGAAAAAGACGTGATACTATCTGTCCCTTGGAGTTGTGAAAAAATCAAACTTCTTAGCCAACGCAATCAAAAGATACAGCTGGTTATGGCGCATAATTTACGTGATTTTTCGACATTTGAAGGGAATCTTAATCTACAGGGTACTTCCCAGGATCGCAGAATCTTGAAATTTTGTATGAAGCAACATCTTATAGCACAGATAAAGGAAAAATTGCGAAAAGCATAATTATTTAGTAACATCATATAATCATAAAAATATTTTAATAATTTTTCGACACTCGCAAGGGAATCAACACCTACAGGGTACTTCCCGTGAACTCAGAATCTTGAAATTTAGTACGAAGCAACGTCTTATATCATGACACAGACAAAGGAAAAATTGCGAAAAGCATACATTTTTAGATACATCGTGTATATCAATGTACGGAAGCCTTACTGCGCGAGTCCGACTCGCACTAGGCCGGTATTTTTATTTATATAGATTGTATAAGATCATAATTTTTTTTTCATACCGATTTTTAGCAACAGCAGTGGATAGTTTTAGCTACGATTTGGCTATTATAAACCGAATTTCAACCAACTTCATATAATTCATTTAAACTATCTAAACCGGTTTTGATGCAACTTCCTTAACAATAAAAATATATGGTCTCAATTTGATCAATGGTTTCCATTGGTGATTCAAAAATTAACCTTGTATTTGTTTGGAACCAATCCAGTTCGAAAAATTCTACAAACATACATATGAATTTTTGACCGCCATTCATTTTTACTTACTAGATAACCTTTTTAGAAGTCAGTAAAAAAATAACAGCAAAAATAGTTCCCATGTGATGTTTGCTTTATAATTTTTGCAGTTTTTGTTAAACAATATGTTATTGAGAGCATTCCCTAAATGAAATACTTATTTCTTTATTTTCACGTGACGGCGCGGGGGCGACGTACGTACGATCATTATGGTGCGGGGATGCGGGGCTTAGAACACTTAGCTCCGCCCACATGCACAAGGTCATCGGCGACTCCAAGCCCCTTAAGCTATCACCAAGAACATTTCGTGGCGATAGATCGATTTATTAGGTGATACAAGTTGATGATTAATATAAACTTTGGTGACAAAAAATATAGTCCCCAAGACTTGTTTTTACATTTAATTTCAAATTGTTCCCTGATACAGGCGTGTTCCTGGTGGCATCCTTCTCTTCAGTACTTTGGATCCCTACGACAGCATGTATGTACTTATGTCATTATAACATCTAGATAACCGTCTGCCTGCCTACCGTCAAATATATTAATAATGTGTGTGTTATACCCAACATGACCAGGCTGGATACATAATTCAGTATATTTCCACTCGAGTCCTTCCAGCGCGGTTAATTGCAAATGTTCATACATAGCCTAAAAGTGAAAATCGTACGGCACATAGGCAAAAAAACATAGTTATCAATATCATGAACATACATACAATATCACATACATACGGTTGCAATTGCAGTAATTTAAAAAAAGTATCCTTAGCTACACACGACTTTTAAAGCAAATAATATATAGAATTTGCATTTTAAGACGCTTTTGTACCAGAAGGAGACAAATTAGTGTGTTCATTGTTAACTTATAAGTTTTGTTTAGTGTCCAAATCGCCATAGCATTTTTTTCTATTGTTTTCGCAATAAACACCCATTTTTATCACCCGTCTATGGCGAAGCCAAAAAAGGAGGGTTGTGGTTTGTGGTGAGATTATTTCGAGATATGAGGATCTCCGAACCTATCCAACATAATTTTGACAAATGTCATATTGTTAGAAACATAGTGATAATCACCATGTCCGCTGGTTACATAGGCTATGTGACGTCACACAAAATCAATAGGGCAGCTGCTAGAGGGTGAAAGTAGAAAACTTTTTTAACGGCGTTGTGCACTTTTTGGGAAACTCGCGTCAGAACACATGATCTGATCGAAAATGCGTAAGACGGACACGTGACCTGAGAATATCTTATTATTACGCTGTAAGTACTACTACTAAGTATTTAAGAAATTGTAATAAAAGAATGTAAGAACACGGCTTAAATACTAAACCGATCATCATTAAATTTTGCATATGCCTTGTCTGGGATACGGATTTAAGATTCTATTCATTCCGATAAAAAGGTTTTTTCCTAAGGAATCATTTTCATTTTTCATTTAAGGAATCGAAATTTATGCCAGCGGGGTGCAAAACACAGGAGTACATTTTATTTTACGAGCATATTTTGATTTTTTGGGGAGTTTGGTGAATGAGTCTCAAACAGTGTATGTAATTTATTCATTTTTTAATGTACCCATAATTTGATCATCAAGATATTAATATAAAAAATAGTATGAAGAGATACTAACGAAATATGAACTTAGGCTGAAATAAAACCATTTTATTTTTATTTTTTATTAAACAAAGAAACCAATAGACAAACTTAGGGCAGTTAGGATACAGAGAGATATTAAACAACCATTTGTGAAACACGTTCTATACTAGACATATCTTGTCATCGTATCTTGTTATTTATATGATTAGTTCTGTTTTTTATTTATTCTCGAAGAGTCCGATGTAACTTCATCAACACAGCCTTAACTCTATTATAGCAAGGTGCCCGGGCACAGAGCCAACGGTTTGTAAGACAAGGCTGTATTATCTTATGCTTAATGATATTTATGGTTATTCTGTTATTTAATGCACATAAATAAACTATTGCATACATGCAAAATGTTAGACAATTACCTATCAGTTTGTACATCTTTTAATTTAATGCGAGTTGGTTATAAGGAATATTTAAATTAAGCGCAAATATTATACACATAATTTAATACACATAAGCTAGAAAAATGCTTTAGAAGCTAATTTTATAATTCGCTTTCTAAGTTTGAGATATCTTGTCAAAAATTAACATTTAGAAAAACAGTTAAAAAAAATAGGTACCAAAAGAAAGGAGTTTTCCAACATTTTTTTTTGAAGTCGGTTATACACATCCTTTACACAAAAAAGAAATGGTTGTCTGTAAAATTGGTTTACGTACGATGATTTTACGTGATAACGGTGGAAGAGAGATAGGTGCGTCACAAGCCAAATACTTAGGCTGATCGTGCCTCTCAATCGGTTGTTCCGCGCTCTCGCTTGCACATGGAACGTGACACTTTTTCGTGCGTGTAGCCGGCGTTCATCGATTATAAGAAGTTATCACGTCAAAAACACTTTCTTGGCGTTTTTACTATTATTTACTAAGTATGTAAACTAATTCACTGACGTCGACAATCAAAACGGCTGATGTATAAATTTTCATAAAAAAAAAAAAATTTTAAATATTCAAAAAAGAAACTAGCGTATCGGTTTCTTAAAATTTGTTACCGAAGCATTTCTTTGACCCCCGGGATGGGTGCCAGCCTTTAAAATATGTGCGCTTTATTTAATGTATATTATATGGTTTATGTAACAAGTTTATTATTTGAAGAGTTTATTTTTTATTTGAAAGGTAAATAAACCGGGTCTTCCGGTGTGGCAGCTTGGCATGATGTCCACTATGTGGTGAGCGTTTCATCCTAATAATTTTTCGACGAAAAACAATTTTTTCTTCCCTATGGGATGTGTTGTGCGATTCGTCCTTTGGACGACTTTTAAGATCTGCGCAGGAGAAGCAACTGGCAAAGTATATTTTTGCACGACTGCCAAAATAAAGGAGGATGTTTTTTAACGTAGTATATATGTTTGTAAGTGCGTTACTTTAAATTTAATCAAAAACTCCTCAATGCCTGAACAGATTAGGATTTATGGAGTATCGTTGGAGTCCTAACGTCATCCCAAGTAACACTGGCTATAATTTTTTAGCAATTTTTTTTTAAACAATAGCTTGTTTTATGTTATAGTACTCGGACAAAATTGGTCTTTTATTAACTGTCCTTTTATTTAAAAATACTTTAGTTCATTTGCTGCTGCATGATAGCTTTAAAAAACATGCGCACAAGAATTTGACGCTAACGTAAAAGGCCGCTGAAAGAAAACATCATATAATAGCCGTAAAAAGTTTATGTAATGGTAACGATGGGTATTAATGATGTTTTTAGAGATCGTAACTTTTAGACGGTACCGCAATGGAATATCATAAAGATTTTAGCTAAGTACGGGTTAAAATGGAAAGGGTTAGGTATATCTACGACCGATCATTTTATTGCTTTGCCCAAAATATGGTTTCCCCCTAAAATTAATACACCTAGCTATAAAAATACTCTCCAATACTGATCTGAGAGAAAAGATAAAACGTAGGATGTACCAGCTACTTCTCTTTAGCTCAGACCGCAGAAGCTATTCAAGGGGAATGGGGGGGAAGTCTAAGGAATCATGTTAATAGGTCATCTTTTTATATAGGGCGGTAAACGAGCAAGCGGGTCACCTGATGAAAAATGATCACCGCTGCCGCTGCCCATGGACAACTGCAACACCAGGGTGTGACAGGTGCGTTGACGGCCTTTCAAGCAGTTGGGGAAAGAAAATGGGGAGGGAAGGGCAAGGATGGTCCTCCGGCTCTCTCACTCACCGAACGAAGCATAGAAGCGGTAAAGCTTCTATTCAAACGTCGATTTTCTGTGAGAGTGTGGTACTTCCCCGGACGAGCCGGCCCATTCATGCTACTAGCAATTTATTTTGCCGGATACTACCACGACTCGAACCAACTGCATGGTGATGCGGTTGACTTGATGAAAATATAATTGAAGTAATCTATATCAGGTCTTTTTAGTCTCAACTACAGTAGAACGACCCTCTCTGTCCTATTAGAGCCATAATTGGCCAGAGCAGCCAGAGGACTTGGGTATTGTGAGTTTTGGCTCTGTCTGTCCCGTAAGAGATTAAGACGTCATAACATGTGTATATGGAAACCATACCATGAAAATGTCCACAATCCAGTTTTAGAATTAGGAATAGTTTGAATGAATGCCTCGAAAACTTGGCTACCGCGATAACGCATGTGTAAAATTATGGAAAATCGCAGTAGCCTGACTGAATAATAAATATTACCGGCTACAAAATACCAATTTATCCATGCCATGATTTGCATGTGTCGCGGATGAATAGTCGTGGGTGATAGCACAGCACGCGAAGTACCTGATTGAACTGAGGAGCACGCGGTGCATGTTATTGTACATCGATCGTTTAAAGGCTTCCGCTAAATCGGTCACGACACACAATAGTTCAAATGCACAGCAAAATCTAATTAATCCTCAAGGGAATTCAGATTCAAGTGGAACCACTGCTGTAGAAACATTGATATATATATAGTGGACGGAGTAGAATACAATTACTCACTGTCCGTCAGGTTGGCATCTCTTAAAAGACGAGAAAATACCCGACTGCTCGGTGGTAAGACCTCGTAGGGTCCAACTGGCTGGCGACCATTCATGGCGAAATCTGTCGCGAAGCACCGTCGGGTGTGTTTCGACTGTTGCGTGTGACAGCCAATCCCCATTATATTCAGAGTCGAGCGCATTAGCACCTCGTCTGTTGTTACAGATGTCAATGGGCGACGGTGACCACTTTCCATCAGGGTGGCTTGTCTACTCGTTATCATACATAAAAAATAAAAAGGGGAAAAGAGAGAGCATCGTAGACTGAACACGGACTACCACCATCACCTTCATCTTTTTATTCTTGCTAGGTAGGACTATAGTCTATGCGCTTTATTTTTTACTAGCGACCCGGACCCGGCTTTGCACGGGTGCAATGTACATAAAAAACCACCTCTTGAATCACTCTATCTATAAAAAAAAAACCGCATCAAAATCCGTTGCGTAGTTTTAAAGATTTAAGCATACATAGGGACGGACAGACAGCGGGATGCGACTTTGTTTTATACTATGTAATGATAATGATAACGATGAGTGTTATATTTTGCATTTACAATGCTGTTTTGATATACTCTTATTAAATTAAAAAATAAAATATGGTCAAAAATTTTCATGTGGGCTTGAACCAGCGTGCTTAGGTCATACATAGGCTTAAGGTCGCTGGTTCAAGCCCGAAAAATTTTCAGCACATTTTATTTCTTAATTTAATAAGAGTCTATGTGCTTCGTTGGATAGAGTCGCAGGTTGCAGCTGGAATTAGGAAAATTTGAAAAAAGGTATGAAAGCGAATAGGCCTGCTGGTCACTGTGTGTGCGTCGAGGCTGGCCCTAATCAACTCTTCTAGGCACATTATAGTCAGGACATTTGTCGTTACTTAATACCTTATTTTACTACCGACATGCTAATAGATGTCTTGCGTCATAAAGAGTGCTACTAAATACATCAAACCTCAGTGAATTAAACATAACAACTAACGTTAGAACTAGGTCTCTCTCGAAACCTGGACGTGTCGAACAATTAGTCAGGAATACATAACAATATCGTTCGTTATTGTTATTTGCATGTGTATGTATGACGCACAAGCGGCTCACGATGACGTGCAGTCAGGTATGTATTATTGTAGCTATCACACTGTTCATTTTCCTTGGTTTTCATGAATTCATACTGTAAAGTACTTTCCAAGAAAAATCAAATGAGCCCAAACACGATTGGTGTACCTTATTTAGTTTAAGAGTTCTTATGGCCACCTTCCGACTACATCATCAGATCAGCACAACGATAATAATATTGTATTATCATCTGATTTACACATATATGAAAAATTATAAATGGTTATGATTATGAAAATTGCAGCTCAAATTCGTAAGATTTGAATACAGACAAATATCGGGACAGGTGAAACTAAATAAAAGCATGTGAAACGAATAATTAGTACGTTGCTAACCTTTTGACTAAGCGAGTGTGTGAGCATTTCTCACACGATGACTATACGAGTATAATAAAATCACACATCGGAATAGAGGATGGAAGCGGTGCATTTCGTTTACAGATTACAAAAGCAAATATTTTAGTAGGTTATGCAGTTTTGCATAGATTAATCAAACGATCTTAATTTCCATCAATCTTACTCGGTGGATAGTTACTAAGCCCGATTAGTTTTTAATCATCAACTAGCCTTGACTATCAGGCCAGCATGAAGACATTTTTATGTACTTATATTCTTAAAGTATTTAATTAAGCTATTAAAAAAAAATGCTAGAGCATTTCTATTGTTCTTAATGTAAAAAGAAAAGTGGCGGTAATTGCGAATCGTGACTTGTACACGCGCCGAGGCAGTTGCGGTGATGTGAAATGCAATAAGCCCGTGTGTTCATCAACACAGAAAAAATATTATTATTTATTTATTTTCATGTCATCATGTCACCTTACAGACTAGCCAATACATAACATGAGACATCTAAGACTAATACCTTCGCTATTGATATTTTTTCTTCTTATTTCGTCACGCGGCAATTTTTCTAACATTCTCGACCCATGTAGCCCTCGGATGACATCATGGGACATCATTGCGCCAGAATCCTAAACTATACCATCTTGTTAGGTGTATATTGCACAAGTCCATATGAGTTCCACATCACGCCTTCCGTTCAACATCTCGACTTTAGTTTTTTTTGTCGGATATTTGGTTCAGAACAATGCGATTACTGACATAGGTATAAACGTCTGCAACGCTCGCACCGTGAGTCCGCGTCACGCAGACGATGGCCTAATACCTTGTTTTCTTTTTACCACTATGCCACCTGCACTATGAGCAAGACAGACCTATATACTTAAAAGATAAAGTTTTGAGGGAGGAGTATGGCAATGCAATCGTAGAAAGCAAGGCATTACATGGATGATAGAGTCAAAACCGCAATGCACTTACAAGAATCACTTATTGCGACAAACATTTAACACTGCTTAATAAAAACCCACTGAACGTTGGAATTTTACTAAATAAAACAATAGAAAAATGTAGTAGGAAAATAAGTTACATAATTTTATTCCCGCCACTTATTTATAACTTGATGTGTACTTTCTTATTTCGAGGTATGAAGAAAAATAAAATAGATCTTGAAACCAGGTGTAGCACAAACACAGTGAGGATACTTCCGACCTTCCCGATGTGCGCTCGGTCTAACCACGTATTTTGATTGCCACCGCTGCGTTTGTTTGTGGTCGCCCTCTTGCGTTTCACACTCGTTCCGATCCATTTTGACAATTACGAAACCATTGTTTGGCTTACAATGCTGACACGTGGTTGGTGGAAGCAAACCAATTTATTGGATCAGAAAAGTTCTTCTTTGATTTATTATGCAACAAATAAAACAAGATTTGAAATCTGATTAAAACTTAGAAACAGCTTTCTAATCTAACTAATAGTCCAAAAGGACTACTCGTGCGGCATAGTGCTTTCTTAGGTTAGCTGTATTTTATTGCTGGATAGTGATGGTAATGAGCCATGGAGAAATATTTTTTTGAGTGACAAAATTGATCGATGTCTGTGCCGCACAGACAGTGGTTTGGGGAAATGTTCCCAGTTGGAGGCCGATCACGGCGGAAACTGTTGTTGTCTTAAAATGTGCCAATGTTGTAGTATCCTACTAGTATTGCATAAAGCCAGTGGCTGGATTCTTTTTCCGACAGTGCAAGGAACCAAGCGCGGTCGAAGTCATTATGGAAATTTAAAGAAAATTGCTTACAGTCTTTCGCACTAAGAAAAAATATATTTTAGAGTTTCAGTTTCAGTTCAACTAGAAAACTCGCTTCAAAGTCAAAGCAAAACGCTGACTGGCTTTCCGTTGCCGCTGTTAATAAATCTATGCAAAAGTCGTCACTACAGATTTTAAGTTTTTTTTTATTCAGGAACGCTGTTTACAGAGAAAAAAGCTGAAACGGCAACACTGTTTCTTTTCTCTGATGACTATAGCATCTCTTTTATCGGTAAAGTATGTGTGTTCCCATCCATGAGACCCCGTGTCCCGTAAACATGCATTTTTTGGTCTTAAGTTCCGAATGTTTTCAGATTGGTTTTAGGACAGTATATGTAAATTTGGGAATAAAAGGACAATATTTTAGAAAGTGTCCTTATATGTAATATGAGAATTCAATATGTCCAATCCAATATGAAATTGATCCAAAAATAAATTTTAGCAGCATTAAGTAATGGGGCACCGATGAGGAACAAACAATATTTATTTGTAGTTAAAATGTCAAGAGAAATTGGATGAAATGTAGCCCAAATGTCGCATGGTTTTTACGCATCGAAAGACTCTCAGCTCTCAGGGATATACAGTTGACATTTTTTTAATATTAGTTTCAAGGCATATTTTTTAACTTTTGGTATTATGTACAGTAAAAATATACATATACAGATTCTTTATATATAGATATACCCAGTGAGCGTAGCAACCTTGACCATGGCTCATGAATACTCATGATAATGGAATCTTTTTCCATATGCATAAAAATATCCCTGTGCTTGTAAAGGCCCGTTTTGTCACGTCGTCGTTTAGCTATGTCTTTTACCTTTAGTTAACTCGATAAATCTAACAACAAAAATGGCCTCTTCCATGCCGGTCTGGGAGAAAAGAGCCGATCACTAGCTATTGCCCGCAGATCCGCCCACGTTAGCGTTGACCCCTCGGAAACAGCAGAATTTCCCAGAATAAAACGTACTTTATGTACTTCCTCGAGCCTCAAATTACCTCCACACCAAATTTCATCAAAATTAGATCAATGGTTGAAACGTGAAAAGATAACAGACAGCATTTATAATATTAAAATAAAATAAATATATACGGACAAATCACACAGATTGAGCTAGACCCAAAGTAAGTTCAAGACTTGTGTTATGGGATACTAACTCAACGATACTATATTTTATAACAAATACATATATAGATACAAATCCAAGACCCAGGTTGACCGCTGCGCCACGGAGCTAGCCCTTTATTTATTTTTATTAAGTATGAAAGTGTGGATATGTATATTGAAAATATAGGTCCACATTTTTTCTATAATTCAATAAAAGAAATTCTCACATCGTCTCGCAATTTCATATTACCGTCAATGATAAGATAAAATTCCTGGAGAATTTTGCGTAATAGGAAAACGGCAATACAATCCAATGAATAATAACCGTAATAAATCATGCATGATTGATTAGCCTCACTTAACTAGACAAAAGTTCATATTACTTTATATCGTTCTGATTTTTTGGTAAATTATTTAATTCTCCAAGTTTCACGACTGTAGAATATCTTACCCGAAGGCATAAAAGTATCATTAATAGTTTTCTACTAGCTATTGCCCGCGACTTCGTCCGCGGCAATTTCTGTTATTGTACTGTAGTGGATATTTTTTTAGTTCGTTTAAAGAGGAATAATTATTTAATACATATTTTTTGGGTAACTTGTACCGTTCACGCATCGCACGCGTCGGATGTCCTCAACTATGAATAATTTTTCCCCCGTTTTCAAAATATTTTTTATTGATGCTTCGCTCTTATTGGTCGTAGCGTGATGTTTTATAGCCTAAAGCCTTTTTCAATAAATGGACTAACCAACACAAAAAGTATTTTCCAATTTGAACCAGTAGTTCCTGAGATTAGCGCGTTCAAACAAACAGACAAACAAACTCTCCAGCTTTAGAATATTAGCATAGATTTTAGAAAAAGATTCAAACCTTTTGGGTAATTGCATTTATCACAATTAGTCACTCTCTGAATGATATAGTATTTAAATGTATGTATATATCTATTTATTTTTATTTATAATCATGTATTTATAATTATTCATGGGTTTGTGAATGTATCAAATCATCATATTAATAAATATTTTTAATAGCCTATAAGCGCCTATCGCAATTATAGTTTTGTCTGTTTTTCCCGAAGTTTGACTGGTAGAGAATGCTTCAACATTTGCTCGCAGCTCCGCTTGCGTGAACAATTCTTTATCCAGGATGAAAGGAAAACTTACATACCCCTGAGAGCCCCTGTGCGAGATTTCATGGTAATTGAAACAGTAGTAAGGCGTGACAGAGAATAAAAAAACAAATATTTAATTTTAAAGATAATATATAATTAAATAATCTGTGAATACCTATTTTAAGCATATACCTGTTGCCTGCCGAAAAAACCGAGCAAAATAAATACGTTTGTTGTATGGGAGCCTCCTTAAATTTTTATTTTAATCTGTTTGCTGTTATGGCGGCAACAGAAATACATCATCTGTGAAAATTTCAACTGTCTAACTATCACGGTTCATGAGACACAGCCTGGTGACAGACGGATAGACAGACAGACAGACAGACGGACAGCAGAGCGATATTAATAGGGTCCCGTTTTTACCCTTTGGGTACAGAACCCTAAAAACAAAGATGGTCTATGACAACTGTATTTTTTTTTATTTAATAAGCTTTTTTAACCGGAAGAAAGCGGTCGTCTACGAATAATTAAGATGTTCTACGCAGAACTACAAGTACCTACTTGCCTACAATTATTTCCGAGATACGCGTGTTTTGATAAATCATGAGTTCAGCATAAAGTCAGCGAATGATATAATGATAGTAATGATGATTATTTTGTTGTTACGATCCTCAAGCGTAACTTGAAACACCGTTTATGCTGTTCAGAGAGCCATAACTCAACCTTTCGAACGTTCAACTCTACACATATAAGTGGGAGATGTATGAAATAATCATCATTTGTTTTAGCCATTTTCATTTATAATAGTGCGGCATTAATCTGCCTCCGATTGTACATTATATAAACACACTTGTTAAATTGATCATTGTAATCGAGGTCATTGTCAGAGGCTGAGAGGCGGTTCCGAAGAACTCTGACACCAGGGTGTGCAAGGTCGATTGACTGTGTTACCTACACGAAAAAAAAATTGTATTCGAGACGTGTTTGCTTTTACGAGCCTGTAGTGTGAGTGAGGCTGAGATCATAATTATCAAAGGACGACAAACGAGCAAGCGAGTTACCTGATGGTAAGTGATAACCGCTGTCCATGGACAACTGCAACTCCAGAGTGTGGGAAGGATTTTTTTTTGGAAAGACTATGTATCTAGCTCCAAGTGAGTTTTCGCTATTTCACTGGGCGTTTGAGGCGAGGGTTTATTTTTTTTTTTTTTTGAAATGACTATATTGCTAGCTCCAAGTGAGCTTTCGCTACTTCACCGGGCGTTTGAGGCGAGGGCAGAGTGCTCTCAGCCTATATAGACAACATCACCGTGACGTGAGCATTGCCGGCCTTTTAAGGAGTTGGGGAGAAGACATGGCGGGAAGGAAATGGGGGGGGGGGGGGGGGGAGCTCTCTCACTCAAAAGTAGTTGTAATCTCAAACTTTGCTTTCGAAACTAAGAATACTTTGCTTAGAGAAAATTAAAAGTTACTTTATCGCACTAGTGCTTTTTACTTAACATTACACATAAATCAATCGTGGTTAATTCGCTATTTACAAATCAGTATTTAAGGAGTCAGTTTATGACATGGCGTCTTGAAAAAATCATTTTCTTTAATAGTATTTTAAAGATTGATATTTTACTACATTTATGTACATCTCAACTCTCATCATTTACCAAAACAGCTCAACAGGAACTCATTAGTCGTTAAAAAAGTATTAATTACTTACATTATCGTGACAGCGAAGCGTGACATTGCGTGATGGTCAGTGTGAGAATCGTTATTACCCGAAAGAAAAAGATCGTTTAATTTATACACATACATATTCAACCGTTAAACGTATTATGTAAGGTTATGTAGGAACTAAGAAGGCAAAAGAAAAAATGTTGAAAGTCATGACCGTAGTTTTGTATCCTAATTCTAATAAAACAAGGTGGCTCGTCTGCTCGTTTGCCGTAAAATATACATAAAAAAAGCTTTTTCAATGAAAAATTTAATAAAACTAGCGACCCGCCCCGGTTTCGCACTGGTCGATATGGGTATTTATTCTATAGCCTATGCTCATCAGGGATAGTGTAGGATTCTACTGATGAAATATTTTTTTCAAATCGGTCTAATAATTTCGAAGCCTATTTAGTGCAAACAAACAAACAATCAAATATTTCCTGTTTAGTAGATTATAATGTAGACAGTGTAGATGTAGATTAGTGCGAAACACGACTACCTTGCCAAATAAATAAGGGCACTGCACACACGCAAATGAAAATATTATTTTGACGATAACCCAAAAATCTAATCATTCTTGCATTTGAAGTGACGTTGGATCGAAAAACTCACATACACAACTTACGAGTACATACATTGACAATGGAGAGCGGCACTAAACTTAGTTATTGGCGTCAACAATAATAATGTGTAATAAAAGTTAAAGTTCGAAGAATAATATTTAAAATATCTAACGATGAATAAAATATTTGATTATGGACCATTTCGAAAGTCTTGTAAGAATGCGAAAAGTAAAAAAAAAAATATATATTTATATACATACATGTATTTCTTAATGAATGTCAAATAAATATGAGATGGAGTGGGATGTTTCTGTGATTGCTGTATTTATTAACTGGAGTTCTCGATAATTCGGCCCAATTATACGAGCCCCGATTGCAAATAAATTGATGATGTCATTTTAAACAATGCGCAAATAATAATAATGTATGTATTGCGTAAAAACTTACATTTAATAACGTATATATTACTTATAGAAGTACACAGACAGTAGAATCGTAACATTTGGTCTCATATTTTGAGATTACAACTACTTTTGAGCATCATTTTGCATATAAAGAATTCAAACAAATTCTAAACCGATTTTGATTTATTTTAAATAGGTACTCTCGAAAAGTATATCTTCTCATAAATACTTTTTCAAATTGTTTTATAAATGATGGAGTTATAAGGTAACAAACATTAAAGAGAAACATACAGCCGAATTAATAGCCTTAAAATTTTTTGAAGTCGAAAAATCACCGCGATTCATTACATTATTGCTGAGATATTCACCAATTCCTTCGACCGGCTTTTACGGTTTATGCGAGAAGTGGTATATTTATTCCAGATTAGCGTGGAAGACTACGATATTCGTAATTGTCGTTCTAATTTAATCTCCACTTAACATCCAGACATAACATACCTAACTAAACATGAAATAATTATAAGAAACAATAAAAAAATTAATGATACTTAAAGAAATCACGCAACTATATCAATTAACCGCAATTGCATTGAAAACAAAGGATAATTCAAGCTAGAATGACTACGTCATAATGATATGTTTTTTTTCGAGAACGAGTCTCTTCAAATGTTCCTGGTAGACGAGTCGAGTGTATCAGGCTAGTGTTTGGTTTGCAGGTTTTGACATTAGACATGCGATTTGAAATTGGTACTAATAAAAGTAAAAACGGAGGTCAACTAGATAAAAGGCAGACTTCTAAGGAGACAGAAGAAGATATAAAACTTATACCAAGCAACTATACGAGAAAATTTACTATACATTTTTATAAAATACTAGCCGTCCGGCGAAATTTGTTTCACAGTGATGACTTACGGGTCCGAAATGTGATCCCTTACTATGGCTCTCATATGAACGCTCAAGGTCGTTCAAAGAGCTTTGGAAAGGGCTATGCTCGGTGTTTCACTGCGAGACCGAATCAGAAATGAGGAGATTCGTAGAAAAGCAAAAGTCACCGACATAGCTAATAGGACTAAATCCTTTAAGTGGCAGCGGGCAAGGCACATAGCGCGCAGAGTCGATTGCCGATAGGGCAGAAAGGTTCTTGCATAGCGAGCACGTAGCTGCAAGCGCAGCGTCGGACATCCACCGACCAGGTGAAGATCGGAGGGGAACGCTGGATGCAGGCCGCCTCCAACTGGTCAAAGACCTATGTCCAGCAGAGGGATTCTTGTGATGAATGAGTGATTAAAATTCGAGTTCTAGACAGATTAAAGACAAGAAGGAGACAAATGATCAGATATCGTTTTTATAAACATTTATACGATTGACTTGAATTGACTAAACTCTTATTAGAGATAAGTATAGTTAAGTCAAGCGTAGCTACTCGCCTTGTGTGAACCCTAACTTACGTCCAATGCAGGAAAAATGAGTTAGGTATAGATGTCGCCGACACCCAATAAAAAGGATTCAAAGCAGTATCCATCTGGATGGCAATTAAAATGAGAGAAGATCGCATTGAGGATGGTCTGAATAGAGCTTAATGATGGCCGATTGAACTGGGCTGTAATTAGAGACCGGGAACAACTGTTTGCATAAGAAATAATATTTCTCATCTCAGGATGTAACTAAAATTTAGTTGAGAGCGGGATTGAAGAGTAGCTTAGGAGCTAAAATTGAAGACGTGGGGAAATGCTGAATGAAAGTACGAAAGAGCTGTTCTCCCCGTGTAGCGTGGCACGCGCGACAACGTTTATCGACTATCGCCATCTTGTTTTCCGTCATATCATAGAAAGAGATATAGATAGTTTATCGCGCGATATAAACGGCGTCGCGGGTGCAATGCGACGGGTGTAAAATGCCCGGGTAGATCTATTCCTAAAAAAAATATATTTTCATCTCATTACGTTTTGGTGGCATTACCTATCATAAACATATATGTAGAAAAAGGGGCCCAGTATAGCATCGCTGTCAACCAAAAATGTGCAGATTGTGGATCTTTTGATATCATGCTTTGGAATTTTCAGGGTTCCGTAGTCCACAAGGAACTTAAAAATACATTACGTTCTAATAGAACGTAATGTATTTTTAAGTTCCTTGTGGACTACGGAACCCTGAAAATATAAAATAGTCACTCATGTGAAAGCCGCAATGTATTTTGAAGTGAATATCAAAACGTTGTACACTAAAATAACAAATAGGCCAGCAGATTTCGGGCCCACCGCCCAGACCTTTTCAAAGATAAAGATATTCATAGGTTGTCCTTGAGTCCAATGTGCACGGTTGATTTCCAGTACATAGAGTTTGGGAATTATTCTGCGGGAATCTAAATAGGCGATGGGCAGTGGACTATTAAAACTGAATCAATCATCGAACGTTAGTGATACATTTTCAGATGAACTGGAATATGTGCTTGGATATAAGAACAGCATTCATCATCATGTATATAAACGGGCCTTAGCCCGATCCTTTTTATTATTTGTTTCCGATGACGTTTCAATGGAGTTCCATCGAATTTAAAACGCAAAAGTTTTAAAAAAAAATATCATCATTCGACATCATTTCAGCCATAAGAAGTCCACTGCTGGACAAGGGACTCTCCCAAAGATTCTTCGTTCCATGCGAGGATATTACCATGCTTTGCTGGTTAATTAGCGAGCGCAGTTTCTTTGACTTCTAGTTTTTCCGAAACTGCTACTTTTCTGTTTAATTTATAAGATAGGGAAGGATAGGAATTAAAAAGATAGAAATTCCACCTTTAGAGGAGAACATTCGGACAGCGGGACACACGAACGATGTTTTGCCCAAGCTGAAACAGAAACGCTTCGTTCGCGTTTCACGCTTGATCAATTAGGTAATAATATTATTAGATATGTAGGGGCCGTGTGGTATCCGGCAGAGTAGAATAGGACTACTCCAAGTCTTCCCGTGGATGTCGTAGAAGGCGACTTAGGAAATACAAGCTAAACAAAGCTTATAAACATCTAAGACACCTCTCCAACCCGTCTGGCCAGCGTGGAGAGTGTAGGCCAAGTCCTCTGGCTGCTCTGGCCAAGTATGGCCCTAGTAGTACAGAGAGGGTCGTGCTCCTGTAGTGGAGACTAAAAAGGACCTGATGATGATTATTAGATATGGTAAGGAATGTGAGAAGAAAGTAGCTCCAATAATGGGAAAATTAAGAAGCTGTAACATCATACCATCCCAATGGATGGACATGTTTTGCGAAGAGAAGAGACATATAAGTAGGAAGGTGTTGGATATAAAAGTAACTGGGAATCAGAGTAGAGGTAGGTCAAAGAAAAGATGGATGGAGTGTGTGTAGGCGGATATGGCGAAAAAGAAGGTCACAAAAATGCCTCACAATGGAAAAAAAATAAATGCTGTCGCGACACCACTTAAAGTGGGATAAGGTAAGGATAAATAAAAAGTAGATGAATAACGTAAAGAGCAAGAAAAAACAACGGGTTGCAGTTCGAGAGTGATGGCGTAAAAATTCCGCGCGGTAGAGAGGGGGATATTACTTCCTCTTCTACACCGCGGCGGCGGTCTCAGGCCACGTGTCCGTCTTACGGACTTTCGATCAGGTCACGTGACGAGAATTTAACATTTTTTACCTATCGTAAAAAGTGCACAACGTCGCTAAAGACTTTTCACTTCAAAATGACAAAGTCGCGAAGAAAATATTTGTCACAGATTACTTGAGCAAAAGTGGATCACAACAAGTACAGTCTAAGCTTGCAATAATAACGGTTCTAGGGATCCTAGTCACGTGTCGCTAAGAAATTGTTTCAACGTTTCTTATTTGTTTGGTCGTAATAGATGGCGCACAGTTGCGACATGTGGATTCATTTTTTGCAATCTTCTGAGAGATGAGTATTTTTTGCGGTTATACTGGTTTATTAATAGAATTTTTTTACCTATCTACGAGGAAAATCAAAGCAATTACCAAGTTTCCATTTGATGGATAGCTTTTGCTTCATTAAAATCAGTTCGCCTGTTAGTAAATGAGTATAACTGAAAATAATAACATTGTTATTATACGGAAATAGTAACATTGTTGCTACGAGTATGTATAAACATGGCAACAATGTTACAATAATCAATAAATTACAAATTATTAAAGATATTTATATTATACTAGCTTTCGCCCGCGGCTCCGCCCGCGTCAATGTCGATCCCTCGGGAACAGTACTTTTTCCCGGGTTAAAATGTACCCTATGTCCTTCTCCGTACCCTAGATAACGTGTATGCAAAATTTTTCATGATGATCGGTTCAGTAGTTACAACGTGAAAGCGTAACAGACTATTTAGCGGGCGAAAGCTAGTAAATTATAATTGAATTAAATTCAGTAAGGAAATATTATGAGATGCTCGGTTAACAACACTTTGTCCCATAGCAACGAACGAAAAAGCTTAGCTCTATTACTCTCGAATACAAGGGACATTTTTTACCCTAATCAACCACTTAGCTGCTAAGATAAGGCACGCCTCGCCGATTCATGGAGGTCTAAATTACTTAAGTACCCTCTAGCATCCTTGTGTGATTGGATGATAACAATTATGGTGCTTTAAATCTTAGGCAAATGTCACGCCGTAACTGGTTGGTATATTCGCAAGGTGAAACAAAACTATTATCTATTAATTTAAATTAAATCACATAATACCTACCTAATACGAGTTTATCGCGTTTAATAAATAGTTTTTTAAAGTTAACGTTTTGCATAGTTTTTTTATAACGCAATAGACATAAGTGTCAAAAAAGTGGGTTTTACATCTAATGTTTCGAAAACTTTAAACTACTCGTAAAAATGTTATAAACGCGACAAAACTGTTTTATGTGACTTTCACTATTTGTATATGGGAAGGTGAACAAAACAGTTTTTTTCCTTTGATGCTTGGGTATTGCGTACTTACTGTGTGGTTGTATTTTACCTAAGCTATAACGAAGCATTGGCACGATTAGTTGTGAGGTTGTCAACACTGTTTGTTTCACGAGCGCTAAGCAGTTCAGGAATGTAAACGAAATGTATATATTAAAGTTGAATAGGCAAAAAAATATGTAAAACCCTCGAAAAAGGTGTGTAGTGAAAATGATTAGGCTCAGTGACATTGTTAGATTGCCACAAGAACGCTTCCACCATAGCTGTGTAAAACGGGTGCCGCGCGAACGAAAAACGTTGCTACTGCGCAAGCCATTAGGCTGCGCAGAACCATTCGGCGATTAGGAAAAAAGATGAAAAGTCTTAATATTTTCATATTTATATCTTTACTAGCCCGCGTCAATGTCGATCCCTCAGGAATAGTACTTTTTCCCGGCATAAAAGGTAGCCTATGTCCTTCTCTGTACTCCAGAGAACGTGTATGCAAAATTTCATGATTATCGGTTCAGTAGTTACGGCGTGAAAGCGTAACAAACAAACAAACAAACAAACAAACAAACAAACAAACAAACAAACAAATAAACAAACAAACAAACTCACTTTCGCATTTATAATATTATAGTAAGGAAGTAAGGATAATAAAAATAAGAAAGGGTGCGACCTCCGAGACATACATATAAATATCGTTATGTGAGAATTATTGTTTGAGTCGTTAAAATTACAAAGTTTTCGAAGAAAAATGCTTTAGATATCAAACCATATTTATTACATTTTTAAATTTCATATGTATCTGTTTCAAATTCCAACAAGGGGGCTGTTCAAGGATTGATCTAAATTATACAAATACTTTGATGTATTTAATTAATTCAGCACATAGTACTAGTGATTTAAAAACACGTCAATTTTCACAATTTCGTGCAGTACGATACTATTAGTAAATGTTTTCTTGCTCACTTGCTGGAAGGACAGAAAGAAATTCACCTACCCATAAAAACAAACGCAATAACCGAAAATAATATACCAAAACAAATATAGCGAAGTAGAGTACACTCAAATATATGAAAACTTAATATTATCCACACAATAGTTTCCCAGAAAGACAACATTTCTCGTTATATAATAAAGCCTTTCAGTTCGGTCGGTACTATTTAAATATAAATTATTCATGGCTTCATACAATATGTACGTATGGTTGATCCCTAGAAATAAGTACGGACCCGAGCGTAATAGCTCAAGTTATATTAACTTATTTAAGTAAAGATGGTATTCCCAAGAACTCAGAATAAAGTAAGCTTCCTTTTAATACAATTAAATGAAAATTATACTGAAGGTTTACTTAAACTTTCTCGTTTGTTCTTTCGGTTAAGGCGTTTGCCTGTAGACCCGGGGGTCGTGGGTTCGATTCCCACGGGAAAAATACTTTGTTCAGTAGTTTCCAGTTCATTGCAGGGTTGAAACACCTGATTGTCTGATAATAAAGATGTTTCCGTGCTTTCGGAAGGCACGTTAAGACGTTGGTCCCGGCCATCCGGTAGTCGTTAAAGGAACTACGTCAGAGGCCCGGAGGCGGTTCCGAAGAAATCTGACACCAGGGTGTGCATGGTCGATTGACCGTTACACCTACTCGAAATGATAATGATAATATTTTTTTGTTTAAATAGGTATATCTAGTGTAGTTGGTATATTCAAGGGGGCACTACTAGGTTTTACGGTTAGTATAGGTGTTAGCATTTCGAATCCCTAAACTATTTGTTTATTTTTTAGTGACCAGAGTGGTCAGCCCTTAAGTTATTAAGGTTGCGAAATAAAATGTCACTATGGTATTTGAATCGTTTATTCAAATATGCTATTGCTATAGATTCCATTAGTATTCATAATATAATATATTGCATATTACCTATATTAGCATATATAAATAATATTTTATTAAATATTCCATTAGTATGAAACTTATCGGGATATTTACCATAAAGATATCGATCTTTCATACTAATATTGCTATAGCACTACTTCTTTGAACATCATTATAATAACTATAGCACCGCATCGTAAGGTCGTATTTATCTTTGCGAAGACACGGCTAAAAACCCTTTTAATTTATTTTCAATATAAAATCGTTTATAATTAATTTTAAATAATCCTTGATAACTACTATCATTTCGTAATAACAGATGAACAGAAAGACAGTGTTTAATGATTAATCTAAATGAAAAATGTCCGCTCGCGTTTTAGGGTTCCGTAGTAAACAACCTTCCTACCCTTTTAGTTTCTCTATGTCTGTCCGTCCGTCTGTTCGTCTGCGGTTTTACTCCGAGACTATAAGTACTTCTTCTTCTTTTCGAGTCAAATAGCTATATATATAATAAATGTTATATGAAGTTAGACCAGAATTTTGCCACTTCGACGGCACGATCATTTGCCTTAATTAAGTCCTCTACAGTACAGGAAGTAGGACAGCTGGGGCAGTTCATTAGATGGTTCATCGTCTGAACAGCGCCGCAGCTGCACAGGTTGTTGCTAGAGAAACCCCACCTAACCTGGTTATCTCAGCATCTTCCAACACTAGCCCGAAGCCTATTTAGCGACTTCCAGACTGGCCAGGAAAGTTCACCACCCGGTGGTAGTTTAACTGCAAGTGACAGGGATTTCCATTGCTCTGTTTTAAATTATAAGTACTAGAGAGCTGTAATGGTATATATATGATAGTATATATCCATTACATTCGCTGTGACCATAAGAGACGCTGCATCCACGCTGCCGCCGCCGTGTAGTGTTGGTATAATACTGTTCCATTTGTTCAAATTGATTGATCCGTTTTGTCGCCAGAACCCAACATCCGCACTACACGGATGTAGGTTTGCTAAATTCAGAGGTATTGCCGTATCGCATTTCATTTTGCTGGTAACAATATATTACTTCCAAATGGTCTAAATTTACTCATATTCATAAAGATTTTTAGTTTTACATACTACGTTCATTTTGTTCCAAAGTAAACTCTAGAATACGATAAAATTATTAAAACCTGAGAAAGAATGCACAGTGTTCTTATATGAAAAAGTAAAATAACTTTGATAGAAATCATACTTAATTCCAACAAATAAAACCCCAAAGGGCATTATTATTTTCTCCTCAAGAAAATAATAACACGTTCTTGTTAGTTATATGTTGGTTATTACGGAAAACATTGCGGTATCACGTTTCACAAGGGTGGCAAGCATCGAATGGTTGCGACACAGAACGCCATTTTCGCAAAATGCCATGGTGTTAAAATACGTCACTTTCACAGAATGCAATTTTATCCGAAAGTCACTTAGTCAGAAAGTCATTCACAGTCTCATGTCTGGGATAATACGTTTTCTCGTCTAAATCTTGGATTCCCAGGTATTAATATAATAAATGTCATTTCAGGCACCTCACGCTACACTAACGCCCCTAGCGGAAAATTTTAACGCAATTCGCCTTTATTGTATTCGCGTGTCATGTCATCGTGTGGGTGACCAAAAAGAAGCATAAGTAATAAACCATTTTTCCTATTAAATTAAAATACAACCATTTAGCAAAGAGACATTTTGTGGGGATGACATTCAGCGAAAGTTGTTTTTTGCTCGGGTGGATTTTAAAAGATGGAAAGCACCAGGCCCTTTTCAAACACATATAGTTAGTGTTGTGCCGTGCTCGAAATTTTCGAGAACGGTGAGAACGTGACGGAAATTTTTACCAAGAGTTACTTATTCTTTCTCACAAGTGCGGGAATTATTGCGAAATTCTCGAGAATTATTGAAAATTTTCCGTAGGTTCCCGTGAGAGGGGATTCATGAGAACAGAAAATTTCTCTCCGGCATATCACTACATATAGCGCGTAGAACCGATGAGACAAAAGGTTTTCGTAAGCGTAGCATTAGGCACCCAGGGACAAAGTGGTCGGATGAGCTGACTAAGGTCGCAAGAAGACGGTGGATGCAGGCCGCTCCCAACCGGTCATTCTGGAAATCCTTGGGAGAGTGCTTTGTCCACCAGTCGACTTCTTCAATAATGATGATAACGTTTTGCAAGCTGTTCCAATTTCATCGCTGTGACAATTTGCAAAAGTGACATTTTGCGTTACAATCCATCAAAAATAGGTAGAGGAAAAGTAAATATATCTCTTTAAGGGTTTCCTTTGGCAAATGATCGTATCTTTTATTTATTTTTATGGCCGATCAAATCCATGTAATTTGAATTTGTTTTTTCTTTAATCGTAAGATGTTTCTTTTTTAGGATGAAGGAATATAATAAGGGATCGTAGTAACATTTCTGTTTTTTTATTGCATCCTTACTCTGACTTTGAGCGAATACGTATTTCCCTTACAAAACGTTCCCAAAAAAAGGTTATAAGCATATTGGAAATTTTTATGGTATTTCGCTAACCACAAAATAAATCACATAAAAATTAAATTGGAAATATGTGATGAAAAAATTTTTGCCACAGGTAGGATTTGAACCACAAACCTTCTACGGCAGCTCTGTGGTTAAGGGTATCGGCGCGGTCCAGATGTCAAAGATTTGTGAGTTGAAATCCTACCTGTCGCGAAATTTTTTCATCCCATATTTTCGATTTTCATATTAAACCGAGCATTGTAATCACGGAGGAGTTGTAATGCTGTTAGATAATACAGATTAAAATTATTAATCGATGATGGTTTACTATGTAAAAGCTAAAAAATATGCCTACTAGCGAAGCTGCAGGCAAAATCTTACGTTACTAGATTTTGTTATCTTAGACAATCGTAAAGAAAACAAAATATTTCCCGCCACGACCTCATCGGAGTTGTTAAAGGATGCGGAATAAATCTAATAAATGAGCGCGCAGACCTCATGAAATTTAGATGAAGGTACGCCATGTTTCTTTCCAGGTACCGGGGACCTGGAAAGAAACAAGGCGTACTGTGAACTTGGTGTTCACACTGCAACTAAAAAGATCGAGTTGATAATATTCAGTTACGTAAAGAGTTCGGAAGCTCAGTTCATTTATTTCGAGTAGGTGTCACGATCAATCGACGATGCACACCCTGGTGTCAGAGTTCTTCGGAACCGCCTCTCGGCCTCTTACGTGTTCCTTAGATAACAGCCGGGACCAACGGCTTAACGTGCCTTCCGAAGCACGGAAACATCTTCATTATTAGACAATCAGGTGTTTCAAGCTTGCAATGTCCTAACCAAACTGGAAACAACTAAACAAAGTATGCTTCCTGTGGGAATCAAACCCACGACTGGACCACGGAGGCAGTTAGAAGCTCAGTGGGGCATACGCATTGTTATCGCTTACGCATATAAGGCAACTCCAAGCGTAGCTCTTGGGATGGGTGACCACAAGTGCCATCCTTTAAATATAAAGCGAACCCTACTGGGCTTCAGGAGGCACGTTAAGCCACTCGTGAAACAATTATTTCACTATGTCGTTAGGCATAAAAATATGTCAAGCTCTTCCGTGCTTTGTAAGTCCATATGTCATGGCAAAGCTATGTCAGATGCCTTTAGGCAACTAGAAAAATATAACACTAGTGTTGCCCACACACACGATAAATCAGTAAGCACCTACATTATGATATTAAGAAAGTACCTATATTACTAACAAATAAATACAAAGTCGTAATGATATTATGGATGTGAGGATTAGAATTCGGCACAAGCCAAAGCCAAAAGTTATTACTCGTACTATCACATTAAAACCACTTTACCGATTCGGACGAAATTCGGTATGGAGGATATTTGAGACAAAATCTCAATGAATGAAATGACATAGGATAGTTTTATCTCTGAAATCATACCTGAAGGGGGTAAAAAGGGACGGTGGAACTTTGTATGGAGAATTAATCATTCCAAAGGCAGGCAATGACGTATATATAAGTCGCTTTAAGTCGCAAAAAAAGTTAATGCAAAAATATAATAGTCTAATACCACACCGAAGACGGCATGACCATAAAACTTTCTGCTAAGAGTAGTTTGGTTTGTCTTATGTATCTGAAGACAAACCAAACTAGACAAGTTAGAGCAAAGGAATTGGTATTGGTTTGGGTTAATCCTTTTTGATTGTTGATTTGAGTACGTTTGACCCATCTTACCTGAAAGGAAGCAAATATGAGGTGATGCACGCAAATCAAGTAATGCCTATTCATTCTTGCTTTGAAAACCTTAAATTGTGAGAGTACGTATCAGTAGCGACGCGGGGGAGATGTCCCATTCTTTAACGGTTACATCGTAACTAATATGATAAATACGAAAATGAGTTTCTTTGTTTGTTTGTTACGCTTTTACGCCTTTACTACTGAACCGATCATCATGAAACGTACACGTTATCTGGGGTACGGAAAATGACATTGCGTACATTTTACTCCGGGAAAAAGTACTGTTCCCGAGGGATCAACATTGACATAAACGGCGCCGCGGACAAAAGCTAGTAACTCATATTTAATTGTATACCGCAAACATAAGCTCATTCAAAATTCTAAGTTTTAATATTTCCTAAACACAATTAATTTTTAATTTGTTCTCGACTTTCCCAATTGATCGGCGGCCAGCATCTCATGAAACACTAATGAAGGACGACGCGATCGATCGGCCGATAAGTCGGTCTACCCCTAGATTAGCGAATGTGTGTTTTTACCCCATTTTACTCAATCTACGAGGCATTGATTGACGCGATTGGGCGAAACGGCTGGGGTCAAATGACTGTCAAATTGGGGATCAGCGGAGATTGATTCGTGCCCTTCGGGACTTCGATTTTGTTTGATGAGCTTTGTAATAAAGGTGGATGAGATTGTAAAGTCAATTGTTTGGTGAAATCAACTGATTGTTTAATTAGGTTTTCTTAATGTTCCATAGTTTTTCCCACGACTTTGTCCTTAAGTTTTCTTAATATTTCATAGTTTTTCCCAAGAAACTGTTCTATTTTACAATCTATGAGCCATTCTGCTGTAAAGTTTTATCAATACCTGTCATAAAGTAGTATTTTGTAAAAAAAATTACAAACATACATACCTACATCATCACAATCATTTTCATTTAATTTAACCGAGACGAGTTAAGCGACGCGTAAGGGCACTAAAGACTCAAAGCCAAAATATTTGGCTTGGCTGTTTCGTTACTACACGAACTATTGTTTATCAGAAAAGTAATATTATAGTATATTTTCGCATGTGAATGTAGCGAAAAGGCCAAGCCACATATTTTCACTAAGGTGTAGAGTTTGTAAAGTTAGGCCTTGTAGAGTTAGGGCGTGTAGAGTCAGAAGCTTGGCTCTACATAAGATCTGATAACTTTTTGACAGTGCGAATCATATGGTCTCATCTTGCCATCATTTTATACGAAAAATTTAATTTCCAAAGAAGGTAAGGATAGACAAATAGATAGGATATTTTTGTGAATATTTCGAGATATTTTATAATTTTATTAAATATGCACAGAATATGTAATGAAGTAAAGATCTTTATATCACGGTTGTTATACCCTGATTACATTAGTAGGTCCTAAAAACTAGTAAGTCGAGAAACTAATAAACTGCTCATAAATATTTTTTTCATTATTTCCCTAAACATATTGGTATATTATTAAATTATACGATAGCCAACGTATTAAGGTTGACAAAAAACTGAATAAAGGAGCGCTGGGTGAACAAAAACAAATTAACACAGAAATCTAGGACAAAATACTTGAAAAACATGGAGAAACTTTACTTCAAGGCGGTCATGATCTATAAGAAGCAATCTCGCAAGTCTTCATAACATAATAAATGTTCAGTGCGTACTTAACAGCCTCCGTGGTCCAGTGGTTAAGGCGTTTGCCTGTTGACCCGGGGGTCGTGGGTTCGATTCCCACCGGAAGCATACTTTGTTTAGTTGTTTCCAGTTTGGTTAGGACATTGCAGGCTTGAATCACCTGATTGTCTGATAATAAAGATGATTCCGTGCTTCGGAAGGCACGTTAAGCCGGTGGTCCCGGCTGCCATCTGGTAGTCTCGTAGGCCGAGAGGCGGTTCCGAAGAACTCTGAGACCAGGGTGTGCATGGTCGATTGACCGTGACACCTACTCGAAATGATGATGATGAGTGCGTACTTGATACATGAACCAATAAGAAATATTCAACTGCTTCAAATACAAAATAAAAACCTGTCCGACCCTTGAAGGAATGAATCAGCCTGTCAATATGAACAACTTTTCCTATGTGATCAAGGCTAGGAACTTAAAAAAAAAATGGACATTTCCAAACAAAATGCTCGGCCGCCCGGTCAAATTGTATGGAAACGTCAAAAAAAATGAGTTCCTGCATTGGTCCCTTTTGGAAAGTTGTTCAAATTGACGGACTGAAGCACCCCCTTAAAGAACGGACAGGATTATCTTTATATATGTATAATAACGAATGCTTTAAGTATAATCGTGGATAATTTCCATCTGTTAAGATAGAGGTAGCTGATTTTCTATGCGAAGTATCCTTATCCCTACTTATTAATATTATAAATGCGAAAGTGAGTTTGTTTGTTTGTTATGCTTTCTCGCCGTAAATTTTGCATACAAGTTCTCTGGAGCACGGAGAAGGCGATAGGCTACCTTTTATCCTGGAAAAAAGTACTATCCCCTAGGGATCGCGAGTGGAGCCGCGGGCGAAACCTAGTTTACCATATAATTCGATTACAATATATTACTTGCATAGAGTAATAGTGGCTCAGTAGTGTAAGAGCGCGAGCTATATACGAAAGGTCCCGGATTCAAACCCCGTTCGGTCCGACCTGTACCTCGTAGTTTACAGACCAACCTGACTAAGGTATGGTAATGTACATCGACCTCTACCTGCTTCCGGTGAAGGAAAACATCAAAGGGCAACCTTCATACTACTGATTTAGTCGGTAGTGTGAAATGGAGCTATAAAAATAATCATTGTGTGCGAATCTTATCCTATCACACAATTTTTCAAGTTACGAAGAAAATAAGTAATTACGTAAAGATAACATTATTTCTGATTAACGTAGTACTTTCCAAGAGACCGGACTTAGTTCTTGGAAGTTGCGTAGGACATTTCAGAAATTAAATTATCCAGTAATCAATCTTGCGACTTGAACCACATCTAAATCTATCAGTCTAGAGAGTAATTAATATTACAGGCGTCGAGTTTCTACTTCGGATTAAGCAAATATTCCAACAGCTCCAATTTCTAAAGTGATTGAGAATCCAAAAAAGTTTCAATATTACTCTTAGACAGCTCCGTGGTGCAGTGGTTAACAACCAGCCTGCGACCACGAGGGTGCCCGGGTTTGATCCCCGGTCAGGTCAAGATGGAAAAGATCTTTTTCAAATTATCATTAATAAGATAGCATATGACCTTTTCCGTACTATTGACAGTGCGATTGCAAAATTTCATAATGATCGATCCAGTAGTAAAGCGTGAACGTGGAACAAACAAACTCATACGTACGTTACGATATTCCGATACAGCCGTATGAGTTCGTATACGTAAAATAGTAAATTTGGTTTTGGCACGAAATAAACTCTTATAGTTTTTATAGAGGGACATAAAACGGTCAGTCATATAACATTACAATGTGCGTGATAACATACGCAAATGTCCGATTTGAGATTTACGATATCTGTAATTGTATTGCACAATAAATCGCCAAGCCCATTTCCCGAATAAATATTTTTCTTCTTTTCATATTTTACGACCGATACGATTTTTACATTATTGAATACTTTCTAACCGTCCTGGCTTAGCTAGAATATGTATATCTAGACTAGATGTATCTTGAGGAAAGATTTGTTTATCATGGATAAACTCAAAAGCTACGAACCGATTTAAGACATCAAAAAACGAATCTTGTTTCTTTTCTATGTTATTTTTTTAAGTCCGGCAATGCCCTTGTTACACCCCGGGTGTTGCAGTTGTCCATTGACAGCGGTGATCACTTACTATCAGGTGACCTGTGACCCGTTTGCTCGTTTGCCGACCTATGAAATTAAAAAAGAAAAAAACCAGCCACATGCGTGTCGGGCCACGCGCAGTTATTGCAAATGCCAGTTTTGAGTTCACGCCTCACGGTTTAACGACTAAAAACGCCCACGTAGAACGGTGGTTACTGAAGGAAGAACGATTTATAAAATTCTACATTACAAGGTAAATTAGAAAAATAATATCTATTTGAATACCATCGCGAGTAGAGGCAAGCGCTGGTAACAGATTTCGTAGGTATATTACTTTGAGCGTAATACTTAGTTTAGCGTAATTCTGTGGTATCGTACCGCCAAGCGTCGCACGCCATCGAGCGTAAACACATTGCTATTAATTTAGGTATTATTATTATTAAAACTGCTATGATTTTATATTTTCTTAACTTTGCGTGGTAAGTTTATATTCAGTAGTTGTTTTACGTAACTTACAACTGTCTTAACTAATTTTAGTTCAATTTGTATGAAATGTTATTATTCCGAGTACACTCATAAGTTTGGCGACAAACTCTACTTAGCTCTCATAGTTTTCCTTTAAACTTCGTAATATAATACAACTGCCGCGATTTTTTTAACGTGTTCATATTAGTAGATAGAGTAGATAGGGGGAGGGGGAGGGAAAATTGACTTTTACAAAAACTTTCATTCCGGAAAAAAGGTAGCCCTGTTCCCGAGGGAACGACGTTGACGCGAACAAAGCTGCGGTCGAAAGCTAGTTTGAAATAAAGTTTCCAATCTCTCCGTTTTAGGGTTCCGTACCCAAAGAGTAAAAACGGGACCCAATTAATATCGCTCCGCTGTCCGTCTGTCTGTCTGTCTGTCCGACTGTCACCAGGCTCTATCTCATGAACCGTGATAGTTAGACAGTTGAAATTTTCACAGATGATGTATTTCTGTTGCCGCTATAACAAAAAATACTAAATAAATAAATAAATACGGACAAATCACACAGATTGAGCTAGCCCCTAAGAAAGTTCGAGACTTGTGTTATGGGATACTAACTCAACGATACTATATTTTATAACAAATACATATATAGATAAACATCCAAGACCCAGGCCAATCTGAAAAAGATCATTTTCCATCTTGACCTGGCCGGGGATCGAACCCAGTCACTCCGTGTCGCAGGCTGGCGTGTTGACCGCTGCGCCACGGAGCTAGTCCTACTACTAAAAAACAGAACAAAATAAATATTTAAGGGGGTTCTTATACAGCAAAGGTGATATTTTTGCTTGATTTTGCTTACATTTGTCAACAGGTAGACGCTTTAAATTTTCACATACTAAAGTTATATATTCACTTTAAAGATAAATAATTAAATGAAAATAAAATTTATTAAAAAAAAAACATTAAATGAGGGCTGAGAGCCCCCTTTAATGTTAATTTTATTTTAATTTTTTACACATTTTACAACAGACATGATTTTTTTGCCGTTTTTATAGATAACGGTATGGAACCCTTGGTGCGCGAGTCCGACTCGCAATTGGCCGGTTTTTCTTTTAATAATGGAGAAAAACGTTATCCAAAATCAACTGTGTATAATTCTCTAAGAAGAGAATCATTTACCAAGTAAAATTACATAGGTATATACAAATTCAGAGACCTTTACATAAACAATGTCATTCATGCTAGTTACTCCAATCATGGTAGTATTTCTAGCACTCTACTCTACCAATGCTGTTAACATTGGTAAAGTTCATGCCATAGTTAGCACTCTACCGTCTATTCTACCGATTCCTATATACGTGAAAGGGAGGTAAGCCATGTGATTTTCTCGAATAAGTTCGAGAAAATCACATAACACTAGTCCATAATATAAATGCGCGCATCCATGCTGGTTTGTGAGAAAAGATAAAACGTTTAAGCTGCTTATCTTGCCGCGGAAATAATAAAAACCGATCGAAGCATTGGGCTAAAATTTGCGAAATCATATCAATAGGCGATGCGGCTAGCAACCTATCATTATTTGATTCCGTTTTCCATATACACGCCCTCCAACATGCTAAATGTGGCTATAAGGTCTAGGCTCTGTCTACCTCGCAAGAGAAAAAGACGTGATACTATGTATGTAAATAAATGTTGTCATGCAAAATGTCGAAGAGCACACAGGCAATGTCCTTGCGATGTCAATATTGTCTTATTTGTCCACTGCACCGTTACAACCGGTCCACTCAGTTTAGATCCATCTTCTAACAGTTATAAGGAGTCAATATTACGTCACTAATCATTTACACTAGTTATGACATACGACTTTATGCTATTGACAATAAAATTGACAAAATCGACAAATATTACATGTCATATGTGTGAAATGTTTTAAGTTTTAATAGCAGTTCGTAAATTTGAATATCAATGCAAATGTACCTATTAGCCGAACGTTTTTTAATTAAATAGTGACTAGCTCCAAGTGAGCTTTTGATATTTCACCAAGCGTTTGAGGCCAGGGCAGAGTACCCTCAGCCTTTAAAGACAACATCACCAAAGGGCCCCCAGGAGGGACGGACCTCGGCTTTGGGCGTTACCTGTGTGCGCAAGGCTTGGAGAAACAGCAAACTCTTATATTGCATGGTGGGTTTATTTGAGAGTATATATGTATATTACGCTGGCCAGACGGGTTGGAGAGGTGTCTTTGATGTTTAAAAGCTTTGTTTAGCTTGCGTGGAGAGTGTAGGCCAAGTCCTCTGGCTGCTCTGGCCAAGTATGGCCCTAGTAGTACAGAGAGGGTCGTGCTCCTGTAGTGGAGACTAAAAAGGACCTGATGATGATGATGATGATGATGATGTATATTACTAGCTTTAGCCCGCGGCTTTACTAAGTAGTAGGGATCCAGCCGGAGGTGAAATTTGCCCAGAAATCATTTGGCTGAACTTTGCGGCCTTTAGAGCTACATTTTCGATTCCTGTTCGGCAGCGTAGTTCAGTATTACGAATTTAATCCATTAATTTGACACCCAAGATGCTACACTCCATTGCAAAATCTATCCGATGAAAATTAATACATTTGAATTGTTCCCTTTACGTTTGCCTAGCTCCGTGGCGGAGCGGTCAACACGCCATCCTGCGACACGGAGTGACCGGGTTCGATCCCCGGCCAGGTCAAGATGGAAAATGATCTTTTTCAGATTGGCCTGGGTCTTGGATGTGTATCTATTTATGTATTTGTTATAAAATATAGTATCGTTGAGTTAGTATCCCATAACACAAGTCTCGAACTTACTTTGAGGCTAGCTCAATCTGTGCGATTTGTCGGTATATATTTAATAATACCAGCTAATAAATCAAAATGAATAGTTTCAAGAACATTACATTATACGGTCAAAATCAGTCCGTAGAATCATTTGCGACTCTCATATTTCTCACATTTATAGACGGCATTTGACTAATTGACAGCTAGTTTTGTTTCATTTCATATATAATGTTTTAGATAAATCTTGAATTTTTGCACCCTCATCGTCTGATTCCTCAGATTTTCTTGTATTTCCTAACCCAACTTTTAAGGTCTGAATAGGAAGAGAAGCGTCTGGTACTTATTCTGTTTTATTCAATCCTAATCATCACATTTTTGTATTTATATAAATTTGTAAACATTATTTTTGGAAACTAGTTCAAATTTGTATAAATACAAGATGTAATGATGAGGATTAAAGAAAATAGAAAATACCAGATGCTTCTCTTCTTAAAAGTTAGTTTAAGTAATAGACGAAAATCTGAGGAATCAGGCAATGAGGATGAAGTTACTACACGAATTTGTGGAAATTCAAATTGACGTGTTTCAATAATCATTATAGGTACTCGTTCTAAGCGCTAAATCAATTAAATGCGTCAAAAGTAATTGCATAATTTAGGTTGATCCTTGCACAAGATGACCCCCTTGTTGGAATTTGAGACAGCTTCATAATTTAAAAACTATGTATACTCGTATTTGTTATGATATCTAAAACCATGTTTCTTAAAAAAGTTTGTAAATTCTCACATGACAATATTTATATCTCGCAGGTCCCCCTCCCACTTTCATAATTTTTTATAAAAATATAAATATGAGAATATTAGGACTTTTATTTTTTTTACTTAATCGCCTAATGGTTTTGCGAAGCCTAATGGCTTGCTCAGTCACGAGTCACGACAATTTTCGTTCTCGCGGCACCCGCTTAAGAAAATAGGCCTTTTCAGGTACTGCTTCAATGCTCGAAGACTGCTTCACGTCAATTGAAATTTTATATTTATTATTATTACGACTCATTAAGAAATGACCCAGTGGGCAAGGGTTAACTTGATGGTGCGATGAACTTAATAGCTACGACAATGAATGCTCAACAAAAGCAACTGACGGACTGACATTTTGAATAATACTAATTTACTTACATTTAAATTATTAATTATTGTTCGAAAACTACAAACTACTAGCGTTTTGAAACAGACCACTGCAAAGAAGGAAACTCTTTTCAATATAATTGGTCGCCTACTTGCCGGAAGGGCTTTCTATGATAAATAAATAAATATATACGGACAAATCACACAGATTGAGCTAGCCCCAAAGTAAGTTCGAGACTTGTGTTATGGGATACTAACTCAACGATACTATATTATATAAAAAAGATACATATATAGATAAACATCCAAGACCCAGGCCTATCTGAATAAGATCATTTTACATCTTGACCTGACCGGGGATCGAACCCGGGCACCCTCGTGTCGCAGGCTGGCGTGTCATTTTTCACGGAATATAAGATTTCAATATACATAACAAGAGATAACATAAAACATAATAGTCTCGGAGAGGCCGAGCTGATCTATCCCTCGGCGATACATAAATATCATCATCATCATTACAGCCACATAAAGTCTGCTGGACATGGGCCTCTTCCAAGGATTCTCCGTTCCATGGGAGGATATTGCCATACTCACCATGCTTGGCAGGCGGGTTAGCGAGCGCAGTTTCTTCGGCTCCTTGTGCTTCCAATACTGCTGCCCATCGCAAGCATTTTGAAGCTGGGAGAGGACAGGAGTTTGTTGGATTTGGGAAATTAATTAAAGGTTTTGGAATACAACTCACTCAGATGAATGGAGGGAAAGCAAGTAGCAGTTGGGGAGGCCATGCCGCTTATACCCGATGCCATAACTGCAACCACCGGACAGGCAGTGAGGATGACACCCCTGACCATTGTAATATCATAATAACATTATATTAATACAAGAAATAACACTTCACTAGTATAACAAGCGTGGCCTCTATTCATTAAAGTTCTTGACTTAGAATTTATTTTTAATCGAATGTTAAAAAAATGTAAAGTATTTTATGTAAAGTATTCGACCTAAATCAAATTCATCTTATTGGACCATTAAATAGGACCGAAACCTTCAAACCCATTGAATGAATTCCTTTCTTCACCGCACTTCGTTATCCAGAGTCATCAGGCGTAATGGTCCAATTTTCAGTAATAAAATTTGGCCCGTGAGATATTTTCCTTTAGATCCAACTTTATTATTGTTGTCATTACTGAAAAAGCATGATTAATTTCAGTTCAATGATCACAGTTCTTTCAGTTCGCCTTATTACAATTTCTATGGAATTTTTCTTTTATCAATTGATAGGTATTTATTTCATAGTGTTAACGTCGCGATATTAATAATAAGAGGAGCCCGATGGCCCAGTGGTCGTGAGCATTGTACCGAACGCCCCAATCGGGACTCTGGATAATATGAATCGATGACTCTGGATAACGAAGTGCGGTACAACATAACAATAGATAATCAATTGTGTCTGCGTTTCTCGCGATTGTTGAGTTAAGCAACCCTAGACGCAGTCCCTATTGTGATGGGTGACCGCAAGTTGCATATAAATATCTCAAGCTCCTCCGTGCTTCAGAAGGTACGTCAAGCTGTTGGTCCCGGTTGTTGTCATCTTTGATGGCGGCAGCTTGAAAAATCTGACATCAGTGTTGGCCACTTACAAATACGAAAAACAAACAAACATTAATTAAAAGTACGTAAGTAAATAAATAAATACACAGGGACATATCACACATATTGAACTAGCCCCACAGTAAGTCGTGAACTTGTGTCGTAGGATACTAACTCACCGATACTATATTTTATAATAGATACTTATATAAATAAACATCCAAGACCAAGGCCATTATGAAAAAGATAGTTTTACATCTTGACTAAGCAGTGTGGTTTCCGGCAGAGTAGAATAGGACCACTCCTAGTCTTCCCATGGAGGTCGTAAGAGGCGACTTAGGAAATACAAGCTAAACTCATAAACATCAATGAGACCTCTCCAACCTGTCTGGCCAGCGAGGAGAAAGTAGGCCAAATCCTCTGTCTGCTCTGGCCAATTATGGCTCCGGTAATACAGAGGGTCATGCTCCTGCAGTGGAGACTAAAAAGACCTGATGATGATGATGTTATCTTGACCTGGCCGGGGATCGAACCACTGGTGTCACAGGCTGTGTTAACTACTGCGCCACGGAGCTCGCCTACAAGTACAAGTATACTTTTTGCATCTAACTAAACGCAAAAAGTATAGTGTAGAGATCATAATCAAATTTTGAAGTTTGGCGGCAGTGGTAAGTGTCACGCATCGTCTAGGAAATTATGCGGCAAATCTCGTTATCTTCCAAAAAAATATGCGGGATACTTCAAATTTTATTTCTAAACACAATAATTATAATACGCGTGTTTCTAGGTTTTGCAACAAAGTAGTTCTCCAATGAATATAAAAGTTAATGGCAGTAGCATTTATTCTAGGACTAGCTGTTGCCCGCGACTTCGTCTGCGGCAATTTCTTTTATTATGGTTAACTAGTTTTAGTATAGATAAATAATTTTCCCCCGTTTTCAAACCATTTTTTATTGATGCTTCGCTCCTATTAGTCGCAGAGTGATGTTTTGTAACCTAAACCTTTCTCAATAAATGGACTATCTATCACAAATACAATTTTCCAATTTGAACCAGTAGTTTCAGAGATTAGCGCGTTTAAACAAACAAACAAACTCTTCAGCTTTATAATATTAGTATAGATAGTATAGATTAAGCTACGGTATCGCACATACAAATCCAGACTTTTACTGGCTTTGACTGGATGTTTATGTTTGTTATTGACGGACCGGTAGTTTAATAGGTAATTGAAAATGCTTGAATTGCAGCATTGGTATTTTATTGTATCAAAGAACACACTGACACGTTTGTACCTAGAGCACAAGTATTTTGGTAGAAGAGAAACAATTATAGGTATTTGATTCATCCTTACTCTTTACTAATATTATAAAAGCGAAAGTTTAAGTTTGTATGTATGTATGGGTCCATAGATCCACACATCCATACATACTCACAATATTGGCTCAATTGGATATAAACATCCATATGTATGTAACTCAATCACGCCAAAACAGCCGAACAGATGTTGATAAAATCAGAAGCCGAAAATTTGCACACAGATAGACCTGGGTGAACACATAGGCTTTTTCATCCCGTAAAAGTACTGTTCCAGCGGGATCGACATTAATATGATTGAAGCCGCCAGCGATAACTAGTATATAAATAAGGAAACTAAAATATGTGTTGTTAGCAACAGTTAGTTTCTTTAAATATGTACTATGTTATGTTTATTTTTAAATATTACTTATTAATGTTACGATATTTAGGTACGGTAGGTTCATATATTGTCGCGTGCGATATAAACGGTGAAGTAGATTCTACAGAGGCCAATTTCATAAAGTTCAATGAAATGCAAAATGTACAGTTGCCTGCAGAGTCTCCTCTCAGTAGTGTGACACTACTGAGTGGGGGTCAGATATATCTGCAGGCGACTGTACCTACCAAATACATTTCGACGCCTCCGTTATTTCAGCTTCAAAACGAGTTAAACGCGTACGACTCTGCTCTTCCGATCCAGCAATTTCCGCTTTGAACAGCCTGTGCTATGCAGACGAATAAATACTAGGTTCTATAGAACCTGGTATACCAGGTTTATAGAAAAGTAGATATATATCCAATTATGCAAACTATGAGATCTTATATCAATCAATCAATCAATCAATCAAATTTATTTGCTTTAAACATGGTAGATACAATGATGTTATAATAATAATGTTGTTCACATGTTTAGCCACAGTTCAGAGGCATGCAAAAATAAAATACCCTAAAAGTAAGACTAAATATAATTAAATTTACAAAATTAAAATTTAATAATGTAATAATATCTAATAAGCTTGGCAATTGTATTCACATCTTATTCACATCTCACATATTCTGTATAGGAGCTGATCACTGATTAATATTTTACGTACATGATAATTGTATACTGTATTAGGTATATTAATCAGCTACGGTTAACAGATCCAAAATTTCACGAGTTATAAGTAATTTTGATAATTAATTTTATATGAAAATAAATTACTTAATCCAATTATATTATAAAACAAGTAAAAAGATTTTTTTGTATAAAATTGAATGTAAATAAAACAGTGGTCAAGATAGCGTGCTAAATCAAATTAGTTACATGTCCAATATTAATGCCATAATATACTTTCAGCATTGAATGAGCAATATTTATAAAATCTCAACGAAGCGAGATCACCATTCTCATACCAGTCCATACAATAACCTTTGTCCATATTCTTTCCTATATATAACAATAACATAGAAATACAATCATCGTCAGGTCCTTTTTAGTCTCCACTACAGGAGCACGAAACTCTCTGTACTATTAGAGCCATACTTGGCTAGATCAGCCAGAGGACTCTCAGATTGTAAAAGCTTTGTTTAGCTTGTATTTCTTAAGTCGCCTTCTACGACATCCACGGGAAGACTTGGAGTGGTCCTATTCTACTCTGCCGGATACCACACGGTTTAGTTAGTCATCATCAGGTCCTTTTTAGTCTCCACTACAGGAGCACGACCCTCTCTGTACTACTAGGGCCATACTTGGCCAGAGCAGCCAGAGTACTTGGCCTACACTCTCCACGCTGGCCAGACGGGTTGGAGAGGTCTCTTAGATGTTTATAAGCTTTGTTTAGCTTGTATTTCCTAAGTCGCCTTCTACGACATCCACGGGAAGACATGGAGTGGTCCTATTCTACTCCGCCGGATACCACACGGCACTTTAGTTAGTAATACAATATTATTTCCAAAACATAATTATGATGTGAAACTCACTAACATAACTAGAGAGTTAGGCCTCCGTAAGTAAACAACGCCAAATGGTTTCCGTAAGGGTTAACCTCAAGAAACCAATTGTGTAAGCAGAGGGCCAAGTTAGTACTTAGAAACAGTAACTTTGTCTTGGATCAACCCACCGGATCGCCCATCTACCCATCTAAGTTTCAACGGATCACAACTTCGTAACTTCATCGGCTCACTGTTTAACTAGTTTGAAAAAACGCTAACCAGCTCTATTAAATCCTAGTTGAAAGGAATTAGAGTTTTCGGATTCTTAATTAATTCCTGATTACATCAACGACCACTCAAAAATTGCGGTGAAACCAAACCGAATTACCGGATTAACTACATATTTCGTGCGTAACAAAAACGATGTAACATATCATACCTGGAAGTCTTGAAGCCGCTGACCGCGAATTTTCACCAAATAAATCCCCCTTCAGGTACTTTGTCACAGCACTAGTATTTTTACACAGAAAATACGGCACGATCACAATAAGAAGCACTATTATATAAAAATTTTCGAATTTAGAACGGTCACTTTTGAATTTGGAGATATCGTTCTGTTTTGTTTACAAATGTTCCGCGATGTTTTACCGCTAGGCGTCGCGACGAGCGTTCGCCTCGGCAGAGCGTGGCAAACTGGCGTAGCGGTGAAAATCGCATGCACTTGCTGTTCGAGTGTGGAAAATGCTTTCGTCACTACGATGCGTACGGTAACCATGTTTTCTACCTATCTAGAATAAACTATGTTATTAAGACGAAAGATTGTTTTTGTGTCTGTGTGTTCGTTAATAAACTCAAATACTAGTAGACCTATTTTTATTACTAAGTTCTTTTAAGAATAGTAAGCAAAATTAATATTATCAGCTAGTAACAAAGGCTTTATTATATTTTCATAAAAATTAATTCCGTATATTATTGTTGCATTGCATTAACGTAACCCAAGATATCACAAAGTAACATAATATGAACATCATTATATTATTATTAGTGTGATATATGCCTATATATTTATTTATCTTTACTTATTATTGAGCGACTGTTGCGAAAACTTGATTATATCTATAAGTATACGCAAAATTCTATTTCCAAAGTCCCTACGCTCCTTCAAGAAAATTGATGGGAAATTAAAAAACAAAGATTGTACCAACTTCGTGATTATAAAAGCCATGCAGCTGAGGACCCATCACTATTTTGATTCCTGTTTTCCAAATACACCCTTAACACCTTTATGGTCATGACGACAAAGGTGACATTTACATTCTTATAATAAAACGAGGACTAACTTTAGTACCTGATTTAAACCAATATCCGTCCAAATAAATTGACAATGACAATTAACCAAACGTCAATGTTTTTATTAAATTAAACCAGGTACTAAGGTTAGCGCTCGTTTTATACTCGTATTAAGACGGTTACAGGCTTTATTTACCCTGAAAATGATACAGAAGTAATTAGTTTTGATTTATTTATTTATCGCTCTTTCATCCGAACCATTTCCTGGTTGCATCGTCAACCATGGTGATTCGAGCCAGGGGTCCCCAATGTATGTAGAAATGTATAAAAAAATAAAAATAACCTTTTGAAAATACTTCATATATAATTTTGTATACGATGTTGTATTTATAATTTCCTACATTTCACTCGTCTTTGTATTCCAGTGAAGAACCTGAGCACTTAATCAGATTTAAAATGTTGCAGAGTTTCCTCAAACGCGCTAAAATTCTAGAGAAAACGTCCATTTAACTACGGAAGGGTATTTACGTTTGTAGGGATTACGGAGCCGACGAGCCGATACCATAGACTAAATAATTTATTTCTTTTTTTCCATTCCCATTATTTCTTTCGATAATATACTTATTTAGGTATTTTTCTCAACTTTTGCTTTTTTCCAAAATTTTGAGCATGAGATTATTTATTAACAAATAGTATCCATTGTCTAGAACTAAAATAATAATAAAAAAAAAAAATAACCTACTTAAAAATATATATTTACAAATCGTAGAGTCCCTCCAGATGCTCACCTCTGGGCATCGTGCCCAAAAGGCTGGCAGCATTGCCTAATTGAATGGCAATGCTGATACGCTGAGCTAGGTAATTTCCAGCCCTTTGGTCACGAGATACCTCAATAAGCCTTTTAGCCACGTTATTTTATAGTATTTTATGATATTATAGATTATCGCTTTAATAGATACATCAACATATCAGATAATTCCTGTTTTGTTTTTTTATTTTGTGTTATAAAAATTACTACTACTAATTAAAATGGAAATAAGAAATGTGTTGCTGTCAACATTTATGTAAAAATAACTAGTGATATGAGTACATTTGGTGGACACAATGGCGGTTGCAGTTTTGACACGAATATATCTCGTTTAATTTTTAAACATTTTCTTTGCAGAAAGCGATATTATATTATTTAGAGGAAATAAAAATATTAACTGAGTTAGTCATAGAAACATTTTAAAATAGTAGAATAGCTGATTAGGTGATAGGTTGATGTCCAACGTGATTTGTTTCTACTCGTACAACTTTTCCTATGGAAAAATACTGGAAGCTCAAAAAAAATTACATTTTTGTACAACAATGTTGGAAATTTGTATTTGATATGATATAAGATAGCAAACAAGCAAGCGGGTCACCTGATGGTAACTGATCACCGCTGCCCATGGATCTGCAGCATCAGAGGTATGACAAGAGCGTTGACGGCCTATCAATAAAGTATACACACGTTTTTTGAACGTCTCTAAAAATATCCAGGCTACGAATACTTATTCGTAGTATCAGTACATTTACACTTTAGCTTATAATAATACATTAGTATTCGTAAGAATTTGCAATGACTTAGTCCAGCCATTCTAAGGGTTAGCCAAAACATTCTACACTAAAAAATATTGTCACTTTCTCATTTCTACGATTCAACTCGCTTTCCTTTGCTCTACTGTGAAGGTCACACAAAAAAGGTAACAAAGATATTAGGACGCACCGCGAGGCGACGTCCTGAATTCATAACAGTAGTTCTAAGAATTATATTGCATGGACGTGATAGGAGAGTAGATACTGAGAAAATAATCAGAATAAATGTTATTTTTACTATGCCTTATGTATTTTGTATTTCTTCTAAAATCAAATACCGAAAGGTAAGTTAGATAATAGGACGTACCGCGAAGCAGCGTCCTGAATTCATAACGTCTGTAGCTTTGATTGTGCAGACGTGATTTGTGGGTTTAAAAGCTAGAAAATGCCAGAATTGTATCTTATTTAAGTATATTATGTCTGTCTGTATTTTACATATCTATACTAAAAACCATATTAAAAAGTAACTTAGATATCACGACGCACCGCGAAACCGCGTCCTGAATTTATAACATCTGTTCTGTGAATTTGATTGTGCAGACGTGATAGGCGGGTTGAAAAGTTAGAAAATGTTCAGAATTGTATATTTTTTATACTACATCTACTTGTATTTTACATGTGAAAATCATCATCTGTAAAAATTTAAACTGTCTAACTATCACGGTTCATGAGATACAGCTTGGTGAAAGACGGACAGAGAGACAGACAGACGGACAGCGGAGCGATAGGGTACCGTTTTTACCCTTTGGGTATGGAACCCTAAAATCTACCAGTTGATATATCGAATCTATGACAGAAATATGAGGATTTTCCAAGTAAGTGCCATCGCGTTGTCGGACGGCTCCTTCTTCTGCGAGACCTTTGGGGGCGGCTACATCCTCTTGCACAGTTTTGTTAGAAACCCGATTTTAGTAGCGATAAAAACTTACTTACTACTAAAAATCTGCAAGTAAGTAAACAGAAAGAGCCTTCTGTGCAAACCATAATTATTTCTGTTGCAAAGCTTTCAACGTGATTTTTTCGTTTTTCGTTTATGTAAGTGGCCAACACAGGTGTCAAATTTATGAATCTGCCTAAAGGCATCGGCTCTAGCTTAAAATACTTCTTCTTTTCCGTGAAGCTGGCTAAAACCTATATTTTGTCCTTCCAATAGGACGCCACCCAGACACCTACCAAAGGTAGTGGGACATTAAGGGCACGGGGGAGATGTGACATAGTCTGATATTCCCACACTGACACTGCGCCTCTGCCAAACTAAAGTTGCCCTAGCGTGCCAAATCATGCCTGCATCGTCCTACCTCAGTGCGGAGGCGATTTAAGCGCTTCCATGTAGACCACGGAAGCTCGTGCCCAGGGGGCAGTTCCTCGGGAGGAATAAAGTCCGCAGAGGGAGTTTTGCCTTAACTCAAGCCGGGAGGTTTTTGGGTGTACTTCAAGAGGTTTCGTTTTTGCAATTAAACTTACGACTGCCATCAATGATGACAGCCGAGACCAACGGCTTAACGTGCCTTCCAAAGCACGGAGGAGCTAGAGATATTTTTTGCCACTTGCCAGTGAGATAATATTTGTCATACAATGCATTTAGCTTAAATATAACAATGTGCTAAGATACTGACCAGTAGTACGATAACATTGTTTACACTAGGCGACTTACGGTGTTTAATTTACTGATGTTTCATTAAGAGCCCGCCATATGCCAGGCGGCGTGGCGATACAAACGCGGATGGTCTAAACGCGTTGGCTACTTTGGATATTTTCGTTTTTTAGGAATATTCAAGGGTTATTCGAAAAAGAAAAACATATGATGGCTGCCTTATCTGTAATGCAATAATAATCAAAAGTTTCAAGGTTAATTTTAATGTATTTGGTGAATAATGCTATACACCGAGTAAATTAGACGTGATTTGGAGGCAACTTTGCAATTTTTCTCTATCGAGAAAATTTAACGCAATCGTGTTTTTGAGTCATATAGTTACCAGAGTTAGTCCTGAACTTTGCTGCATTTTTATTTCAACTCGAATATTTAATTATAATTGATATAACAGTCAATCATGCAAAGCAGTGTGAGGTAGTACGGGCCCTTAACGCGTGTCAGAGACCCTGCTTTGTATTATGATGGCTGCAATGCCATCGATAACATACGTAACATTTTCCGATTTATTCCCCAATAAAAATAAAATATCTGCAGATATTCCTGTGATTTAGACTAAATATCTAACAGTCTCAAACAGATTGCAAAATCTTCCTAAAAGTCTATAGACTAGATGCTATACTCGTACACTGTCATTAATAAACTTTAACGAAAACTCATATTCATCCCCTTTTGAATGCTCAGAAAAGTGCGGAAAATACTCCCCCGTAAATGAAAATAGTTGAGCTGCACACACGCTAGGCTTCACGAGTAATGTCGATCACCAGGCCACAGCATGACAGCGAGATGACATGGAAAATTACGCTCCTTGGGAGAAGTACAGTCAGAACAATGTATTTTAAATACTTTAGGATAGACAGTTAAAATTTTACGGCTCACTTGGTTCGACATTCAGGTTGACAATGTGTAGTGCCTAGAATTTCTAATATTACAGTTGATACTGTTTCGCTGACAGTATTAATATGCTTTAATTTTTAGGTATTGAAAGACCTGGGCTCTGTCTACCTCGCAAGGGAAAAGGGCGTGTTGTATGTAATAATTTACAAAATCTGATTAGAAACTTATGACAGACAAGTGGCTAAATCAAGTCAGATAAGCGCACAAAATATTCATCTTTTTAACCCGAGTTCAAAAAAGGTTATTATTTAGGTCGTATTTCTTTATGACTAACTCTAACTCCGTTATTTAAGAATCGATTTTTATTTTTATTTTTTTGTTTGAAACAGAAATCTTTCAGACTTGCCCCATTTGAATTTCATCAAAATTTTGATCGGCACGATAGCGTCTACCATTAACATTTCTCGACTGAGTTAATTAAACTCATGGAAAAGGCATATTTATTCGACCTGTGCTTTAGGTCATCATCATCATCAGGTCCTTATTAGTCTCCACTACAGGAGCACGACCCTCTCTGTACTACTAGGGCCATACTTGACCAGAGCAGCCAGAGGACTTGGCCTACACTCTCCACGCTGGCCAGACGGGTTGGAGAGGTCTCACAGATGTTTATAAGCTTTGTTTAGCTTGTATTTCCTAAGTCGCCTTCTACGACATCCACGGGAAGACTTGGAGTGGTCCTTGCTTTAGGTCATTTTCAGTCATTCATTACAGAATGAAGATCAGTTAGTCAACGAACATAATCTACTCTCAAAACATATACAGGCCTAGATTCATCAAACGTAATCCTTAACATTGTAAAAGTAAGTTTATTTTATAACAGAAACATTATTTCCCACTGAATGTACCACTTTCATGTTAATTTAAAGTTGATTTATTTTTATAGAACTTTGCATCTCACTTAGTGTATACGACGAAACACGAACGTACAATAGTTTGACAAAAATTATGAAAATAACCTACAATACATATGTATTGTAGGTTATTTTCATAATTTTTGTCAAACTATAACAAAAGCAGTTAAAGTGCAGGCATTATTACTTGTTACGGAGGTGGAGTTTTATAAAATTTTCCCATTTCCAGACTTAGAAGTATGAAAATAGGTATATATGTTCTTGATTACAATTAGTAAAGATTTGTGTAGGTAAAATTGTCAAAATTCCCCTTTAGAGGGGTAGAATGGGGGGTAAAAATTCTATGGAATATTGCTCATGTCTGGACTTAGAGGTATGAAATTAGGTATATAAGTTCTTGATTACAATTAATAAAGATTTGTGTAGGTAAAATAGACATAATTCCCCTTTAAAGGGGTAAAATTTCTGTGGAATATTGCTCATTTCTGGACTTGATAATTGTAATTGATATATGGGTCCTAATCAATATCAACATAACATAAAATGTGCACGAATGAAGTCGCGAGCACTGCTAGTTGTATATAATCTCGCTATAACTTTTAAGATAGTATAACATTGTGAATGCTTAGAAATCCTTATAATCTATATTATATATTCTACATTTGTTTTGCTTCTCGGACCTTAAAGTTAATAAAAATAACCTTTTACTGAAAACGTGACGAATTGAAAATAGTGTGAAAAAGATGTAAATAGTACCTGATCATTTTTTCAGTATTAATCGAACTGCATAAAGTATCATAGTATATATATATATATATATATATATAGTTCGATTAATTATATTTCTTTAATTGAACTACACAAATAAACCTTCGATATTATATATTTACAGTACGCTACGCTACACATTGTTAAAAATAAAAAACCAAGCCATGAAAAAGTTCATTATCACGCCCACAGTGCATATTGTGTTTAGTTTATTACTATTGGGGTTCCTTTAAGAAAATCAATAGCAAAATCCTACAAATTGTAAAAACAAAATTACGAAAATTGTTGTTATTGACAATGGTCAAGTCAAATTTAATTCATTAGCATACGTTTAAGGAGTGACTCAGACCACGAATCTGAACAACTTTCATTATGGGAACAACTTCGAAACCGTGAAAAAAATTATCTGCTTTTTCATACAAAAGTGGTATTTGGCCAAAATCTATGGAACAGCAGACTTTTTTCGGTAATTTTGGAGTTGGTCTCATAGTGAAAGTTGTTCAGATTCGTGGTCTGAGTCACTCCTTAAAAGTTTGCTAATGAATTTCACCCTGTGTCTTCCATTCGGAATTTAATTATTACCTATATTGTTTTACATACATAGACTGTAAAGGGTTAAAACTGCAAACATTGAAATCAAGTGCCGTCACTGTTTTAAAAAGAACCTAGCAAAACAGAGATTCAAAGTAAAAATGCGTCAAAAGTCTAGTTTAATACTTTTTACACAATTTCAAAATTAGACCGCATCGACTGACTCTAGGATAGTATGCATTTTTGTACGGAACCATTCCGCCCGTTACGTCAACCAGTTTTCTTTTTTCATCGTATAGAACGGTTCAGCGACCCTGTGGCGTGGCGTGTCGCGTTGTGACGTATTCGTTCCAATTAATTAATTCTATGTTTGGCTTGTAACGAGTTATGATAGAGCTTTTGTGCCAGTGTAAGTTTGTGTGTTCTATTACGTGTGCGAATACACAGGTGAATATACTTTTTTTAAGCTATTTAATGATATTAAGCACTAGCATTCTTAAGTTTTTAATGAATGTGGGTTATTGTAGAAGCATTGGTAGATGTTGCAGTGGTGCTTAACACAATTTAAGTCAATCAATGGAGAATTAAATCAAGTAATAAAGTACTTAAAAATAATAATAAAATACTTAATAAATGCTATTCTGATATACTCTAATTAGCATATCATTGTGAATGCAAAAAAACACTAAAAGTATTGTTTGGCTTCCTACATATTATTTGATTTTTAAATTCATTGTAAAATTAATAGAATCAAATACCTCACTCGTAAAAGTGGGGTAGTTATGTTAAGTGACGCAAGCCCTTATGCGTACAAGAGGAATGCGATATGATGGAGATTTTCTGCGCCGAGGTTTGAAGCGCGGTAGCTCAAATGGCAGAGGATAGGTCTTACAGAGACCTAAGGCCGCAGGTTCAAACCACGCCCACGTGGAATTTTTTCACCATATTTTCTCATAATTAAATTATCCCCTTCCATGCTGGTCTGGGAGAAAATAAAAAACGTAGAATATGCCAGCTGCTTCTCTTCCCGCGCAGATCGTAAAAACCGATCGAGGGATTGGGCTAAAATCTGCAGAATCATGTCAATAGACGATGCGGCTAGCAACCTATCACTATTTGATTCGTTTTTCAATCTACACGCCCTCCAACATGCTAAATGTGGCCATATGGTCTTATAGACCTAGGCTCTGTTTACCCCGCAAGGGAAATAGACGTGATAATATGTATGTTGTACACTGTAGTTTTTAGAAGTAAGAGAGTAAGTAGGCCGGCTGAACCGCTAAGTTTGTTGTACGATTTGACTTTCTATCTAAGATCTTGACGGTGTCCAATGTCCATGTGTGGAAAATTCCACTCCACATTTCAGTCATTATTGACAACATCTGTACTGTCATTTTCATTACACGAATGGTCACGCACGACCTATTTCCGCAAAGAAAATATTGTGGGGAAAACAGCATATTGGTGGCATGTTCACTAGTGTGTGAAATGGAGTAGTCAATGATAAACCACTTCATTATTATTGTCTAAATATTGTGTGCGCGTTTATTTCGACTCTATTTTACCTACAGAAGCTATCTTTCTCTTGTTTTCGTTGTATCTTCAGCTGGAGTGCTCCGGAACTCAGAATCCGCTTACAGGCTATGGTTAAGATCATTGTCACCAACAAGAACTCTAGCTCGAGATAAAACTATGCTTCTTCTTCTTCCTCACCTTATCCCACATTAAGTGGGGTCGGGACAGCATATGAGTATTTTCCATTTCGCTCTATCTTGAGCAATTTCTTTCGTTACCATATTTTTACCCATATCCTCCTTCACAAACTCAATCCATCTTTTCAATATATGAGATAAAACTATGCTTAATCACTATTAAGACTGGCCTTATGACATTATTCACCGTGTAAATTTAACACTGATATTTCATTGAAGGGGTAACTTAACCCGTCTACCCTACACGGCTACATGGTGATATTTTTGCCTAGACACAACAAGACTTGGACCAAATAATCCTTAAGTTCATTTAATTTTAAAGTGGAGGTCAAGCTGTAAACCCTTCATACATTTATATATATATACATTTTTGAAGAAACTGTCTGCTGCATAAATATTTAATAAGCTTACATAGGCATATAAAGTTGTTACCTTTTGTACATTAATAATTGATTGTATGTGCAAAGCATTAAATAAATAAATAAAAAAAAATATCGTTTAAAAAGTATTTAAAAGCCAAAAAGCACTGCAATAAAAAGTTTATGCTAGTGCAAAAGCTAGAAAAACGAATACATATTTTATTACGTACCTCGTGGAAACGTTACCGAAATTCTGACCCACTTTCCCCAAACGACTTCTAACTTAGCACTTTTTAATAAACTCCCGAACTAAAGGTAACGTTTTGCTTCGAACATTTTCCCTTGTATCTACCTGATAAATTAATTATTACATGAAGGGGAATTTCAGTTTGCTCCATGCCTGCTCACTAAAATAACAAGGTAACTTTAAATCCAAATGTTGTCAAAACGCTTTTATGTTAACAGCATAAGGATGTGATTCTATTTGAATATGTGAAGCAATATGTTTGTCAAGCGGTGTTGGGCTCATTTCGTCGTATTCACACTAAAGGATGGAAACAGGGATGTCAGCGTCAACGTTATGAATTAAATATTAATATTCTTGTATGTCTTGTATTGTATCAAAAAGTGGCTTATAAAAGGGTATTTTATATGGAATTTAGGTACCTACATTGTTTTTATCTGTTAGTCCTAAAACGAGTAAGAAAAAACCCAGTTAATATCTAGATTGTGCAAGTTTGTGATATGAGAATGTAATGAATGAGGGGTTCGTTGAAGAAAACTACTGAATGGAACTTAACAATGTACGGTTATAATATTATAGCTGAAGTAGCACATAGGCTGTTGATTTCGTGGATAACATATACGGATACACAGTGGATACATAGTGGATAACATATAAAAACGTGAAAGATCCAATTAAACAGAAGGAATTATCAAGTTAATTATGAAAAAGGTGCGGAAGCGATGCCAATTTCTTTGTGTTAGGTCTTTATAATAATCATATTAATTTTTGTAGTTCATATATTCATAATATTCAGTTTATGAGTCACATCAAATCAAAATCAAAATATTTATTCAAAAATTGGGGTACTGTCTGACTGTGACATCTTCACGCTTAGAATGTTGAGAATGATCTGTCACTGCCTACGAATAAGTATATTACTTATTCATAGGTCAAGGCGGAGATTAATAATGTCTCTCTAACTTATTTCTTATCTGGAGTATTTGTTACTCCTTTGGGAAACAAGAGTGATGTTTGTAATGCATACCTTCTTCTACTTATGATACAGTAAGTAACACGTTATACAGCTATCTTCAAGATGTACTTATACATTTTTGATCACGTGTTAGACATAATACAAACGTGTAGAATGTCGTGTTTAAATCCATACTAATATAATAAATACGAAGGTAACTCTATCTGTCTGTGATATCTTCACACTTTAACCATTAAGCCCATTTAGATGAAATTTGGTATGGTGGTAGTTCGAGGCCTTTCTTTATGATATAGTACTGCGCAAACAAACAAGCGAGTCACCTTATGATAAGTAATCGATGGTGCCCATGGACAACTGCAACATCAGCGTGTGACAGAAGCGTTGCCGGCGTTTCAAGGAGTTGGGGGAGGAAATGGGGAAGGGGAGAGGGAAGGATGGCCCTCCTGCTCTCTTACTCACCAAACGAAGCATAGAAGCGGTAAAGCTTCTTCTCAGCGTCCATTTTTTGTGAGAGTGTGGTACGTCCCAGGACAAGCCGGCCCATTCATGCTACTAGCAAAAATTAATTAAGCCTAAACGTGGTAGAACATCTAGAAGGTCTGGGAAAGGACAAAGGATACTTTTCATTGACATTCATGCGAGTGGATCCGGCTAGTTATTCATAAATATAAGCCGTCAAAAGGCTCGTCTAAAAAGTATACAGTCTCACCGCAAACACCCACACGAAAACCAACCAAACCAACTGAGAATTCCCTCGAAAAGTTACTGACCTAAAATTATGTTCCAAGTTATTTTATTGAAGTTAGTACATTTGAGAATATCATGTTTTTGGTTAATTTTAGCTTTGCAATGTCTTTGTAATTTTTAACTATGAGCATAAACCGTTATATTTTGTTTGAAATAGAGAAGGTAATCTTACACCAGGCAATAATATCTAACAAAAATGTTAACTATGAGTATGTTCGTTAATCTCCATACCTTAGATACTTTAACGAGAGAGAGAGAGAGAGAGAGAGAATAGTAAAGAACTACCTAGATACAATTTAAGGAAATAACATAAATATTAATATATACGGACAAATCACACAGATTGAGCCCCAAAGTAAGAAGCTTGTTTTATGGAATAATAACTCAACGACACTATATTTTATAACAAATACATATATAGATAAACATCCAAGACCCAGGCCAATCTGAAAAAGATCATTTTCCATCTTGGCCTGGACCACTGCGCCACGGAGCTGTCAAAAACAAAGCAGCAGTAGCAGGTAAATCATTCATTTTGGTAATAAGTCCTGACCGGGGTTCGAACCCGGGCACCCTCGTGTCGCAGGCTGGCGTGTTAACCACTGCTCCACGGGGCTCGCCAACATAGTTTGTTGTGTCTCCTAGTACAGTAAATAAATAAAGTTAAGGGACAAATCTTCGACCAACACGGATAGAAGCCGTGTTGCTCGAAGGGACAAATCACACAGATTAAACAGGGGCTAATCACACACACATTGAACTAGCCCCTCAGTAAATTGTGAACTTGTGTTGTAGCATACTAGCTCAACATTCTAAAATAGATATTTATATAGATATACACCCAGAACCATGGCCAATCTGAAAAAAACTGTTTCCTTCATGACCTGGCCGTGGTCAAACCCGAGACTCAGCAATTTATAGGCACTTGAGTTTAATTTGGCCGCAGAGGTGGTTAAAACAGTACTTAATCGATTTCATTTAAATAATGTTCAAACCAAATATAAGTTTTGTTAAGATTGTTTGTTTAAATTGTTCATTTATTCGATTACTAAATTTGACACGCGGCTCCGCCCGCGTCATTGTTGATCCTTCGGGAACAGTACTTTTTCCCGGGAAAAAATATACCCTTTGTCCTTCTCCGTACCCCAGATGATAGTAATGCAAGATCTCATGACGATTGGTTCAGTAGATAATGCGTGAAGGCACAACAAACAAACAAACTCACTTTCATTCGCATTTATATTGTTTGCATAATTTATTGATGTCAGTCGTCAGCTATATCAGATGCCTTTAAGCTGCTTGAAAAATCCGACACCAGTGTTACACACACGACAATCAAACGAACAGTGATAGCCCAGCATTGCCGTTTTGTGTTGTGCAGCGCTAGGTGAGGGCCAAAGTCGATTTTCGTGCGGGACGGCAACACCGCGTAGGTACCGGTAAAATTAACGTTAATTATTAACAATATTATATTGTTATGTTACCAGATTACCGATACCCATAATCACCGTTAAACTTATAACATAATAATGGAAATACCGGTACTTACTGGGTACCTAAAATGTGAATTTGGTACCTATAACAAGCCCTGCTCGTATGTAAGCATTTGTATTGTGACACTCAGTTTGGGCAGTCGTGTTAAAAGCTATAAGGTAAGCAATTTGACTAATGGTCGGGGATCCCAAGAGGAGATTTTAGGATTTACTAGAGCTCGCCAGATTAACATGACGGATGTTCGACCACAGAATAAGTTGTACCTGCACCACATATGCGACTTTTATATAAGGGGGTTATGATATTATCACTTTATATGTTCCTAGTTATTCTTGAATGATATAATTCCAAATAAAAAATAAATGAGCGCACACGAGGAGGATACACTGGTTTATTTTTTAAGACTTTTATCTGCACTTTGTTAAACATGGTCAAATCGCCGCTATACTCAATTTTTGGCATGTAACATCCAGCTTGCTTGCTTAATTGGATGCGAGTATGGTTATGGGATAATTATATTTGTTATAAATTTTAAAACCTTCTTGCTTTTGTCACCAGCGATGAAATTAAAAACATCATATAACACTTTTTTTCCGTCTACTATCTAATCTTAGTCTAATGGGTCCCTTCCCCTCGGCGCTCGAAGAAATCCAGATTTATCATTGAGGCCTCTTCTTCTCTATACGACAGCCTGGAAACTACGATACAACAACAATGACTTTAAAACAAATTTTCCTTCGTACATTCCACAACAGCCACCCGCTATACTAATTTGAAACGTAAAGCTCCGTCGCTTCTTAAAAATACTTCAGGTTATTTGAATGCCAGATAGGTGCGGGCAATAAAAGTAAAGAAGTTTATTAAGATAAAGATAATAAAAGAACCGAGCAACTCCACCTTTATGAGAAAGTACACATTCAAAAGGAAAAGCCGAGAAGACGACCCAATTTAATACGACCCTTTGCCGTCTTAGATTTAATTATTCTAAAAGTATTATTTTTGAAGAAATTAACATTCATTTCTAAGTTTAAAAGACATACCTCCATAATTATTAAGGTTTTTAATTGCTCGACCTTGAGATGTTGCGAAAACATTTTTAAAATTATAGATATTATTTTCAAAGATTAAAATTGTGTTCTTTTCTTAGTATAGATTTTGTAGTTAGTATCGAATGGTCGCAATCGTAAGGCGGATAATACGGTGCCGCGGATTTTGATTTTGTATGACAATCTCTTGATTTTTATGAAAAATCCGTAGGCTATACCTAACCTACCACACTGACACCGCGTCTCCGCGCAAACGCACGGACTGCGGAGTTTTCACACCAATCAAGTTTATGTCATACTAAATAGAAATCCGTGGCACACTTAGCGGCAGCGCATCGGATAATTGGTTTTCTGCCTAACTGGTCAACAGTACTCGTAACTCATCTATCGCTCTATCGCTCATGGTCTTGAAAATAATAACGGTCACACCACACACAATCGTAAGTGGTCTTGTAGCAACTCGTCTAAGATGGTCTATTTTATTTCTAGCCTGTATAGGCTAGAAATTTTGCCCTGAAGTGGGACAATACTGTCGCACTTTGCCCTGAAGTGGGACAGTATTGTCCCACTTCAGGGCAAAGGCGAAAAAAAAGATGGTCAGTGAGTATTTAAGTCGGGTCTCAAAATGGCGTTGTAGTAGCTTTTTTTTTTAAACATCACATTCCTTTTTCATATCACGTATTGTCTATACAAATTTCAGGGTTTGCGCTTTTTCTAATAACATTGTATATCTTTGCCATAAACAATGGAGACGCGACTCTATATGAGTATCTGTATTACTATATTTAAAAATAAGCAAGTTAGTTACTAAGCGTGTAGCGAGGAAGCGCGGCCGTTTCGCGCGTTGATCGTCCCATTCCTGTACATAATGAGATAATTTTGTTCCGCAGGGGGCCGACCCTCTTTCGACATTTCAATGGCGCTGATTGCTAGACTATCAATATGAATCGATCATGTCACTTCGTTGGCTCGGCAGGGCAAAGACTTCAATTATGTCAACACATGCCTCTTCTCTGTCATTTTCTTTATATTTTCTAAGTAATCTTAGTCATGTATTTGGAAAGAGAGACATACCTTCCGAAACATTGAAGAGATAACACATTTTGTGCCAATTCCGAGTATACTAAGTAGAACAATAAGTTTAGTTTGTAGGTAAATATAACAACTGAGTACGTATTTTAAATGTAACTAAAAATATGAATTACACTTTACTGACTTCAGACACTGAGGAAAAGGATGATATCTCCATTCGTGTCTAACTTATTGCGTCACCCCTCTCGTTAGTGACAGTATAATATGGGCAACTGACTAAAAGCATTGTAGCTGTGCATACAGCTTGTATAGGCACAGAATAAGTACTAGTACTACGTACAGAATTCACACTCAGCAAAGGTATTCAAAGAAATATCAACTTAATTCAGCTAGCGATACGGTGTTATTTGGCTCGCGTTTTAAAGCAGCTCCTTTTTGAATTCAGTAAAGTGTGTGTGAATTCTTCTTCTTATCGAATCGATGGTCATATTCCTTTTTTCGCCCAATACTGGGCAAATTGTATTGCCTTCTCTGATAGCCATGTACAAGTCATCCAGTGTGCAGGTCTTGAAGCCCTCAAGACCTGCACACTGGATGACCTCAACTTGAGGCACGCTTGAGCATGACAGTCTGTCAGGCATGATTTGGGGAGATATACCACAGTAGCAGATACTATTAATGGATTCTGTATTTCTTTTTTCCTACAGGGAGTGAGACAGGTAGGAGACAGGCCTATTATAGGACAATAAATGAGTGAAAGGCTTTAAACTTTAATGAAGATGAACTAAAATGTTCATAAATATCAACACTTTGCCTTCACCTTCAAACAATACGAAATTTTGATTGATTAACCTATAAAAGTTATACAGTTTCAGCCAATTTCAATCAGGCTGTTAAAAGCCTTAGCACACAAGACTCAAGCAGGCCTTTTGGAGTAAATATGACTAACCATTGGTGGAGATCCTGTGTAACGTCACTAGGCTTTGAGCTATTTTGTTGCTATTTGCTAACTTAGTCAACAAGGTTTTGATAGTCGCTCCAAAATACAATGCGTTTTATATTTCTTAGTTAAAAATAGTCAATTATACGAAAGCCACAATGTATTTTAAAGTGACGTTCGAAACGTTGTACACTAAGTTAGCAAATAGGGCGGCTGGTATGGCAGGAGAGGCTCATGTGGCTTTATGCGAGTGCGAGTTTCATACAAACTTTTTTATTCTTATAGCATCACTCATCTAATGTGTTATATACATACAAATAAATAAATAAATATATACGGACAAATCACACACGTTGAGCTAGCCCCAAAATAAGTTCGAGATTTGTGTAATGGAATACTAACTCAACGATACTATATTTTATAACAATACATATATAAATACACATCCAAGACCCAGGCCAATCTGATAAAAATCATTTTCCATCTTGACCTGGCCGGGGATCGAACCCGGGCACTGTCGTGTCGCAGGCTGGCGTGTTGACCGCTGCACCACGGAGCTAGTCACTAAATACATAAACGCATTTTCCACGAGTAAAAAAGGGCTTTGTATACTTAGAAACTAACGTAACCGGCATTTTAGATCACTGACTAAAACAGCAGTCTGTTATTACCTTTAAGAGTTTAAATGTAAATAACAGAACAAAGGCAAACATCATTAATATCGTGTCGGAACTGAACTTCTCAGCAATTCACCAACTTCCTAATGGAATCCAAAATTCCATTCTGATCTTGGAATCTATTAATTTGTAAAGACGTTAATTACTCGGTATTAAAGAGCGATTTCATTAATTTCATATTTCGAAATTGGAAAGAAGAATTCAATCAATCAATCAATCAAATATTTATTGCTGATCAATCAATCAAACATTTAAGAAAATTCATCCATGTGCGTGTCGGGCTCACGAATGAAAGGTTCCGTAGCGTTATCTTTACAACATTATTTATATTATTCTGTTTTTAGTATTTGTTATATAGCAGCAACAAAAATATATCATCCGTCATAATTTCAACTCTCTAGCTATTTCGGTTCATGAGATACAGCCTGGTGACAGACGGACAGTGAAGCCATATGAATAGGGTTCCGTTTTTACCCTTTGGGTACGGAAACCTAAAAATGGATTCCCCATACATATTGATTTATTGATTGAAGCACAAAAATTTATTTTCATATTTAGTTAGAAGTGTTCCAAAGGGTATTTGATCAGTATCACCCTCGCCTATAATATAATGGTATCACCGATTGATGGCTATCATTTTCTATAGCACGGCAGCTACTGATATTGAAATTCTGTAGGTATAGTAGACAAGTAACACCCAAATTTTTTACTGCCTCCGTGGTCCAGTGGTTAAGGCGTTTGCCTGTAGACCCGGGGGTCGTGGGTTCGATTCCCACGGGAAGAATACTTTGTAGTTGTTTCCAGTTTGGTTAGGACATTGCAGGATTGAAACACCTGATTGTCTGATAATGCAGATGTTTTCCTGCTTCAGAAGGCACGTTAAGCCGGTGGTCTCTACTGCCATCTAGTAGTCGTTAAAGGAACCACGTCAGAGGCCGAGAGGCGGTTCCGAAGAACTCTGACACCAGGGTGTGCATGGTCGATTGTCCGTGACACCTACTCGAAATTATGATGATGCGAAGCCTTGTAGGTGCAGAAGTTTTTAAAGAAGAAGGAAAATAGGTAACATAGGATGAACGGTTTATCTCACACGCTCTTAACGGGTGGACTTCAGAGACAACAGACGTATTTGTGCTGTGAATGAGGAGCCTGATGGTCCAGTGGCCGTGAGCGTTATTAGCGCTTACGTACGCAACCCCAGGCGCAGTCCCCACTGGGATGGGTGACCCCGAGTGGCATAAAAATATGTCGAGCTCCTCCATGCTTCGGAAGGCACGTAAAGCCAACTGTCCCGGCTGTCATCATTTATGTCAGTCGTTAAGCTATATCAGATGCCTTTAGGCAGCTTGAAAAATCTGATACCAGTGTTGGCCACTTACACACACGAAAACCAAGCTAGCTGTGAATTGTAATCTAAATATTACTATGCCTCTCTGATCTTTTATTCGAAACCACCGCAAGTCTTACGTAAATAAGAATTAAAAATTACGTAAAAAAAAAATATGATTTTTGGGATAAAAAATAGGGTTTCAAATAAAGTACTGAATCGATTTTGATGAACCGTATGAAGGACCACTATGGAAGTAGGGTGTACTTCCATGAACCAAATATTGAAGTAAAATCTTCTTTAGCGGCGTTGTGCACTTTTTGAGATGTAAAAAATGTTAAACTCGCGTCAGGACACGTGGCCTGATCGAAAATTTGTAAGACGTATACGTGACATTCCAAAATACTCAAAAATACATTAATGTTCAAGATTTCACTTCTGCCGGCACGCCCGAGTGCAATGCGACCCGTTGTATTTTCATGGAATAAAAAATGAAGAAGTTATTTTAAAACAAATATAGGTATATAATAATTAATAATTATTATTATTATCATAAATATACAATCGAATTGAGAACCTTCTTCTTTGTCATGACAGAATGAAAGAAAAACAATTCCCCATAGAAGTAGGTGTTATAATTCTATACAAGTACCTATCACTAGTATAGCGTTAGTTAGTAGGTATATGGAGTATAGGGGTACGCAGCGGAGTTGTGTTCCGGTGCATCCCACTCCGGAATTCCGTTGCGCCGTATCGACGAGTTAACATGCCTGAACTTTGCAATACCTATAGTTTTGCTTTGCTGTTTTAACTTTTTAACTATTTTAGCCAGTAAATAATTGCAAACTATGGAATAGTGCCAACCATGCTGTTTAATGTACTGTTTTTCTTCCTGCGCAGATCGTAAAAGCCGATCGAGACCAATGAAACTTGATGGAAAATCAATTCCATATACCCAATTCTATTTTGAGATTGAGGATTGCTAGGCGCATCACCTATTAATATGATATACAGCGTGATTTTGAACCCCCTAGCTATATTGAAATCTGGGAATCAGAATCCCTAATGGAACACAGAATTGCAAGAAAAAAGGTAAAAAACGAAAAAGAAAATTAGGTTTCCCATACAAAGTCGCCGATCAGTTGGACGAATTTCTATGAAAGGTTAAATATTTTTTTTCGTTTTTTGCTATTTTTTTCTTACAATTCTGTATTCCATTAGGGATTCTGATTCCCAGATTTCAATATAGCCAGGGGGTTCAAAATCACGCTGTATATCATATTAATAGGTGATGCGCCTAGCAATCCTCAATCTCAAAATAGAATTGGGTATATGGAATTGATTTTCCATCAAGTTTAGACTTTCTTAGTACTTCGCTTGCTTGTTTTTAGGGTTCAAAAAGAAAAACTGAACCCTTATAGGATCACTTTGTTGTCCGTCTGTCTGTCAAAACCTTTTTATCAGGAATGCGTGGAAGTATCAAGCTGAAATTTATATCAAATACTGTTCCTTGGAGCTGTGAAAAAATCAAACTTCTAAGCCAATCAAAAGATACAGCCGTTTATGCCGTAAATTTTCGACATTCGCAAGGGAATCAAAACCTACAGGGTACTTCCCGTGTATTCAGAATCTTGAAATTTGGTACGAAGCAACATCTTATAACACAGATAAAGGAAAAATTGCGATAAGTGTAAATTTTTTGTTACTAGTATAATAAAAATATTTTTAATAAGTAATTTTATAACAATTGTATGGAACCCTAAGTGTGCGAGTCCGACTCGCACTTGGCCGGTTTTTTTCTATTGTGTGGCCAACACTGGGGTTATATGCACTAGTTGAGTTATTCGGCTTTGGCTGTAGGGGGTGGTTTCTTATGTAACGAAGACCATTTATGGAACAATATTGATGGTTTAGAAACAAAAGTAAAAGCAAAAAAGATCAAAATTAATACATCCCCCGCAAGCCAATCAAAGGACCAGGGTCGCTGACATTTTTTACGCATGGAGTGCCGGTGTTCATCGATGTATAAGACTTTATCACGTCAAAAGTATTATATAAAATCAATTTATAGTATTTTATTTAGTATCCCTATCCCTACTATACTTATCAAGCTTTTAAATTAAAATACAAGCAATAAATGTAGCCGACTGTACTTAAATACTCGCGCATGGAGCCGTTGAAACAAATTTTTAATTGCCGTGGGGCCACCTGGGCAATATGGCGTATGTATGAGCGGCAATTTTTGAGATCAAAGGATTTGTGGAGCGCAGCTGGGAATTTGCTCAAACCAATAAATTGCACCCTACCAAGATCTTGTGGCTAACTTTCTTTTTAGTGGTTTCACTTGTTGCTTGCGCGATTCAGGGGCCACTTCATATCAATAAGGTCGACTACCAATGAAAGCTGATATGATGAGCTTAAAGTCAGCCGCCATACTAATTTTGCTTCTGCCGTACTAGGGTAGGTACTTACTAAAGGCATTTGACATAATATCTCATCGCTTAGCCCCGGGACCAATGCAACGGCCTCAAACGTGCCCTCGGCATGGTAGTTTTAGTACGTACTGTACTGAAATTGTAGTTCGCTGGCTCATCGGACGGGCGTATTTTTAACCGACTTCAAAAATAAGAGTTTTTCAATTCGGTTTTTTAATGTTTGTTATCATCCTCATATCTCTGTCATTTATAAACCGAATCAGAAAAATATTTTAGTTCGGAAGAGTATGCTTTAAAATTTCATGAAAATCATTTGATTGAAGTTGGATTTTTTATATTAAAGATTATAGTTAGGCAAAAGTATTAAATATTTAATCGGACTACGTGGAAAATGTATACTTTATGATAATCTGTATTAAATCACAACAATCCCAGCAGGCAGTTACAAAGCTGTCAGCAACAATTTGTACTTATGATTTCAGGATATATATGGGCCGATCCCGGCGGCACTGCAATGCCGGGCCGACCCGTGACGGGAGTGGAGCGAGCCCCGAACATCCCATCAGTCTACAAAAATCAGTTTAATATACTGGTCCCTCAGTGAGGGAACTTTCAGATATTAAGCTGAAAAGAACAGATACTACACTTTGATCTTAGCCAAAAGGCCGAGAAGCGATAACTACTAAAATTTCATAGAGGGAAGTCATCAAACGCGAAAAAATCTCGATAGCGCGTTCTAGAAATAATGTAAATATTTCAGAGCCATCTATTGGCGTTACTAAGAACTATTTTCTGTTATGGTAGACGAAGAACCGTAAACCCATTTCTGCCATACACTGAAAGTATTCCACTGTGGCGGTGAACTCAACATATTATTCTTAAAAAATGTGATCAGTTTGTTTCAAATTATAAGCTAAATTTTTTTTTTACTTGAATGTGAAAACTGCAGTGTTGTGTGATCGTGGCTGGCTCGTAGCGCATCCCGCTACTATTTCGTTTATTTTTTATAGAAGAATAAATATGGTTATTGTTTCATTACATTACCCTTCAATAAATAGGTATAACGTGTTTTTTAGGCAGTTCATATTCTAATAACCTATTTACAGTAACAGTTGCCTGCGGCTCCGCCCGCGATAATGTCGTTCCCTCGGGAACAATAGAATTTCCCAGAATTAAAGAATACCCTATATTCTTCCCCGGACCTCAAACTACCTGCATACCAATTTCATCCAAATTAGTTCAATGTTTGAAGCGTGAAAAGGTGACAGACAGTTAATTTCACATTTATAACATTATTATGGATTTATCAACCGAAGAACTCAAGATAATTTATGGCATTACCTATAAGGTAGCCAGCTCAGAGAGAAAAATCGGTTTACGGGCGGTAACTTTACGTGATAACGGTAAAACAGAGATATACGTCACATGCCGAACGCTTAGGCCGATCGTGCCTCTCTATGGCTTGTTCCGCGCTCTCGCTTGCACACGGAACGTGACACTGTTTCGTGCGTGCGGTCGACATTCATCGATTTATGATACGTTATAACATGTTATGATATGTTTATAAGCAATTTTATAAATTGTAAATGATATGTACCTGGCATGTGTGTGTATGGCAATAAATGGCTTATTATTATTGTGTTTTTGTTTTTTATTCTCGGTTCTTTCAAACCGGTATACTTACTGACAATCACAGGCCAAGGCCAAGTGAACATCAGGGCTCCATCTAATCGTATCTGGATGACTAAGATGTTTGGTTGATTGAGAGATTTGAGTTCTGCTGGGTTTGTGACGATTGTTGATTGATGGGAAGTGTGCTAAGTGGGTGTATAGATGGGTTGGAGTTTGAATCTGTTTGTAAAAAAATTCTGACCAGGCGACATGTATTAAGAATGGTATTATCATGTATTTATGGTTTTTATTACACCCTTTTCAGGGGATTTGAATATTTTTACGGCTTTTACTATATTATTATTATTATTAAATAAAAAACTAGGTACGTACTTGTAGTCCAATCTACTTGACCCCTGAAATGCGAACGATAATTTAATTCAGTACCTTCACCGAGAAAAGAAAACAACAAAGTATGCACATTAAAATGTATTTTTACATTCTTCAAAATTGATAAAATATTCATTTATTAAAACTATGGTTACAAAAATAACTGTCCCTATTTTAAGGCTAAAATATATTTATAATTACATACACTCCTTTACACATTTTGCCTTCAATACAAATAATTCATACACGATTTTTAAAGTTACTTCAAAATACTTTTCTACAAAAATATTTACAATTAATTCGAAATCCTAATCAAATTGACTCTTAAAATATGTCATGTTTACAAAATAGCTACCGTTTAGAACCTCTGAATTTTATTTAGTACATGACGAACTAAAACATTTTTAGAGCTTACTAAACGTTACAATTTTATTTTTATAAATTTAAAAATGCCAAATAATTCAATTCAGATTTTAAGGTTCATTTGCGTCAACTTTTATTCAAAATTCACTTAATTTGAGCACCAAAACACTTGTGTACTTTCATTATAAAAATAGAAACAATCATTTAATGAGAAATATTTTTAATTAACTTAGATATACGGATGGTTATTAATAAATAAAAGGGTCGAATGAATGAAATACAATAAAGATATGAACAAATTATTAAGAAAAAGATCGATAGAGATATGGAAATAAAATTGGTAACAGGTATTTTGGCCACCATTTTAAATTAACTTATTTAATACTTACAATAAAATTGGCAATAATAACATTGTTTATTCATAACAGAACTGAATGTTAGAGGTTATCAAATTAAAAAATATATAAACATAATTAAAATAATATTTAAATATACATTGCATTTGATCCCTTGGCATTACTAACATTTAATATTAATCATACAAATGGGTTATTATTTACTATGTATGAATTTAATATTGAAAATCAATAAAAAATATTCAAATCGTTTTGTATTTATTGTATTTAAAGAAATATGAAGTAGTCCGTATAAAATTAGATTAAAATATATCTGTATACATGCTTGTGCTTGGTTATATAAGAGAAAGAGCAATTTATTTAAGCAAATAAAAATATCTGCATCTCCCCAAATTGCACTATAAAAAATAAAACAAATATTTTTGGACTTTTCTGAACACCAAAGTATCACTATAATTAATTGGTATTTATATTCTACACTATATTCTACATTAACTTCATTGTTATGTCAATAAAAGACAATTACATAATTGGCAAGCCATTATAATAAATATGGTATTAAGATCTGCTCTGTTAATCCTAGTTTAATGTAATTAAATAACAAACTATACTACTTTCATACAAATGCCGAAATAAGCATTATATTCGAATAGATTTCTTATAGGCGCTTTGACAAACCTATAATTATATCAGTGTCCAATTTTCTTTTTGTCAAATATACATTTTGAGAATTTATTGTTTTTTTGTCCATTTTAGACTTTGATATGTTTAATTGCATGTTCTTTGCTTTTCATTTAATTATAGTATCGACAGAGAGGTTGGTTTTCGACAGCCAAAAATTAAGACCAAAGTATTCTTAATTTTAAATCAAACTTTGACCAGAAAATCGAAACGCTAATTTCAAAATATTCAGGACACGATTTTCTGCCTGCCTTAAAGTGCGCTATGGAATTAGACACTCTAGCTTTTATTACAGTATGTGATTTAGACCAAGACTAGTTTAAAGTTCGTATAGTGTAAAATCCGCCTTATACAGATGGAATTGCTGCTTCGAAACTATTTCTCATTTAAATGGACGATTTATTTTCAACAAATAAGGACTTGAAAGTATTGGCTGCAATATTTTATTTGAAAAGCAAACATTTCATCAGAAGGTCTAGGTCAAGTCGCTTCACATGATAAGCGCTGAACGCGCGTTTACACCTACATGCATTTTATTCGAGGTGCTACATATACTACACATGCGCATGGGCACACATACTAGCGCGCGTTTTTATGTTACGTGCATTCAACGCTGCGCTAGCGATCAGTTGTCAGTACGCGCTACTTTCAGATCACTAGTTTTCTATGTAGGTAACCGTTCAGATGAGCGCACGCTTTTGTCCCGGGTAGGCGTAATGTTGGCAATATTTTTGGCCTGCTAGTAATACTGGCCACTAACAATCAGTTAAAAAAGAACATAAAGCACACAAACTGAACCAGGGTGGCCAAACAACAGCGCGCGTCTGAAGCCTAACAGACGCACCATGTAAAAGTATACATAAAATTACTGTTTGTTCAACGCGCGTTGAGCATACCATGTGGAAGTACATAAAGATAAAATTTACTTTTTAAATTTAAACTGAAACAGTGAAACTCTAAAACCGCTGGACGATTCATTTTCCACCTAGCTTTGCTGAATTTAATACGTAGCGTCTCCACCTAAAGACTGCAAGTAATCAATGTACATTTCCGACCAAGTTCCACTGTTTTAAAATTCTAACGCAGTATTCAACCATAAAGGTTAATACCCAAAAAGGATTGTTCCATCAAATTCAATTTGAATTTAGAACGTAGCGTCCCAACCAGACAGGTCGTCAGGGGGAGGTTCGTCTGCGTCTGGTGGATACTGGTCGAAGTTGTGAGTGTCGATAGCAGACCTCACGGTCGGCGTGATCGGAGGGTCCAGAGTGCGCTGCGCCAAGCCTTCCCAGTTAAAGCCGTCGAACCATCTGGAAAGACACGTTATTATTTTATTCAATCTGATATATAAAATATAAGTTTTTGAAGAGAAAAACTTCTTTAGCGGCGTTGTGCAGTACACTACAGGAGCATGACCCTCTCTGTACTACTAGGGCTATACTTGGCCAGAGCAGCCAGAGGACTTGGCCTACACTCTCCACGCTGGCCAGACTTGTTGGAGAGGTCTCTTAGATGTTTAAAAGCTTTGTTTAGCTTGTATTTCCAAAGTCGCCTTCTACGACATCCACGGGAAGAATTGGCCACTCCAAGTCTTCCCGTGGATGGATCCTATTCTACTCTGCCGGATACCACACGGCTAATTAATGTGTGATGGGTAAAAAATGTTAAAACTCGTGTCGATCGAAAATTCGTAAGACGGACACGTGACATGAGACATGATACTACTCCTAGGCCGCGCCGGCGGTTTAGGAGAGGAAGTAGTATTCACCTCTCTTTCTACCGCACGGAGTTTTCACTTCTGCCGGCACTCCCGGAGTGCAACACGTTGTTTTTTTTTTTTAATATTGACTATATAAATGAAATATCTTAAACATTTGAAGCACTTTTCTCACCACTGTCTTACATAATAATTTTAATTGATACGGTTTAACGCGATTATTACATTATTTGAACTTGATATGTCTATTTTTAAAGTTGACATTTGTCTATTGTATCTAAGAAGTACGCAAAACTACCGCCTACAATATTTATTGTTCACGTTCCGGAAGTACGCTTATAAGCTTGTGATTTTATTAAATTGATGATAGGATCCAAAGCTGGTGGTAAGTGGTAACTGCCAACTATCCTTTCTATTGAAATTAAGATGTTTTTTTATTATTAATAGCATTCTCGGAATTTACCTTTTTTTTGCAAGGATTTGGGGATTATCATCACGCATAAAGGATGTCGCCAATCTCATCGAGAATCTGTGCTGAGACAGCCCTGATAAACGGCTGGGGTGCCATGCTATGGACAAATATATCCATAGCATGGCACCCCAGACGTTTATCAGGGCTGTCTCAGCACAGATTCTCGATGAGATTGGCGACATCCTTGATAAACCGAGAATATTCAAGAGCCTCGAATCCTAACGATAGATTTAGCATAATACAGTGAACTAAACTTACTAGAGCTTCTGTATCTCAGTGATGTCACCTCTCTTGTACCCCTTCCCTTCAATAGGGCTGACTCGGCATAGTTTCTTGATGAGTTTGGTGACATTCTTGATAAACCAGCAATATTCAAATGCGTCGCATCTTAACGATGGTTTTATGATAAAACAGTACTTACTTGTGCTTCTGTATCTCAGTAATGCCACCTCTCTGGTACCCCAGCCGTTCTGCAGGGTTGTCTCGGCATAGTTTCTTGATGAGATTGGCGGCATTCCTCGTGATTGAGCGCGGGAACTCTACCGCGTCTATGCCCTTGAGGATTTTGTTGTAGATCTTCATGGGGTCGGCGCCAGTAAATGGTGGTGAACCAGTTAGCAGCTCAAACATGAGAACACCTGGAATTTCAAGAAAATATGTTATATTTTTATATCATATGCTAAAAAAATGGGTGGCCAAAAAAACTTGTGACTAGAAAGTTTTAGTCTAAGATGTATCGACTCCAATTTATATGAGTGTTATAGTTAAGATTGATTTCGTCTTGAACTTCACCTCCTTGTTGGATACGATATATGATGTCGCAGTGTTAATTTTGACTATGTGTAAAACACAAAAGTTACATTTCTTTATGTGATATTTTTTCTTGCAAACTCAACTTTGTTTATTTTTCGGAATTTACCGTGCTAGTTTGTAATTTTACTAGCATCATAACAATTAGTAATCACTGTAAATCCCTTCCATTTCTAATAATACTCAGCATTCAACTAGTACTCGTACCCGCCACCCCGATATTAAAATATTGGCCCAACTTAAGGCCTGCTATATGCACGTACAAGGTAACGATTTTGTTAATTACATTAACTGCTACGGTTGCCACGTTAGCATTATATTGTCTTTGCCACAATGGACGACAGCATCATTGCTATCGTCCATTGTGACCGCCAGATGGCGTTAGCCATTAACTAGGTAAAACTGAGCATTAATTTTTAAAAAAAATTATTAATATATATTTTGTAGATTTTACTTTTTTCCTCATACTATAGTGGATACATAGTTATGACGAACCCTATGGCGCTATCTCTGTGCCATAACAGTTAATATTATACGCTATAGAAGTTATGGTGGATACATAGTTGTGACTTGTGACGAACCCTATGGCGCCATCGATATCCCATAAAAGTTTATTATGATACTCTATAGAAGTAGATACCACATGCTAGTACTAATGATTATTAAGTAGCTACGCAAAGGAAAATAAATCATTTTTTTAGATGAAATGACATGTTTTGGCTACTTGATGAACGAAAGACAAAAAAGGATACTTGCATAAGTGGGCAAATAAGAGTAAGGTCATTGCTGTTAAGTTTGCGTTATTTACTGTAAATAAGTTGAGCCCACAAGAACTTACCTAAGGACCAATAGTCGGCGCTGATATCATGACCGCGGTTCATGATGACCTCAGGCGCAACATACTCCGGGGTGCCGCAGAACGTCCAAGTCTTGCGGCTGGCCTGCAACTTCTTCGAGAAGCCGAAGTCCACCAATTTCACGTAGCCTTTTGAGTCTAGCAGTAAATTCTCTGGTTTGAGATCCCTGGAAATTTTACGATATATAATCAAGTTATTGTCAAACAGAATCAGAGAGCTGCGGACTTATTCCTTAATTGTGTGGAATATTATGACTACAAAAGACCAATTCGAGTAGCTTTTTAAGTAATTACGGTAGCTAGTTAACAAAAAAAGAACAATAATAGTGTGGCCTATTGACTTGAAGATAAGTACACCCGCAGCACGACAGCGAAGATAATACAGTGATATATACAACAATCATGCGACGTGGCACTGACAGTTGCTTAATTTTAATATATCGTAGATCTGCTGCAGTGCAATGATGCTCCGTGCCGGTGAATTCTTATTCATAAACCGATGAGTGGTAAATCAGGCGGATTAAAAAAATTGGGTATATGTTAAATATTTGTTTCTCTGATTAGAGACCCAGCTTTGAACACAAGTAGATGATATTTTATTTATTTAAAGATATAGAACTAAGTAGGTACCTGTAAATAATATTCCTAGAATGTAAATAATGGAAAGCTTCTACAACACACGCTGTGTAGAATCTAGTAGTGGCATCATCAAATTGACCTGAAAAATATGAAACAGTATTTTACTTTTATGATATGGTCTCAGTTACATTTGAATATTTAAAAAAATATATAATATGAAATTCAATTTACTCGGTTATCTATAGAAAACGACGATTTCAAATGTAAAGACTAATATAATTAGTAAAGTAAATTGAATTTTTCATAATAATATCATTTTATCACATTTGTAGTATTATTTCGGGTTTGATAAGTTCAACTAGAGTGATATTTTGCCTATGGACAACAATAAGATAAATTTACGCATTATAAAATTTTCTAGAAGTTAGAAAAAGAATAGAAAAATGACGACATTTTTGATCAAAACAGACAACATCTAAAGCAAAAAAAATATGTGATAAACTAAAAATCATGGTCATTACAAAATGGCAAGCGGAAAAATACGAGAATTTCATATATAAAGAGCCATTACATAATTATATAGTTTACTGAACAAAATATTAAAATGAGGCCTTTCTGAAATAAGTGGCGGTAGCACTGAGGCATCGGGTCTGGTTAGCTGTAATTCGACAATAATTCGCCAGTCGTTGCTGCTTGTCAAATATGATCCAATTAAAGCGGCTCATCAGACCCTGTTATAAAGCATTTTAAAACAACTCTAATTTCATTTTGATTATGTGCATTTGAAGCCATGAAAACAAGTTTAGAACGTTACAGTTTTCATGGTCGCAGGGAGACTAAGTTGACATTTGTCTTTTGTGTTATAAGAACTGTTATAACAAAAGACAAATGTCAACTTATTCTACCTGCGGCCATGAAAACTGTAAAGTTTTTGAAACGTTAGCTGTTAAAAATAATGTATATGTAATAAACAAGATTAACGCGTATTAAGTGATTTAATTTAAATGTGCGACAATCGCGAATACATTAGAAACCGAAGTTTAGTTGTTTAAGAGTGTTTTAAAAACGTTATTAAAATGTATGAACTCACCTTTGTCTCTCAAAATAGTCCATAACTCTCCTCCAAGGCAAGTTTCCATCAGCATATACAAGTATTTACGGTCTTTGAACGTCTTAAACAACTTTACTATGAACTCGCAGTTCATCTCCGACATTATCTCCTTCTCTGACATGATGTGCTGCTGCTGTCTAGTCTCAACGATCTGGGCTTTCTTCATCTGCTTGAGCGCAAAGGACCTGCTGGTATCTCCCTGTATCTGGACTAACTCTACCCTGCCAAAGCCGCCGATACCAAGCGTCGCAATGATGCGCAGATCTGATAGTCGCAAATTGGCAAATTCTTCGTTTAATCTGGAATAACACAAATCTTTATTTGTAATAAATGTTTAAAAGAGTTTATGGAAGGTAAATATATCGTCAAAGTGTCCTAAAAATTTAAATTATAGTAGGTGAGTGGTGTAATTTAATATATTCAAAAACTTCTAAGTCTTTTGTTTTCTACAAAAATACGATTTTTAATATACAAGTATTATCAATAGCATGAATGGTTCCATGTCCGCATTGACAAGCACTTATGTATTAATGGAAGAGCGACAGTGTTACAATTATTAATTGTCGGTCTATTTCAATCGTTTTTACTAATGTCTCTGTTAATAACACAATTCGATTGTATAGCTGCATTGCATCTATTGTCTACTAGAGCGTGCAACAAAAACGCGTGAATCCAATTTTTTATCCAACAATGCCTCTTGTTAATTTATATTTTCTGTACCAAAGATGAAAGTTAATAAGCACTTATTACTTTAACTATTTGACATTGACAGCAGATTTCTCAAAGAAAGTGAACAAGAGCATTTGTGGAATTCTTCAACACTTACCAAATTCCTCGTGATTGTTAGCAATAAAAGAAACAAAAAGGATTACAGTAATACGGATAGTGAAATCGAGACATTCATTAATTTTTAGGTAGTACCCGAAATTGCCTATTGTTCAAGGTGGATGGAGATTAGGCGTAACAATGGTGGTGCATATCGTTTTGGAACCCATTGTTTTCATTATTATTTTGTTTTGGTGTGAACTTGACATAGCAGTGTTATGAATACATCAACCGAACGGTAATTGTTTAGATCATCTGTTTAATAAGCTGATGTGTAATTATGACTAGACCTGTTGTATGTTATTATGTACCTAATCTGAATTATAAATAACATTCTTTTTATAGATAGGTGTGTCTTTAATTTTTAAATTGACATCTTTAACATACATTTAGTACTTTATTTTATTAATATATTGACATTTCAAAACATAATTGTTGTACTAATGAAGATTGAATCCGTTTGTATTATGTAGAAATTAATTAAAATAGATCTAAAAATGTTATTTTTCATTTTTACTTATTGCACAGAATACCTATATTTCAGAATTACCTAACCTTACTTAAGTAGTTCAACTTCCGAAGAGATTCAGACGAACATTGATATTATACGGGTTTGTCTGATTGATTATTAAAAACAATTGCCATCTCCAATTTGCTACCCATATTGAATCTAACTGCATATGAGCTCTCACCTCTGTCTACTTTCGCCTTCATCCTTATACTTGGTACGGATCTCATCAAGAGTGGAAATGAGTTGGTTGAAGGTCTCCCGGTCGATCACGAGGCACGTGCAACCTTCGGGCGAATCACAGATGATGTTGGCTGTTCGGAGATCGTCCCTGGAAATTTAAATTAGCAAATAATTAACGAACTCAATAAAAATATGAACGAATGTACTTATTATATTGTTATGGAATAATAAAGAAAATAAAGTGAATGAAAAACATTGACCTTGCATGATATGCACGAAAGTTTAAAATTTTAGTTTTCGTATAATAATAATAATAAAGTAAGTTTATTTCCTCATCACAAAGATGTTCTTATATACTAATATGTAAGTATAGTTATAATATAACATAGCAGACTTTGTGAAGAGACTAGTTCCTGAAATAGGTCCGGGTGGACCTGTACTACAGGTAACTAGCCCCCTCCCTCAATTTGCTTTTTGGTGACGATATTATCATTTATTGTAAGAATTGTATTGTACGTAACTAATATCTATATTGGCTGGGCTGGCATTACATGGGCTGTTTTGGACTAAGTGCAAATATTATTCTATTTATTTTCTTTCTTTTCAGTAATTCTGCACAAACTATTTTTTTTTTTTTGTTTATTTACAATTAATCCCATGTAGGTATAATATTGTCAGACGAGTCACAAATTAAAGGTCTGTACTATCAACTGATTTGATATTCATTTCTTTGTAACATCTTGACCTACAAAATATTAGTGCCTTTAAAATTGTATTGAGTGAAATAATTAATACATACCCTTGTAACGCCTTCTCTCCGAAGAAATCGCCTTTCGTGAGCGTTCTGATGAATTTCTCATCGTTACTGTTCGGCGGCTTCTGGGTCACTTTTACCTGGAATCGATGAGAAACGCACGTTATGGAGGTTAACTAGTGGAACAAGTAAAAGTATTGAAAAAGAACCCTCATAATACATATTAATCTATGCACTGACATAAACAACATGTTCTTTTTGCCAGTTTCTTCTAAAGTTATCTGCAAATGGAGATCGTTCTTATATGGGTTTTTCTGACACAATACAAAACAAGTAGCCAAACGAAACGGGTGCAGATTTTTGTATGGCGCAAAATAAATAACTCAATTCAAACTCAACTTTTAACAATTCATTTTGTGTCACCATATCACACATCATCTGATTTTACTTGACGTAGAATTAACAAATCTCCGGTCGTTTGCCTCGGACCATATTACTATACTAATTTAATGGAATAAGCAGTGAAACTGCGATCACAATCAATATTATTTTTATTACTCATAAGACCACTAGTGAGCTACCCAGTAGCCAGGGCATTAATAACATCTCTTACGAGGTCTATGAATTATCTATGAGATAATGACACATACTATAATATACTAGGCTTTCCTTATAAGGACGTATAATAATTATTACTATACACTATACGAAGATTTGCATACGGGATATGTCAAATTACAACTAGCTACTCAAATGCAACCGTGGGCGGTGAAATTAGATTATAACTTAACTTCAATCTTTTTTTTTATTAAGATCAATTAGTAAAGTTAAATGCTGCGAAACATATTTACCGCCTGCTTATACGTTTTGCCATCGGTGTTATTCGTGCAGGTCATGTAATTATGAAATTCAACAAGATGTTGTTCCTACCTCCGTGGTCCAGTGGTTAAGGTGTTTACCTGTAGACACGGGGGTCGTGGGCTCGATTCCCATGGGAAGCATACTTTGTTTAGCTGTTTCCAGTTTGGTTAGGACAGTACAGGCTTGAATCACCTGATTGTCTGATAATAAAGATGATTTCGTCCTTCGAAAGGCAGGCGTTAAGCCGTTGGTCCCGGTGGTGCCATTTGGTAGTCGTTAAAGGGACCACGTCAGAGGCCGAGAGGCGGTTTCGAAGAACTCTGACACCAGGGTGTTCATGGTCGATTGACCGTGTCACCTACTCGAAATGAATGAAGAATAACTATTTTAGAATTCATTCTGTTATAAATATTCATGCTAAACCTTACCAAGTACACCATCGTTCTTGCGATGTTATGGTGTAAAAATTCCACGCGGGCAGGGTTAGAACCAACGACCTTCTCTGTATGTATGTCAATTGGCAGAGCTATCATACATATACTTAAATCTGCCCGTGTGGAATTTTCTCACCATATCTTATTTCTTAATTTAATAAGAGGAGACTAGAATTAATAGTCTGATACTAGACTTGAGGCTAAGTTGGGAGTTTTGATTCTAAGGAACGCTTTTTTCAGCAGGTCTACGGACGATACCTCATGGGTTGACATATTAACATACAAAACTTTGGAATTTGTATAGTTATAAATCACCTATACAATATTTTAGTCTATATATAGGTTGTATATTAGTTTGTCAACGAATCCGAATTCTACGAAGTCCTCAGATCGATAATAAATTTACAAATAGACTCACTAATAAAAACCGAGGGTAATACCTAAGTAAGAAGTCAGTAGTTGATACATATTAAAGGTATTTTTTATAATGTTGTCATTATTGCTATCAATTTCTCTTGATTTTTCATACTCGCTAGTTGTATTGCATAACTTAAAGGCCGGAATTGCATCTTACTTCAGAATTCATAGAGCGCAACCAAAAATAATAACATATTTAAAAAGTTCAAGCATATAATTTGTAAAAAGAAATAAATTAATTTACATCTTAAATTATATTAATTTAAGATGTAAATTAATAATTTTATTAATTTACATATTCATTTTATAAAAAAATCTGAAATAGTATGCATACTAACACCGTGGAATGACTATTACCAACAAAACGACAAAAGATACGCATTGCACGGCGGCAATTAAAACGTATACATTCACTTTTTATCTGCACTCGAGTGAAAAAAATTGAATAATTATAAACATCAGTGTGAAACTAGGCTAAGTGCATGTTACTGGTCAAAACAGGTTCCAGCTCATTAATACAGCTACCATAAAATGCACCTTTTAGAGAGCATTAAAAGTTGTCATTAAGCTCGGACAGCTTAAACTGTAGCTTTATAAGGCATTTACATAGTTTAGTACAATATCTATTTGTCATATGCCATACATATAAAAGTTGCGTTTTATATTAGTCTTTACATTAGAAATGATATTTTTTTCTTTACTTGCAAATCATTTCTATAAAGCTTGACTTATTAAGACAGATCAGTGAGGGATATCGAAAAATTACCACAAGAACCATGATGCCATCGATTGTTGAGAAAATAAGACTTAAATTCAAAGTTTTTAAAAAATCGGTGTCTGGTTGCTCGGTTTCTTTAACATTTTTTTCTCAATTTCCCTTGGATATTAAAATTCCACCACTCTTCTCTATGATACCCCCTGCATACTGGTGATATTGGTGACCTTTCAATGAAACTTAGCCTCAGCCTATTTTTCTGAATTTTAAATCCGTACTTTCTATTTTTTACTAGGTTCACGTCATTCATTATATTAATTACGTATTTTAAGCATATCTAAGTTATACCTATAGTTTTACACCGAACATTAATGTTAATGTAATCTTTTTTTACTGATTGATTAATATTTAATGTTTTATATAATTCTTTTATTTTTTGCCAATCAGGCAGGCTCTCACTATGATTTAGTCAGATAAATCATAATATTATAAGATACACAATAAGAAATTTAAATATTTATATAAAAATTGTTAGTTGACACATTCACAGTTACCCAAGCTGATTGAAGTAAAATAACAATAGCTATAACAATTTGAATCATTATGATAAAAAATCCATTAACTTTTACTAGTAAAGTACTACTTAAAACGAAATTCTTTATGCCTTATCTAAATTTATTTTCGAGTGATTTGGTATAATATCACAGAAAGACCTAATAAATGTAAATGATCATTGATTACAATTTTACTCAATATAACAATGCCCTTAGAATAATGTTGGGGGTTAAAAGGAACCACGTCAGAGGCCGAGAGGCGGTTCCGAAGAACCCTGACACCAGAGTGTGCATGGTCGATCGACCGTGGCACCTACTCGAAATGATGATGATGGGGGTGCGACGCCCTTGTAGTGCTTCAGGGATGATAGCAGAGGCTGGAGTTGACAGTCTGTCAGCCATTATAAGAAAGCGCACAGCATCCTTGATTCACCGGGTGCGGGGCAGAACCAACATTCTTGTAAAAACCGTTACGGCTAGATGGGACAGTGCTATCATGCAGTACTGGACTCGCGTTCACCTAGTCAAATCCATCAATAAATTTTAATTTAGATGGTACTAACATAGTTATAAGTTTACTTTGTTACTAACACTTTATGGGTTGTAAAGCCTGAAATAAATGATTTTTATTTTATTTTATTTATTTTTTATTAAAATCTATAAAAGTAATAATATCCAAATCAGTTCAAGTATAGTAAAAATATGTGTTATACCATGAGTCAAAAATCTCTATTAAACTAGTAATTTTATGCTAAACCAACATCGATATTCCTGTTTAGTGCTGAAGTGAAGATGATTCTAATCATTCAAAGGAATGCTTCTTGAAATTTATACATTCAATTATCAAAACAGAGCCGAGCTGTATCTATATACTTACCATCAGGTTAGATTGGAGACAAATGCCTTTTTAATATATAGTAAAAAAAGGCAAACCTGACTCACTGACTTATATATCAACACAGCCGAAACTACTGCATCTAGAAACTTGAATATTTCCACAGAGATTTCTTTCATTATATAAATGAGCACTAAGAAAGGATTTTTGGAAATTCAACCCCTAAGAGGGTGAAATAAGGAGGAGGTAAAGTTTGTATGGAAAATTTTCGCATTTCTGGACTTAGTAGTATGAATTGGTCAATGGTGTCCTGATTACAAATAAAAATTATCTGCGTAGACAAAGATAAAGAAAGAAGAAGTAGCTTCTACGCACCAAATGGCTTGGTCATTCTAGCAGCAGCTTCAAAGCTGAAAAAAAAACTATTGCCTATCGTTTACGGCAATACTTTGCTGTACACAGATACACATGTCACAATTAGTATAACGGGAGTTAATTAAAACATTTGCCATGATAACTAAAGTACACGTGGATGAAGTTGCGGGCAAAAGCTAGCTAAAACATATCTTCGAACTATTAACCGTCACCGACGTTTCAGACGCATTTCAACCATTATTAAATAATATCCAATGAAAGTAAAAATGCCGATGTGATAATAGTGGAAACGAATGAGATAACGCAGCTTGAAGCAACACTGCCGACGGCCAAACAAACCGGGCAAAGCAAAGAGACCAAAATGGGAACGACGTTCACGCTTGAAAGACTGTTTGACGAGATTACCGCGGACCTTTTCTATCTTCACAAATTCCATAATCATGGCATTCAATTATGTGGTCTGACGCAGATAATTTTAAATTAAACTCTGCAATGACTTTGACGATACTTTCTCTCGTTACGAATCGAAAGTTTGTTGTTTAATCATTTTAGTAGTTAAAAAAGTAAAACTAGAAAATTATGCAACAAAATCTCACAACGTGAGTCTTAAAAAATATGAATTTAATTTGTCTTGAAATCAGAAAAATGTCTCTTCAGCGAATACTTAATATTGTCTAAATTGCTTGCAAAGTCAGTCTTATGTTGAAACTGTTGGTTGAGTCACCATTAGTTAACTCTTGTAAAAATAGCGACATTGTTCTATTATTATGAGTTTGATGTCATATTATCACAGTTTCATAAGAAGAACAATGAACTTAGTGAAATCGTTGTCAAAGATAAAACTGGACTGAATTTACAAACAAATTTACTACCGTCATAAACGTAATAATATTATCGATTAGTATTAATTTCATGTATTACCAAATAAGTCATTAGCAAGCTTACATAATGATGCTAAGTAGCAAAACATTCTCACAAGAGTATCCTCATTTGCATCCATAATTTCACCGACAGCGTTAGACGTAGGAACATCATTTTCAATCAGCAGAGAGATTTTGTATGAGAAAGCTGAAGCATTTGTAGTATTTATGTACCGTTTTGAAGTGCCAAAGTTCAGATATGCTGGGAATTCCTGACTCCCTAAGCAGATAGAGAATTTACCACAAAGGCGAACAAAAATCCGGCCTCAAAATACCATACGTCCCTCTCGCCGCTCGCAGTGCGCTGACCTTGCAGTCACAATAGCGAGGCTTTTGGCCTCACCAGCCTTTAAAACGACCGAGCATTCAAAAATAGTTGCTCTATCCAATCTATTTTTCTATGATCTTGAACAGACAACGGACTAAGATTACGTTGATACAAATTAACGCTAGAAAGTTATAAAAGTATTGCTCAACTCATAATTTTGTTCGTTACGTGTCTTGATTCAACATTTGCAATTACTTCTTCTATATATTGGTTAGTTACAATCACGCTTTGCAGAATTATAGGTAGCGTAAATGCCAAGGTAAACTTCTTACAAAGTCTGCGTCTGACACGATCACTATTATACATTTTCTCAGCCATTTGTTCACTTAATAGATAAGTTTGTGATTATATTAATACTAATTTTGATCTTTCGAAAGTAAATATTTATGACTGCCGAATAAATGTAAATAAACTTTCTTTGGTTTCTTGAGTCTCAATTATTATTGTTATGTCATCGTTGCGGAACAGTTTGAAAGCGAGATTGTTTTGGTTGCAACAGGATTGGATTACGATTATGATGGTATAGAATCTCTGTTTATAAAATATAGACTTGTGGTTGTAGATAAAGTCACGTCGCTTGATGTAGATGGTACGAAAGTCGATCTCAGAAATGAAAGTGAAAATGTTGATTCTGGCATTTGGTCTTTACACTCGAATAAATTTCTATTCGACAATATATCACCAAATTAACACATGTCACATGATGTAAGAGGAACTGTATCTAATAAAATTCTAATAGAAATTTTGGCTTATTATTAAAAATATTTCGACGAATTAATATAGTATTTTATAATACAGTATTGTGAAAAACAATCAAATATTAATAGCTACTAGACTGTTAAATAGATTAAATAAGTTTGTTAGTACGGAACAGCAGTAAATCATTCTTATCAAAGTATGTTACGAAAAAATTTAGGTGTTACGGCACTAGTCGCCACAAAAACAAATATTTCACGCACAGGAAGAGGTTAGTAGATTATGAAGTATTTTTGAAAGTCAGTTATCGGCTAAAGTAAACCGATTGTACTTCTTATAGATTTTGCTTGTCTATAAGCCTTTGGATTTCAGCGACAAAAATAATATTGTTTGCTTGCAGCTTTAAATGTCTTTAAAATTAAAAGCACTGAAATTACGAGGCAATGATTTTTTTTATGAGCCATTTGCACATGTACATTAAGGTTTTACTGCTTAACAATGTTCGTTATGAGCTCGACGTTGACGAGGTTATGGAGCCTACAGGCAAATTGTTCAGTGTTAGGTATAATTTTATGAGAGAACACCTTAAGAAAAATATTTTAATTTTAGCTACCCTAAAGATGAGAAGAAGATATTATCATGAAATATTGCAATCTATGTTTCATGACATATTATATTAGAAAACCCGGCTTGTGCAATCACTAGCGGACCTTTCTAATAAAATATGTCGTCCGACAATATTCACTGAAATAATACGTAAACAAATTGTGTGTATGATCTTTGAACGGAACTCTATGATAAAGTAAAGATAATTGATTGAAAATACTGATTTGTCATGAATTGTTAGGTATATTCTGTTAAATCTATCAAAGAAATAATTACGGTTACATACTTCTTCTGTTCTTCCTTTCATATCAAAAAGAAACAGATGAAGTAGTATTTTTGTCAGGAATCATGGATTAATACTGCAAACTTGTTTTCAACGTGTTTCGCGCGTATCTTGTATGTTTGTATATTTTCATATCTCCTCGTATCTTCATAATGGCTAGATGGATTTAAAATTAAGAGTATAGGTATGGAATAATCTTTAGGTTCGTCTCAAAAACTTAGAGTGTCCTGGGATAGGTTTTTAAAAACAGGGAGAGCAATAGGATTTTATTTAATTTTTGAAATAATGCTGATTGTTGGCAATACGTTTCATCAATAAGAGCTCGATAGTACTTTGTAAATAAGGCAACACCATGATAATTGCAATATTGCATGGATCAATCAACTTGTTTGCTTGCTCGGTTTTGCAATATCGGTCGAATTAATCCTAAAGTTTCAAACTAGGCTTTATAATGTATGTTCGGATGTCCATAGTTAACTTGTATCACTCCCCGTATCGGTATCGAAAATATACATACGCGCGGCGACCCCTTCGAAGGGGAAAACCGAACAAATACGGTAGGAACGACGCGCGTTTCGTCACATTCACATGACGTGTTCATCGAATTCAACAAATTATAAATCGTTTTTTAGAGCTATAAGTATAAAATTGGCTTGCCGTAGGTATCTATACTAAAAGGTGCTGCGTTCTGACGCGAGCTAAATTACACCGTATCGCTAACTACATTGTGTTGATATTTCTTTGAATACCTTTGCAAATTGCGACTTCTGTACGTAAGTACTAGTACTTATTCTGTGTAGTGGTAAAGACCACTGAAAGGATTGGAGTAAAACTTTGCACAAAGGCAGAGACTCAAGTTCTAGTTAGTTTTATAGGGATGCACGAGACGAAGTCGCAAGAAAGAGATAGTCTGCAAGAAAACAGTATGTATATGATTTGAAATAAATCATATTTGTTCATACACTTTGGTAAAAGTTACGAGAAAATGTATTTTATCGCCAGCATGAGATTTCACACTTTTTTATTAATGTATTTTTTTATCATAAATGATAAGAATGTAATAATATATGTCATCATCGCTTGGATATTATGCATAACATATGAACTTTACTAAATTTTCCTTGAATTTTCTCCTGCTTTTTGTTTTTCCAATAGGGACTACACCCGGGGTTGTGCAAGTTTACGCACAGGTAGTAATTGAGCACCACCAATTTTTATCTTAGAATCCAATCAAAGCCGAACACTCACCTGTCCTTTAGATATGATGAAGAAGGTATCACCACGTGCGCCTTGGCGGATGATGTAGTCGCCGTTCTGATAATGCGTCTCTTCTAAAACGTCAGAGATCTTGATGAGTGTGTCTTCCGGAAGGTCTTTGAAGATCGGGACACTGTGGACAAAAACGTAATTTAATGAAAATCTGAAGTTATATCTAAAAATAAGAAATATTTCTAGGGCCTGCAGAGGACCATAAAATCGGTACACCTAGTGTTCATAGCTACGTTATAAGCTACGTTTTCCGTCAAGTAGGTAGGAAATATGGCCACTTTTGGTTAGGTTATTTAGTCATATAAAAAAAATCTGTCTATCAGTCCGGACGATTATCTAGAATTCTTTTTTGTTCGCTCTCTTAGGATAACCTGATTTTCTTTCCGTCTTCACACATATTCAATAAAAAAAAAAACAATATAATAAATATTTTTCAAATTGCTCCGAATAAGTTTTTTTTAGGTAAAATTGCTTTTTTATAAATATTAAAATAAATACTTTATGGAATACACAAATGGGTTGTTTTCTACGAATACGAATTCGTAGGTTGTTTTACATTCAAAAGCTTTTCAGAGCACTCCAGCCTTTAAACGTAAAATTATTACCTTGCATTTTCATTGTATCTGGTCTAGTGTCCGCAAATGAGATACGGTACATTAAACGAATAAGAGAATAAAATTATATAAGTACTTCATTTTTTTATATTTCTTAGTATTTATTGTCCTGATATTTTTTGTCATCTAATCATATCATAAAACGGTATAAGTACTATATAATGAATGTCTTTGGTTAAAACTTTAAAGCCTAGCATATTTACTTATTTATAATATCGCAACAAACAACCGAAACTTATCTAGAACCCATTAGCAACAGACCAACAGTCAACGAAAATAGAGCGGTCTAATTAAACAAGTTAATTAATGCCAAGTGTCTATTGAAAGTGAGCGTTAAATTACCTAATGCAAAACAAGTATGAATTGAAAGGCTTCCTCTGACGCATACATAACACAATAGCTGAGCAAATATAAACATTATAATAAGTTTATTATAAAGAACGGCGAACGGCAGAGAGAAAACACTGAAAAAATTAAACCAGGCGCGTATTTTACATACAAAATGCTGAAGAAAAAGCTAGTAAGTCAGGAGAAGGAGATTTAGGAGTCAAGAGGAGAGTAATGTATCCGAGAATATTAAGTTTAAATTTCTTTGACGCATACATAACAAAAGGGAGAAGGTGAGAATTGACAAATTAGATAGAATGTGCTGCTATGTCACCTCCACTGCGGACACGTTAAAAAGTAAAAACTCCGCGCGGTAGAAAGAGAAAAGGATATATATGTGTCTGTCTTACGAATTTTCGATCAGGTCACGTGTCCTGACGCGATTTTAACGTTTTTTACCCATCTCGAAAAGTGCTCAACGCCGCTAAAGAAGTTTTCACTTCAAAAATGCTGGCTAGATGTTGTTAAAGATAATTTTTATCGCAATAAATAAATATATACGGACAAATCACACAGATTGAGCTAGCAAATTAATTCCGAGACTTGTGTTATGGAATACTAACTCAACGATACTATATTTTATAACAAATACATATTATAGATAAACATCCAAGACTTAGGCCAATGTGAAAAAGATAATTTTCCATCTTGACCTGACCGGGGATCGAACCCGGGGCCCTCGTGTCGCAGGCTGGCGTGTTAACCACTGCGCCACGGAGCTTGCCAATGGTTGCACTATTGACATTAAGGATATAAAAAGCTGTGCGAAATGTAGAAAAAATCCAGAAGCAGAGGATGCAACCGGGCAGACGCTTTGTCAGTTGTTGCTGTCAAATATTATCCAATGACAGCGACTGATATCTGATGGTAAGCAAAGAAGGTTGGCATTAAGCAGGTAGCCGGCTATTCAAAATAAAACGCAAATCATATCCCAGCAACGCTATCATAATAGCGAAAGCCAGGCTCCTACGAAGAGCTGAGGACGCAACGCAACCGAGAGAACGCTCAGATGTTGACAATGAAGAAAATAAATATTTTTTTTATCAAATAGTATCCACACAAGTCATCAAAACAGTATCCACATTATAACTGTGCGTTACAGTACGTGGGAATGAAAATTGCACTAAGCATTACATTTTTCACGGTCACTTCGCTGCGACCCAAATGTAATCTGTAATCGTATTAGATAAACACTGTTATTACAGTTATAACGTAATATGTTCTAACTAATTACGACATGTGACACAAATGTGTAACACGACCATTCTTTTTAGGGTTCCGTACCTAATATTATAATTCCTTGTTATCGGCGAACGGCCATCTACGCTCGGAGCTAGTGACTCAAATTTTTGTTAATATTGTAAGGTATCTGTGTATTGTGTGTGATACTTTGCTTAATTATGAACATTGTACGCGTAACTGTTTTTAAACTTATAGTGTGTGTTCTCATGTCAAGTGAAATGTAATATTTCTTTATGAGAATAAATATCTTAAACCGAATAGATGCCAACGGGACCCTTAAATTTTCAGTCCATCGAAATTTTCACAGAATGTATATATTTGACCGCTGTAACAACAATTAATAAAAATAAAATTATAAATTACTAGCTTTCACCCGCGGCTCCGCTCGCGTCAAAACATTCACAATCCTTTCATTAATCTCGTGAAGTAACTTAGATATCAAACCAAAGAAGAAAGAGTTTGGTTAACATTACAAGAGAAGTTGAATGAGAGAGGTTTTACGCGTACATCAGGGTTCCTATACAAGAAACATGGTTTATTGTGACGTGTAGTTAGTATAAGCTCTAATACATGTTTAAAAGCACGTTAGTCAGCAATTCATGTTCTGGTATAAATGTAAAAGATACCTATTTTACATATCTCTTTTAAAATAAATGAAGCCTCTGATATATTTTGCTGCATCAGTTGTTCAATTATGTATGGAATAGTTATTTGAATGCGTACGAAAGAGCAAAGAGAAGAAAAAACCTGAAAGCAGACCTCAGAGGCTGATCGCACATGTTTTTTTTCCGGTTGACTACCCAATAGAAAATGTTGAACGAGTAGATATTGTTTTGTACATTAACCTCTTTTCCACATACTTTTTCTTTTCTTACTAAAATGTAATAGGTACCTTATACCAATCGATGACTTACTTACGTTATATATAAGTATAAGCAAATCAAATTTTGTAAAAACTCGTTCCGCTCAAAAACCGTAAAATCGCGATCATAACCCCGACAGCCAAAACAAACAACTTTTTATAGAAAGTAAGAGCATCCACAACCAAATGTAGAGACGTAATCGGTAATATCGGGTAAATTCACACAAATATTTATTAGCGGCCAGCTTCGGCTTTGCACGGACTGGTGTAGGTATAATTGTATAGCCTATGTCCTTCAGGGATAATGTAGGAATCTAATGGTGAAAGTGTATGTGTGCAATAGTCTATTGCAAATCGGTCCAATAATTTCGGAGTCTGCACTCAATGCAACAAACAAATAATCAAATATTTCATCTTTATAATATTAGTGGAGATGTGTACTCATATCTACACTTCGTAAGATACGATGACAGGTAAGATACAAAAGTAAGTTTTTATATTTGTTTTTTGTTAACTTTTCACGCTTTTACTGCCAAACCGATTATCATGAAATATTACATACACTTTCTCAGGGACACGGAGAGGACATAGTACCCTATGTGTTACTGTAAAGTCCTGGAGACGAGGAACTTTTTTCTGGGTAAATTATACCTAATTTACCCAGAAAAAAGTTCCTCGTTACCCAGAAAAAAGGAACTTTTTTCTAGGTAAATTATACCTAATTTACCCAGAAAAAAGTTCCTCGTCTCCAGGACTTTACAGTAAATGGACGCAGCCGCAAAAGTCAAATTGTTTTAAGATCTGATATTATACGCTTATACAATAATATCTTAAGTTATTCAATGTCAAATTTCTTCTGTAAAACAACATGCGATTACAACATAAGTCGGAAAGAATATATCAAGTAGAAATAAGCTTTTCCGATTCAGGGTAGATTCCATAAAAAACGGTGTCGTAATCGTTATGTCGGATAAGTGAAGTAAAATGATCTGATGTCATATTATTGTACAATAAATATCTCAGGATCTCAAAAGGTGAACTTCCAGTGCGATAACGGGCGATTGCGAAAACGATCTTTTCCAGATTGACCTGGGTCTCGGATGTTTATCTATATAAGTATCTATTCTAAAATATAGTACCTTTGAGTTAAAAAATTACAAGTTCAGAAATTACTGTGAGGCTAGTTTAATTTCGTGTGGTATGTCCTTATATATTTATTTATTTATTGCAGCATAGCAATAATATTAGTCAGAATAGTCACTGCGAAATTTTCAAACATAGGGCTGATTTATAAGAAAGTTAGTGTTATATTTGCTATCGCAGAGCACCAAGTTAAGCGTTATGTGTATCTTCATGTATTGTATCGTCAGTTGACTTAGTTGCATAAGCATGCAAAATGACAGGTCAATCGAACGCCAGAAAGCGGTTCATAATAGCTTTACACATACAAGGTATAACATAAAAGTTTGTATTTAAACAGCTTTGATTATTTAATAAAAGTTATATAAATTAAAGTTTGTATGACGCATCGCTTGAGGTGGAATGCCAGCTTACCACTGGATTGCGATTAAGTGAACGGAAGAATTGTGCCATCAATAACTCGGCTCCCCTGACTTTATTTTACGCAATACGTTCAATGCAACGAGAATCCACACCAACAGATATACGCATACTATATTTCTTGAGAATATATATTATTGTATTTTATATTTCCTATATCAGTTTCCTGTCCTCGAACTATATTATGTAATAGAAAATGCATTAAAAATATCTTTGCTGCATAATAGCTTCCTATTAAAGAAGTTGTGGAAATACGTTCTCACGCTTTTCAAAACGCTTTAAAGTAGGTAAATTTTGTCGACTCGATATTCTCGTCTAATATTGTAAAGAGAAAAGATTTTTATAAGTGTTTGTGTGTGGTTTTTTTAATGATATATGACGGCAAACGAACAAGCGATCAGCACTGCCCATGGACAACTGCAACACCAGGATGTAACAGGAGCGTTGCCGTCCTTTTAAGGAGTTGGGGGAAGGAAATGAGGGGAAGTATGGGCCTCCGGCTCTCTCACTTACCGAACGAAGCATGGAAGCGGTAAAACTTCTACTCTAATGTCGATTTTGTGAGAGTATGGTACTTCCCCGGAAAGCCGTACTTGTTGTGCTGAGTGTGTTTGTTTATAATGAATATAATAAAACACAACTGGACTGATTTTGAAAATTCTTTTACCAATTGAGTGCTACGAGCTAGTATTAATTAAAAACAAATTGGGTCTGGGAAGGGAATTAAGGTATTGGGATACTAATCACTCGGATGAATGGAAAAGCAAGAATCAGCTCGGGAAGCAGAGCGCATGTACCCAATGCCTTAGCTGCAACTACCGACCAAGCAAAGTAAAAGTCAAAGATTTTTATTCAAAACTCTCTCTTTTTTTGTATTTTTTATATTTCGTTGAATTTACGCAAAATCGAAATACTACTAGAGTTTCGGAACGACCACTGGTGAAAAGAATACGCCGAAAGAAACTCAATCCAGACTTGGTCCCTATGTGCCTGAAGGGCTCCTATTAGGTACATTGTTTACATGTATTATATTATTAAATATATTTATACTAATTGCCAAGCATTTTTATCAATTATATATTCAGCAATGCAGTAGTAGTAGTAATAAGCTTTTTTTACTAACTGATTTTTGACAATCGCTTTAGTAGTAAGCAGTCGAGGATGACACCCCTGACTTTTCAGGTAGTCAATATGTTAAGTTGTAACAGGTAAGTTAGTAATTACACGAGACTTTAGTGTCATCTTTATCTTCTAATGAAGCAAGCCTGTTCACCAAGGTCCTATGTCATGTGCTAGTATACATAGTGCAGTATTTGTTTTCCTCTACAGTTTAGATGTAACAATATACCTGTTGCTACCTCGACATACTTTAGCTGATTACTTTGGCATTCATTAGTATCTCGTTTCACGACTGACAAATAATATTGTAAGTCTTCCTAGGAAATGGTTTCGAGACAAGACAATATCACAATACTTCTGAAACAGTGCTCTCTCAGAGTGTTTCGAAATCATTAAGTGCATATGTTATTGCAATACGAGCTTTTCAGTACCCATTCTTTTCATGAACGAAGGCGAACACCAGTATTACACTAGTTAGGTATTGTAATCTCTAAAGGCATGTGACATATATAATATATCTGACTTAATTTAAATTCTTCCTTATCCCGGTTGCGCCCTCAACGTTAATGCATCGGAGTCCGGGGTCCACTATAAAGACAGTAATCCATGGTGTGATATGATATGGCAAAAGTATTTATGGCCTGCCTGGTGCCTGCGGTACCGAGAATGATATACAAATATTTGCCTGCACCGAGAATTGAAACAGGTGCCCCTCGCGTCCAAACTGACGCGTTAACTACTGCGCCACGGAATCCGTTATTTACAATGTTATGATATTGATAATAATGAGCTGTTTCACGTCCCACGCGGATGTGAAAAGTCAATTTTTGTTTTTTTTTCTTTTTAAATATACGGACATATCACACAGATTGAGCTATCTATATATGTATTTGTTATAAATATAGTATCGTTGAGTTAGTATCCCATAACACAAGTCTCGAACTTACCTTGGGGCTAGCTCATGAAAAGTCAATCAATACAATTATTGTGTATTAAGTCCAATGACTTAATGTATCAACTAAATAAACAACCTATGTATATGCTAGAAACCTGTAATTAATTGTAAATCCCATATCCTACCATTTTTGTAATAGCTAGGCATGGCAGTCAGTCTGACCATGAGGAACTTTGGACGATTATTTTATAGCACTTGGAATTGCGCGTGTCCGGGAAAATTTCATATAGTTGAGACCAACTAGACTTTAGTTATTATATTGGTGCTAGATTTTTTTAAATTCAATCTACAGATGATAGTCCGTAATAACGGTTTGAAGCTTTCGGAAGCTTTGTAGTCAATGATCCAAAACAAGCTCATGCTAATGCGTACTGCCCACTGAGCAGGGAATTCCTCGCACAGAAATAATAATCATGATTTAGATTTTATGGTAAGTTCATACATATTATTCTTTTTCTACACGGTGCATACAGTCTACAGCCATAAGGCTATGTTTAAATATTGGGGGACGTTTAGGTGGATAGCGAGAGCAAAATAATGATGCTGGCCGTATCGCCAATTGGTATTTGAATTTTTGTCCGTACCCTAGACCTAGACCGACTTTTACGATCTGCACAGTAGAAGCAGCTGGTTTCTTATTTATACTTTTTTTTCCCCCAGACCAGCATGAAACCATTAAATAAATTATATAATAGCATTCGTTATTTACAGAAGATATAAATCATTTGAATACTACATCGGCTATTGACTTGTCCGTTTTCAATGGAGAATCCGACACACAAAAGAACTTAACAAGACCATTCAAAGCGCCTCGGCTTGAGCGAGGCGCTTCAATAATGACAAAGGACACTACGAGTTTATATTCTTCGGTGAATATAAATAGAATATTATCTACTGAGATATAAATGGATTATCATGCATCTTTTTAAATTATCTTTATTTAATTCCTTGAACTTTTATACAACACACTCTTTCTTTTAACAACTCTCGAGTTGTTGGCATTTATTTTGTTTATGACGAGATTGAGATCAAAGTTAAGAGTTAATTAGACCCAGCTATCCCATTGTTTATATCTGCGAAATCATGTCAATAGGCGATGCGACCCATCACTATTTGATTTCCGTTTTCCATCTAAACGCCCTCCAACATGCTAAATGTGGCCATAAAGGTCTTATAGACATAGGCTCTGTCTCCCCCGCAAGGGAAAAAAGACGTCATACTATGTTTGTATGTATGTATATTTGTTTATTTACTTGAATATTTACTTCATGGTCGAATTATAGAAAGTAGAAATAAGTTTTTTTTTGCAATATGTAATTTTTGTGACAATATTTTATTATGAGCATATTCACACCGTAAAGTGAGTCAAATAAGCGCAAACTTACTAGTCCTTATATATATAAAAAAATGATTTGCAAGTTTTACCCTAACACATATAAAGATATACAATATAATTTACGGGTAATTGTATATTTTCATTGCAAAACTAAGAAATAATTATAAAATTGGCCACTAATCAAAATTTAGTCAACGGGTTTTTTTTATATTTTTAACTTCATCACAATGTTATATTGTAAGAATTTTATACATTTTTTTAGCATTTTTCTTTACGTAATGGAAGAGTGCAGTATTTCGGATTTAATAACATCAAGTAAGTTAAAATTTGGCATATACATATATTTGCAGACAAAGCTCCATGGAGCTCAACAAACGAAGTGAAAGGACGCAGAATGTCAGCGCGGTTTCGTAAAGTGCGCACGAGTCGAGCGCATTGCAGTGACAATTTCGACAACAAAGCCTTTGTCTCGGTGTAGCAAAGAAAAACGCACGTGATTTCATTGATATGGACTTAATAACCAAATACGGATATCCAACTAGTCTATGAATCGTCTTTGCACATCGAGTACCTAATAAAGGTAAGGGGTGGAATACCTTTGTCTTGCGGAATGGACAAGGCCAAAGGTTTTTTATGGATTCTAATAAAAACGGGCATCACCTCGTGAAGTATTGTAAGTAAGCGATATTATACTAAGCATATACACAAGTTTAAGCACATTCCATTGATACTTATACACGTATATTGGAAATTTGCGCGAAAACAAAAACAAGTTATAATTGACTCTTTTTTTATTTACCACTAGCTGGCGAACTTCGTTTCGCATTTCGTCGTTTAAGTTAAATCTATATTTTTTTTAAAATGTCTGCACAACTATTGTTTTATTTCTTTCATAAGAACCTTCTCCTGAGGAAAACAAACATGACAAACAATAATTAGCTAAATCGGTCTAGCCGTTTATACGTGATGCCGTAACTAAGGGAAATAGGGATTCATTTTTAATATAAATACTCGTAGATTAAAACAGTAACAAAGAAAATTAAAATGTGTTTTTAATCGAATTCTCTTAATAACCTAGTACTGAAACACAGATATTAATTAAAAGCAGTGTAATCATGATCATGCGTTTATATTTTTTAAACCCTTAATGTACCGACTAGAGCTATACAATGAATAATTATAATGTTAATGTGGAATTTACTTGTAAATGCAGAATTAAATACGTTACGAGTAGCAAGAATTCAGTTCTTTATGATGACAAGAAACGTATAAGTTTCAAATTACTATGAAAATTAGAGTCTTATAAGCTTGTCAGGTAATAATACATTTCATAGTTACGCGAGATGACATTAGTTATTAAAACAAATTAGTTTACATCAACTCCTCGTAAAATTAATAACTAAAAAGTTTTTTTTTACCTTTTCGGCTAAACCTTGTAACGCCTTGTAAAAATATCAGGCGAGAAGGCGACCAATACCGTTGAAAACAGTTTCTTTTGACGTTTCTTCTCTGCAGTGGTCGGTTCCGAACCGTTACCGTTTCCGATGCAACAAGCATTTGGATGCTTGTTGCGTCGGAAACGGTAACGGTTCAACGGTAACAAACACGTAGACGTTATTGGTAACGTCTACGTGTTTGTCCTTTTGATTTTCAATTTTTGATTATGTTTTTGCGAATTTACCTAATTCCAGTTACTCGAATTATATGAACTTCACTAACGTCTAGCAAGTTCATTTAGGAGCGAAAGTAAGCGGAGACTTTAAAGAGTTATCGTCATCTACCTCTAAAATAGAAGAAGAAATCTTAAGAAATTATCTCAAGATAAAATAGTTCTCTTGCGTATCTATTTAATTACTATTATTACTTAGAACCGTGATATTACCTATGTTGTTTCAATATCGTCTAGCAGGCTACTCGACCAATATATATTCTGCCAAGTCCTAGTTTCGCAATGCACAATCACGAGCATTGATGATATATAAAATTGTATTCCATTTTAGACCTTATCACGTTGACTTAAGGACCGATATGTATACATATCAATGCTGCTGACTGTACCTAAGATGCGCAGGCAATCAATAACTTCTCTGTAATTCGAGACAGGCTTATGCCAAGGGTATCTTGTTAAGGTATGCTCTGCACATGTTCTATGAATCTCTGGTTGACGTTTGTCCTCGTAAAATTCCATTAACGTTTAATTGCACACCACTATATTATCTGTGTTGAACACAGTTTAGTTAATTTAGGTTAATTAGTACAAGAAGTATGAGTTAAGTGTTAATACAAAGATTTATGGCTAATTAAACTAACTAATTAAAATCTACAAAGCTTTTTAATTAAATATCTTAATATGGTTTTATCGCTTTTATTAGGTTATTTTTGCACCTAACTTTTTGGAAAATTTACATTTTTTATGTTCGCAGGTAGACTAAGTTGACAATGAAACTGACAACTTAGTCTGATAAGTTATTTTAAAATTGTCAATTTAATCTGATACGATAAAACCATATTAAGTTATTTAATTTTTATTACCTTAAAGCTTCTTGATAAATCATTATTTTCTTATTTTTATCAAGTCGACAAATAATTAGTTCAGAAGTGGACTGATGGAATCAGGATATAAATATGTCCAGTGATTAGCGTAACACCCGCAATGTCAAGGTTTAACAATCATTTTACCTTTTCACTACTAATAGTTACTAGTCAAGTAAGACTAGACTAGTTTCTTGTTGAAATTAAAAACGTTCACAATTACTATTATAATTTTTAAATGTTACTAAAAATCATTTTAATTCAACATGTCTTCCGGTGCATATCCGGTCTGTTTTTCAAACTTATTATTTTGATATGTAGAAATATGTCCTTTTTTTCTACCAATCTTTAAACATATTATGAATTGAATTCATCGAGATTAACATGCGAGAATTATGTAGCTAATCTTCACTTAGTTAAAGAGAAACTCTTAGAGAAGGAGTTAACATAGTTACACTTGTATTTCCATTCAAATGTTGTTTTTAAAACCGAGGTTAATCTGTGGGTGGAAACTATTCATGTCTGAAGCTTGCTCATAATGCCCTTTAATAAGTACCTATACCATATATGCAAATGCTGGAGCCGACGAAAGCAGAAGAATGGGACATTGTACGCTCATTGCATCTGCATAAGTGTCTCGAGGTCGATGCACCATACTGTCATCAGTTTACTACCGAAGGACCTCGATGAAGGTAAAGTATTGGACTAAACATGTTGGGAATATTTAACGTGACTGTTTCTTCTTCTTTATTCCAAAAATCAGACCTAGGAAGCTTGGAGGAAAAGAAATTGGAATCAGGCCTAGGGAAGTTGAAGTAACGATTGGATGGGACAAAAATATTTATTAGTTACATACATACTTTAAGCAGTACACATATATGTATGTACATGGTGAAATTTTGATCGTTTTGGACCCTTAAAGGGGTGACTCAGACCATCAAAATGAACAACTTTTCCTATGGGACCAATGCTGGGAACTCAAAAAAAATCCGTCATTTCCATACAAAAGAGTTCCGCCGCCCGGCTAGTTTGTATGGGAATGTCGAATTTTTTTTTGAGTTCCCAGCATTGTTCCCATAGGAAAAGTTGTTCATTTTGATGGTCTGAGACACTTTGAAGGGTCCAAAATGATAAAAATTTCACCATGTATAAACAGTACGGATTTCGTGCTCGCGTCTTGATCCACATTCGCCCTGAGGAAGAACACCGGATGAAGTGGAAATCCGAAACATAGCGGCAGTAACTGACTATGTATGTGTTTAAGCCGTTGTTATATGTTCTTATAACACTTATACGTAGTATTTTTTCCTCTATGATAACACACATAAACTCTTAAAATAAGAACGCTAAAGATTTATTTATGATGTTTAAAATTATCGCTTAATTCCTCCATTTTGACTTCTCTAGAACATAGAAATCAATGTCGACGTAAGTACATTATATTGTAGGCATTCTTTCGGAATCCTTTTGAAAGTCTTAGGAAATCTTCGTTAAAACCTTGAGAAGCCAACAAAAAACGTTATTAGGTATAATTAGCTTGTTACAGATAATTAACTTAATTTTACGATGGAAATCGTAGACAGATTATCACGTGCGTTTTGGGTGTAAACAAAGGGTCTTGATAAAAAAAATAGGAAATGAATTGATATTGCGTATAACGTTAGGCGAATAGAATTATCTATTAATAGACAAGCTCTGTGGCAGCGTTGTCGTCATACCAGGCTACCACAAAAAGAGGTTCCGGATTCGATCCACGATCAGGTCAAGATGGAAAATAAACTTTTTCAGATTGGCTTGGGTCTTGGATATGTGTCTATGTGTGTATCTATTATAAAATATAGTATCTTTAAGTTAGTACCTATTCCACAACACAAGTTCTGTGTGATTTTGCAGATATTTTTTATTTTATTTTAAATACCGATATAGGAAAGAAGAGGCATTATATAACTCATTGAATTACATTTCATAGAAAATTAAGAACAAAAATTCACGATGCCGTTGTGAATTTTCGTTCAGAATTTTCCGGGTTTGTATTGCTTGTACGAGTATTTTGTGTTTTTTTTTTTGTAGTTAATTATTGTTAGATCATTGTAGGATTGGAATAAATAATCAGAAATATAAAAAATGAAAATTTTCAATATATCATTATCAAAACAAACAAAGCAAATATTGTAGTAATAAGTAATGGCATTTCACGGAGTAAGTGACATGTAATATAAAAATACAAATTATTCACTCCATAAACTAACTGTTGTTTATAGAATAATTTAGGTCAAAAAGGATATCAATCATGACGTAAACTTTATATTCAATTGAACTGAAATTAATTTCAATCAATAACGTCAAAGCAGGAAGTCAAAACAAAATAACGTTACGGAACAAAGGAAGATATTTCAACGAATCTTAAATACGTCATCACATTACACAGAAGACAGACCAGGCGCTAATGGACATCTAAAACTAATCGTTGAAAGCATTACCGTTGAAATATGTCTGTCTGTAAAGCACAGTGGTTGACACGCCAGCATGCTACTCGAGAGCTGTAGATTCGATTCCCAGTACAAAAAAAAATTGTGCTTCATTTTCACAGGTATTTGACTGCGGTTCTTAAGATAATCAAAGAGAATAGCTTTAAATAATCATATAACAGCTTAAGTGCTGTCGCTAAAGCTTTCCCCGGGCTCTGACGTCTCACAGCCGTGGATACAACCAGGAAAACGCTCAGAGGAGAAGAAGGAGTTATCTATACACAATTTATGATTTTAGGTTTCTAAGAAACCGTATTAGGCACATTATACAGCTTAATTTATAGGATTACAACAAAAAATGTACACGAGACATCAACTCGATTTATTATTATTTTTAAGAAGACAAGGCTGTGATTACCGCTAAAAAGCTCGCGTCATGTCATTTTGGATAAGGACAAAAGTAGCACACAGGGTATTCAAATCTCAAACGATATTTATAAAATATCGGTGATAATCTCCGGCTAAGCCTAGAACGACATGTGTTGTGGATAACACATGTTTTTTAATCGGACAATACCATTTATAAAATAAGCTCTGCGGGGTTGTTGACCTCATTATTGTAAACAAGTCGTCTCATAAGGAAATTACAAAAATAGCTCACTGCATGCTCTTTATTTAGAAAATTCCGATGTTTTCCGAGACGGTGCGAGTAATGTTTTAACCTCTGAAGAGCCATGGTATTCCAAAATGCATTTAGGTCTCCTGGGAAATATTTTGTAACACGGGTCTTGAGAATATGCACATATCAATAACTTCCTCGAAACTCCGTTTTTAAGGTTAAATATTCTCTAAATTTTACTTTTCTTCCTATAAACCTTTTTAAAAGTAATAAAACGAATCGTTCATCTAAAAATTGATAAAATAATTAATGTTGTAATGTAACATCAAAACTATTAGTACCTATTTAGTAATTATAAAGTAGAAATAAGTATTGATTTTGAACTCCTTTCTCTCCTTTTACGGGTTCCGTACCTTAAACAGTAAAAGAAAACCCTTAAACGATCTCTTATAGTTGTCTGTCTGTCTGTCAAGACGAATTTTTACTTAGGAAGTAGTAAACTCATTAAGTGGAAATTATTATCACATAATTAAATCAGCGGTTTCTTGATGGTGATAAAAAATCTAACTTCTAAGTCAACGCGATCTGTTTGTTTTTACTGTTAATCCATATAATTGTAGTTAGAACTAAAAAAATATTAACTGTTACATTTAACCCTCGGTGCGCGAACCCGACTAGAACTTGACCGGTTTTTTTTATCAAATAAGACAGACAAAACAATTAGGCGTATGTGTGTAGGTTTACCTTGTAAAACCCGCAAAGATCTCGCAAAGATTCCTCGTTTCATGCAAGAATATTACTGGTTCAATTGAGAAAATAGCAATTCGAAATCTATTGGAACATAAACTAGCATAGCAATTTAATGTCCATTTGCCAGAGAATATCTAGAATCTAGATGATGTGTAAATTATTCCACAGAAAGTCTAGGTCATCTCAGTTTATTGTGAAATCGTGGGGAGTACGGAGTACTAACGTTCAATGGGTTTTTTAATGTCAATGTTATCGTGACCTCGGCAAGTTTTGAACGATAACGAACGTTACTGAAGTCATGTTTTACCAATATCTTCATTTATAACTATAGATATTTTTAATGTTTTAAATATGTTATATTTTTAACTTAAGACATTTCAAATATGTTTTAACCCAAGCTATTTTTGCTTTCCCAAGTTGCAAAACATCAAATAACAATAAATTGATTTATAGAGGTGTTTTTCGTACTGAACAAAATAAAATAATAGAAATGATTAAAAGTTTTCCGAAAACCTATTTTTTCCCTAGCCTGTTGGTGTTGTGTCCCACTGCTGGGCAAAGGCCTCCCCCTGGGTTCTCCACTCATCCCTATCCTAACTGCTTTATTTAAATAGGAAAATATGATTGACTTGTTTTAACGATGTAGACAATAAAAGCGATTTATTCTTAAATGTTTTGAATGTGGTGATCACCAATCAATATCTCTTGGTTAGAATTCTTAAGCTTCAAACTAGACTGCTAAATTCTTTGGCATTTTGTCTTTGCCCTTACGAGATAGACAAACCCTAAGAACAAAAGACCCAAAGGCCACGTTAAGCGTGGTGGGCATATTTTATATGTAAAACCATAGAAGTATGAGAAAGACGCCATTTTTTTAAATCTATGTGTAAAATAAACACTACCTACTTAATAAATATTTTCCCCTTGCGGGATACACTGAGCTCAGGTTTTAAAAACTTAAAGCCACGTTTTGCATTTTGGTGGGCATTAGGTGGAAATCGGGTTCAAAATAGTGATCAGTTGCTAGCCGCATGGCCTACTAACATTAAATTTTCGCTCATTCTCCTGATCGGCTTTTATGATCTGCACGGGAACAGTAGCAGCTGGTACATTCATATTCATATTCATATTCATTTATTTATCGCACACATGTAATACATAATATAAAGATGATACAAAGCACCGATAATATATCATTTACATGTACATGTGTGTCAGGGTGTCGCGATATAAATTTACAACACATTATTAAATAAAATATTAATTGGAATGTCAAAATTTATATAAGTCAAAGCATTAAAGTTAGTCAAAATTAAAAAACATCACACATCAAAATTTATATTTAATACACGTACATAATTTTAATGCCTATCAGCCATATACTCTCCTATTGTATAAAAACATTTGTTAATGAGGTAGCATTTCAACCTATTTACGAATGTCTGGTCCTTCTCACTGGTCTTTATGTCATTAGGTATTTTATTATATATTTTTATTAATGAGCAATACGGACCCTTATGGTATATCTCTAAAGTTGATTTTGGCGTTACCAGTCTATTTTTATGTCTAGTATTTCGGCTATGTGTTTCGTAAATTTTAGTAAATAGCTGGCTAGCATTCTACTTTTTTTCTTTCCACCAAGCATGGAAGTATGTTATAAACTGAATCAAAATATGAATCTCGCTGTCTTCTACAATGTACGTAGGAAGAGAATAATTTCGGGTTACAACTTTATAAATATACTAGCAGTGTCCGCGACTTCGTTCGCGTACATTAATAATTAACATGTTTGTACTGAAGAAAAAAATTAAGTAGCCTATTCAGTGTCCTGTATGTCTCAATGTATATCTACCAAGTTTCATAAAAATTAGTTAATTCGTATAAGAAATTATTGAAAAACATACATAAATACAGAAAAAAATACAAAAAGTCGTCAATTTAGTATCTATCTCTGAAAACAAGGTAACTTACTCCATGACCAACCCTTATAGATTTATTTATAGTATATGATTTGTGTATTGCACCTACAAAATTTGTGTTGGCATTTGAGTGCTGTTAAATAATTTTCACTCACCTCTTAAGGAAGTCGGTGTATTCCGCCTGCCGTATCAGTCCAGTCCTCATCATGATGGTCTGGAAGCACTGTCGCTCGATGGCCCAAAGCCGGCAGTCGGTGGCGGCTTTGATGGTGGCCGTCCTCTTGCAGTTGTACAGGATGGCCAGCTCACCGAACACCTTGCCTGGTGCCATTGTACTGAGGTATTTGTTCTCCCTCGAGACTTCAACTCGGCCCTCTGCGAAAGAAATCGAAAATTTTGGTTAAGATTCATTGTTAATACATTAATTGGTGTTGCAAGCATCCATACCTGTCAGAATTCTGCTTATGACATATAATTTCTCAATAGATCCGGAAAGCATCTTAAGTTGACAAAAGATTTGAAAGGGGTTATAAACGTTATGGTGTCTATAAAGAATTATTTATCATAAGCAGAATCCTGACTTTTGTCAGGTCATGAGCTACATATGTGTCATCCAAATCCGTTTGGTTGAGGCGTGATTGAGGAACTAACATCTGAAAGAAGTGTATAAGTGTATGCATAGTATGATACTTTCGTATTAAAAATATTAGCAAAATATACCATAATGGTTTTACCCGACTGTGTCAAAAAGAGAGTTATGTTTTTAGAGAGTGTGTATGTTTGCCGAATACGAATTATAACCGGCCAGAAGCGACCTGTAATCAAAGTTTCCTGCGACCTTAGTCAGATTGTCGGTCCCACGCTACGTTACGGTTTACTTTAAGGTGTGTAAATAACGTAACGTTATTCGTAACTCATGTAATCTGAGGTAATTAAATAAAAATTATTGTCTCAGAGAACATACTTAAATTATACATAAGTACAACTTAAGGACAAGTATCTCAAGGGCAAATGTAAAAAACAAGAAAGGAAATGAGCGAAAATATGGTAACACAACCGCCTCTCACTTCTTTAATTCACATTAATTTTCAAGCTCATCATCTGGCTAAACTAAGCTTTGGGATACGATCTTCTGTCCAAAGTCATATACCGTAAGGTTAAATATCTAGGATGCTATTATGAATGGCAACTTCAGCAAAACTTACGACTGTTCTAAGAAAAATCGTTTGCTTATTGCAGCTGTAATTGAAAAATAGATCTACGAGCTACACGCCAAATGAAATTCGTAGCAGGCTTAGAAGAACGCTTGAAAGCATTTGCTACGAGGTCTACGAGATTTCTCGCATGGATTTTACCCATGATATCTATTCGCATTAAATAAAATAACTAGTTTATTAACAGGTAAATGAATATTATCCTAAGGCGTTTTCAAAGCTATATGAGCATTAGATCAAGAAAGTTTATAAGACGATGGTACATACATATAATTACGCTGGTAATCGGGTTGTGACGCAAGAGTAATTATTATAGTAATGGCATCATAATAGTGGTCATCATTATCACATTTATCATGTGTTGACCATCTAGAGGAATTGTCTGGAAACGTAAGGTCATTAATATACTATAAGTTGGAAAGTTATTATACTAGTTAGAAGTTCGATGTTCCAACAATGTTTTTTGCGTTTATGATGCTGAAGGACTGATATTATTCGTAGGGTGACGCGCGCAAACACTCAAGAAGCCATACACCTGGCGCAATACCGTACAGTGTGGAAAACCAGTGTGAGGGGAGCTGCTTCCGATAGTCACGACCCTCTGGCACGCGGATACGATTATGAAGAACTGCTGAAGCATATTTATGAGACAATTGTTTCAAATACAAGATGGATTCGGCCACTGTTTGTATCGTGTCTCCACCTAAAGCCCACCAACATGCTAAACGTCCCCGGACTCTGTCTAATAAGAGACAAAAACATATTTCGAATGTTAGTATGTTTTGTTGCTAGTGTGCTATATTTATGGCGGGACTAGGGTGTGTCCTATACCTGGCGACTGACCATAGCCTGCAGATTAACGAATATATTAAATAATTCGTTCTATAAGTGATCGACCAAAATATTATATAACACGTTATTAGTTTCGTTTGATTTTTTCCAAAAATTAAGTTCAACCATATCAACGGACAGCGATGTACTTTTAAATTATATAATCTAGGCAAATAAAATGTATATTTAAGATTGTATAATTTAAAATGAGTAAAAAGTTAATATATGATGGAATTTGACGTAAAACTAATTGTTTAGGTATCTAAACAATTAGTTTTACGTCATGATTATCTGATGGCAAACCGATAAATTTGAAGGCGAAGACGATGCTATAAGATTTATCTACCTCTAACATCACCTACCGCATAGTTGCCGCATTCACAAATTAATTGCAATTTCATGTTTTAAACAAAGTTAAAATGTAATAAAAGACTGAAATATAATGTTAATATACACAACAATATAAAAACGTATACTCATACTAGATATTTAAAAGAACTGGATAGTGATGGCTGGAGATTGGAGGAATGGCGCAGATAAAAGGAGGCTTACCCACCCACTTAGCAGAGGGTCATATAAAGCTGGTGATGATGATACTAAATGAGCCGTATAACTTTGTTCTAATAATAAATAATTATCTTCCTTATGTTTTTCGTGAAACGTTCTCATTTTAATAGTTATTCTGCTAATCGGGGTAGCAACATAATACAACAAATTAAAGAATATAAAAATCAGTCCAGCCGTTCTTGAATTTTATATGGTGTACTTTGTTTTATATAATTTAGATTTCGTACTGCGATATAGACAACTATTATAACAAAATTTTTATTGAGTTGAGGATTTGTTGCCTTGACGTCGAGTCGCCGCCATGTCTACTTTTCGCAAAAATCCTTTTTTTCCGTAGACATGGCGGCGTGGCGGGGCGACTCGCCGTGGCGCGATTCGACGTCAAGGGAACAAATCTTTTGAGACTATTATAAATAAGCTAGTAGTTTTCTAAAATGAGCAAAACCTGCATAGTGCTCATTTTCAAAGATTTCAAAAAAGAAAAAGGGTTCTCAATTCAATTGTTTTTTTTTTAATTGTATGTTTGTAACTCAAAACTTTGATTCGAAAAAATCTTTAATAACTCCAGATTGATCCCATAAACTTTTCGTAATTGTTTCAGTACTTCAGTTGTTTTTTTTATTCTGAATATATGATTATGTAGCATATAAATCAATATAAATATTTTAATCGACTACGCTTGTATACTAAGTTCCTAAGCGAAGTTTTTTTTTTAATCACTTTATATGTCTATTAATTTTTTTTCATCATGCAATATAGAATTGTTGAATTTTTTAACTAATACGCTATAACAACACTTATACAATAAACATTATTATTAAGTATTACCGCATAATCGCTGTGAAAAAAGCGTAATGTGAATATATTTATTTGAATAACAATGTCATGTCTTACGTAAATCGTATTAACATAATTGTTTTAAACATCGTAACAAATAATCTAAAATTCAAACAGCTTGTGGTATGAAAAGAAAACTGGATATTTTCTTGAGTAAGACGTTTCTAGTAAATGGTTAATCACGTCTTGTTTTAGTTAATCACTTTATAATTGAAGTGTAATATTTATTTGTATAACATATGTACACGAAATGAATGAATTTAGATTTAATATATTTCAAAAAAAAGGTAGCTCACTGTAAGCGTTTCCAGTCGTCTCGATTTTAAAATAAAATTAAATGTTTTGCGCTGGCATAGAATAAGTAATATCTATACTATACAAGTATAAGATTCACTTTGAATCTTTGAATCAAATAAAAGGATATTGTTCTATACGTCTTCTTTTTTTAATTACATCCCACTTTTTATGTAAAATCCTTCTTTTTTAACTTAAAAACTACTATATTCCGCTTTGCAAAAATCTGGCAACGCTGCTCACTGCCCATTGTCATCAGAATATTGACCCCTCTCTGCGACATTGGAACTATACCTATGAAAAACATATGTTTTTGAGATTCTTTAATAATTTGCAATGCACATCAGTTAAGCTAACTCACAAAATGTCATGGCAACCTATATGCACAGAAAATCTTATGTTGATATGTTAAAAATTGATTTCATGGATTCGATCTCTATGATTCTGTGAAGGCCACACAACCTAACTTAATCAATACTGAATAGAAATAAACCTGGTCATGTGGAAGTCAATCTTGCAATTAAGGGTTCAGTAGCATTTTTACTATTTGTCAAAGATTATTTAAAATTAAAGATTTAAAAAGTTTAATAAATGTAAGTTTATTAGAACACTAAAGTTATCTATTCATTGCCTAACTATCTTTTTGTATTAAATTAATGAATTATCTCATGGTAAAGATGATTCCGTGCTTCGGAAGGCACGTTAAGCCGTTGATCCCAGCTGCCATCTGGTAGTCGTTAAATGAACCACGTCAGAGGCCGGGAGGAGGTCCCGAAAAACTCTGACACCAGAGTATGCATGGACATTTGACCGTGTCACGTGATACTTGAAATGAATGAATGAATTATCTGAAACAAAGTTTGAATAACATGTTTGATATCAGTAAATTAATTATTGCTAAGTTAATAATCTTTCATATAAAAAAAAACGACTTTAATCAAACTACTGAACCGATTGTGATAAAATTCAAATGGGACCAACTTAAAAGAATACCCTTTCAAACTAATAAGAATTTTTAAAATCGGTTTATTAATGATGGAGTTCTGAGGTACAAACAACCGAATTGATAACCTCCTCCATTTTGAAGTCTGTTAAAAACCGCTTCCAAAAGGCAAACATAAAAGAACCTGCAATTAACTGAACTATCAATAAAGCAGATCAAAATACATTCTCTATAAATAATAACTATGTAAATATTACGGTTTATGAGAAACAATCCATTGACAGAGAAAAGGACAGCTGGAGCGATCGAGATATATCCCACTGTGATATAGAGAGAGAGAGAGATGGATAGATTGACGGTGGAGGCTTAATAATAAGATCAATTGCCACACTTTTAGCACGGACCTCTATAAACCGTATATACTCGTAAGACATAAGATATTTTTATTAGTATTTAATTCAAGGTTGTGAACGTAAGCGATTGCCGGATATGGGTGAGTCATCGTGTTTGCAAAAAATATTGAAATTAACTGAACTGCACGTGCATTTGCGTGGTTATTTTCAATGGTTCTTAGAGTATTTCTTGGTTCTCTGAGTGTATAACTAGCTCCGTGGCGCAGCGGTCAACACGCCAGCCTACGACACGGAGTGACCGGGTTTGATCCCCGGCCAGGTCAAGATGAAAATGATCTTTTTCAGATTGGCCTGGGTCTTGGATGTGTATCTTTATATGTATTTGTTATAAAATATAGTATCGTTGAGTTAGTATCCCATAACACAAGTCTCGAACTTACTTTGGGGCTAGCTCAATCTGTGTGATTTGTCCGTATATATTTATTTATAAACTTATAGGTATAAGGTTTGCTCATAGGCGAACCCAGCTTCTAGCCTAGGGGAGGGCAAGTCAGATTTTAGGTAGGGGATCGTCCGCGCTTGTTTTGGCATACACACTACACAGATACACCTACATGAAACATTAAGCATAGGTGTGTGTGAGGCAAACACCCGCAAGAGTTTCTATTTTACGAAGTTTACGACCGACTAAAACACTTCGGTATGATCTCTTTGTTCGATCAAAGAAAAATTCGTGATATGACATTTTTATACAAAATACTAAACAACATCGTAGACTCGAGCGAATTGTTATCGTCTTTTAACCTTAAAATCCCATATAGACCGCCGCGTCATCCTATCACAAAAGTACTAAGTGGACCGCCATATCGTTCAAATTTAGGATGCCATGCACCTATTAACCGTATGTGCAACACATACAATCTTCATAACCGCGATATAGATGTTCTTGATATATTCTGCGACAAATTGAATGTCTTTAAAGATAAAATACGGAAGCTTATCGATAATCACAATTAGTTCACGATTGTTTTGTTTGTCTAGCTATATTAATGGTCAATGTCGTGTATACCTGTTATTGGTGTTTACATTAGAACTTAGTTTTAAGTGATTATTATTTCCTTGAATGTTGCATGTTAATACTGTTGGTGTACCTTAATTAATAAAAAAAAAAAAAAAGAAGTTAAATAAATAAATGTAAAAATGAATTTTTATTTTATTTAAATTGTTTATTCGACTCCTAATGTAAAAGTAACTTTCAAAGACCTTTAGCTAAACGATTTGATATTAAAATAAATAAAAATAAAGTTATTATAAATATTCAGCTCTGACGTGGTTCCTTTACCGAATACCAGATGGCAGCTGGGACCAACGGCTTTCGTGCCTTCCGAAGCATAGAATCATCGTATTTATCAGACAATCACCAAACTGGAAACAACTAAACAAAGTATGCTTTCCGTGGAAATCGAACCCACGACCGCCAGATCTACAGGCAAACACCTTAACCACTAGACCACGGAGGCAATTCCCAAATGAGTTAATGTTGCAAAACTCGTAGGCGCAAACATATACGCCCACTAGGTCATCAATTTTCGTCTTAAAGTTTTTATTGAAAATAAAGTTAAAGATAAACACAACAAAGTCGTTTCTCTTACATTAAATTGTAAATTATAATTTACAATTTAATTATAGTATGTAATTACTTATGGACAACGATGGCTGTCCAAGGTTGGATCGTGGGAAGAGCGGTGCTATCGTGAGAAGTATTGTATCTTTGTCTCATACTATGTTGGGAAGGCAATATCCAAACATAGTATTACATTTATCAAATGTTTAGTGACCCGGATGTATAATAATTAGACATCTTCAATGCAAAATCGTCAAGTGTTGGTGGCAAATGGCAAAAGTTAATTCTATCCATTAAACTATTTATTAGTTTAATGGATAGAATTAGCTTTTGCCATTGATTAGCTTGTGTGAAGCACAATATGCATTCAGTTTTGTCGGGAAATAAAGTATCAGGCTTTTATCCGTCATGATTATTTGTTATTCGTGTGTCTAAGTAGTTAACACTAGTGTCAGATTTTTCAAGCTACCTAATGGCATCTGACATAGCTAAACGACTGCCGTCAATGATGACAGCTGAGACCAACGGCTTAACGGACCACAGACGTAGTGTATATATTCTTTGCCACAGAGCAACACGGAAAGCACGGAGGAGGTTGAGATATGTTTATACCATTTGCGGTCCGCAACCCATCCCAGTGGGGACCGCGCCCGAAATTGCTTAAGAATTTACTTAGATAGGAGGGAACTCCTTTGACGCTCATATAGCTAAATAAATGTGGATTTGTGGTGTGGCACACAAAGTATTAAATTGCTTTGAATTTTGTAATCTGAAGGATGATTTGACTAATGATAGCTACCATAAAGTTCAAGGTTTGTTCATGTAAGATTTATAGATTTAGTTATCATCTTGCATCAAGCGGAAGAAATGAAGCAATAGTTCAAAAAGAATTAAATAGTTTGATTGATGATCATTGGATTGCATCACACGAGAATGATTTGTTAATGATGAGATAACTATATACAGGCTTTCGACCCTGTACGTTTAAAATACATTCTATAACCTTCTTGTTTACTTTATGTAAAAAATAAGAAAGAAAAATATGACGTCCAAAAAGACTGTGTACCTTTTTTTGTATCCAATTTTAAATCAACTTCAATAAAGGAGGAGGTTTTCAATTTGGTTATATATTATTCTTTTTTTTTCTTTATAGCGCATTTCTCGGTCATTTATGAACAGTTTTAAATTAAATATTTTCCATTTAAATTTCATTAAGATCAGTGCAATAGTTTTTTTAATTGGTTTTTTTTTATGAAAGATTATGAATAAAAATCTATGACTTTTGGCCAATGGTTTATACATAAGTTCACATTTATTTACATTTATAAACCATTGGACTTAAGTCAAAGTAAAGTAAAAATGTAAAGTTTTTGTTGAAAATTATTTTTTTTACGAATGTCTAACAATACAAAAGAAAAAAATATTTAATAAATGGTCTAATTTACATCATCATCGTCAGGTCTGTTTAGTCTTCACTGCAGGAGCATGACCCTCTCTGTACTACCGGAGTCATACTTGGCCAGAACAGACAGAGGATTGGGCCTATACTCTCCAGATGGGATTGAGAGGTCTCATTGATGTTTATGAGCTTTGTTTAGCTTGTATTTCCTAATTCGCCTCTTACGACATCAATGGGAAGACTAGGAGTGCTCCTATTCTACTCTGCCGTAAACCACACGGCTAGTCTAACTTACAACAGACTATAAATATGATCCTGAGAGGTATATCAATCAATCGATATATTTGTAAGATCACAATAGAGATTCTGTATAAGACTGGCAAATAGATGCGTCTATGCCCTAGATACAGTTCGATACAAAATAGCTCCTCCGTGCTTCAAATGGCACGTTAACCCTTTGATCAGATGCATTGAGGCAGCTTGAAAAATCTGACATAAGAATTTTCCACACGAAAATAATTTAAATAATGTACGTTCAAATATAATATAAGGCTTTTGATACACTGTGGCAGATAAGATTATGAAATGTTTTTTGTAAAGTTTGTTTAAAAATAATAAAAAAATAACTTCAAAACTGTAACATACACCGATTTTGATGTAACTTGTACTGCAAGTTAGACTATACCTAGTCCAACTCAAAACAATTATTGCAATTCGAACTTATGATCTTTATATTATGCGTGAAAAAACATGAAAATATAAATTACATACACTTGTAAAATTTGACACGCATGTTTAGAAGCCGGTATAGACTAACATGTACACAAACTGTGCAATTCTGACAATAGCACAAACGTTTTAGTTGAATTGATAACCTCCTTTTTGGATGTCGATTAAAAACAACAGCGAAACTGATGTGGCGTTTCGTTGGCCATTATAATTGGTTGGACAAACGAAAGCGTCTCCATTCTCGCAAAGTCGTAGGTGAAAGTTCAAAGCATGTTTTATATTAACATGTATTATGTTTTATGTAACTAGTTTCCCTGCGGTTTAGTAATAGTTATAAACTAGTGTGATGTAACATGTCCTTGCTAGAGATGTATATAAGATTTGATGATTTATATATTTAATCTTGTAAGAACTTCGTATGAAATATAATGGAGCTTTGTTTGAGACGAGCATAGAGATATTTCGTATTATCACAGAATAAGTAACACACAAATAAATCTTCCCTCTTTATAATATTAGTACGTAAGTACAGAGAGAATATGGACGTAAAAGAAATAGATAGAAGTTGATTTTGTCCAAAGGTGATGACAGGGCCGCAGATAACATTATTGTGATATCCGACTGACCGAAAATGAAGTGTTAAGAGACCCGTCCACCAGTGAACGTTAGTACAACGTAGTATTATATTCTACAAATAATAAAAACTACAACCGACTTGACCTGCTCCTTTTTTGGAGTCGGTTAAAAAAAAGAAATGAAATAATACTATCATGTCTTTTATCCTTGCGAGATAGATAGAGCCTAGGTCTGTAAGACCTTCGCATGTTTGTGGACGTGTAGATGAAAAACGGAATCAGAATAGGTAACAAAATAAATATATAAATTTAGAGGTATAGCAACAACACAGCTTGAGTCGGCCCCACAGCAAAGTGTTTTCCATCTTGATCGATCGAGGATCGAACCCGGGAACCTGCGATTCATAAGCAAATGTGGTAGCCACTTAGCCAAAGAAGTCCTTTTATGATACTTTATTTATAATTTCTCAACGTATTAGGTTCATTGATCCCTACGAAATGTATGATGAAAAATATTGTAATGTATGATGAAAAATATTATTAATATTTTAAAAAAATATTAAGTTCTTAGAAGCCTTTGACGACAATATCATTGCACAAAGTCATTTAAGTCATTCTCAAAATCCATAAACAAAGTCGACACACATATACAACAACCTCTGCAAAAAAACATTAGTTTAAAAATGTACCTATTTTATCATGATTAATCTCAAAACATATTCATTCACAATGGTCAAATTCTTCCAACTTCTTTTATTGCATATACATACTATTGTATTGCGAATATTAATTGCATAATATCCTAGAAACATTAGATATAACAAATGCAAATTTATTCTAAACTTAACTGCATTCAAAAAGAACATTTAGATCTAGGACGCAACGAAATATTATTAGATGCCCTATTTGGAATGGAAAGTAGTTTCGTATCCGGGTTACATTGTGACTCGGAGTAAATGGCAATGCAGTCATAATACCGAAATAAATATGGCAATTAATTATTGTGTCACTAGGTATATGAATATTTGTTAGTTTTGTAAGTAAATCCTTGAAGTATTTTACTCATTTGGGGTCATTCTAATATAACGTAAGCAGCGAATGGGGGGGTGGGGGCTTGGCTTATTTTTGCTAAGGGGGTGGAACCGTCTGCACGGTGATGACTTCAGCAACATTTTGCAAAATAAACAAACATATTTTGAAAAAGTTATACCAATGTTTACGTAAACTTGGGGGAAGGGGGAAGAGTTTTTCATTCTTTTACTGGGACTTTCTTTTACAAGGGGGAGGGGGGCTGAAAATAACTTATATATTGCTTACGTAATACTTAAACAGTCGCTTTCAAATTACATTGCAAACTTTCAGAATTAAATTGATGATTTTTTACATAAATGGATGGCAAAAGATAGCAGTAGATAGACACGAGTGGAGAAATAATAGGGAAGTTTTGACCCAGTAGTGGGACTCAATCTACATGCTAATAAAATAATGTAAGGCTACAAAAATATTTTAAATACAGACTGAAATAGTGTAGTTGTATGCTTGTTTAAGGTAAGGTGATTCATCAGGCATATTTTCTACGAAGGAGAAAATCAGAATAAAAATAGTTCTATTCATTAGTTCATAGTGTTTTAAGTACATTTTAAATTTACGAACAAAAAAATTTAAAATTGATACAGCTAGCAAGAAATATTGTATCAAACTCTGATTATACATAAGACGTAGGAACACATAGGATAAAATATTTTTAATAGGATTTTGATTATTATAATTTTTTTTAAATAATATCCCTTGCGTCAGAATGTTTTATAATTTTTTGGCTAACCTAAGAACAAATTAATAACTATATCTCAAAGGTTATTTTATACGCATTAAACTCCATTGAGCAATTTATAAAGAGCAAAAATATTACGTAGTACTTGATTTTTTGTAACGAATAGGTACCATACTACATAAATATTTTGTATGGTATTCGTTACTGCACTCATACATTTTATTTTAATTTTGGCTATAGTTAAATTGCTAGAATACAGATTTTGCTTGCACCTTCAGCAAACCTTCAGCTTTCGTAAGAGAGGAAATTGCATATGTTTGCATCTGATTACATTACATTAACTTTGGCATTTAAATTACTAACCCTGTCACTTAGTTATATTTTTATAGACTTGAGAAACAGCAGATTTATTATATTTATACTAGCGGCCCGCCCTGGCTTCGCACGGGTAGATATAGGTATTTGGACATTTTTGCAATTAAATCGTTCCTCTTTATAAGATAGTGAAGATGTAAATTTCTATTTCATGAATGTAACAAATACAATGTAAGATATACATATAAACTCTTACTTTATTTTTAAATAGATCCATACCCATACTAATATTGTAAATGCAAAAGTAACTCTGTCCGTCTTGTCTCCTTTTGACGCTTTAACCATTGAACCAATTTGGATGAAAGTTGGTATGGCGGTAGTTTTAGGCCCTGGGAAGGACATAGGCTATCTTTCATTCCGGGAAATTCTACTGTTCCCGAGGGATCGACATTAACGCAGGCGGAGCGGCGTACAATAGCTAATATACATATAAACTCTTACTTTATTTTTAAATAAATATGGCCGAGAAATTAAGTTTTTAGTTAAGTAAATATACTTACATAAGTGTTACAATTTAAACACATAATCTATATTACCAATCTTTTTCTGCTACACTAAAAACCTTGTTTTAGTTACAAAATGGTCTTGTACATTCAACGTTCAAATTATATGCGTAAGAAGCATTTCACAAGACCCCGTTTTAGAGCAGATAGGCGTACGTAGACGTACGTGTCATGTATGTACTCAAGTATAGAGATGCGAAGAATTTAAGTCTTGAATTCTAAGAAGACAGGACTCAGTTATGTAACTCAACTATAAAACTCAAAACTACTTATCAAACTTTTGAGTAAGGGAGAATCACAATTCATAGGTCCTTGTTATTATAAAACGAGGATGACTAGCTTTAGTTTGCGTTTAAACTACTATCCGACAAAAATAAGTCAACACTTGTCACTTTTAAATGTTGTTTTAAATGTTTAATCACTTGGTCCTGATTGGATGATAAAAAAATATCATTGATAGAATTACTTCCAAAGTAAATACAATTTAAAAATGTATACTACATTCAAGCTAAGACATTAATAAAAAAATTAACTTTACCCAAGTAAAAGATGTTATTTTTTTATTCTTTTTAATTACACTCGAGTGTTTGTGTCGACTTTAGCCCCATTGTAGAGTCGAGACGAGTTCAAATAAATTAGACTCAAGGACTTGAGCTCTTGCAGCACTATCAAAGTCATATAGCCACTTAACAGTTGCCAAACGCTTCGAGTCTGGCATATCAATTAAACTTAGCCCAGAATTGGCCCAGTTCTTGTTAAATCATGCGTATACCAATATTAGTCAACATCAGTGCTAATTGCTCTATGATAATTTGATATTTCGCAAACTGGGTATTAAAACATGAACGCGTATCTAATTAACAGTAGCGATGTGGTTGTAGGTCAAAATTAATAAGTCCTTTTAAAAACAAGAAATATGAATGAAGCTTAATTTTTATGATTGGCATAGAACAAAATATTTAATTAGGTAGTTTATTTAAAACAAAAATGTAAGTGTTCGACGTAATCTGCTATAAGATTTTTAAGTACAGGTGTCCCCCCGATTTCAAAGAAGGTATTATATTTTTTACGTCTGGAACAAAAAACGGATCTCTTTCGATTTTCATGATCGATAAAATAAATATGGACGAAATTTACGAGAGACCAGCTTTAAATGTTTGTCTATTGCAGTTTAACCATTATGTACTTGCTCTGATATAAATAAATAAATATATACAAACAAATCACACAGATTGAGCTAGCCCCAAAGTAAGTTCGAGACATGTATTATGGGATACTAACTCAACGATACTATATTTTATAACAAATACATATATGTAGATAAACATCCAAGACCTAGGCCAATCTGAAAAAAATCATTTTCCATCTTGACCTGGCCGGGGATCGAACCCGGGCACTCCGTGCCCGGACACTACTTTAATTAATTACAGATGGAGAGTAAGTTATATAACATCATACAAATATTTGTGTAAGTACTCAAAAGTTGATTCTCAAAGGTTGATTATATGGATACAAATGAGATTACACATTGGGGTCTGTCACTTTATCTCTAAATATTACAAGTTTTTGCAATATATTTTTATAGCGCTTACAGTTGCATTATCAAACTAATATACAGCCTAGATAACAGTCTTATTGCAAAGATATAAGAGCATCGATCAACATCAGCAAACATCACAAGATCTAAACTAAATAAAGATAAGTAAAACGACCTCTAACTACAACTATAAATAACTTTAAATAATTACCTGGCTCTCCGTTCCGCAGTTGTTTTTCAACGGCTTTGTCACTAGAGTCTTCCAATTTTGTGACGTCAAGTAAGATCCCAGCATCCAATGACGACTCAGTAGCATTACTGTCACGTTGACAGAGATTTCCTGTCCTTCGCTTCCGCATCCCATACGTATGAACCGGCACTATCAGTTTGGGGCGGGGTATCGAAAAGTCAGAATCCGAACCACTAGATGAACTTTTGGCACTACGATTAAAAACACAGTTTCCATTCATAGCACGCTCTTCGTTAATACGTTCCTTCCCAAATGACAGCATGTCGTTATATCGATCATACCTATCGTCACTTTTCACTCTCACTGTATTGTACATCTTTCCGAACTTTTCACGTTTAACTTGAGGCACACTACCGTTTGTAGTCCGATTTTCACTTTCTTTTCCCTGATTAGCCGGGTGGCACCCATTGCCGATCGGGGTTACTGGAGGATGTTGGCTTCCTTTATACATTTCGTACTGCATCATCGTCAGCTGTTCACTCGGCGACAAGTTACGCTTTGGTTGAGTGACAGTGACACCATTCTGAAGTCTGTTATCGGGCTGAACGACGTCGAGATAAGCCCGCAGCGGAGCCCTTCCTTCGCTCTTAACTCTCATGGATTTAGAGCGGAAGCTAGGTTTAACATCTTCAATACGTGCGTTTCGTTCGTTTGCAGTTTGCATTGTGTGGTTAGGAAGTTGCTCGCATGTAGATAACGATCCATTAATAGGCCGCATGTATAGACCCAAATCTTCCGCTTCGCAATCCACATCGTAACTTTGTTTTCCTGATCTAGATTTTATTGGGGTCAAGTCCAATGTTGCCATAGAATTAATTATTTGGTACATTTTATTATCATTGCTAAAACTACTACTGTTCCCATTTTGAGTATCTTCATTAAGGGGTTTATCTTTTTTGGTATCTTTTTGTAATTGTTTTATTTTGTCACTATCTGTGTCATTATTTTGTTGGTTGACTCGTGAGTAATATTCGTAATATGACTCAGAAGACGGATCCGGAGGCACAGGGCCAGGGTCAGGCAATGGATAATGATTTTTCTTTGAATCCGCTTTTCTTTGTCGATGCGCATATTTAAGTGAATCCTTGCGCTGCGGTGGTACAGGTGCCTGTTTACTAAAAGCTTCAATATCCCATTCGGTAAAATTTCTTCGCTTTACGCGTCTTAAAGTTGATGGCTTATATCCATTTGGCATATCTTTGAAACTGTAACTATGCTTTAATTTATTCTGAATAATGAGATTATTATTAGCTCTTGCCTTCTCTTCTATATTTTGTTGATATTTTGCTAATTGAGAAATGTTTCCATTAGTTCCATTGTGGGGATATTTATATCCATTGTCTTCAACGGAATAAGTCTTGCTATCGTATTCTCTATCGTGAGTCCGGCCTACGTCTCTACACGACTTACTTCTGGATATAGAATTGTATTTGGATGACGAGTTTGAGTTGCTTTCGTTTTCATTGTATGTACCAAGGTTTCTTGCTCCAACCCAATTGGCGGCATACACAAGGTCCATAGTTCTATCAGAGATAGACAGCCACGGATCCTCCATGACCGCTTTTCCTGGGTAATGTTTGATTTTCATTTTGATCTCAAACTATTAGTCGTCTCCTCATCATGGCACAGGAATGGTTCTCTAAAAAGATGACACATGATTGTCAATTTTATTTCCATTTTATTTTTGATTGATGTTAGTCACTATTTCAGATCCCATCTGCTAACAGGTATTAGGAATATAATTGAGTAACGTTTTTTTGTTACATAAGTCTAAATACAGTTAACATTTAAATGGCACTGCAGAAAGAGGTGAGAAATGCTACAGTAAAATTTTGAAATAAGATATGCTAACGTATAAAGTTTAGCAACACATTTCTAATCAGATACAACAATGGAATGATTTTGCAAGTTGTGAACTGCATTAATCTCAATAACTTCTCACAAGCAAACTCACAAAAAACTCTGCGCAAAATTCGTGGTTCATTTATTTGGCAGCTAATATAATGCTACATTTGACTAGATTCATAATCTCATCGTTTTATTAATTGCGTGTTACCACGAGATCCATCAGATAAAAAAAATTAATTAAAGATAGAGAAGCAACCTAAAGAATTGGTATTCCATATGATTTTTTTTGTATTGCGAGACGTCTAGGTAATTTATTATGACTGCGCAACGGCGGATGCGTCACGGGATCCAAGCACGCTTTGCACAAGTATTCGGGCTTCATAAGGAAACGGCCCGTAACTAGGTCTTGAGAGTCCATCACTTGAATGCAAATGGTATCACTTGCGTAATAATTAGATAATAGGGAGGGCATAGCGAATGTGTGCTGCTGCCATAGTAGCACTTAGCTTTTATTTCTGTTATTATAAATGCACTTTCACAAAATGATCTTAAGCAATGCAATTAGAATTTTTAAGTATTTTTGTGATCAACTTGATATGGATCAAACTAACTCATAAAGTATTGCACGCAAACAAAATCCTATACCGCTGGAGATGTTTGTATGAATAATTTAAAGAGCACTAATTCATTAAAATCAATAATTAGACGCATGATTGAGTTAGTAGGAAACGATTTCTAGAGACTGAGCTAAGAACGAGTAGAAACGAGTTTATTGGTCCACATATGCAGTCGGCTGGCCAACGATGATACGTGAGAATTGGCTCTAGGAACTTGAGAAATCACTATCCAATGACTAGTCTAGTATTTAATAATAAATGTCATTAGAAGTTAATGTGAACTATTACTAGCTTTTATAAGGTTTAGGTTAGTAAGAATCTTTGTTTCTCGTTAAAATAATAATCATTATCAGAGGTTTCTTTTCCTGTTGCATCTTTCGCAGTCGTGCGCAGAGCCCGGGGTCCGCTTTATGCCCATATTCATGATAGAATATGATTTGATAAACTTTTAATGGACAGAATTCCTGGCGCCTGCCCTCAATGTGCGGCTATAGAACCGCAGATAAATACATGTAAAAATGAAGTTTAATAATTGTTCCCATTGGAAATCGACCTCTGAGTGCTCCTCCTAACGTGTATTTAATACCTAACGTCCTAATAACTCTTACAGCAGGCTGACATGTAAACCTTCGCTGCACCGATACCGCCAGGAGTAGTAAAGTTTATCTCAAAATAAACTAGTTCTATGTTTATAGATGTAAAATACACGGGAAAAAGAGAAGCCAGAAACCAAACATATCGTAAACACGAGTCTGCAAACAAAAGAAATCGATAATTGTTAAATACACAATGGTGTAGCCACAATTAGCATGCGTTTGTTTGTAGTACGTAAACACGATCCCATTTAATACGAATAAACCGATGAATCAACCGTTGGAAAAGGAGAACTGGACCCATTTGAGGTATTATTCAGTCGCTTAAATAGCACGGAGTAGAATTAAACCTATAACGGTAAGTCACAAGTCGTAAACAATGGCATTTCTATTCAGTTGCCTGACCATTCACAATTTACATTCAGAGAATATCATGTTGAATTCGTTACAGTCTGGCTATCAAAACAACAATCTGCCTTTCTTTTAGTTATTGGATTCGTCAAACTTATACGTGACGATAACAAACTTTAGTTACATTAATCTGACCTTTGTCGAAATATGATTTGTATTTCGCAAGTTTACTTATTTGAAAAATGACACTGCGATAACAATAGACGTTACATTGAATATCAGCTTTCTACGGTCTGCTGACCTTAATAATAGTCATATTATAATCCAGTAATTTCTTGATACAATCATATCAACTATAAGATAATGGTGCTTTATTGTAGACATGCAATGCATTGTCAAAATCATTAGATTTTATCAGATCCACTTTCTAATCTTTGTTAGTTAGACATGACAACTGTCCGGATTTCTACTTAAGCATGAGTGCATGAAGAAACTGGTCAAACTGCTAATGAAGAATGCACGTGCAATATTGATTTTGATAATGTAATGAGGAACGAATCGATTATTGCAAAAGTAAGGTTCATTAATGATCCAGTTCATGTTTGATTTGGTCCAGTGATTCTGGTTTGACTAAAAAACTTGAGATTACGAAACGGATAGCCCAGTAATGACGACGAAAACAAAACTTTGATGATGATGACTGTCTAGTTGTATTGTCATAGTTCAGAGGTCCATGTCTCGAGAGCAGACATAGAAAGCTTGAGTTTCGGACATTAATATGCTAAAATATCTTTACCGTGAAGACAACGTTCCCAAATACTTTCACGGCATGTACGAGTGGTGCACGCGAACGTGAGCCGCCTGCAGTAACCTTGGTTAGCTCGTGCATGAGGCCTTCGAAATACTACTTTCAGACCATAATGATTGAGGATTATGAATTTAGTGCAAAATTATTTACGTAAAAATTATTTATTTTATTTATTTATTTTTTTTATTTAAATAAATATATACGGACAAATCACACAGAAAATTGTTACCTAGGATAACATTTAAAAATATATTCTTAATACTAGGTATCCAGTTTTGCTACAGAGTGTTTTGAGTTAAAAATAACACACTTTACTATTACAAAAACATTTTTAACATTTTACAACAAAACCAAAATTTCACTGTAGCCATTTTGAGAGCAAATTCCTGTTAATCATGACTGACACTTTAGATCCTTTGAATTAATTTATATTTGAAGAGGTGACAGCTGCAACTTCCACGAATAACACCTTGTTTATAAAACACAATCACTAATTACCATGATCCGGTAGAAATGTCTCGTATAATGTTATTAAACAAAAACTTGCAGCAGTTAACAAAACATTGACTCTCACAATGAACTCGATCGCGACTATTTTAAATTCAGAACGCGAGACATCGGGGCCGCGGCGACCAATCACGTCAAAGCCGCTACGCTTACTGCTCTACTGCGATGCGATCAACTCCTGCGCACGCACAGACGGACGGCGTTTGAACGAGACATACGTACTCATAGACAAGGACAAAATATATACCTGAATTCAAAAAGCTCTCAAGTTTATATCACAAAAGGTGAAGCTAAGCCCCTTTTATTTGAACCCTAGAGTACGCTACGAAGTAAAGTTGTGACTGTCGGAGTCTGTTACTATGTAGTTTAAAGTGAAATATAGAAAAAGGCACGTGCGTAATTCTAATGAAACAGTTGAAGAAATATTTAAACAACTGATAAAATATAACAATTGTGGTAGTGATGAAATACGAAGCATATGTCACGAAATTCATTGTTAGTTTTAACTTAAAAATTAATAACTGAAATCGAAAAAAATATAATATACATATGTATAGAAAAACCTGTCTGATCCTTGAAGGGGTGATAGAGTCCATCGATATTAACAATTTTTCTTATAGAAACACAATTTTTTTTGAGTTCTCAGTTTTTATCTCATAAGAAAAGTTGTTGATATCGACGGGTTGAATCAGCCTTTTAAGGATCAGACAGGGTTTTCTTTATTTGTAAGAAAGGATACTAAAACTAAAGCGACAATTTGATGGTCAGAAAATGTAATTTGCAAATTTTACAAAAAAATAAAATACGTAAATGAGTGCAAGGTATCGCCCGTGACCAGCTCGTTGCTGAAATATTTGTAGACGGAAGGCCAGAAAATAACCTCCAAGGTACAATGGTAGAAAAGTATTTTATGTTAATTTTTTAAATGTTAATGACTCTACAAATATAGAGCCAAATGCCAAAAACGTGGAACCATCGTCTGTACTGATTGATGATATTAGGTTGAGTAATTCGTTAGCTCAAATAAATTAATAGAGAAATAGCGTGTCATCATAAATATCTCTTTTAGGATTTTGTATAAAAAGGATGACGACGAATTTTATTACTTCTCCGATTGCCTATTAGTTGTCTACTACAGAGGAACCGGATAGAAAAAATAAGAGAAGTTTTTACACAACATTAATTTTTTGGTCATATGGAACCGTTGATGCTCGAGTTCTATTCATACTCGTAGTTGGTCATTTTGATTGTAAACTGTATAACACTATCATCAAAATCAGTTTCCAATGCATGAACCATGCTAGAAATTGAAAACGCAGATATCATTGGAGCGAATAAATGCTTGAAAGGAGAAATACGCATTAACAGGCGTTAAATTAAATCATGATTAAACAATCATTTTCTTTAACATTTTGAATTAAAATTGAATAACTTTGACATCGGTTTCTAGAAATCATCCTTATCCTTACTTCCTTACTAATATTATAAATGCGAAAGTGAGTTTGTTTGTTATTTTGCATACAAGTTCATTGGAGTACGAAGAAAGACTTAGGTTACCCTTAATCCCGGAAAGAAGTACTGTTCCCGAGGGAACGACGTTGACGCGAGCGAAGCTACGGGCAAAAGCTAGTATACTATAAAATTATTGTCGATAGGATTTATCGATACTTCTGTCATAAAACGATAATTGATAATACAGTTGTACAATGCTCTTATTTATCTTCATACTAACGACCCGGACCCCGGCTTCGCACGAGTGCAACGTACAGTACAAATATGACCCCTCTAAAATTTAAAATCTTTTATGATGAATGAATGATGAAGAAGGGTCAACCTTCCTCTTAAATCATTATATCTATAAAAAAAATGCATCAAAATCAGTTGCGTAGTTTTAGAGATCTAACCATACATAGGGACAGACAGACAACGGAAAGCGACTTTGTTTCAAACTATGTAGTGATCATTATCAAACGAATTACATACAGTACTGTAAAAGATGTGAGATAGATTATTACAATATTCTAAATAGCTATTAAGTAAGGCTAAATTAGTCTTGCTTAACTTATTATTTTCATTTGTGTTTACATAATAATTTCATTACAGAGAATACCGCGAATCGTTTTCCTCTTATTTTACACTCTATTCTATTGAAACTGAACAATGACATCGAAAAACTGCAACTGGATTCCTAGTATAGATCTATTATGCTGTAAATTAAGCGATCACTATGAAACGCATGGTCGTGTCAAAGTCGTGTTAAGCAGTACTGCCATAAAAACTCATCTCATGACCTGTAAACGACCTGTAAATAAACTTGCTCTAGGCGTCTTCCATGGTTACTATCAAGATCTATGCATTTATCAATTGTGTTGAAAGGAAGTGTATTGCTATGGGGAATTCGTTTTTCAAAATTCTGTCTAGTTATAATATCATTCAATTTATTCATATGAAACTTTATTGGATTTTTTCATATTATTGAAAAATTCATGCAGATTTATTGTTGTAGACATATTTTTATGAGTAATAAATACTAATAAATGACTGATGACGACACAAACTCTGTATATACAGTATGTAATGCACTGCAATCGCTCATAACTGCCTTAAGCGTAAAGGACTAGCTGTAGTAAAAGGTGAAATTTATACGACAACCTCTATGGCGCAGTAATACCGCAAGCATCTTTCAATCTCAGGGTCCCGGGTTGGAACCTGTACAGTTAAATATTGAAAAAGATCTGTTTTAAATTGGTCTGGGTCTTGGATGTATATCTATCTATAAGTATCTATTATAAAATAAAGTATTGTTGAGTAAGTATCCTACGATACAAGTTCACCACTGATAGTGGTACTAGCTCAATCGGTGTGATTTGTCCCTATGTCATTTTTTATTTCAAAGTATTTATGATTATGTAGATAGGGCGTCAAAGGTTAATAATGGGACTTTAGACTAGTTGTCAAAAGAGATGTCCAAAACCTTGACAGTATATCACCAGTAAAAGAATCTAGAAGTTCAATTAATGGTTAACAAAAAAAAAATAGCAGTTCAAAAAGTTCGGATAACAACTGATTGCAATTACAGACGGATTGAAAGTTCAAGTAAAAGTAGAAATGCTAATCGTATGCCATCTTCAGATTTCGTTCGTGACGTAACACAGGCGGTCAAGGCTGCATAGATCATAGTTTCACTTTCACGAAAGACGTTTGTAAAACATGTGATCAGTTTGACTTGTTTGACGTTACATTCTTTAACTACTTTATGCCATATGTCAGGTTATAATTTTTACAATGATATAAATTATCGTATATGACGGGTTTATAGGTATACAATAAAGAATTCGCCCGGACATTACCTATTTATACTTCATCTCTATATAATTACGGTACCATTCTATAGCCTAGTTAGGGAGTCAGCATGTTCAATTCGCTTTTAATTTAATATTTTTTCCCATTTTAATAATTTTTCATTATTATTTTATCACTCAGATAATCAAATAATTTACTTAACCTTTGAGTTTTCTACTTTTCCTCCAATATGACAACCCTTCTTAATTTTTTTTTCGTATATATACTTGCTACTTTTGAATTTAAGGGACGACTTAATCCTAAAGGAACCAATGCAGTGAACTCAATATTTCTTTCGACCTTTTCATACAAACCTCTGGTCATTCACTTTAATATCGAAATTAATTTTTCATCAAGTTCTCAGCATTGGTCCCATAGCAATAATAGATCAATTTAACGAGAATAATTGTTAAAGAGTTTGTTCTAATTAAAAATTAATAGTGTATATTATAAATTAATTCTATTTTATTAAACGACTTCAAAAAGAGGCTCCTCCTCTTTTTGAAGTCAGTTAGTAAAATAGAATGATAATCTGCGAATTTCCAAACCTAATTGACATTCAGTTGTCTGCCCATATAAATTTGAAAATCGATTAAGTCGTTTTTGTTTATGAAACTTGTCAACTCATATCTTTCTTTTTGAGCAAGTTGTCACCTTCCATCAGGCACATGCGTGTCACACTTTTATTCCATCGGTGCCCTTGTGATCTTTAACATAAAATTGTATATATTCACAGAGGACAATAATAAGGGTACAGAATCAGCAAACCTTGATAAAGCATCAGATCCCAGTCTATCAATTGAAACTAGACGATACCGGAGTCACTTGGTTTATAATTGAACAATGAAGGCAAAGGAATGCATGCGGGCTCCCTTATCCATAAACATATGGTCGAGAATGTGTGGCATTGTTCGTTTTAAGCGTTTATCATTTCAACATTTAAAACGCTATAAAGGGATTTATTGTTAATAATACCCAAGTTATTTTTTATAATACTTGAAAGGGTAGAACTTGAAAGGGATAAATTTTTGGTGCCCGGCAGATGTGATGCTATGATTTGTGGCGTAATGTTACGTAAATACTAGTAGTTATTTTATGGTAGTGTACACATTTCATAGTATATATAAAACCGGTCAAATGCGAGTCGGAAACGCTCACTAAGGGTTCTGTCCGTACTAATAAAATATCTATCTACAAAACGTACAAAACACGCTCGAAAACAAGTTTATTTGTATAGGGACCCTCTTTATTTTATTTTAAGTAGATTTCGCCCGCGGCTCCGCCCGCGTTAATGTCAATCCCTCAGGAACAGTACAATTTCCCGGAATTAAAGGTATATCCTTTCCCGGGCATCAAGATACCTCGATACCAAATTTCATCCAAATCGGTTCACTGGTTGAAACGTTAAAAGAAGACAGACAGAGTTACTTTCGCATTTATAATATTACTATGGATTAGTATGGATGATTTGTTGAATAACGGGAATAGATATACACAGCCTGTGAAAATTTCAAGTCTCACCAAGTACGGTATAATAGATACAACCCTGTGACACACGGACTGACATCGGAGGCCTAATCGGGCCCCGTTTTTACCCTTTGGGTCTTAAAACCTATAAACATACTGATTTAGGGCTAAGTTCACCTGACAATTTTAATAATCTCCCTTTGGATATGGATACCCAATAATGAAAAAAAAATTTAATTCTCGGAAGAAATAACTATACAAGAATAACATCCCTTGGTAACTAATAGCACAGTGAGTAAATAATTCAGTATATACTTCCAGAAATTGCATGAACCGACAAACCAACCATCTAGAATTTATGAAAAGCGATTCAGTTTCACTTACACTTGCCCAATAGGTGTTCAAAAAAAGCAGTTTTCTTCGTTTATGATTACGTTTGTTGTACAATTAACCGCGATGGTGATATGCCAGGGATTTTTATGTTTATATTATCATAATTACAATTTCGACTTAGTAAATCAAAAGTAACTATACTAGGAAAGTTCCGCCCATTAGATCAAGAAAATATTTAAAAAAGTATGTTATCGTCCTTAACAAAATCAAGCTAGTACCTATTTCTTGGATTTGCTTACTCTACCGCGGCCAGGCGAAGGCGACATGGCCAGTAGTTAAACATTTCTGCCAAAAAAGGAATGTATTATTTTTGGAGTCGGTGTATTGTCATGCCTTAACAGATTTGGTTTATTATTTGGTTAGATATTCATTTATTTTGAAAAAAAGACTTATTTTATATGTATTCCTCTTCTAGTAAGAAGGTTATTTATGATTCAAACTTGTTAATAACCATCAGTTTATCATACATTAATTTGTATACTTATAACTGTTATGATTTTATTTAGTAACAACGGGTCACTCACGTGCTGTTTCGTCGGAATTGCCGACTATAGTATTGGACTCGTCAGGAGCCCATTTTCAAGGCGAGTGCGGGACGCGCGTCGGAGTGTCCCGCACCGGCTCAGGCTCCTGACAAGTCCGAAACTATAGTCAGCAATCCCGACGAAATAGCACGTGAGTGACCCGTTTTTAGTACGTAATGTAAAAAGTAGTTATAAATACCAACTCAGTAGTGGAACTAAGGATCATGGGGAATACACAAATACTATTGTTGGTTAATAAACAAACGAATAGGGTATTTTGATGATGAGGCCTTATTTTTAAATAACAGGCATTGTTAAACAACTTATTAGCAAATGAACTGTCAGCTTGAATGTTTGTTAACATTGTAATACAGCATGTATGAATCACTCCTAATAGAAAACGCTGATATGGATGGTCACTTCAGGAGAATGCGTGCTCATGTCAGAGACAAAGAAGTGCCAAGTTAATATGAACTTTATTAAGAGCTACTGTAGGATCAAAGTAATTCGGGCTATGGTTAATTGTCAGTATCTTATTGAAGGAGTAATTATAGCAAATTGAATTAAGAGGAGAATGTAAGATGTTTAAGATCACGGAAACATTGCTTTCTTACTGCTTGAAGATAAGTTAACAGATGTGACATTGATCTAAATCAGGTTTTCTTAAACATAATATATCTATGGTTTCTTTGTGAAAGTTCTAATTTTAGAATTTAGGGAGCACCGAAATTCTGACGTTAACAAAGACTTAGGGTTCATTCGATTCCAGCCATTAGTTGACCCAATGTGAAAACTCACTCTGCATAATTTAGTTATTAATGATTTGTTTATAAACGTTGATTACTTACGATGAATTCAATGTAGATAATGATTTTTCTAATGAAAATGTATTTATATACATTTTCAATTCAATTTCATAAAAAAAAATTCATTACAAACAAAAAGATATGGATTTTTTAACTACTTATTCATAAATATCCTTGCGATCAAAAACTAAATTCTTTTTCAAACTGTAAACATAAAAGAGAAAAGAGCAGAATTCGATGATCATCATCAATAAGATTCTTCATCAATAAGATTGATGATTATCATTAGAAGAGCCTCCTGATGGAAAGTGGTCACCGTCGCCCATAGACATCTGCAACACCAGAGGAGGTGCTTATATATAGTATTATATGATGGGCAGAGCAATTTAAGATATTTCTCCAATATATTTCTCTTATTAAAACCTTTTACCAGCAACTATTATATCAATCGATTCGTCAATTAAGGAATGCCTTTAAATTACTTATTGCATTACGTGATTGAAAGGGTAATTTGCTTCATCATAATCATAATCCACCATTATTAAAATATTAAAGCATTCAACTTTATCTTCATATTCATCGAATGGACTCAAACTGCCAGTAATTTGGAAGTTGCGTAAGTTTATGGGTCTCAAATGATTTGTCAGCCATAATGGCGAACCATTTCAACATTGTAGCACTCACTCTTGATGACATGTCTACTCGTATGTGATTGCAAAGACTTCAATAGTGCAATAAAGGTAATCTGAATCTGAACATAATTTGAGATTTGAACTCGGGAGTTTTAAGTGCAAACCGCAAAATGAACCCATTAGCCACGGAAATCCAAGGGGCGACAATTTTTTTGTGTGCCCACATACAACCTTTTTGTTACATTTTTGTTTTTACTTGTTCAAATTTTAGATATACAATTTTTTATTAAAGATAAAGTATCACTTCCTTATCTCTGACGGGAAGACAGTCAAACATCAGCAGACAGAATAATAATCAAAGGAATTATGAATAATAAAGCCATAAGTGTCCATCTCCTTAGGTATAAATGTAAAAACACATCAATAAATCAATTTATATGGGCATATCACACACGGCCCTAAAGTATGTTCGAGACTTGTGTTATAAAATGCTAACTCAACGATACTATATTTTATAAAAAATCTCCTCTCTCTCTCTCTCTCTCATCTGAGCAGGTTCCCGGTTGCATCCTCAGCTGGGGTGCTTCTGAGCCCGGAGTCCGCTTTCCGGCTTTTTCTTTTCCACTTCGTACGATCTTTGGCATCTTTCGTAATGAGACCATTGGCACGCATATCCTCCCCAACGACATCAAGCCAGCACTTCTTGGGTTCCACCCTTCTGCCGGGGCCCGGCGGAGGCGGCATAGCAAGACATTTGGTCCCTAGACGCAATGTAATTTTCCGGTTTTCTATCTATATTGTATATTGTTTTAAAACAAATACATACGGCAAACGAGAATGCGGTTGTCTTATGATAAGCGATCACGCTTATCATAAGACAACCGCATTCTCTGCCCTCTGCAGCGCTGATGCGCTGCCCATGGACAACTGCAACACCAGGTTCTAACACGAGCGTTGCCGGCCTTTCAAAGAGTCGGGGGAAGGAAATGGGGGAGATTGGACCTCCAGTCTCTCACTCGCTGAACTACTACTACATAGATCAACATCCAAGGCCTAGTCAATCTGAATTGTCAATTTTCAATCTTGAAAACCCGGGACCTCCGTTGTATAAATGAATGATTTTCCCCCGTTTTCAAAACATTTTTTATTGATGCTTCGCTCCTATTGGTCGCAGCGTGATGTATTATAGCCTAAAGCCTTCCTCAATAAATGGACTATCCAACACAAAAATAATTTTCCAATTTAAACCAGTAGTTCCTGAGATTAGCGCGTTCAAACAAACAAACAAACTCTTCAGCTTTATAATATTATAGTATAGATAGTATAGATGGATGTAACATTTGTTAGGATAGTATAATCTATAAGTAGTATAATTACGTAGATGTTAATTTAAAACTAAACCAGCAATAGATAATTTAAATAAAGCATGTTAGTCAATGATAATAGGAGGCCAAGAGGTTATTCAAGTAGATAAGGATTTTATCTTTGACGATTGAGGTTAGAAGTTCTTTTTGTTATTAATATTTTGTTAAAAGTAGCAAATATGTTATAATTAAAAAAAAAATCATTTTTGTATTATTCTTAAAATGTTTCTTCGTTATACCTCTAGTTTATAGCAGTTAAAATACTAAATATTTTCTTTAGTAATAATAAGTCAATACTACTTCGTGATATCTACTAATATCTCAGAAATACTACAAACATATTATAAATGTGAAAGATTGTGAATATTTTTTTGTATGTTTATCTATATATCTATTTGTTACAAAATAGAGTAGGTATCGTTGTGTTGGTCTGTGTGATTTTTCCGCACATATTTTTTTTTTTATTATTTTTAAAGAATGATCATAGTTGTCTCAAGATAGGAAATGGGAAGACCTTTGTCCAGCAGTGAGACAAAATGTAAATTAAAAAAATCACGGAAAATCAACTGGATGAATATTGTTGAAATTTTATAGACTTTCCGTCTTATTATAAAACGAGGACTAACTTTAGTGCCTGCCTGGTTTAAACCAATTATCCGTCCAATATAATTTAACAATGACAGCTGACGAAATGTCAAAGTAATTAATTGATTACTTATTTTGGTCGGGTAATAGTTTCAGGTATTAAAGTTAGTCTAGGTTTTATCAGACTTGCACATACGCTATAAAGTACGCGGAAGTCACGAGAAAAATAAATACGAAAAAGGTTTACAATGAAAATTACGAACAAAATTATTTTTTGAATTCCATGATGAACATTAACCATGACTTTTATTTACCTTAGCAGTTCCTACACTTATTTTCATATACACGTTTAGAGACAAGTTGAGACAACCGTAACATGCGGATGTGAAACCTAGCCATGTCATAGGAAGCGCTGGTCAATTAGTCTCATAGCATATGCCAGGTACCCGGTATTACTCCAGATGATACACATTACCAGTGGCGTATTTTTGCCCAAGAGCCCTCACGGGTCGAATTTTTTCTCGCCCTAATATAATACTACGCTATGTCACTTGTTTCTTTAATGACATTCGGATTTTTATGAGAGTTTTATAGCAGCTAGACAGGCAGAGATAACTAGCTCCTCTAACAACAGATTTTAAATTTTAGGGGTTTCACATTTATTTTCCCCTGTTTATACATACGAAGTTCCTGTCTTACATAAACTATTGGATCCTTCTCATAAGTTAATGAAGAGTTTTTAAATACATATTAGTTTGTATCTCTGGAATCGAAAACTTGTCGTGAAGCTCAGTTATCATGACAGACAAGGAGGAATGTGACGATTTATATCAACAAATACCATGTGAACAAGCGCCGTTTTGCAGCGGCTTGCTTACCAAACGGCGCTTATTGGCTTACATGACTGCCATCAAAAACTATAGTTATAGTTTTAGAGTTCATGTATGTTAATATGTCAGTTTCTTTATTCTACCATATCTTCTAAATATCTGAATATGTTTAATGTGTGAGGTTTCGTTAAACTACCAACCTTATCTCATACATAAGCTATATTTTTTTTTGAATTACAGTTTATTTTAAATTACATATTAAATTACAAGGAATGACTTCTGCATGTGCACTCGCAATGAGATTTTACAAGTCGTCTCATCCTTGAGGGCGACACATTGCAATTTATTGCAATACCGCCCCAAACATAGGCTTAGTACTCCGGGCCATGGTTTCCTACCTGTATAGTAAATACGCCTCTAAATTACCACTGATAACTGACCAGGGCGTATTGACTTTCACTTCCACTGATGACGTCATGCGACAAAAACTACTAGAGTATATACAAGAACTCGATTCTGAAGGTCACGGTTCTCGATAACGTATTGTTATTTTTTTGCGTACAGTTTTGTAATAGGCTACACTACTTTTGAAATCGAGTTTCCGACGAGTTGATTCTAATCGATTAAGGAAATCCTGTGGGTAATCGATATCCATGTTAATCGGAGAAAAGCGATTGGAAAATTATGCTACTATTTATTTATGATTCAAGTCTTTCAACTTTACTGTGGATAAGATCTTTAAGTTATTTATTCTGGTATTTAAGGTATTATTAAAAAAAAAGTTGTATTGCAAAGACATAAAAAAATCCAGATTTTTCATTTTTTGGGTAATATTTGAATAATGTTGTTAATATAGCTCTTTGTCGTACTAAAAGGGTTTCTACTGTCACTTAAGTTAGGCCTATTGGATATTTTTACGGCCATTAGACGTTTCAAATGTTCATACGATAAATATTGCGTGATTTTGTACCTCTGAGCTTTATCTTAATATATATAAATCTCGTGTCACAATGTTTGTCCTCAATGGACTCCTAAACCACTTAACCGATTATAATAAAATTCGCACACCATGTGCAGTTCGATCCAACTTGAGAGATAGGATAGTTTTTAACTTATGGCGAAACGAAGTTCGCCGGGGCAGCTAGTTGTTTATATATTAATTCACATAATTATACATAATTCAGAATATATGTTAAAGTAAATAACCTAACTAAAAACACAAACAAAAAAAATTGTTTCCCTAATAGAATACCTTCCCAAAGTCGCCGATAAGCTACGGTAACCATTTTTCATCAGGTGGGCCGTATGCCTGTTTGCTTACTAAGCAGTATAAAAAAAAAAGCTGGGAAGTATTTTTTTTTTGTTTTTAAAGTGAAATCTTTTTAACGGCGTTATGCACTTTTTGGGATGGGTAAACAATGTTAAACTCGCGTCAGGAGTCTCACGTCTATGGACACGTGACCTGATCGAAAATTCGTAAGATGGACTCGTGGCCTGAGACCGCCGGCGCCGGCGCGGTGTAGGAGAGGAAGAAATATTCTTCTCTCTTTCTACCGCGCGAAGTTTTCACTTCTGCCGGTACTCCCGGAGTGCAATCCGTTGTTTTTTTTTTTTAATTTTTTCTTGCAATTCTGTATTTTATTAGGAATTCCGGATTCCAGGATTTCCATATAGCTAGGTTCAATATCACGCAACAAACGCTCACACTATAACAAATCGTTATAAAAGAAACGAATTTTGCCCGTGTGTTTCTTTTTTCGACATTTATTTAAAGTAACTAAGTATATCATCTTGCAAAATTAAACTTAAAATATACAACAATAGAGCATCATGTTAATAATATCAGAGGCTAAACAAATAGTTGGCGTTCTCTTGTGCTGGAGGCCAAGACTCACTTTGGGTCGCTGAGCCAGGATAGTAAGTAAGTAAGTAGTAAACAAATATATACCTAGTAATTAATATATGATATATATACGGCAGTCCAAACAAACAAATTGTACAGGTAGTCTCCTTATCAGCAACGTATAATTATGTTATTTACTATGTAAAGAAAATATAATTTTACAAGAAAGTATAACATGCTCGTGAACAAAGATTGATAATCAAAGTTTTATTATTTTCGCATAAATCAAATTAAATTATTTTGTAACTTTGACTTTCTCAAATTATCGCCAGTATGAATTCAAGTAATGACGTGTAATATAATATTTCATATAAAAAACCGCATAGACAGAGCCTACGTCTATGAGAACCGAAGGCCACGTTTAGTATGTTGGTGGGCATTAGGTGGAAAATTGAATTTTTGATTCCATTTTATACCTAATGCCCACCAGTGATGGGTTGCTAGCCGCATCGCCTATTAACATGTTTCGTCGGAAATTTGCCCGTTCTTTCGATCGGCTTTTACAATCTGCGCAGGAAGAAAAGTAGGTGGTACATTCTACGTTTTTTCTTTTCTCCCATACTAGCATAAAAAACAGCCTCCGTGGTCCAGTGGTTAAGGCGTTTGCCTGTTGACCCAGGGGTCGTGGGTTCGATTCCCACCGGAAGCATACTTTGTTTAGTTGTTTCCAGTTTGGTTAGGACATTGCAGGCGTGAATCACCTGATTGTCTGATAATAAAGATGATTCCGTGCTTCGGAAGGCACGTTAAGCCGGTAGTCCCGGCTGCCATCTGGTAGTCGTTAAAGGAACCACGTCAGAGGCCGAGAGGCGGTTCCGAAGAACTCTTGACACCAGGGTTTGCGTGCATGGTCGATTGACCGTGACATCTACTCGAAATGATGATGGAGCATAAAAATAAATAACTGAAAAATACGAAACAAAAAAACCGTACTCCCAGAATTAGTTGTTTCCCTGTGTAATATTACAGGCAACAGATTTCAAAAGCGTATTCAAGCCAGCAGAAAATCACCGAACAGTTATTCCATTTGTTCCACCAACAAATAAGATCTTTCTGAATTGTGGTGCAAAACTCGAAAACCACTTGCATTAAGCCTGTGTGGTTTGTCCTATATTGCGCGTATTCAATGTGGTAAAAGGGAATTTCTCTTGAAATAAGGTTTTTGCCGACTTTCTACACAAGAGTTGGTTTTATAAAGAGCTTTAAGTGAAACGGTCGTGATTCTGTAAATACCTCTACATATAATGGCCAACCCCGGTTTTGCAAGATTATGACCCTCTTAAAACGTAATGTATTTTGAAGTGACTAAAACAAAACGCTCATCATCATTTCGAATAGGTGACACGGTCTATCGACCATGCACACCCTGGTGTTAGAGTTCTTCGGAACCGCCTCTCGGCCTCTGACTTAATTTCTTTTAACGACTACTAGATGGCAGCCGGGACCAACAGCTTAATGTGCCTTCCGAAGTACGGAATCATCTTTATTATCAGACAATCAGGTGATTCAAGCCTACAATGACCTAACTAAACTGAAAACACCTAAACAAAGTATGCTTCCCGTGGGTATCGAACCCACAACCCCCAAACAGGCAAACGCCTCCAGGCAGTAATGAAAACGCTGTAGGTACACTAAGTTGGCAAATAAAATAAATAATAAAATAAATAAATATATACGGACAAATCACACAGACTGAGCTAGCCCCAAAGTAAGTTCGAGACTTGTGTTATGGGATACTAACTCAACGATACTATATTTTATAACAAATACATATATAGATACACATTCAAGACCCAGGCCAATCTGGAAAAGATTATTTTCCATCTTGACCTGGCCGGGGATCGAACCTGGTCACTCCGTGTCGCAGGCTGGCGTGTTGACCGCTGCGCCACGGAGCTAGTCAAATAGGCCGGCAGATCACATTATTCAGACTGAACATTTAATTTACAATGTACATTGATTGATATATGTACGAATATACGGTTCATATTCTATCCGCATAAAATTTTATAACGTAATATAATATTGCGTATATATATGCATAATACACTTTTGCTTATCTTTATAATATTTACGTATAACAGTTTATGTATATGACATACTAAAGCATAAATTTACTTACGCACGATAATATCATAACAATTTTCCTACCACGAAATAGTTATGCATACATAAGGATATTAAGGAAAAAATATTATGCGAAATAAGGCATCCCTCATATATTGAGGGACTACTAATATGTATTATAAATGTGAAAGTTTGTATTTATTTTAATTTTGTATATTTGTATTTTTTACATAAAAGAACTCTACTGTACCAAAGCAAAACACTTGTTACACTTTTTAGGCGGATTTAATAATAAAATGTATGGATGTGAAGATGTATGGATGTTTGTTTGATTGTTACTGCGTCACGCTAAAACTACCGTATGGATTTTCGATTAACATTTGACAATATCAGAGTTTAAACACAGGCTATAAAAAACGCGGTTAAAGTAGCAGAAAGAGCAACTTGTTTTATATACATTATGCTCGTAAATTAAACATTGAGTTAGATTTATTAAAATCGCTTGAATTTTATTATTATTAATAACAATATTGGAAAAGATTTTTATTAATGAGTACGTGTCGTGTGGTTTCCGGAAGAGTAGAATAGGACCACTCCAAGTCTTCCCATGGAGGTCGTAAGAGGCGACTTAGGAAATAAAAGCTAAACAATGCTCATAAACATCAATGAGACCTCTCCAACCCGCCTGGCCAGCGAGGAGAGTCAAATCCTCTGTCTGCTCTGGCCAAGTATGGCTCCGGTAGTAGAGAGGGTCATGCTCCTGCAGGGGAGACTAAAAAGACCTGAAGATAATGATGATGAAGAAAGTATAAAAAATGTATAAAAAATACAAATTTTGTATCTTTTATACAGTATGTTTTTGTAACGTACTGACAATATAAGCAAAGGGAAAAAGGAAAATAAAATAATTGGGTAGTTTAAATTTAGTATACAATATTCATTTTTATATTTATTTACAACCATAAAAGTACATTTACAGTTTTAAACACATTCCTGGTCTTAAAACTGATAATAAAAATACAGCCAACGCAAATATCCATTGTGCGTGACGTAAATGAAACTCAAAACCGTTTTTATAGCTTGCACCTTGAAGAAACTATGGACATTATAGAAAGGTGTACATTTTTTAATACATTACATATCATCACGTCTCTTTCCCTTTCGGGGTAGACAGAGTCTAGGTCTATGAGACCTAAAAACCACGTTTAGTTTTCGCCCACTCGAACGGCTTTTGCGATCTGCGCGGGAATGAAGCAACTGGTACATTCTACGTTTTTTCTTTTCTCCCAAACCAGCATGGAAGAACATATTTTTAATGACATACCTTTAAAACACCTCGAAACTTTGACTTTGTTTAAAAAATATCATCATCATCATCAGATGTTTTAGTCTCTACTGCAGGAGCATGACCCTCTCTGTACTACCCGAGCCATACTTGGCCAGAGCAGACAGAGGAAAAGATATATTTAAAAAAATATTATAAAAGACTTGATTTTTTGTAAATCTACACTGTTTGTGTTCACAGATTTTTATCATACTTTGTAATCGATTGTATTCTTCATGAGTCAATAAAAATCTCTTTAAACCCATCTTTTATTATATTTTTATTAATTATTGAAGTAGCCATTTGTCTCCCATCTCACCTGATGGTAAGTGACGATGAAGACGAGGATGTTACATGCCTATTCAAGAGATACCCATTTATTCTACTTTTGAATGTCCCAGGATTGTACTTGTCTGGGAATATTAACGCAGGCAATTCATTCCACACCTTAGCTACTCGAACCAAAAAGGAACTGTCAAAGCGTTTAGTTCGACTCTTTAGTCCATCAATACAAGACTCAGATTCCAACAATAAAAGGGTGAAATTTCTGTCTGCGTCTCTTTTATCGTTGCGTATCTTTTTGCGTCATCTTTAGAGTGCACCGCACACTGCAGACTTTTTATCGGCCGATAGAAAGTCTGCAGTATGAGGTGACTCTTTGTTTTATTCAAGGCATTTTGAAATGCATCAGGCTGATGCACTTTTTTGAACAACCACAACGCGGTGGCCGGCTCCTTTCGCCAGGACTCAAGGCCTGCCTTGAATATGAAACGAAAGATGGTTTTTCCAGTAATAATTTATAATATCACTCGCAATCAGACCCACGCAACATATAATATCACACGCAACAGGTCCTTGTCACCATCTCACATTGGTGCAAGAGTAATTTTATGAAACTGAATACATCAAAGTGCTTTGTCATAACGTTCACTTCAAAACGCCATAGAGTACATTACAAGTACGCCATAGATCATGTAGTACTGGAGAGAAAAACTGTAATCAAAGACCTGGGTATTTATTTTGACGAAAAGCTGACTTTCAGGGATCACTACGATTATATAATTGACAAAGCGAACCAACTCCTTGGATTCATATTGAGAGTTACAAAATCATTCAAAAATCCCAGAAGCGTGGTCACGCTGTGGTGTAGTTTGGCTCGTAGTGTGCTAGAATATGGCGCAGTGATCTAATCACCATTTTATAATGTGCATTGCCAGCGAATCAAACGGATCCAGTGCAAATTCTTAAAAATCCTAAGTTTCAGATTCGGTTCAGGTCGTACCTTGACAAACTATACAGACAGACTTAAAAAATTCAACTTGATCTCCCGTGAAACTCGTCGCAAATGTATTGACCTAGTTCATTTACACAAAATTGTGCACTCTTCAATAGATTCGCCCGTACTACTATCATTGCTGAACTTTAACACTCGCTACATTGCTCGGCATCCCCATACCTTTTGTTTACAAGTGTATAAAAACAACACATCATTTTATAGTCCTGTCGCTCGTATGTGTAGGTCATACAACAATATCGCGATTAAGAATGATCTGGATATCTACGGCTCAGGTGTCGGCAGTTTTAAATCAGCAATTTTTACACTCCTCAACGGTTAATCTTACTCTTTGCTTTTATATTTACTTGTTCCTACTTTTCTTCCTCTTCTGTGTCTGTTTGGTTGTAATCATTATTAATTTTTATGTAATTTTGTGTTGATTATTAGTAGCATTTGTTTTAGTTAGTTTTTTCTCTTTGGCTGCGTGTTTGTTAATGTGTTTGTGTTACCTATTACATATAATCTATTTGTGTGCGTATGTTTTGGGGTACAGTCTAGTCACTATACTATATTTTTTCTTGTAATTTTAATGCTGTAACGACTATAACCTGTTTTACGTACTAAATAAATAAATAAATCCGTATTCAGTGTGCATTTGTGCAATGGTCATGACGTCAAGGGCCCTTAATACTATCATTCATCATCATCATTTGCCGTGTGGTATCCGGCGGAGTAGAATAGGACCACTCCATGTCTTCCCGTGGATGTCGTAGAAGGCGACTTAGGAAATACAAGCTAAACAAAGCTTATAAACATCTAAGAGACCTCTCCAACCCGTCTGGCCAGCGTGGAGAGTGTAGGCCAAGTACTCTGGCTGCTCTGGCCAAGTATGGCCCTAGTAGTACAGAGAGGGTCGTGCTCCTGTAGTGGAGACTAAAAAGGACCTGATGATGATCATCATCATTTCAGCCGTAGGAAGTTCACTACTGAACAAAGACCTCTCCTAAGGATTCTTAGTTCCATGGGAGGATATTGCCATACTCACCACGCTTGGCAAGCGGGTTGGCGAGCGCAGTTGCTTTGGCTTCATGTGCTACCGACGCTGCTGCCCATGGGAAGCATTTTAAGCTAGGGATTGATAGGTATTTGTTGGATTTGGGAAGGTATTGGGATATTAGTCACTCGGATAAACGGGGGAAAATTAAGTAGCAGTACAGATTACAGCATGAATCCTGGCTAAATAGCAGACCATAAGCAACGCTTAACATCTGAGGATACAACCGGGAAAAACTCTTTGATGACGATGATGATGATGAATACCTATACAGCGTAATTTTGAACCCCCTAGCTATATTGAAATCAGGGAATCAGAATCCCTAATGGAATACAGAATTGTAAAAAAAAAAGGTAAAAACGAAAAAATAAATTTAACCTTTCATAGAAATTCGTCTTTATGGGAAACCTAATTTTCTTTTTCGTTTTTACTTTTTTTTCTTGCAATTCTGTGTTCCATTGGAGATTCTGATTCCCAGATTTCAATATAGCTAGGGGGTTCAAAATCACGTTGTATATGAATTACAAAATATTAAATATACTCGTATATAAATAATTTGGAGTACAAAATATACTAATTAGTAATATTTTAGATTTATCAAGAAAGCTGCAGATGAGGCTATATTTTAACCGACATTAAGAAAGGACGAGATTCTCAATTCGTCAGAATCATTATTCTTCCATGCTGGTCTGGGAGAAAAGAAAAAACGTAGAATGTACCAGCTGCTTCTCTTCCCGCGCAGATCGTAAAAGCCGATTGAGGGAATTGGTAAAATCTGAGGAATCATGTTAATAGGCGATGCGGCTAGCAATCCATCACTATTTTGATTCCATTTTCTACCCTTACGCCCATCTAAACACTAAACGTCATTAGGCTCTGTCTTTCCCCGTAAGGGATAAAGACGGGATAAAGCGATAATATGTATGTATGCACTCGTATATAAATAAGTAAATTAGGTGTAAAAAATATACTAATTGCCAATATCACTGATTTATTCGTCTGAATAGAAGAAATTATATTATAAATATTTATAGCCGCTAAAACTGAGTAATATTTTATCATTATCAAGAAAGCTACGGATAAGGCTATATTTTAATTTAATCGAGATTGAAAAAAGAAGGGTTCTCAATTCATAAAAATGTTTTTTATTTCTTGTTTTCTGATTACTCGAAGACGCCTGAACTCATTAGAAACATTTATTTGAAAGGAACCTCCAAATTGGTTACATTTACATTTTTTTGAAATTCTTCAGCAATCTGGTTAAAATCGGTTTTTGGCTGAAATACATACATTACTAGCGGCCTGCCCCGGCTTTGTACGGGTAGATATATGTAGGTATTAATTCTATAGCCTATGTTCATCATATTACCTCTGCGTAATGTGGGACTCTAATGGTGAAATAATTATTCAAATCGATGCAGTAATTTTGGAGCCTATTCAGTTCAAACAAACAAACAATAAAATATTTCCTCTTTAGAATATTAGTGTAGAAGTAGATAGTGTTAAAGTGTAGATGAATACTTTTCCGTGTGGTTTCCGGCAGAGTACAATAGGACCACGCCAAGTCTTTCCATGGATGTCGTAAGAGGCGACTAAGGTAATACAAGCAAAACAAAGCTCATAAACATCAATGAGACCTCTCCAACCCGGCTGATAGTTGGTTAATTTTCAAGCTGTTGGACATTTTCCTTTTTGGACATTACTCGTTCAAATCGAATTGGTTAGCTAGAGCAAACGGTAGATACACATAGTAGATTATTATATTAGTATGATAAGTAAGACACGATATTTAATTTCCGAAGCTAAAAAAGCCTCGTGACTTACACGGACATTAAGACACGTCTCAGCGCAAAAACTGGATATTTTTTTCTAATCTTAGATCATTCATGGCTATTATGTTTTTGTTATATAATATGACAAAGTGTCTCGTAGAGTGAGTCAGCGTACATGGGCGTGTTTGAGATAACCTTCTGCTAGCCTTAGCCATAATGTTCGATTAATTTGTAGTCTACGATTTAGAAAATGTAAATTAACATAATTTTCACTTTAGTTTCGTAATCGATCGTTATTGCTCACTTTGATTATATTTGCAACATTAATTCGTAATAACTTTATATTATCATGTGGTATAATCTGTTGTAATATATGTATATAGTTACATAAATTGGTAATATAAATGTTACCGTTAGAATGCAGAAAACGGTAATCTGCGCATTAACTAGGTAATCTGTAGATTTCCTAGTATGATCCGTTACACTGTTAAATCTAATTGTAGAAACATGTTTATTCAAAATTCTGAGTAAACCCGTGTTTCTATAATGACTTCGCGGGCCTTCTATCTCGCGTAAGTTTTAATACTATTTATGTTCAATTTTACTTACAAAAATAGAAATACTTAATATGATATTTGCACTTTACCTAGTAAATTTCATAGTAACGGATGTTACTCCGATAAATCGCGGGCATAGACAAAATAACCTTCTAATCGCCCTAAGTTAAGGAAGCTCCTGTTTTATTCACAAGGAAACCTAACGAACGTAACCTGTAGCCAAGTAGTTTTTAAGGGTGTTGTCTTTAGTTGGGTGTATTCAAGCAATAGCCTGTTTTATCGACTTAACCGTATTCATGGTCGTTAGTTTGCATACTACCTATAAAATCTGCAGATTATCTAGTTAGTGTAAGATAAGAACTGAAAAGACTTTTTCCAATTAACTGCCAGATAACTAATTACCTTGTAATCTGCACTCTGACTGAATTAGTTTAGCGGCGCCATAGACATCATAGAATCATGCAAAAAATATTCGTTAAAATTTGTATTTTGTCGTAGTCATTGATGACAAACTTCTATTCATATTAGATATTATATTCGCTTTCTCCGTAGCTATTCAAATTCAGATATTCAAAATTAATTATTCATCAAATTTTTTTTATGTTATTAATTAAGTTAAGAAAACATGTACGAGTATCTAGCGAGTTACACAATATCAATATCATTAACATGAAGAAAAATTGTCGCATACACCAGGTGTATACTATTGTTTTGTTTGTACTATTACACAATGGGGTGGGAAGCTGAGGTATGGTCTCGGTGGGAACCCTGATAGTAGTGAGTCGGGGTTACCTATAAATGCCGAGCATCCGGCTTTTTCGGCCCATAAGGCAAAAGATGAGAGTTGCTGCTCTCCAAAGGCTTTTGCCATTGATTCTCAGATTGGCCCTTCAGGCTTGCATGCACGCATACGCGGCCCACCAGGCAATATGAGAGTTTGCTGTCTCTCCAAGCCTTGCGCACACAGGCAACGCCCAAAGCCGAGGTCCGTCCCTCCTGGGGGCCCTTTGGTGATGTTGCCTATAAAGGTTGAGGGCACTCTGCCCTCGCCTCAAACGCCCGGTGAAGTAGCGAAAGCTCACTTGGAGCTAGCTACTTAGTCATTACAAAAAAAAAAAAAAAAATGCTGTGTCATTGGCGGGACACCTACTTAAGCAGGCCTCAGCCAGTCCGAGTCATCCACGTCCCCGTCGTCCACCCTGGGACCGGCTACAGCCACGCCGCCGCGTGACCGCCTTCTAATGCTGTAGTTGCTAAGGATGCAGGGCAAAGGGCGAACGTTCTGCGCCCGTAAACAGAACTCTTCACTAGGGAGGATACCCGAACTAAACCGAGGGCGTCTGCGTACTCAGAGGTGGCAGCCCCACCAGCAGACTAGGACACAGCGGGTTAATCACCTACTTGTCTGAATAATACCGATTCAAGAAACTGAAACAGAAAACAACCGGACCGATTTTTTAACAACGACATTTGGCATGAAAACTCGGACTCGATTAGGTTTTTGGAATGTACGTACCCTGGCTGATGACTAACGTTAAATCTGTCTTGCTGTATGGGTGCGAAACATGGAAAGTAACCAAAGAGATCACGCAGACAATTCAAGTCTTCATCAACCGCTGCTTGCGGCAAATACTTGGCATTTTCTGGCCTGAAAAGATCTCCAACGAACGCCTGTGGGAGGCGTGCCGGGAAATGCCAGTTGACAAGCAGATCATGCGCCGCAAGTGGACATGGATAGGCCATACGCTCAGAAGAGAGCCCAAACACATCCCGAGGCAGGCTCTGGAGTGGACCCCCCAGGGAAAGCGGAAGGTGGGCCGTCCCAAGCAGACCTGGCGGCGCACTGTGGCGGCGGAGATGAAGTCAATCGGGCTAACCTGGCCCGAAGTAAAACGCGTAGCCAAAGATAGATCACAATGGCGAAATACTGTGGAAGCCCTCTGCCCCACCTGGGGGCCATAGGAACTTAAGTCAAGTAAGTCATTACACAATACTATTCTTAAGAAAATATTATTCCCTTGCGGGGTAGACAGAGCCTAGGTCTATAAGACTTTAAGGCCACAACATTTAGAATGTTGGAGGGCTATATATATGTGTGTATATTTTGAATACCTACAAAAAAAGGTAGATCGTTCAAGAAACATATTTTTTGCTTGTCGAATTCATACCAATTTGCTAACAGTATAATTTGCCATTCCTATTCCGATTTTACAATTTCCTTATTCGAACAGTAAATGACTTTATGTTCTAATCCTGGTTGCACACCCACTCTGTGATGTCATAAGTTACATTACATGACATAGTGAGATAAGACACGGAAGAGTTTTGAACACACTATGCATAAATTACGAAAATGCAACCCTGACTTAAAGTAGGTAGGTATATGTATATCCGTACCAGTTGTACAATGAGTTTAACTTTATAAAAAACCGGCCAAGCGCGAGTCGGACTCGCGCACGAAGGGTTCCGTACGATTATCCATAAACGGCGAAAAAGATCATGTCTGTTGTATGAGAGCCCTTTAAATATTAATTTTATTTAATTCAATTATTTATTTTTAATGTGAATAATATAACTCAATGTTTTGTGAATATTTCAAGCGTCGTACCTGTTGCCGTTATCAATATCGAGCAAAAAACGTGCAAGAAATCCCGTTTGTTGTACGGGGGCCTCTTAATTTTTTTTTTTTTTGTATTTGTTGTTACAGCGGCAATAGAAATACATCAACTGTAAAAATCTCAACTGTCTATCACGGTTCATGAGATACAGCCTGGTGACAGACAGATGGACAGCGGAGCCATATTAATAGGGTCCCGTTTTTACCCTTTGGGTACGGAACCCTAAAAATAATCTCATATTAGCTGTTCTCTGTGACTTCGTCTGCGTGGATCTCAGTTTTATGTGAAAAATAAGTGGGTTAAACCTGAACCTATATTTATTTACCTTCTACATACATATTATCACGTTTTTTTCACTGACGGGGTAGACAGAGCTAACCTGAAAGCCACGATTAATATGTTGGCGGGCGTGAAAGAAAAACGTACTAAAAATAGTGATGGGTTGCTAGCCGCATCGCCTACTAACATGATTCCTTAGATTATCGCCCATTCCCTCATTTGGCTTTTACTATCTGCGCTGGAAGAGACGCAGCTGGTAGATTCTACGTTTTTTCTCTTCTCCCAGACTAGCATTGATATTTATTTGTCTTCAAAAAGTTGTTTTCAAATATCTTCTTATCCTGTTTACTTGCGCTTTGTAAAATGGAAACGCTATCAAATGGATACTGAGATCTGTTTTCTTGAGTTTCAGTCATGTAAGAAACGAAAATATTAAATATATATTTTCTTTGATATTTTATTATGAAATAGGAAGGCAAACGAGCAAGCGAGTCACAATACGATTCTGGAACGCCTAAACATCCGACAGGTATCAATTAGATTTATTTTTAAGAAAAAGTTGTTTTTTTCTTTCCGAACTCGAAAATCTAGTCAGCAGATTAATTCATCATTTCTCACATTTTTGTATATATATATTGATGTATTTATTGTTGTATCTATAAATATTTATGTAACTAAAAATATATTTATGTTTTTTAATATCACTTAGTATCTATTATTCTTCCGTAATATATTTCTATCTCTTATATTTATTTCCCACTTTACCACCTATTTTTTTAAATCTGTTTATCCTCGAGGTTGACTGTTTATCCTCGAGGTTGACTGGGAGAGAATACTTTTAGCATTAAGTCCACCTACCTACTGTAGCTCTATAGGCACAAAAAGTTTTTTAAATAAAATAAATGACGGTAAGCGATCACCACTACCCATGGACATTTGCAACACCACGCTTTTCCGGCCGGCATTTCAAGGAGTTGGGGGACACGGGGGAGGAAGTACGGTGAGTAAGGAAGAAGGACCTCCAGCTTTCTTACTCACCGAACGAAGTATAGAAGCGGTAAAGCTTCTACTCAAACGTCAATTGTCTATGAGAGTGGTATTTGCGACATCGCGAGTATCAAATATTAATTAATATTATAAAGAGAAAAGATTTGATTGTTTGTTTCTTTGGTTTCGAAACTACTAGACCGATTTGAAAAAAAGTCTTTCACCATTAGAATCCTACATTATCCATGATAAACATAGGCTATATCCGTGCGAAGCCGGGCGGGCCGCTAGTTTATTATATTTACATATATTATACTCAAAAATTGTTTCTAAAGTACCTAGGTATATCAATAATCTTAACAGTTAAATACAGTCTTACGTAAGCTGTATGCAAAATCCTTGAATATTTAATATTTACCAAACAAATAAAATGTATCAACACAATTATTTACACAAAGCAATAAAAATACCTATAATAAAATTTAATGGGCTGTTCTCAAAAATATTGCAAACTCAATTCACTTTAGTCTTGGTCAATGACAACGAAGTTGTGATCTTTTCAATGTCGTTATTAGTCAGAAGCTTGTGACTCACTGACCGCGAAATTTAGAAGAAGGTAAATAAGTAATGATGACACTTGTTAACCGAATCGATGTCCTCTAAATACATACTATTTATATAATTTAGTCTTAAGGTCAGAACTGCGAATAGAAAGAACTTTGTTTTGGTTAGTTAACTAAATTTTAATTTTTAAATTTGGTTTAGGTCTATCTTTATTAAATAAGACTGTGTACCCTTTGAAAAAAATCTACAACTGACTAAGATCGGTGACCATACATACAAAGAATACGAACAGGGAAAAACAGAACCTCCTCCTTTTTTGAAGTTGTATAAAAAATAATTGACCGAGCGAGCAAAGTGTCTCAGTTTCGACTGGCCGAAAATTCTTGTGTCCGTCTGTCTGTCTGTCTGTTCTCGCCTACAGGTAGCATTTCTCAACCGATTCTCATGAAATTTTGTGAGCAAAATCGGTAATTATATAGAATTTTTTTGTCGAGCCATCTTTTGTTTTTTTTTAAAATGGCGGAGATATGGGGGTCCGAAACTAATAAAAACTCATAGCACAGCTATTTGAAAAATAATTCAAAAATGTCATTAGACTTTTTAGTTATTCTTATTAAGACGCAACTTTTTTGTCTGAACAACTTTTTTTATACGATAAACTTGAACGTGTTTATAGTCAGCAATTTGCCCAAAAGTCGTCTGAAATCGATTTTCTGTACATTTTTTTGTATTAGTGCATTCAGTATGATGTCGTAAATACAAATCTATGGTATGACAAGTATGAAAATGGTGTATAGTAACTGTGACGTCGGCGATACAGAGAAAAAATGTTTTATATATAAACAAATAAAAGAGCTTTATAAGTAGATTACACAGAAATAAACTTCACTACCATAATTCTCAAACAGACAACTACATAATAGTCTCAACAGACTAAAGTAGTACAAAACAGATATATTTTAGAGCACTGGAGGGCAAATGTGGATGTTGGTTGTAAGGGCTCGCGAGGTCTACTGTTCTCACAGAACCACTAGTGATATATATGTGATTGAACTTAATAAATCAAATTCTCTGTAAATGAGGTAGGTTGTACTCGGATGTAGAAAAAGTAAAAAAAAATGTTGTAGGCCTCTGCCTTTGCAATATGTTTTTGTACACAGTGAAAACACCAGTGAAGCTATATATCATGCATCAATTAACAGTGTAGGTAGCTGTAGACAAGGCATTAGAAAAGTGGAGGTAGGTACACCTTCCTATCACGTCGGGTTTTCCGCTTTCGCAAACATATCTAGAAAGTCTACACGCCACTTCTTAGGTTTACTCGTTAAGGCGCTTGAAAACACAAACCTGTTAAATGTTCTATTAGCGCGTTAGAAAATATGTATTTGCTTGGATTTAGTGTGAAGAAAGTAGTGGCCTTGTCATGTCGATGTTGTATGTACTCACTGTGTTTATCATTGTATTCGTTTTTGGATTCTGTTTCCTCACTAGGGATGTTCCGAAACTAGAAGTTTGTTTTGTTCGATTTGCATGAAAGTAAAGTATGTTTAAAAGAGATACATGTATCCAAATCATATCCATACTTTCTTCAGGCGAGATCCGTGGCGCAGTGGTTAACACGCCAGCCTGCGACACGAGGGCCTCAGGTTCGATCCCCGGTCAGGTCAAGATGGGAAATGATCTTTTTCAGATTGGCTTGGGTTTTGGATGTTTATCTATATATTTATTTGTTATAAAATATAGTATCGTTGAGTTAGTATCCAATAGCACAAGTCTCGAACTACTTTGGGGCTAGCTCAATCTGTGTGACTTGTCCGTATATATTTATATATTTATTTATATTTATGTCGATATTGTACTCACCGTGTTTATCATTGTATTCGTTTTTGGATTGAGTTTCCTCACTAGGAATGTACCGAAACTAGAAGTTTGTTTTGTTCGATTTTACAAGAAAGTAAAGTATGTTTAAAAAATACATGTATCCAATCCATATCCATACTAATATTATAAATGCGAAAGTAACTCTGTCTGTCTATTTCCATTAAACCAATTTCGATGGTATGGAGGTAGTTTGAGGCCCGGGGAAGGATATAGGGTACCTTTTATTCCGGTAAATTCTATTGTTTGATTCCACGGGATCGACACTTAAGCAGGCGGAGCCGCGGGCAAAAGCTGGTTTAGTATAAAAAATTTAGACTTCAGGGTTACTTGAAAAACAACGTTTGTTCTACGACTTTTGTTACTTTGTTAAATTTTACTTTCATACATAAATAATACTAATTTAATTTCCCGGTTGAACGTTAACAACTCTTGGTGCATCGCAAAGAAAGACTACGCGCGAGCGAAATGTCACGACAATACAATAAAAGCTTAAAAAATCATTTATATTTAATTTAATAAGTTATATCATAGAGATCGGATATTCCAGTACATATTTACCTAAAGTTGACTTTTGGCTTACATATTATGGCAGCGACTTCTTTTAATATTTTTATCACAAATAAAATCCCAGTTACAATTTGCCATTTCACTTTCGCACTTTACTTATTCCCCGAGTTTAAATCGGACCGATTGCACACTATAACAAACTAATAAGGGTGTTTTACCTTCTTCAAAAATCACTGATAGTAAAACCAGCGATAACTCACCCTATTACGTTGGAGCAGGGCAGTAAGTGTATGGAATGAGATGTACGCACACTTTACAATTAAATAAGTTAATCATGAAACAGGATTTTTTCAATAAAAAACGGGCCAAGTGCGAGTTGGACTCGCGCACGAAGGATTCCGTACCGTTATTTATAAAAACGGCAAAAGAAGTCGAATGTTGTTTATACAAATTTCATTTTGCGGTTTATTCCATACATTTTGTTCGGCCGACTGTAACTACATAAGTTGGTCGAGTTGATAAAAATAACTATCTATGATACCGATACCGCTATAGTTTTAATTGAAAGTACATACTTTTAGGTATATATTCATTTTTTCAGAATTATTTTCGTAATATTTCAAAAGTTACGGTAAGGGGACACCTCAAATTTTAACTTTGTATTAGATTATCTCAAGAGCAGTTTTTTTTGCATCAAAAGACAAGACCTTCTCAACGATACCCCACACGTTGGGGTTAGTTAGTTCAATTTAATTATTTAAATTCAATTTTCGTTGTATGGGAGGGGCTGATAAAAAACATTTTTCCTTATTTTTAAAAACCAATTTTTGGAACTTTAATATCTATCTCTCCACCAATTTTCATAACTAAAGTTGTTCAGATTCGTGGTCTGAGTCACTCCTTAAACGTTTGTTAGTAGACTAGGTAGGTCCGTAAAGTAGGTATGTAAATATAGCTCAAAGATAACATTGAATCTCTTTCCCTACTTCATACAAATTCTTACCCCATGTAAAATTATACATTTTTATCTTTAAACTATTCGAAAGTATTTTTTTATTTTTTTTAAAACAATTGAAAATACACGATAAGATCGTAGTATTCCACTCTTCTTTGTGGTCTGGTAAGATAAACAAAGACGACATCTATCGTAACTAAAGGAATCTATTTAGTTCGGCTACTCGACGCTAGATGGTGCTACATAGCGCCATCTGCGGGTTATATTTGTAACTATCTGTTACTATGTAAATAACTAGATGGCAGCACTAGTGCTTACAAAAACGAAAGTAAGGATAATCTCGCAGGATAATTATCCAAAAAGACAATTAGCCTGCGATAAACATCAATGTCTCGCCGTCCCAGGCGGGAACGCATCAGCGCCCGTTTAGCGTTAGGTACTAGTTTCTTAAATGAACCTACATTTTGAAAAAATGTGTGGGTGTAAAGAAAAATCTTACCTTCCATAACGTAGACGATGCTGCCAACATCGCCCTCCTTGATGATGAGGCTGCCGGCGGCATATTCGACGGGGTACATGCAATCCACGATCTCGCGGATCTGTGTCATCTCCAGATTCTTCATGAAGTCGTTGTCTAGGATAGCACCCTTTATCAGCTCGCGAGATCTGTAAAGTAAAGTAAGGAATTTATTAGTTTAATTAAATATATAATAAAAAAAGAAAAAAATGTGTCACCTCGAAATAAACGATGGGCCTGGTGAGCCTTTTTACGTAAGGACTTGTGGACTTGGTTTATGGCATGTCCTTCGTTATTTCTTTTTTAATCAATAAACATTGAAAAAAGTACTGTTCCCGAGGCGTTCCCTCGGGAACAGTACCTTTTACATTAACGCGAGCGAAGCTGTGGGCGAAAGCTAGTCTAACATAAAAGGAACTCATTTTTTTTTTTTTTTACTAAATATTGAATTAGGCATTTGTCTCCCATCATTATGGTAGGTATGCATGCTCTCATTGTTCCGTGGCTGCTATGGTTGTCGCTGTCGTATGGCAAGGCACTCAAGAGACTGGCGACATTTTAACGATAGATGGCCAGCAACATTCCATTTGTAAGTATCCTTATATCCTTATATTCCTATATTTAAATAGACACTTAACCTACTTTTAAGTACTAAGTTGGTATATCAACACCTATTTTCCTTCATCCTCAAGGAAAGTTTTAATGGTTAAGCCGCAATTAATGTTGCATTAATTATATATTTATAGGTTTTCAATATTATGATCAGCCTTACATAAAGTAACGGATAGCTCAAGATAGCAAGAAAACACGGGACCCTTCAATGCTTCAAAGTTTGAATTAGATCCTCCTCCTTCATTTGTCTGCTCACTGCTGAGCGTAGTGATGTGCCCGACCTAACTTTCTAACGATCTCCCTCCATTTGTTGCGATCTTTTGCTTGTTCCATTGCCTTGGAGATCTTCGTATTCAGGTGATCTTTTATTTAGTCAGACTATCGTATCGGACTACGACCCCTTGACCTTTTTCCTTTTATCCTACCGATCATTATAAGTTTCTCCAGGTTATCGGGGGGTTTTCTGACTACATGACCAAAGTATTGAAGTAATCTCTAGAAGTAGGTAATAAGGAGCCTCTGGTCAATGTTAAGTTCCTTCAGGATGGAAACATTTGTACTGCGTGCCGTCCAGGGTATTCACAATACTTCAGCACCACATTTCGAAGGCATCATTCCGGCGCCGATCAGCTGCCTTCATGGTCCAGGTTTCTACGTCATACAATTAAATGGGAAATACTAATGTTCTGGCCATATATATTTTAGTCTTTTTCAGTATAGTTCGGTCTTTCCATACTTTTCTTTGTTGGGTCATTCATCGCCGATTTCGCCATACTTATAGCCACTTTGGTATTTGGAATTAGAGAATTAGATAGTTTAATTAATTCTTCCATGCTGGTCTGGGAGAAAAGAAAAAAACGTAGAATGTGCCAGGTGCTTCTCTTCCCGCGCAGACCGTAGAAGCCGGTCAAGGGAATGGGCGAAAATCTAAAGAATCATGACAATAGGCGATGCGGCTCGTAACATCACTATTTTGATTCCGTTTTCCACATTTAGGCCCACCAACACGCTAAACGTGGCCTTTTGGTCTTATGACCTTAGGCTCTGTCTACCCCGTAAGAGATAAAGACGTGATAATATATATGTCTGTATGTATGTATGTATGATAATGTAAATAGCGAATAGCGCTATTGATTGGACTATAAATAATACGATATCGCTATTATCCTCCATATTAACAACAAAGAATATTAGCAGCAATTTTCTAATTTACTCTAGTGATGGCAAAATTGCTGTCGTAAATATCTATCAATGAAATTACTTCCGTTCCATCGATAAATCAACAGGCACGGCAGTGCGTCGGACTAAGTTCAAAGAGTGATGCAAAGCTTCTTAACAGATTGAGCTTACTTATCACAACAAAAAAAACACACTTTGAATAAAACGTTTACCCTTTACTAGCTGTTGCCCGCGACTTCGTCCGCGGCAATTTCTGTTATTATGAATGATTAGTTTTTATTAGTATAGATGAATAATTTTCCCTCGTTTCAAAACATTTTTTATTGTAGCTTCGCTCCTATTGGTCGCAACGTGATGTTTTATAGCCCAAAGCCTTCCTCAAGAAATGAACTATCCAACTCAAAAATAATTTTCAAACAAACGAACTCTTCAGCTTTATAATATTAGTAGAATATTAGTATAGATTTGGTTATATTTTCGGCATCATTAATTTTTGGCAAACTTAAATTCTGCAAAATATTTAACAGATGTGACTTGTTCTTTAGTATTATTTATAGATCTGTTTTAAATATTGCTCATTTTGTATTTATTAAATATTTAAATATATTTAATAAAAAAAGGTATACCTACAACCAATACCACAGAATATATATAATGTATAAAATATATAATCATCATCATCATCAGGTCTTTTTAATCTCCACTGCAGGAGCATGACCTGTTCACATGGAGTCATGCTTGGCCAGAGCAGACACAGGATTTGGCCTACACTCTCCTCGCTGGCCAGACAGGTTGGAGAGGTTTCATTGATGTTTATAAGCTTTGTTTAGCTTGTATTTCCTAAGTCGCGTCTTACGAACTCCATTAGAAGACTAGGAGTGTTTCTATTCTACTCTGCCGGAAACCAGACGGCTAAAATAGTTAATATACACTGACATTATGGCCGTCAAATAGTTTTTACATGTTTTAGCTATTTAAATTGTGTACTGTTTTACGATTGTCTCAAGAATACTTTAAAATATTCTGAATAATTAGCATTTGGATGTTAATGATATAAGATATTTATGTAATTTTAGCAACTATTCTAAGATACGCGTAGAATTTAATTACCTATATCTCAAAACGGATAATTGCCAAGGTTTGCAGAAAGGGGAAGTTTTATTAAACAGACAAATGGCTAGGAGTGTCATTCCTATTTGCCTCTCCGGTGGATGCAGTTATGACATCGGGTACGCGCACCCGGCCTTCCGAGCTTACTTCCGAGCTACTTGCTTTGCCCCCATTTATCCGAGTGAGTAGTATCCTTATACCTTCATTCCGCTCCCAAATCGAACAAACTTCTACCCTACCCCAGCTTAAAAATCTTCCTATGGCAGCAGCGTGGAAAGTACGAAAGAAGCTAAAGAAACTGCGCTCACCAACCAGCCTGTCAAGCGTGGTGGGTATGACGATATACATCCATGGAGAGAAAAATAACCGTTGGTAGAGGCAGACATCCAGCAGTGGCCCCTTATGGCTGAAATGATGCCCCCGCACTAGAATATTAGCACCGCGCCCTTCAAACGCTCACGAATGGGAGCTTGGTACACATTTACACTTCTTTGTCTTATTGATACCTTTTTTGACCTACCTAAAATTTGACTTTCCAGGGAGTGCACGCGGATGGATTTAGGAGCAAACCCTTGAACTGATATAGGAACAAAAATAAATATTTATCTAATCGCCATTAATAGAAACAAGCTTCATCTTTAGCAACATTACCATACTTACTCGTAGCCCGCCAGGCAATTTATAATATTGATAAGTAAATCATTCGGAAACAGATAACATAATCTAACCAAACGTTCCAAGCGTCTAAGCATAATCGTTTAAACATTAATTTTGTTCTAAATAAATATTATTGGAATCGTGTCTTGCTTTGGAAGTTTTTAATTAATGGAATATCTTAACAATATTTCAGATCAAAAGATGTTTATCATACGTCACAGAGATCATATGATTCCAATAAAATGTTTACACTGAATTAGTCTGCTACAAGCTACAAGACAGTAATAAATATACTGTCATTTATTGAACAAGTTAGTATGCTGACAGCACTTTACGTGTTAATAAGTGTATCAATTTGTCCAATTATTTCTTTATCAAATCTATAAAAAAATTATAAAGAAGTTTACAGAAACGAGAATATCATCAGTTTACTTGAAATTCCTTTTAGAAACTCCGAACAAGTTAAAGATATGATAAAGCTCATTTATATTCTGGTCTTTTTACCAATAATATGTTCCACTACAGTGCAAAAGCTACCTCATTTTTGTATTATCCCTTTTTCTCCTTCTAGGTCACCCATTACACCTTCGATCTTTTTAAATATTCTTGCAAATTCATAGGTATTTCACTTCATATACATTTAACAACGGATGCATAATAAGATTTAGTATTATAACACCAATCAGTCATCAAGATTTTATCTCATAACAAATGATCGGCAAAATTGGTGTCATAAATAACTATCAGTGGTACAGTCGCTTCGTGATATAGCCGATGGCGAGGACACAAAGTTCGAACGTAATTATACCAAATGGGTCCATTCGAAGGCACACAGGCTAACACACGTCGACCTCGCTAGAACAACGCAAATGCCTGTACACAGAAGAAATTCAATCACTACCTTGATTGATGCATGACGGCTTGTAAGTGATACGACAAATCGTGTAGCTATTTTTGGTTATACTTATCAATGTAACTTGAGAAGATACAAGTAACCACAGAGTCGTCTCATTAAAAATAAATATATGGTATGTTATTTTAAATAAAAATAACATAAAATTTTCAGCTTTACGATAAAAAAGTACTTAGTAGTAGTTTTAAAACATAATTAAGCCTCAAAAGCTACAATAGGTAGACTTAATGCCAAAAGCGTTCTCTTCCAGTCAACCTTTGGGAAAATATAAACCGAACAAAATAAATAAATGTCATTAATATACATAAATTTATATATATATATATATATACATTTATTTATATACATATGAATAATAATGTAAATAAGTACTTGGATTTTCTGCTACAAACAGTTAAGTTAAGCAATTAAAAACTGGTAACATATGCAACGAAATTAATCTTATTGCACAAGATCGTGACATTGCAATGTGTAGTACGCCTGTAGATGAATGTTAACGAAAACAAAAAAAATCGTGACTTCGTAATAAATGATGAGTAATCCCTATTTTTTATCCTATTTAGTCACCGATAAAAAGTATACTCACTTGTGACTTTTTGGAATCTTCACGAGCTTAAATTCATGATCTTGCGTCAACGATGATAAAGGCTCGGCAGAAATTGCGGTTCTTTTAAGTCTAGGTTCTCCTAGAGGCAAAATTCTAGTATTTTCTACCCCGGGGGTTTTCAGCACAAAACCATCCTCTTCGTCTAGACCATTCTTATGACTATCAATTATTTGTCTTGTCAGTGGTTTTACGACTTGTCTAAATTTATCTATTTCGTTCCTCAGGTAACGTATTGTAGCATCTTTTTCATCAATCTCGTTTTCGAGGAGAGCTATTATTTTGTCCCTCCGTTTCAATTCTTCCGTTTTCTCTAGGACCAGTCGTTTCAGTTCCAAATACTTCTTCTCTAACTTAAAATTATGGTCCATTTTGCACTTTGCATGTGATTGCGTCATATTAACTTCACTGCTCATTTCGGTCACTATTTATTTGCACTGCATAATTCAAAATAATATTGTATCACGTTTAACAAAATTGTTCTACAGACATTAACTGCCAATAATACATGTATTTCGTTTATCAATAGACGTATCAGAAGATAAGAGATAATATAACTTGTCATTCAAATTGTATAGTGTCTTATTTTTAGAAATATTTTCACTAAAATAAACGTGTCCCTACCGCTCAGCCAGTGCCCACAATATGAATGGTTCCAAATAGGTCGCGTTACTTCACATATCTATTGTTCCTTCATTGATCCTATGACTATTGTTTTAAGTACGAAACAAATCAGCAAACGAATAAGGCAAGCAATAAAATTGCAATCTATATCAATTAAGAAGTAATGGGTTCCAAACCTACATATTTGATACTTTTCAAGCAGATAATAAGTTGTCAAGTTGTTTTATTTAAAGTCATAAATTAAAAAGAAAACAGCTGTTTTAATTACGAGGCCGAAATATGTTACACCACGCTTATTTTTCGACGCTCGTATGTTAGCTTTAATTGGTTTTCATTAAACTTGATTAATGGCAAGGTAACAGAGTACAACTATAAACCCACATTTGCCTTAAGCTGCTAAATAGGTAAAGCAAGGACTAAACATTGCAAAACATCTCAATAATTTTTCAATGTTGACTAACAGCATAAAATTAAAAGCTAATTTTAAATTACTATTTTCGATAATATGTTTAACAGAGCGTGATTGTAACAGTGTAGCACAGTACATTTCTACTCCCACAATAACCTATTAATATATCAAGAAGGCACTAGACATTGCCAAATATTATGTGATTATTTTGAAGATCGTCTAGATACGCGTTCGTTTCCAGTCCTTGAAAGGAACGGCATTTATTATGCACTCATTGTGTTGACTAACTAACACTTGTGTGGTCACCAATGAATTCGTACCATGTGAGACCAGTTATGCGTAGGCGAAATTGTTTCGTAGGTAAAGGCCATCAAACATGTGATACCTTTCTAAGTACGGAACTCAGAGGTCGTAGATTGACTGAGTTAAAAATAGTAAAATCACCTTATCACGTCACGTCTCCAAAACAGACGCAGCTGGTAGACTCTTTTCGCAAAATAAAACGAGGAGCATACAAATCACCAAATTAAAGTCTGATTAGCCAAACGCTCAATGTAGATTTGACTATACCTACTGTGAATTATGTCTGCAGTATGTTGAGGTGTAGACTATTAAAATGTAAAGATTGAAACAGTGAAATATTTGCAAAGTTAAGCCTATTTAGCCTATTTTTTGAATAAGTCTTTGAATCTTGAACTCCCCGCTTCTACTGGTCTTCTAGTGGTCAACCAGTGGTCGAAATTCGACCATAATAATTAAAAATATATATTAGCATCCTGCACTCCTTCTCCATATAAACTACTAGCTTATGCTCGCAGCTACACCCGTGTTAGTATTGATCCCTCGGGAACAGTAGAATTTTCCAGAATGAAAGGTACCCTATGTCCTTCCCCGGGCCTCAAACTAGTAGGTAGTTTGAGGCCCTAGCAAATTTCATCCAAATTGGTGCAATGGATGAAGCGTAAAAAGAAGACAGACAGACAGGCAGAGTTACTTTCGCATTTATAATATTAGTATGGATAGTATGGGTAAAGCCGGCATTTCGACTCTGACGAACCAGACGCCGTCATAGACTTGTGTGGTGATATGTCCATCCGTGCCAACGTTCTGCGTCGTCCCTCTCATCAGCGTCGGAATTTCGGCTTTGTACGGCCGCGGATTTCATACTCCTCTGTCCGCGCATATTTTTAATTGTTTGGCTTTGACTGTTGTCTTATTAATTACTTACTACCTACATTTTTAGGAATACAGTTTTCTATGTCACATTTGGAAATTGCAGTTGCACTTGTACAATCTTCAACACAACAATTTGTTACCCAAAGCTAAAAGGAAGACACGTACATAATATCCTGTGTCAACTTAAATTTACATATACATTTATTATTAATCTAAATAAAAAATAAACGCCATGGCGACAAGTCATATTGAGCAGTACAATCAAGTCATGGATATGTCTATTTTTAACGTTGTCTAACGATTCCGCATAAGGAAAGGCACCTATCATAAATTTACAATGAGTTTTTGAATTTAAATTAATCAATTCGCCAAAATTTTGCTTTAAGTTCCTTTTTGTAATAGAACTCTCACCACACATAATTAGTATTGTTGTGTCTTCATTGATGTTATCAGTATTGATACTGCTAATTAGATATGAAAAAGAGGCGCCGGGTGTACAAGAGTATATATGACAAATTTTAAACGATTATTATAATACTTTTGTCATTAATCCTACTTATCAATAAGATTCAAAGATATATTCAGAAAATAGGCCTTTTCAGGCACTTTATCACGTCAAAAAAGTCAAAGTAATGTAAAGCATATTAAACTGTAGTTTAGCTAGGTGGAAGCAAACAGAAATATTCTCTAATACAATCTGTGACAGTAGTAACATAATTAATATTGTACAAAAATAGTTCCACCAAAATAGCCACTTTGATTGACAAGGGAGATACAGTAAATATATCATAATCTTCTGCCAATCATCTAGTAGATTTTAACGTAAACATGCGGTAGGACGATCTTCTGCAGACCAGTTTAATGTTGACCTAGACCTGTTTTATTTGACTTGGATGAGAGCCCAGTACGTTCAGCAACATTAAGCCTGATGTTGCAAAATATTTTTTAATTTTAATGACTATTATTAATTAAGTCGAATGAATTAAGAGTGTGCTGATGCCATGAAGACAACTTAAAATTAATTAGAACAAAATAGTTTAGGTTTTCCTTAATAGTTTTTAGTTATTTATATATTTTCATATATATGTTAGTCTGTCACATATATGTTTCTTTCATGCTGGTCTGGGAGAGAAGAAAAAACGTAGAATGTACCAGCTGCTTCTCTTCCCGCGCAGATCGTAAACGCCGATCGAGGGAATAGGTAAAATATAAGGAATCATGTAAATAGGCGATCCGGCTAGCCCATAACTATATTTCGTATCGTCGTTCGTGTTCCACCTAATGCCCACCAACATGCTAAACGTGGCCTTATTAGACCTAGGTTCTGTCTACCCCACAAGGAAAAAAGACGTGACCCTATGTATGTATGTTAGTCTGTAAAGTATTGATTTATGGGATTTAAGTATTGATTTATATAGGCGATGGTATTCCATTTTGGCTAGAAATAAAAAAATATATAAATCAATACAGTTTTTTTTAAATGTCTGTCTGTACGGACGCTTCCAAAAACATTAATTTAAACTATCCTGCCAAGCTTGAAATAACATTAGGTGCAATGTACGAACCAAAATATAAACGCCTAATTATATGAATACTTTACAGCAATACGTGGGAGAGTTTATTTTCAACCTTCATCGAAGTTCCTTTTATTTGCATATCAATAAACACATTAAAGTGTCAAGGCTTACAAATCTCAATTAAATGAATCAATTTTGCATTCATTTTTAATTACCTATGTTACGACAGCCGAATCAGTTTTATTATAACAATATTTGCATTAACCTGTACTTAATATATGTCTTACTATATATAAATAAATAGCTTATAGGTCTAAATGGCTTTTTTATTAAAAAATGTTTGAATGGAATTTATCTTTAATATTCATAAAGTTAAACTACGCTAGGGTGAAAGGGTTTAAACGATATTCCATATGTCACATACATAAATTAGAAAACAATACGCTGTTTTTTTGGAAGTCGTATAATAACTACGGAACCCTAATTCTCTTGACATTAACGGGTGATCTTGAGACGACCTGATAAATGGTTGTATGTCAAGTAAATACAACTGTACATACATGTGTTACCGCTCAATTTGATTAATGTGATTCTCAATGCTCCAATCATAGTTTACTAAGAGTCTAAGTTTGAGGATGATCCTGATAGTACCCGTATGAAAACATCAAGCAATTAATCAATAAAGATTATTTATTGAGTTAATTTCATAAAGCAAGCATTCTCATTTAATTTGATTATATCCTTTTCAATTAAATCATTGACGAGTTATAATGAACTGGTGATAAGGAACGAAATGTTGTATTTTGTAGATAGAGCAAAAAATCGAAAAACAAATGCTACATTTAGCAAGAAGGTAATGAAAACTTACACTGTTTTAAATATAACGGAATTTAATGTTTTTTTTTTTCAATTAACGCATTCACGTTCTTTTTCTTTGCATACCCATTGTCTGGGGTACGGAGAAAGACATAGTCTACATTTTATCCCGGAAGAAAGTTCTGTTCCCGAGGGATCAACATAGATGCGAGTGGAGTCGCTAGGCGACACCTAGTAAAAAATAAATTTAAAATGATTATATCTTGCCAGGATGTAACATTGCGTAACGGTTTCTAGTTTTATCTAAAAGCTGGATAATCTCCTCACTCTGATGTCACTCACATTTAAGCCAGGTTCATCGCTGACAGACTACAGACTAATGCTATTTATGGGTTTTGACATTATCGCGACTTGTTTGAAACAACCAAATCCATTAGTCTAAGCGTTGGTGATGTAACGAGCCCTAATCTGCAAACGTGCGATGAAAATGGGAAACGTCAGTGTGGAACATAAATCTTTCAGTCGTTTGAAATTTAGGAATGGTAGCCAAAGAAAACAGATGAATTTAGAACAACTTCCAACATCTTCCAGAAGTTTTTTCAAAATATGATCAACAATTATTTTATAGAAATAACTTATTGTTAACACTGGTTATAAAAAGGGGGCATATTCATTATACATATCATATAGCCCTAATAATTAATTTTCTAAACACGAAGTTTGAATGTCTTTTCTCGTTACTCAAATTTTCTAAACGTATTTCAATTAAAATGAAACTAGACATACAGCTAAATCATGCTCAGATTAAATATTAAAAATATATAATAAGAGTTCAAAGTTGAAAGCCGCTTTGAGCGTCGTAGACAAAGTCTAGTAAACAATATAAAAAGCTGAAACCAATGAGTAGAGCTAATTTAAGGGAACAAGAATTTCGCGTTGAATTTCACAGGTGATCCTTGACACACATTTTAGTTCGACGAAATGCCACTCATTCGATTGTTTAAAAAACCACAAAGTTGATGTCGCCGGCAGTAAAACTGAGCGAGTTATTTCTGAGCCGTTTCAAATGCAACGAAGAAGTGGATATTTGTGAAAGTAATGAACGAAACCTTGGTGATTTAAAGAATATTCCTCTGAGCCATGGTCGAAATAACATGACCCTCGGTCAAGATGCTTCGTTCATTAGTCGTGACTGATTTTCTTGAGATGTTTTACTTGAGCTTTTTTTTTTTTTTTTTTTTTTTTTACTAAATATTGAATTAGGCATTTGTCTCCCATCTCACCTGATGGTAAGTGACGATGAAGACGAGGATGTTACATGCCTATCCAAGAGATACCCATTTATTCTACTTTTGAATGTCCCGGGACTGTACTTGTTTGGGAATATAGACGCAGGCAGTTCATTCCACACCTTAGCTACTCGAACCAAAAAGGAACTGTCAAAGCGTTTAGTTCGACTCTTTGGTATTCCAAAGCTTGCAAATGAAAATTTAAAAATAAAATACTACTTTATTTTAACTACTTTTATTTGAGTGCTTGCTTGACATTGACGCGACAGAAACAGAGGAGCCTTAAAATAAATTATTGCATACACAACAAGGTAAGTAAGCAATCCTCGAAATGAAAATCCCTCTTGCTTGTAAACGGCCAATAAAATATGACTAAAAATCATCAGACAGATACACGCACATATATATAGCGGTCAAACGTACAATACAGTTTTTCTGCGCCGGAGTTAAAAAAAAGGAAATATTTTGAAGATTTCAAAAGTACATGGGAATTCAAAAGTTTTTTTTTCAAATCTATGTACAAGTTCAAAAGTTACTTGAAATGACAGAAGTAATGAAAATAAGGTTTATTTGATATTCACGTTACTAATAGATACAAAGGAAAACGAGTTTAATTTTGGTCTTTTTAAGAAACAACAGATGTTTCTTATATCTATATTTAGTTTAAAAGACAATAACGACATAACCTCGAAATGATATGTTCTAAGAGATAGCCACTACTATAGAAATCCATTCAATGTAAATTAACCGGAAGTCAGAATGGTTTCATGATGTTGCCATTCTGAACTGCTAGTTAGGTATATGTATAATAAATTAAGATTTTCATTCCGAAGACCCGTAAATTATTTGAGTAACAATTTTAAAAAAATGTTAAACACGAGATATATTTTCTACAATTTATACAATTTATTTACTTTTTAATAGAAAAACGACGCTATGAACATAAATATCATCACACATTTGAGGATATACGCGTATAACGGATGAATTACATTTTCCTGTAAGTCATCACTAATAAACAAAGGCCTCTTTAAAAGTTGAGTATTTTTAGAAATGAAACACAAAACATATGTTTGACACTTATTTGACTTGGCGATACTGACGCATTGTTTACAAAATCTTTTACCACTTGGTCGATACTGTAAAACAGATTTAGCTAAAAGTGTACCCAACAAAATAGAAGATTGCAGAGAAAAAATCCGGAAACTAATCTTATTTGAAGGCTGGTCTATAGTATCGGAAGTTAGTGATGCGTAAACAACACCTACTACGATATCGTCCACGTAGATGCGTGAGAAGTAAATGACAATTTGAATGAATTCTATGGAAATCTATAACCAGGAAAGGATTTCAGCGAAGGCTTTAAATGCAAAATTTAGAAGGAAACTACAGTAATTTTTAATGCCCTAAGTTTTTGTAAGTTATAAAATTTAAGATTGTAAAAACTGCATCCTTATTTGTATTACCTTATTAGAGTAGTACTCTTCCACGCTGGTCTGGGAGATAAGGAAAAACGTAGAATGTAACAGCTGCTTCTCTTCCCACGCACATCGTAAAATCCGATCGAGGGAATGGGTAAAATCCCAGGAATCATGTTAATAAAAATAACAGGCGATGCGGCTAGCAACTCATCACTATTTTAATTCCGTTTTCCACCTAATGCCCACCAATATGCTAAACGTGACCTTTAGGTCTCATGGACCTAGGCTCTGTCTACTCCGCAAGGTAAAAAGACGATATACTATGTACGTATAAAAGTCGACGTCTACAGGCGGGGCATCCTGGAAAGTGTTAATATAATAACTATTGTTTATTATAACATCATGAAAATTGATTTGAAATATTCATTGATTCAACAACATATTTTTATATATTAACCTTTGAAACGGTGTAAAAAATGCTTGCTGCCATAATCATTCAAATGTCAAGCAGCGTTGTCGCATTATGCTTTTTCTAAAACCAAAAAATTTACACGACTAAAATGCAGATATTATGCAGGTGCTTCTAGTCGATACATACCTACTCACAATGTAAGTGCAATCAATTTTAAAGACTTTCCGAATATGAAAGATTTTGAACGTCTGTTATATTTCCTTTACGTCATGGCTGTAAGATTAACGACCGATCTAATCCCATCATAATTACACCTGGAGTTTTCCTTTGCGTATCAGACACCGAAATAGATTTGTGAAGTAAACACTGAACGTTTTATAAAGAATTGCTTTGCAGAAGTGATCTTTCTTCTGCCGAAAAATCACCAAAATTGAATTATTGAAACTAAAATAATAAATGTAAGTAATCATCTTGACACTGGCTAAGTGGATAAGCACGCTTTATTCTAATTAAAAAGAAAATAATAAATAAAAAAGATTACGCGTTCGATGTTTAAACTTTTCGCGTTCGATGTTTAAAATTTTCGCGCGTTCCAACTTAATTGCGTTGTACCGGCTCGGACGCCGCGCTTGGACTAGATTGGCTGTTCTGCCGCGCGTAGTTGTCATACAGCGTAGTCAGTCTTCAGGCTATTATAATTCTCATTCTTAAATAACTTGATTGCCGTTGATGAATTCATTGACATGGGAGTTGACCGGCTATTCTGAATAGCTTTATTGGTAGGCATTTGTTTTGTAATTGATTTAAATCAAAATAATGGTGTTTAAAATAGACGTATCATAAGAACTATATTTTCTAATGATTGTTTATTTAGTCTTGTCTGTAGGAATAGGAAGGCAATAAGTACTTAAGTTACCTGATCGGACTTTTCAGTAGTTAGACGATGATATAAGGTGATCTAATAAACTAGAATGATCTTATCTTATTACGTACTTGGAGTAGGAGCAAACACAAGGAATTTGTATCGTGGTAGGTATGAATCTCTCATCTTGGGAGGACAGGGCTAAGAAAACGTGTAATTTATTCAACCCACTTAAATAAAAACTCAAGCCATTGTAGGTAACCTTTTTTAATGTTTGTTACCTTAAAACTTCCTTATTTTTTATTTGGAAGGGTATTTTCCTATTGGTCCCTTTTCAATTACATAAAATCCGTTCAGTAGTTTGGCTAAAGCACAGATTGTTGAATAACAGTTGAAGTCGGTTTTTTATTCATAAAGTTTCACTTATTTTATTAATGATCAAGAATATATGATCGAAGGTTTAAAAAAATGTATTTTGACTCTTGCACACATCTATCTCTTATTGAGTATGTAATTAATATAATAGCTATTATAACATTGGTACTCGTATCAGATTATTCGAACTGCATAAAGGCATCTGACGTAGACTTTTTAAGACCCACCTATGCCTACCCTGGCTCTAACGGGATAGACCTAGCGTGGATGGTGAGATGCAGGTATTACGTAGGTGTAGGTATTCGCTCAGCCGAGAGTGTTGAAAAGAGCTTCTTTCGGCGTCTTCTTCTCTGTATTAGTCGGTTCCGAAACGCTCGTAGTTTGTAGCTTTTAAACAATATTTATAATTTAATAAGTAATAATTAAAATGTGAATTGACGTAAAAAAAATCTGAAAAGGCCTATTTTCTGAATAAATCTTTGAATCCTTTGAATCTAATGAAAGAGAGTTCAGATAGAGGCTATTAAACTACCATAACAGAACATTCATTATTTTAATTTAACTGGCAGTAGTTTTAACATTTACAAAACTGTTCTAACTGGTATACATAATTGAAATTCAGATTAAATACACCTAAATAATTTTGTCCGTATGTCCGAGAGCACTTTTTTTATACCACTTAGTATAAAAAAAATCTTATATCTAATCACTTATCTTATCACTTAGTATCTTAGCATGCTAAGAGATGGAATGTCAGATGATGAAAAGAGCTGTAACAAAGAGTTTGAAGATGGAATCTCAAAATGAGATTTGAGTAGTTTCTAAAAAAGTGAGCTAGATTTTGCCTCTGCTAGATAGAATATTGGTCAGGTGTGCCTGCAACTGTTCATTAATTCATTAATTCAACTGCCTATCCGGTAGTATCAGGTACGGCATAGGGTACGCGCGCCCGGCCTCCCGAGCTGCTACTGTCTTCTCTCCATTCTTCCGAGTGAGTGTTATCCCAACACCCTTATTCCCTTCCCAAATCCATCAAATTCCTATATCTCCCCAGCTTAAAAATGCTTTCGACAGGCAGCAGCCTCGGAAGCACAAGAAGCTAAAGAAACTGCGCTCGCCAACCCGCCTGCCAAGCGTGGTGAGTATGGCAATATCCTCCCATGGAATGAAATCGCTTCGTTCAGCCGTAGACTCCCTGCGGCTGAAATGGTGATGATGATGGTGATATTTGCAAAGCTTTTACGTTCTGAACAACCTTACTCGACAACAAGAAAATAAATCTTTACCAATGGAGGTGAGGTTAAAAATTAAAGGCAATTTCTATACCATTTCAGCTAAGTTATACCTCATAAGTGCTTGGTTGTAGAACGCCTTCGAGGGGTAGGTAATTAGAATATGTTATGAATAGAAATGGCTATTAATTTGCAATTTTGCACCTATTAAGTAACGTTTATTATAGGCGGTCGACATTATGAGCGTTTATTTGGATGTTAGCCTCGTGTTTCTGTTTTAAATTGCCATTTGCCACCGTATTCTTAACCTTGAAAATGTTTTGCTATAAACACTGGAGCTAACTGGTTGTATAAATTAATGTGCCGAGCTGTTTAATTAGCGTATGTGCGCTAATTAAAAATCAGACTAAAACGCGCTAAAAATTAACCTGCATTTAATAATAACAATATAATAATAAATAAATACGGACAAATCACACACTATTTGTATTGATAATTTGGCCAGTGTTTTAAATCATAGATGGAAATATATTATTAAAACATTATTGGGACCGAATATATACGTTAAATATTTTGGATCTTTTTACTGGGCTGGAAGAACTATCGATGTGATGACAAATGGTCTGATCTATATAAAAATTGGGCAAGTGAGTTTCTTAAATACTACTTACTTGTTTATCTTATAAACAATGTATACCGAAATAATGCAAGGTTCTATTGGAAAAGCTAGCAATGGAAGTCGCGGGAAAAGCTAACAAGAACTTATGTTGCAATTGTGAGTTAGAAAATCCCAAAAGAGTACTATTAATCGCTTTATTATTCTTTAAAACTATTGTTATTCATTCATACGGAGATCGGATATTCTAGTGCATATTTACCTAAAGTTGGCAATTATGGAAAGCAATTTTTATTTTAAAAGTCCTATATTATGTTAGAATGGGTACACCACACTCCAATCTCCATACACTTATTGCCCTGCTCCAAAGTAATGGGGTTGGTTTACGCTGGTTTTACTATCAGTGATTTTTGACGAAACTAAAACACCCTTGTTAGGTTGTAATATATGCAATCGGGCCTAATCAAACTCAGGGAATATAAGTACTTTGTAAGTGCGCGCATGAACGGCAAATTATAAATACTGGGATTTTATTAATGATAAAAATATTTAAAGAAGCCGCTGCCATATTATGTGAACCAAAAATCAACTTTAGGTAAATATGCACTGGAATATCCGATCTCTTCATATTTTTTATCGAAGGCTCTACCAAATCCTAAATAGTTATAAGACAATACGAGATAAACAACCAAAAGTCATTTCCAGTCAAGTTCACTCCCTGATGGTGTTCATCTGTCCAACATATTTTTTCTTAAATTGCAATCATACGAGGGCTGCGAAGGAGTCTGATGGTACGGGTGATTCTCTGTTTGAGGATGGCTCCTGGTTTAAAAACTGCCCTGATTTTGCCTACGCTGTAACGGAGACGCTTCGCTCGGTCAATACTGAGCATATTGTGAGTGAGCGAAGCATATATATTTCGTCACCGTTATTCTTACGTCCCGCAGTCCGGCTACAGATCCTCAAAAGATTCTCGTGAAAATTTTGAAACGGGTTCGTAAATAACAACATTTTGTTTATCGATTCAGTATTTGTTTTTTTTTTTGAATATCGTTAATAGAAATAAAGAACTCGTTGGAACTGAATAATTTGGATCCATGGCGCGCGTGAGTCACTGTGTGTGATATAATTTGCGAGGTCTGCCTACAGCCTACAGCATTATACATATTGTCTTATTGTTTAGTTAGCTAGCGATGTATGTATGAAGGTATGTTTGATTGGTTTAAATCTTGCAACTGAATTTTAAAGCAGTGATCTGCTCAAATATTAAATTTGTTTGCATGAAGAAAAAACGAAAAACATTTGATCGTTTAAAGAAGAAAAAAACCGGCTAAGTGCGAGTCGGACGTTTCGGGTTTCTTATTAAATTTTTTTTGGTCTAACTTGAAATTTACAGTTTTTTATTTTTGCTTATGTTGTTCTATATAAAATCTTGCTTATTACCAAATTTCATCATTCTAAGCCAACGGTAAGTAAAAATATCTTGATATAGACAGAAAGACAGTCCTTTTTTATTTTATTTTAATCATTTATGATAACGCATTTGCAAAGTGGATCCCATACACCTGTTTCCCCCACAGTATCTAGTCTGAATAAAATACAATTAAAAAAAAATATCTTAATATTTACCGCCATCTATTAGATTCTGATTACAACTTCCCGTTTCTCACCTACTGGCAAAAAATCGAACTAAGCGTCTCCGCTACTCGACGCTAGATGGCGCTAAATAAAATCTGCATACTAAAATCAATTGGAAGGAATCCATCAATATTCCAAGCCCAAGCATTTGCAATTATACGGCTGTTACACTTGGTATAAAACAACAAAGGTCTTAAATATTGTAGTTAGATCCAATCAAAAGCGGTTATGTTCTCGTCTCGGTACTCATCGCTGAATGGGTCAAATTGATTGCGTATGATTGTTGATGAGCAGTCTGTGCGCCTTGTTGATGGCCTAAAAATAGAACGGACACTCGGATGACAATACTTTGCCTCTCTACGAGTGTTCTTACAACTACAAAATTCGTGAAGTTCGATCTATTGATGGTATTGTATCTACAAAGACTTTGGTACATGATACCTACATAATATCAAGAAAACCTAAGCAACAACATACCTATTACACATGTTTACAGTATACATTGTACGTATTATCTCAATAAAAGAGTAAATATATATAGATTTAACTAGTTCTATTTATATTTTCACTAGCTTTCGCCCGCGGGTCTGCTCTCGTGTCGTTCCCTCGGGAACATTACTTTTTCCTGGATGGATTCATTCAAATAATATGTAACCGGCGAAAGAGACCCCATTTCGCTCTAGCGATCTAGGGTCTAGACTTGGCTTATTTTTGGAGATGTGGGGGCGAGGGGTTTGCATGGTGATGATGTAAAATAAAGATTTTTTTTGCCAAAATGATACCAATGTTTACGTAAGGTTGGGGGGGAGGGGAGAAGAGCTTTCTTTACTTATACTGACAATTATTGTCACCGCATCAACCTATTTTATAGTAGAATGTGGTTATTAGTAACTGATATCCTGCTTAAATAAAACCAAACACAATATTAATACCTATGAACGTAATAAAACTAAAACGTCCTCCGTGGTCCAGTGGTTAAGGCGTTTGCCTTTTGAGTCGGGGGTTGTGGGTTCGATTCCCACGGGAAGCATACTATTTTGTTTAGTTGTTTCCAGTTTGGTTAGGACATTGCAGGCTTGAATCACCTGATTGTCTGATAATAAAGATGATTCCGTGCTTCGGAAGGCACGTTAAGCCGTTGGTCCCGGCTGCCATCTGGTAGTCGTTAAAGGGCCACGTCAGAGGCCGAGAGGCGGTTTCGAAGAACTCTGATATGATGATGATACAGGAAATGATGATGATGTTGTCCGCACCCCAGACAACGCGAATGCAACAGTTCATTATGATCGGTTCAGTAGTTAAAGCTTGAAAGCGTAACAAACAAATAAATAAACTAACTCAATTTCGCACGTATCAATTTACCATGTAAGCAACTAATCTAATATTCAAATCGTTTACAATGTAGTTACCATTAATCTTAAATAGTCATAATTTTACGTAAAACTATAACTCAGTCTGTATGTAAACTAACGATAATTTACACACGTAATATATTGCTCTGATCATGATTTATTGACAGAATACGTACTGGAGTACTCATTGATATATCCTTGCTCTGATTACTATGGAAAATCTTTGCATTAGGTACTATTGTAATATTTTTTTCTTTTAAATGTGCATATAAACTCGATAGTCAACTGGTATTTTCTAAACCTTCAAAAAAGGAGAAGTGTATGTTTTTTTCAAATGTTTGTAACCATTCATCATCAGGTCCTTTTTAGTCTCTACTACAGTAGCACGACCCTCTCTGTACTACTAGGGCCATACTTGGCCAGAGCAGCCAGAGGACTTGGCCTACACTCTCCACGCTGGCCAGACGGGTTGGAGAGGTCTCTTAGATGTTTATAAGCTTTGTTTAGCTTGTATTTCCTAAGTCGCCTCCTACGACATCCACGGCAAGACTTGAAGTGGTCCTATTCTACTCTGCCGGATACCACACGGCAACCATATAACTCCGTTATTATTTATAAGGAAATTAAAAAATTAGGGATTTTCTTAGTTGAAAAGGAGACAGCTACTTTTATTGTTAAAATGTTGTTCTTCTTCTTATTCGTATTACTCTTGGCAGAGTGGTCGTGGTCAACATATTGTTTGATTCTGGGGGGCAGGTGTAGCTCGCCGTACGATGTCCAGTCATCTCTCCCTGCTTGCAGTCATTCTGGTGCACTTGTGTATAGGCTTGCCAACCAGCGACTTTATCTGGTCAGTCCACCGCATCGGGGACCTTCCGCGTGGTCTAGTGCCTTCTACCTTGCCTTGGACAACAAGACGTTCAATCGAGTCATGATTTCGTCTCGAGATGTGGCCAAAAAGCTTAAGTATGCGAGTCTGTACTATACTTGATAACCGCTGCTTGATACCGAGTTCATTTAATATGGAAGCATTAGTACGAAATTTCGTAAAATGTTGTTACCCAATTAGATATATTTTTTCTAAACTAACTCCCCTTTTAGCGTCGGGGTAAAAATAAAGCGAAAGATACGATTGCATACGCGTTGTTAACTTGTTATTGTTAGTAACCCCGTCAGTCGTTACCGATATATGTCGATCTATACAGCGTACTCTTAATGACACTCGTATAAATTTATTGCATAATATAATCCGGCATTACTCGACAAAATTATTCCTAAATATTCTTTCATGACCAGTCGTAACTAATAGTCATATATTGACAAGGATAAGTCTCAACGTTCGACAGCTCTATTTAAATAAGGAAAGAAAGCTTCAAATCGATACATTAGTCGATAAAATCGTTCTTGAAATCCTAAGTAGCCAGTCGAAGTGGTTGACAGCTGGACTCGAATGGGTGTGACCAGTAATCCGATTAAACCAATCGATAAGAGTATCGAATGGTGTGAAAGGTGTCGGGGTAATTCGTTAAAGTTATCTATCTGAGTTATGTATGACCAAGTTTGACTAAATTTATGAAGTGTTCTATTACTAATTGACTTTACACAGTCGTATATTGAAACAAGGAATTTAGTTAACTACAGATTTCAGTTAACAGATTTCCCAAACCTGTTTAGTAACAAAAACATTAGAAACAAAAAGTAAACTCTCAGAATTTTTGAGATGTACCTATTTTTTTTTATTCAAACTAACGCGATATTTAGTTTGGTTTCCGAAGAGTAGAATAGGACCACTCCTAGTATTACCATGGAGGTCGTAAGAGGCGACTTAGGAAATACAAGCTAAACAAAGCTCATACGAGTAAACATCAATGAGACCTCTCCAACCCGTCTGGCCAGCGAGGAGAGTATAGGCCAAACCCCCTGTCTGCTCTGGCCAAGTATGGCTCCGGTAGTACAGAGAGGGTCATGCTCCTGCAGTGAAGACTAAAATGACCTGATGATGATGATGATGATGAATGCGATATACTAGCTTTATTAATATGCGAATAATTCGCAATTAATTATGAGTATTAATGTTATGTTTGAGTAGTGTTAACTATTCACGTAAAAAGTCAGCTATAGACCATCATGTTTCAAACTGAGCTGGAGATTTTCCTCAGGGCGAACGTGAACCAAGACACGCGAACATGAAGTCGTCTCGATTCGCACTTTGTGAATTGGGATTCGGGACTACTTCGTGTGCCTGTGTGATGTGAATAATTTTATTTGAGATACATGTGAGTTGTCCAAACAATACAGTTTTTGTTTCTATTATTATTGTACCAGTTTAAATGGATTTAATTAAACTAATGTTGATAAGGACGTTAAATTTGATATTTTAAAAATAAATGACCCCAATTCTTAATTTATTTTTAATTGATTCAGTTTTGAATGGTCGTGATCACGTCTAAATTATTTAAGCATTTAAGGGCCCGTACTACCTCACACTGCTTTGCATGATTGACTGTTATATCAATAATAATTAAATACTCAAGTTGAAATAAAAATGCAGCAAAGTTCAGGACTAACTCTGGTAACTATATGACTCAAAAACACGATTGCGTTAAATTTTCTCGATAGAAAAAAAATTTCAAAGTTGCCTCCAAATCACGTCTAATTTACTCGATAAATAGCATTATTCACCAAATACATTAAAATGAACCTTGAAACTTTTGATTATTATTGCATTACAGATAAGGCAGCCATCATTTGTTTTTATTTTTCGAATAACCCTTGAATATTCCTAAAAAACGAAAATATCCAAAGTAGCCAACGCGTTTAGGCCATCGACCACGCCGCCTGGCATATGGCGGGCTCTTAATATCTAAATATAGACATAATTTGGAATCGAATATTCTAGTTATAAATCAGGTATACGCGGTCTAAAACCCTAGTGGTTATATGAAATAATATTTAAATTACGTCAATATATTTATTACACGACTGGCTTAAAAAGGAGTGTGTATGTACATAAATCGGGATCACAGCATCACGATCATAGTGGAAATCCCATCAAGAGGCATATGTTCAGCAGTGGACGCAAATATGCTGAGAAGAGAAGAGAGAGAAGTGATGTACGTAAAATGAAAGTTTGTAAATTGATGAGAGTTTCTTTATGACACTCATCATCTGCCTCACCATATCCCATTACCTGGGATCGGCGCAATGTAACTTTTCTTTCCAAATATTCCTATTCTGTCATTGCAACATCCACCCCCAGCCCCTTCATATCTTTCTTTACGCAATCCATCCATCTCTGTTTGGGTCTGCCTCTTCCTTTATACCCATCTATCTGCATATGCCGCGCTTTTCTAGCTAAATATTGCTCCTCTCTTCTCATCACGTGAACGAACCAGGCCAATCTGTTGCTTTTCGCTTTTTCATCAAATCAACATATTTATTAAATATTTTCATTTACTTTGAGACAATTTACTTTGCGTGCTTCCGCCACCAGTTAGTTCATGCAAACTATTGCTGGCCAGCGCCCACCCACTACTGTTAGTCCCTTCATACCCGCCACCAATAGTTGATGCATGCAACCCTGGTCGATACTGCTGCATCCGTTGAGGCTGCAGCAATGTCGGCCGTCGTGCTCGCGACACGTGTTTCGCCTCTACACGAGGCATCTTCAGGCAGTGAACCCTAGATGTTGATCCTTCGAATGACAAGCAACGAATGACAAAAATTACGCCGTATTGCCGCCTTTTATACTATCTGGGAGGGGGGAGGGGATTGATCGTTATTTTGGTTTTGTATTGAAAATATATTTAATAATGGGGAATTATTCAAATCTATTTGTTTATTTATCAAAGTAATATTTGACCTTTTATGTTTATTTATTTCTAATTGCTCCCATATACTCATTTTTAATCCCTTCTCCGCTGTATGTAATATTTTGTATGTGTGATTATTTAAAAATGTGTGATTATTTTCCAATAGATGTTCTGCAAAATGTGATCGATCGGGGTGATTATTTTTAAACGCGTTGATATGTTCGTTATAACGAATTTTAAAATTACGTCCTGTTTGTCCAATATAAACTTGTTGACAATCATCGCAAGTTAATTTATATATACCGGATTTTTTATCTGATTGAATTTTGTCTTTAGTATTACAAAGTGATTTTAATGTTTTGTTTGTTTTGGGAGCAATATGAATATTGTTTTTTCTAAATATCTTAGCTATTTTATCTGTAATTTTACCGTAATAAGATAAACTCGCTGCATATCTTTGCGTTTTAAAAACAAACAAAACATTAAAATCACTTTGTAATACTAAAGACAAAATTCAATCAGATAAAAAATCCGGTATATATAAATTAACTTGCGATGATTGTCAACAAGTTTATATTGGACAAACAGGACGTAATTTTAAAATTCGTTATAACGAACATATCAACGCGTTTAAAAATAATCACCCCGATCGATCACATTTTGCAGAACATCTATTGGAAAATAATCACACATTTTTAAATAATCACACATACAAAATATTACATACAGCGGAGAAGGGATTAAAAATGAGTATATGGGAGCAATTAGAAATAAATAAACATAAAAGGTCAAATATTACTTTGATAAATAAACAAATAGATTTGAATAATTCCCCATTATTAAATATATTTTCAATACAAAACCAAAATAACGATCAATCCCCTCCCCCCTCCCAGATAGTATAAAAGGCGGCAATACGGCGTAATTTTTGTCATTCGTTGCTTGTCATTCGAAGGATCAACATCTAGGGTTCACTGCCTGAAGATGCCTCGTGTAGAGGCGAAACACGTGTCGCGAGCACGACGGCCGACATTGCTGCAGCCTCAACGGATGCAGCAGTATCGACCAGGGTTGCATGCATCAACTATTGGTGGCGGGTATGAAGGGACTAACAGTAGTGGGTGGGCGCTGGCCAGCAATAGTTTGCATGAACTAACTGGTGGCGGAAGCACGCAAAGTAAATTGTCTCAAAGTAAATGTAGCTTTGACTTCCGCAAAGTAACACCTGAGTCTATTAACTAAATATTTTCAATAGTCTTTCTGTTTATCTCGAAGGTTGACTGGTAGAGAATGCTTTAGCATTAAGTTCGCCCTTTGTACCAATATTGACCACATTGGTACAAAGGTTGGTATTAAGATTTTTACACTAAAAAAAATAAAAACAAAGTAAAAACTGATTACTGGTAAACTTACGGAATCAATTATTGAAGTGAAAACTTCTTAGCGGCGTTCTGCACTTTTTGGCAGGGGCAAAAATGTTAAACTCGCGTTAGGAGTCAGGACACCTGACTAATCGAAAATTCGTAAGACAGACACGAGACCGCCGGCGTGGTGTAAGAGAGGAAGTAATATCCCCCTCTCTTTCTACCGCGCGGAGTTTGCCGGCGCTCCCGGAATGCAACCCGTTGTTTTTTTCCCTAGGTGGCGGCACTGAGACGAGAGGTATTTTTGAGAGCAGCTATCAAAATTGACCAATCATGTTTAATCATCGTTTTTATAATCATCATCATTTCGTGTAGGTGTCACGGTCAATCTACGTTGCACACCCTGGTGTCAGAGTTTTTATAATTCTTGATTGAGTTATAAAATCCCACCTCAACACTTTTTTGTTGCTCTTTGTATTTGTTTGTACCTACAACAAATGCGAGCTTAGTATTTTGATTTAAAGATGATGTTAAAAATATAGAAGTTGTAAAGACTGAAGAACATTGGAAGTTGAGACGCGGTATATATTTTATCTTTATAAAAACAACAACGCAAGAAATTTTCAAATAAACGGCTGAAATGACGACCATAATGCAACCTTTTAAAATTCCACCGTACCCAACTGCATTGTTTAAAATACCAGGCTGTTCCAGTTTAGCCGGGTATTCAATAAAAGAGCATTTTCCGTAGATAATTACACATAATTTTATTAATACTCGCCGAGGTAAACGCTTGCACTTTTTTGGTGGTCTGTAATTTTAATGTCCTTTTCAAAACTTGATCGATGGGTTACTACGATTTCTTTACTTTAACGTAATAATAAATCAGGAAAGTTTTAATCAACCTCAATGTAGAGTTCCGTATCTACTATTTATAATTTTTTAAATAATCGCGGTCTGTTATATTAATGTAATTAAGAAATAAAAAGCATTTTTATGATGTTGCCATATTTTCGGTATGTATTATATTGTATTTTTAAAAGTTTCTTCGTTTTTACGTTTATATATTTGTAAAATAATTATATATTTAACCTCTGACGCAAAAAGTGGTATTATTAGTTTGACCGCTATGTCCAGTTGTCTGTTTGTGGTACTTAAACGAAATAAACTGATTTGGATGCAGCTATGTTAATAAAAATCAGGTTTTATGGTGATGGTTTATATATATATTCTAAATCAGTCCAGCCGTTCACAAGATAAAAGGTTTTTAGTGTCGGGGGCTGCATACATTTTTAATCTTATATACATAACTTGCAATAGTATCGAGACGAAGAATTGTGTGTCCTATGATGAGGTTTATATTCGTTTTTGTTAAACGAGTTTGACACTCATCATAGGACACATACTGATAGTCAAAAGTACGTAAATACTGAACATTTTATGGATAGATGACAGAGGTTTATTAGGGTTTATAAGCATTCATAACGCCATACTATGAAATAAATAAATTTAAAGACATTGTTAAAAACCCATGTCGGCGGGGTTTGAACCACATTAGATTTATGTACTTAAGCTTTTTATCATATCTTATTTCTTTATTTAATAAGTCTAAGATAACGACTCTTTTTAAAATAACTCTAGCTTTTCAGTACGACAGCGCAACCCTAAAATACCCTGATTTTACACCGATATAATCGATAAAAGATTTTATCGGACATATAAAGTTGTAAATATTGTCAGAGATTGATTTATAAGTCGTTTTATTGGGGCATGCAGTACATGCCAGCAAGCCGTGAAATTGTATACCAATTTGTATCATTATGTCAACACAAATGAAGAATGAATAAATTAAAAAAAATCATATTTCCGTGATAAGTCATGTTGACGATCTCTGCGACCTGGTGGTCATCGTGCCAGGCTGCCACAGTTGAGTTCCTGGGTTCTATCCCCGGTCAGGCCAAGATGAAAACTGAACTTTTTTTGAAGTTCGTTACATATATCGCTGGGCGAACTTACTGAGAGCTAGCTAGTTAATATATAGTTTATTATTCTTGATCGAAGGAGTATGCTCATTTTGATTATTAACGCCTTTAACTTTTTTTTACGTTACTTTTGAATAATCGTACTTTTAAAAGCTAACGGAGAGTTTTGACACTGTGTTTTATAATTTTCTGTTACTGGAGAGTGACAGAAAAGTATAAAAAGGGACTCTCGAGGAATTTCAGAAAAACTTCACCATCATCTAGGAAAAGCGACGCTTTTATGTTTTATATAATAGATTGAGCTTCGCATATAATGCATTTCAGTCAAAATTCAAACAAGTTTCAAATTGAATATCAAGGCAATATTTTTAAAGAAGTTGATAAAGCGCGATTTCTTGGAATTACAATTGATTATGTAAGAGACTGATCAGTTCAGCATATGCTATCTAAAGAATTAAGTTTTGATTCTCTACTTGCAGCATACTGTGGTCTTGTAGAATCTGTATTAAGATATGGTATAATTTTCTGGGGAAATTCTACAGATAAAAATTTGGATTTTAAAATCCGTGTATCCGCTCTATGTTTGGTCTACAAAGCACTAATAGCTGTCAATCTTATTTTAAACAATATAAAATACTAACACTGCCATCACTGTATATATTTAAGATAGCTGTATTTGTTCAAAATTATTTCCATTTATTTAAACGTGTGTGCAAAAAACAGTAGAAATGGCGATAGACTTTGTATACATGAATGAAAAACAGCTCTCCAGAAGAGTGTTATTTGTATGGCTCCGAAAATTTATAATAAAATCCCAAGGAATATAAAAACATTAAATATAAATTTATTTAAGAAAAAACTGAAAAATTCCAATACCAGAAGTGTTATCATAATAACACTCTTCGTCATCAATATCATAATATTAGTGCGTCTTTTAATGATAATATAATGATAATATACGTAATTTAGTGTTTTTTTTTTCTCTTTATATATATTATTATGTGATTTTGTACCTATATGGACTTATTTTTGTAATTTAATATTATTTATTTATTGTTCATTATATGTGGTACTAACAGTAGCTCATCTGATTCAATATTTGTACACCTTAACGGTAAACATGTTGATGCCTTATTTTTATATTATTTAACATATTGTAACACATGTTTGACAAATAAATAAACGTTATCTTTTATCTTCGCTTCGAAGATGGCAAAATAGTGTGCGTTTTAGGCATGAGTCTAGCATGACCTTTTCGTGAAGTCTGGCATGACTGTTTCGTGAATTTAGCATAAATTATTCCCTATGAACTTAAATGCTGTGATTAACGTAAGCCTGAGTTTCTCAAAAACGCAAACCCGTAAGGGTTTGGCTAGGTATAGGTAATGGTAATCCCTTATCAATTATCAATATATGTACCGAAGTACCAAAGTATCCTTCATAGGCAACAACATCCTGTTTCTAGTGGAATCCATTCGTTATTTTAAAAAACAGTATTCTATTACGGCGCTTTGATACTAAATTTTGATTTCCTGTTTCATCTTTTAGCTATTGTTGGTTTTGGCACCAACTCTGCGTCATATCTTGAGTTCCATACATAGCATATCAGATATGTTATCAAAGATAAACCTATATATAAAAGTAAAAAGGCAACATTGATTGATGAGATTGACATATATACGCACAGCCGAAACGGCAAAAACTAGGATTTGAAATTTTGCATAAAGTTAATTTAAATTATATAAGTGAGCTACGAAGGGATTTTTGAAAATTTAGAGAGGGTTAAACAGAGCAAACAAATTTATATTAAAAGTCAGTGAGTTTTAAGATAGAAATATAAAATTTAGTAGCTAAGCTTGTTTATTTAAAATGAATAATTTTCTCCCGTTGTCTAAACATTTTTTATTGATGCTTCGCTACTATTGGTCTCAGTGTGATGTTTTACAGCCTAAAGCCTTCCTCAATAAACACCAACTGGACTATCCAACACAAAAATAATTTTCCAAATTGAACCAGTAGCTCCTGAGATTAGCGCATTCAAACAAACAAACTCTTCAGCTTTATAATATTAGTATAAATAAATTACAATTTGTATTTTTTTCAATATGTATACCTTACAAGAGTCCCATTCCCAAAGGGTTGCAAGCAGTATGTAAATTTTATAAATTTTCAGGACATCGATGCAAAAGTTGGTGTAAGGTTAAAAGTAGGTTTTTAAAAAGTCATGCCTTAAAGCATTAAATAGTCAACCCTAGTTAACCCTGTTATCGCCTTAAAAAATCTGAATAGTAGTTAAGGATGTGAGAAAGATATAATAAAAGGTTAATTTATATCAGAAAAAGTTGTTAAAGTCGTCATAAACGCATGCGGATCCACAGGCAAATGCTAGTTTGTTATAAGAGCTGCGATTCGATTTCGAAATAACTTCATAAAGACTATGACGCGCGTGCGGTTTGCGGCGTGGACAGTGGCTTTCGGCCAAATCTCCATCGTTACGATGGAAACTTTCTAGATCGAAAGAGAATTGACACTAATAGGTAGTAAATCTAACACGATATAAATTCAATATAGAAACATAGGTTTTCTCACGTTTATTCAAAGCTTAGAGAAAAGAAACAGCGAAACCGTGTCGTAAGCGAAACCCCTAACACTTGCCCTGATGATGGTCTTCGTAACAGACCGAAACTAGTCGGCGATTCCGACTGAATAAACGTGACTAAACCGTGTTTCTATAAAGAATTTACACTCTTTTTAAAGCAGAGACTTTCTTTTAGTAAATATATATCTTATTGGAATCTGAATTTAAACATTGCCTGCAAGCATCTGGCAATTGGCGTACCTCTACTGGACGGAGACGGAGAAATATATTTTATAAAATATTACGCCCAAAATATGCTTAGCTACCCAATGCGTAATAAAAAAAAATATGTATTTAACGTAATTTGTAGGGTTCCGTACCCAAAGGGTAAAAACGGGACCCTATTAATATCGTTCCGCTGTCTGTCTGTCTGTCCGTCTGTTACCAGGCTGTATCTCATGAACTGTGATAGTTAGACAGTTGAAATTTTTACAGATGATGTATTTCTGTTGCCGCTTTAATAACAAATACTAAAAAAACAGAATAAAATAAATATTTAAGGGGGCTCCCATATAACAAACGTGTTTTTTTTTGCTTGTTTTTGATCGATATTGACAAAGGCAACAGGTAGACGCTTGATATATTTCACAGAATATTTAGATATATATATTCACTTTAAAAAAACAGCCTCCGTGGTCCAGTGGTTAAGGCGTTTGCCTGTTGACCCGGAGGTCGTGAGTTCGATTCCCACCGGAAGCATTCTTTGTTTAGTTGTTTCCAGTTTGGTTAGGACATTGCAGGCTTGAATCACCTGATTGTCTGATAATAAAGATGATTCCGTGCTTCGGAAGGCACGTTAAGCCGGTGGTCCCGGCTGCCATCTGGTAGTCGTTAAAGGAACCACGTCAGAGGCCGAGAGGCGGTTCCGAAGAACTCTGGCACCAGGGTGTGCATGGTCGATTGACCGTGACACCTACTCGAAATGATGATGACTTTAAAAATAAATAATTAAATAAAAATAAAATTAATATTAAAGGGGGCTCCCATACAACAGACATGATATTTTTGCAGTTTTTATAGGTAAAGGTACGGAACCCTTCGTGCGCGTGTCCGACTCGCACTTGGCCGGTTTTTTTCAGTAGGCTTTGGGTAGACTTCCCAAAAAATATCTTGTTAATCCAAAATCTCCTTCAGATATAAAAGTCAGTCAATACATTTATTGGATTTGCCTATAGGGCAAGCCCCACTCTGTATAGGCAATATCACCAAAGGGCCCCCAGAAAAGACCGGGTCCGTGCGCGCAAGGCTCGTAGAGACAAACTCTCATATTGCCTGATGGGCCGCAATTTCATGCAACAATGGCAAAAGTCTTTGGAGAGCAGCAACTCTCATCTTTTGCCTGATGGGCTAGCTACGTTGTCAGAAGGGCCTGTCCTGGTTGCAATTCACGTGATCATTAGCAATCTGAGCTAATCCTACTTGACGGACTCTGTTCCGGTAGCGAGTAAGAGGGGGTCAGAGAGTGGGATTTCCTTGGCTATTTGGAGCTGTAAAGGGATGAGGAGGGAGAAATAAGAAGAACTCCAAAGAGTTTATAAGGTTATGTATGTAATATACATGTACTGAGAGTATTAGGTCTCATTACAGCATATCGCATCCAACCAACCGGCACCCACTCCAGGTACATATTATAAATAAATAACTTCTATAAATAGATGCCCACTTGATCTATCTAAGCAGATACGGCTAGCAAGGTTACGTAAACATTAACTGATTAAATGTGCTTATGGAAACTTTAATTGATTTGAACACAGGCCAACAGTAAACATGATGAAAACCACTAAACTGTTCTAGAAACAGTCCAGTGTCTTATCTATTATTTGTTTAGTTTGCTTGTTGAAATTTTAGCTTCACCATCTTGATAGTTTCAGGTTGTAAGAATCAAAACTTAAGTTGCATAATTTTCTAAAGTATCGATCGTAATGTACGGTCGCCTGGAAAAGTTCATACATAGCCTTGCATAAGGTAAAATTCGATAAAACTCTGATAAGATAAAAGATGGAAGTCTCAAAGAGGCCGAGCAGATCTGTCCCCCGGCAGCACTCGTTCACGAGTTGACGCATGGATCAGTCATCGCTGAGCTCAACCATATTAGAGGGAACTCAATGACCCGACATACAACGCCGCCACCAGTTTCATTCAACATTTTAGTGAGCATTGCATGAGCATTTTGCAAGCAGGAATACCCGCAATGGTATGAACAGTTACATTGTATGCAAGTTCTAGGAAAGTTATTAGAAATCCATTAAAGGCCATTGGCCAGCTCCCTAGCCAGACAAAGCTGCATTCAGGAATACTAAGAACCGTCAGTCAGTAATTCAGTATCCTTAATTTGAATAATGTCTTTATACGCCTTATCTTGTAAGAGCTCATTCATCAGACTGTCAGAATAATTATTTTGTTTATATTTCAATTAGTATTCTAGTTGATTCATTTTGAGTTTCCCAAGTACAGTTGACTAACTCACTTTATGATTAATAATAACAGCTCGGTAATTTTAAAATAAATATTTTTTAGTATTCCAGTATTAGCTTGTCACATTTGTGCTACCAATATCATTACTATAGTCACAAACAGTTTACTCTTGTAAAATTGCATAAAGTTGTAACACTTTTCGACTGTATTTTGGACACAAACTACAAAAAAACTCTTGTCTAAGATTAAAAGCCACGTTTAGTATGTTGGTGAAAACTCTTAATAATGATGGGTTGCTAGCCGCATCACCTACTTATACGATTCCTCAGATTGTTGCCCACTCCCTCGATTGTCTTTTACGATCTAAGCGGAAAGAGAAGCAACTGATACATTCTACGTGTTTCTTCCAGACCAGCATTAAAGAGTTCTATGCACTCATGTAAATATGAAATAATAATAAAATAGAAGTATGGTGTAAACTTTAGTAACGCAAACGATTAAAAAACCAATTAAGTAACATTACCGTCCTTTATTTAAACTTTCAATACCAATTAAAGAAAGCTATATACAGCGTGTAACATATATTTTTTTCTTATTGCCGGGCCGGCCAAACACTTTAGTAGGAAAATATTTTTTTTTTTTGAGTTTCCAACATTGGTCCCATAGGAAAAGTTGTTCATTTTGACGGGCTGAGTCAACCAAAGGGTTGACTCAGCCCGTCAAAATGTACTTCGTTACTCAAAAGGTACTCATAAAGATGAGTACTTCGTTATTTCTATTACACGCTGTATATAGCTTTCTTTACTTCGTATTGAGAGTTTAAATAAAGGAGCCAATGAACTACTTTAGTTCATTTTGACGGGCTAAGTCACCCGACTTAGCCGATACTTAGTCAAAATAAACTACTTCACGGGAACGCCGTTGGTTATGTATGATCATCATCATCAGGTCCTTTTTAGTCTCCACTACAGGAGCACGACCCTCTCTGTACTACTAGGGCCATACTTGGCCAGAGCAGCCAGAGGACTTGGCCTACACTCTCCACGCTGGCCAGACGGGTTGAAGAGGTGTCTTAGATGTTCATAAGCTTTGTTTAGCTTGTATTTCCTAAGTCGCCTTCTACGACATCCACGGTAAGACTTGGAGTGGTCCTATTCTACTCTGCCGGATACCACACGGCTATATATGATACATGCAGGTTATATATGATACTTGCTGTATATCTAGCTATTTCCTCAAATTAAGCCTGGACTGTCTGAAACCACACCATCAATCAGCAGTCAGCACTTAACATAATGACTTGTTACGTAAAAATTAAAAATAAGTAAATCTTAGGGCATGTAGCGATACTGTGCATTGGTAATAACGATATTTTGCATTTTCTTTATAAAATACTAGCTTTCGCCCGCGGCTCCGCCCGCGTTAATCCCTCGGGAATAGTACTTTTTCCCGGGATAAAAGGTAGCCTATGTCCTTCTCCGTACTTCAGAGAACTTGTATGCAAAATTTCATGATGATCGGTTCAGTAGTTACGGTGTGAAAGCGTATCAAACAAACTCACTTTCGCATTTATAATATTAGTAAGGATTGACATATAGAGCTACTACTAAAAATACAATTCTCCTCCTCATTCGGGCATTTTCTCACGGCTTAAGTTATGAATGTAAGATAATTTAAAAAAAATTGGTTGTGTGTAAAGTCGGTTTACGGACAATAACTTTACTGTTAACGGTGGTAGAGAGATAGATGCGACACAAGCCCAATGCTTAGACCGGTCGGGCCTCTCTATTGCTTGTTCCGCGCTCTCGCTTGCACACGTAACGTGACTCTTTTTCGTGTGTGCAGCTGGCGTTCATCGATTTATGAGACATCGTAATCAGATTTTTGTAAAACTTGGTAATGAGCGATAAAAGAAAATGACCACAGTCAGCACACTACTTTAAAGTAAACAGAGTGAATGATCACATATTTTTGGACAGTTGTTTATGTAGATTGGGCACGAGCACCGGCTACCATTCAATATATTACTTGAACTTGTAAATAAATCCAGTTTCGGAAATGCCGTAGATCTGTCGTTCATTAATTAAGACTAATTTATTGCATCACATTTTTTCACAAATTAAAACATGTATGTGAATCCTAACTAATATTATAAATGCGAAAGTGAGTTTGTTTGTTTGTTTATTTGTTTGTTAGTTTGTTTGTTTGTTTGTTACGCTTTCACGCCGTAACTACTGAACCGATCATCATGAAATTTTGCATACAAGTTCTCTGGAGTACGGAGAAGGACATAGGCTACTTACTATTCCCGAGGGATCGACATTAACGCGGGCGAAGCCGCGGGCGAAAGCTAGTGAAAATATAAATAACCCTATGTGATCAAGTTCCTCACTCCGTTTATCTTTGCCATCCGATTTTTTGTTTTCAAAATAGAGCTCCTACTAACCTCCTGTATATGTATAGAATAACATTTTTGCCACTCAATATAGTATTAACTAACATCATGTCATAATTGAGAAGTAAATTTTGAAAACTGTTTCTTATTATATAAGCATATTTCTATAAAGATTGTTAAGCATTCTTTATACCACAAGCTCGAGATCCTGTCATCAATTTAATAAAATCTCAAGCACAAGTTGGCAAGACCTAATATCGTGAGCCTATACTAAGTACATCTGGTACTCGTACGTTAGCAATAAACATTGTTGGCGGTAGTTTTGCATAGTTCTTCTAATATAATAAGGTAACTTAGTCTACCTGCAAACATGAAAACTATAAAGTTTCCAACTTACTAAGTGTAAAAATAATGTAATAAACGCGATAAAACGGTATTAAGTCATCATCAGGTCCTTTTTAGTCTCCACTACAGGAGCACGACCCTCTCAGTACTACTAGGGCCATACTTGGCCAGAGCAGCCAGAGGACTTGGCCTACACTCTCCACGCTGGCCAGACGGGTTGGAGAGGTCTCTTAGATGTTTATAAGCTTTGTTTAGCTTGTATTTCCTAAGTCGCCTTCTACGACATCCACGGGAAGACTTGGAGTGGTCCTATTCTACTCTGCCGGATACCACACGGCTACACGGAGGTATTAAGTGATAAAATTTAAATGTCTAACAATTGCGAAAATATTGGGCAAATCTAATTTAAAAGTATGAATATTACTTTAGAAAATTGAAGTCTATGTAAACTTTAGTAACACAAACGATTAAAAAACCAATTAAGTAACATTAATAAAATAAAATAAAAAAAAAAATAAAAATAAAAACATTACCTTCCTTTATTTAAACTTTCAATATCAAGTAAAGAAAGCTATATACAGCGCGTAACATAAATAACGACGTTCCCGTGAACGAGTGACTCAGCTAGTCAAAATGAACAACTTTTCCTTTGGGACCAATGCTGGGAACTTGATGTTTGTGCAGGGAATTCGGTGATTAAATTTAAATGTTTAACAATTGCAAAAACATTGGGCAAATTCAATTTCATCATCACCATCGTTCTTCATCTCTTCAGTTTCCACTGCAGGAGCATGACACTCTCTGTACTACCGGAAATACCATACTTGGCCAGAGCAGACAGAGGATTTGGCCTACACTCTCCTTGCTGGCCAGAAGGGTTGGAGAGGTCTCATTGATGTTTATGAGCTTTGTTTATCTTGTATTTCCTAAGTCACCTCTTATGACCTCCATGGAAAGACTAGGAGTGGTCCTATTCTACTCTGCCGGAAACCATACGGTTATATCATTATATCAATTTTAAAGTATGAAAATATAAGATATATTGCATCAAAATTTATAAGATCATTTATAATGAGGCCATTCCCATAAACGCAATATTTGACTTGGCTACGGAGCAAAGTTCCCGCATCCCTCGTACATAAGCTATGTGTAATGTCATAATTGCCTAGTCTTTTCAGTGTGCTGTTTCGGGCGAGGCGACAAAAAATGACTCGTAACTTTATATAAGTAATATTCAAGAAATTTTGTATTACCGATGTTTTGTTTTTACTGATGGGCCTATTTTTGGGAGGTGTTTATAGTACAACGGAAAAATGTATACATAGAGGAAATAGGTCCCTATTGCGAACTCTGGCGCCAAAGCAACGTAGCTGAGATCTCGCTTGGGTAAGAAATAAATCCTAGCAACGACCTTTCCCGGTAGAAACTAAAAATATTGTTCAATACATTCGCATCAATATATTGTTAGCGAAAATTAAAAGTTCAAGTATATTTACGCGGCTTTAATTTTGTAATGATTCTATACATGTACAGACTAGCTGTTTTTCTCGCGACTTAGTCCGTGTTGATTATACCCACTGATTATGTGAATTATTAAAAGGTAAATGGATTAAAAAAATCGATTCAATCGTTTTTGATTTTATCAATTACAAACAAGCACTGAAACAATTAAATCTTTCCTCTTTAATATTAGTAAAGATAGCAAAGAAGTTTAGATTATGTTACGTATTTTGTTAACATATAGACAAAAAGGTTAAAATTTAAAAGAGAAACACAGCCTGACGAAAAAAAAAGATAATTTCGCAGTCATTCCTGTCGGAAGCGGTCATTCGCTCTCAACGGGGGCTTCCGTCGATTGCATATTAAGAAACCATTCCTCATTCTTGACCACACTCGTGACAGTCCATGTACATGAGAATATTTTATTATCATACACTCGTTACCTTCCTATAAGGTATTGAAAGATGCTCAGCATCATCCTTAATTTAAGAACTATAGTTTAAGTTCTGACAAGTAGAGTACTTTTGATTCTTCCCTATCTTGCACTATTTGTTTGACCACTCTTTGTACGACTCATCTTCCTTGGCCTTCTTTTCCTCTCCTGATTTCGATCTTCCCTTTAAAGATGATCTTGATGAATTCATCGTCCCTATTGTAATATCTAAACATCTTTTGACACCTTATCACTATCAAAATTCAAGATTCTAACCGATCTTGTTGAAGATCGGTTAGAATCTTGAATTTTGACAAGAAGATATAAAATCACGATGACATCGTATTTTTTTAATTTTTTCATAAAAAGTACTTTTTTTTTCTAAAATCGATAAATCAGCTGTTTTGATCGTCGAGGTCAGTGACCTAGTATCCATAGTAGATAATAGTAAAAAGTTTTTGGCCAAGAAAGTGTTTATTTGTACACAGGGTGTTTTTTTTTCTTTCCTTTTTATTCTAAATGTACAGGTCCAGATATCTCAAAAACTAGTTGATAACATAACTCAATGTTAGTAAAGTGGCAAATCAGATTTAAAGAGTGACTAATATTACGTTATTAATGATGAAAATATTGATACTGATATCAAAAACGTATAATGCATACGGCTTACTAAACGTTTTATTTTAATCTACGATCATCATCATGGATAAATCCGTAATGTAGAATTTATGAGCTTAATTTATTTTTATTCATATAAAAGTAATCGTACAATAAAACAATAAAGATAAACATAAGTTGTAAATCGTAAAGTAATAAAAGTTTGAAATTAAATTTGTTTTATACTACATCTTCTCGGAAGGCGTTTTTTATCTTGTTAGATTTTGCTGGAGGAAGAACAAGATATGTAATCGATTTTAATATTTTTTTTTTTATAGTTGAAGTTTGATAAAAGCTTACCAAAGTAGTAGGCTCTACAGCTGAATAGGTACCGAGGCTTCAAGTTTGTTCTTTGAGAATAAGTTTTCATCTTCTCGAACATGTAGTATGTATCATTCGGAGAGAAATTTCGATTCTATTTTTACCTTGATTAATAATGTTCTAATTGCAATAATCTTTATTGTTTCTAGCTTCTTGAGCAGTAGATTTGATTACTCCTCAACAAAAGTGAACAAGCAGTTAACATGAACAGTTAAAATATTTTCTGCAGTCACATAGACAGGTACTATTAGCTCCAATACCTTATGAGCAGCATTCCTTGTACTCGTACCTCCTACGATGTCCAGTTTATTTATAAACCTCGTTTACAGACCATTCCATGTCGTTTTCGCTCGTCTGCATAAAGATACATCTACACATATAGAGCCGATACTCAGTCTTTGTATGCATTAATAAAAATACAAGAAATCAATATTTAATTAATTTCTTCACGCCTTATATTTTGTGACTAAAAATACTATAGAATCAAAGTCAAAGACTTTCCCGATTCATATATTGCCATAGATTAGCCAATCAGAGAGAGTTGGAAAGCGGACTTAGGACTCCGACGCATTCAGCTAAGGATGCAATCGTATAATGCTCATCTGAGCAGGAGGGCAAAAGGTTACTACATATATTGTAGCCGATGATGATGAATTGCACGAAAAGAGCAATCTCCTGTTGCAATTTCATAAGGAGTCGGGACATAATAAATACGTGCGTCTCATACAATTCAACTCACCCGAAAGTTATTTGAAACAGAAAGCCATAATATTAAACTGTGAAAAATAGGTTGCTTTGCATGGTCCGAGCGAATAAATGTGGTGATCATGTATGAAAAAAAAAGCTCTTCCAGCCAATCTGTGTGAACTTACGGTAACTGGTCACTCTCTACACTGACCAGCTATTCCTGTTGCTATTACAAGGTTTGCCACTTAAGGTATTAGCGTGCAACGACTGGTATTAAGCGTATTTTTTATGCGCTTAATTTTCTCTTTTCATTTGACTGTGCCTGAGGAGGCTATTGACTTGATAATTTTCTAACGATATTTTAACACTACCTTACTTTTGAAAAGCGAATGTTTAATTGAAGTTTTGAGGTAAGCGGATACCTAATTACAGGTACGTTAGTATTACATTGTATTTGTTATAGGTATGGCAAAGAAAATAACAATGTTCGCTACTTGCCAACGCTCTTTAGGTATGCTTTTGCATAAGATGTACTGTTGTCATGTAACCTTACCGTAACCGTTTTTTCAACCGACTTTATAAGAGTTAGAGATTCTCAATTCGACTGTTTGTTTTAAAGTGATAGCGTCTTATAAAGCGAAGAACGCTGGCTTCACGCACGAAAAAGTGTCACAACAAGTCATAGAGAAGCAGGATCGGCCTAAGCGTTCGGCTTGTGACGCATTTATCTCTCTTCCACCGCTATCGTAAAATTATCGTCCGTAAACCGACTTTACAGACAACTATTTTTGTTTTTTTTTTTTGTATGTATGTCACGCCATATGCCCGTCATTTATATACCAAGTTGAATAATTCTTATTTGGAATATACTTACAAAATGCTCCTAATTAAATTTCATCAAAATTGGTTTGGATCTAGTCAGGTTTTTCATATGAAAGATTATGTCCTTTATTTTGTTCATATACCATTCTAGAGAGAGAGAAAGATTGGCTAGAAACTACTCTGTGCGTAAAATTAAAACAGTATTTGTATCCAGTTCTCCAATAGAGACTTACGTGTATAGACTAAGCAATAATAATCATGACGGGAAAAATGTAAATACTAACATGATAGCAAAAAATACTGTTTTCAGAAAGAACAAATGTGTGTATTATGCCACGAGGCAACAATAGCACATAAAATTTGAAGAATAGCTTTTAACCGGAAGGTCTGTTGTTACGCATTCCATAAGCATAAAAAAGAAGTGCATGAATTAGTAAACAAGACTACTTGATCAGGAGTCTAGGAGTTTACCTTCAGACTGTGGCTGGATATGTTTTCGGTTATTAACGCAATGAACGCGCTTACTGACAATATCTACAAAAACTGATCTGAAGCTTTTTTAACTTCATGGCTTTTTGTACTCTAGAGAGTGCCATTTAGATTTTATTGGTGTAATGTCACATACCCTGTAACCAGTAGACGGTTAAGACGCATCTAACGGTATGTCATACCTCAAGTAACATTGAGTAGTGTAGGAAATACCAGGGATTAGATTATCATACAGTCAAACATACATAGCAGCTAAAATCATAGCCTTCATTTAGGCTCCGCCGCAGTTGGTTAACAAGAATACGCTTTAATTTATAACAGGCCAAGGTATTATACTAAGATTCTAAGAAATCACCTACCTAGTTACAATAATATCATGCATCCTTAGACATACATCTATTTCTATGCTTGTGCGTGCGAATTTCATTAAAATTGAAACGGGTTATATATTAAATGCAACTAAAATCAACAAGACAATAAATCTTTGCCGTACCTAATAACAAATGCTCCTCACGTATTTGATTGAGGAACGTATAAGAATAATGGGATGCGATAAATCTATCTTTGTAAACATAAAGATATCATCCATGAATGAATAAGCATTGACATGCCTGACGTAACCTGGTTTGATGATGTTGTTTAGATTTTTACATACCGCGTGATTTTGAACTATATTGAAATTCTGGAATCAGAATTCCTAATGAAATATAGAATCGCAAGTAAAAAAGCTAAAAATCAAAAATATAAATTAGGCTTCCCATACAAAATCGCCGATCAGCTGGACGAATTTCTATTGACGGTCAAATTTATTTTTTTCGTTTTTTACTTATTATGTCTTGCAATTCTGTATTCCATTAGGGATTCTGATTCCAGGAGTTCAATATAGTTCAGTGGTTCATTCTGTATTTAGTTTCAGCTGTCCCGATGTTGGTCTGTAATCATCTTCATCAAAATCTTGCAATTGTTAAATTCTTGCTAAATTAGATCCACTTCCCGGTTACCGATTGAGCAAAAATTTTGCATGCATGTGTAAATGGGATGACAATGCAATATTATGGAATCGTTGCATTAGTCTGATGGAGTCGGAAGGTGGTGGTGAACTCTTAAATTAAATAAGGTACACCAATGATGTTTAGGCTCATTTGATTTGTCTTGGAAAACACTTTACAGTATGGATTCCTTTATAATAAAAGCTTGTAACAATAATGTAATTCTTGCAAAAAAAACGTGTTTTTTATTTTATTTTACATGGGAGGACGAGTGGACAGATCAACTACGATACTGATGGTGAATGTCATCATAACAAATGAATAAAAGCTACAATTTAAGAGAAAGTCGTGTCTAGTCAATAAAAATAATGTCTGGTTGTACAGTACACAGTAAAGATACGAGTATTAAGAATATGCAGAGCCCACACCTAACAACATGCTTACATTATCGCGTCCCTATCTCGTTCGGGGTCAACAGCGCCAAAGATCGCAAAATAGACACATAGCTAAATACATAAATTATAGACATAGCTAATTGTGCGTTAACCAGTGACTGTACCGCATATTAGCCACATTGTACACTTGATTGTTCATATAACATGTTTAAAAAAAAACATGTTCTATAGATGATACGATGCCCTTTAGGCGAGTTTATTTCGGTTCCGAACGACACTTAGTGTTTATCTTTTATTATAATATTACTAAATACTAGTGTGTATAGTAGTCTACTGGAGTCCTGAAAAAGCCTGTAATGGCCTATTTTCTGAATAAACGTTTTGATGTTTAATTTAGCCCGTTTGAAAATCTTTTCATCTATCAATCTCATTTTCTCATCAAATTTTCGTAAGAGTTATTTTATTTTGCTTTCGGTTTATTTATTTTTTTGCTACGGTTCGGTTCAAATGGAGGAACCCTTTACCAATTACACTACGTCACCAACGCGGCGTGACTCAGATATTAAAGAGCACTCTAAAAATACAACAGCCGCATCCTGTCACGTAATAGGTAATGCAAATGTGCATTATGTAAAGACGATGTGTGGGGAGTGAAGGACATTTTTGATGCAAATAGTCTTAAAACATCAACAGAGCACAGTAAAGAAACACGCAATAACTTTAGCTGCATATTCTGAGATAAAATCTTTATCTTAAGCATACAGGTTTAGTATATAAGCGAAGAAAAACCTCTTAATCTCAATTATACCAGAAATCAGATGTTGATGATGATGATGCGAATAAGATATATACTGTTAGTAATTAGATATTTATTTATTGACACACAAAACAGATGACATATAATAACATAATTGTTACTCCAAATAAAAGCACTTGTCATTATCCTAAATATGCGTGTACAGCGTGATCATGTGTAAGCAACAACAGCTTGTACGGGTGTATCTGTGTGAAACAATTTGGTAAAACTTTTATAAACTACAAATGAAATGATAATTATAATATATATTAATATTATAACTATTACGGTGACTACGATCGAATACTACTGCCACCGCTATTCTTTTAAAGCGACTCATCCTATGTTCAAACACGTCTAAATGATGGTTCATCCGACTTAGCTCATTGTAATATAGGTATGCGAAACTAGAATACATATATTATGTAGCTAACTTACATTACTAGCTTTTGATGTAGATCCCTCGGGAATAGTTTTTTTTGCAGGGATAAAAAAACCTTTGTTCTTCTCCGTGCCCCTAACATCATCTTGAACAAAATTTAAAAATTACGATCGCTTGTGTGAATAGGTTACAACATTGTACGATCTTATTTTGGCATTAACAATCTTCTTTCTATCTTTCTCTTTCTAATATATAAACTTCTCGTCTCTCACAGTGTCTGTAATTAAACTCCCCTTCAATGCGGATTTACCTATTCTTTTTAATTTTTGTGTGTTAATAAGTCTAAGAATAGGACGTAAACAATTTTTCATATCCCTCAGTGGATAATTCACCCCATTTTTCGGGTTCCGTGCCTCAAATGGAAAAAAGGAACCCTTAAAGGATCACTTGGTTGTCTGTCTGTCTGTAAATACTATTTTTCTCTGATTTCTGAAATTCATATCAAATACTCAGGTCTACTGTCCCTTAGCGCTGTAAAAAAATCAAACTTCTAAGCCAACGCAATGAAAAGAAACAGCTGGATATGCCGCAAATTTTTGTGCGAGTTTTAGTACATAAATTAAAAACTGCTTTATTTATCTGCATGGCGGACGATGAAGAAGATAAAAAAGTTGTCAAAAAGTAGGCTTTATGTACTTACTGTATGTATTAGATTTTTATATATTTATTCTCATCTTAACCTAAATGACATAGTTCCCACGAACATTACCGGGATGACAACGTCGAGGAAGATGCAAGCGGAAGCAACTCGTTTACTTAAGGCTATGAAAGATAAAACAAAAAAAAGCATTAAAGGGAAATGAACCTTGGGCCTCAACGAGTCGCGATACAATACTGAGTCATGGTTTTACCCGCTTCACCAATTTCAATACAGAAAATGATATGTGGATATTAAGCCTCCTTCGTCTTTTTCCCTTGCGGGTAGATAGAGCCTAGGTGTAGATAGAAAAGAGAATCAAATAGTAATGGGTTGCTAGCCGCATCGCCTATTAACATTATTCCGCTGATTTTAGCCCAATCCCTCGATTGGCTTTTACGATTTGCGCTGGAAGAGAAGCAGCTAGCACATTCTACGTTTTTTCTTTCTCCCAGACCAACATGGAAGAGGTTTATTTCAATATATTCAATACTACAGAAATACAATACATATATTGATATTCCATTAGTCAACACAGTTATGAATAAAATAAAAAAATAAATATCGGTTGAATACTTATTTATAAAAATTAATGGGTTCAATATAATATACTATTTATAGTTATATAGCCGATTGATTTTCTAAATGTATAATACATCGGTTATATACCTAATTTAAATTATTAGTGTATTAATTTTGTTAGTCGATTACGAGTTAAAAGGACTTTGCTAGTTCAAATTAAATATAGTATTTATTTCCTTGTATATTCGTAAAAAAAAACATTACACATATCCCTCATACCATCCTAAGTACTCGTAGGTGAAAATGTAAAACTTAGACTGAAAAGCAATTGCAGCAGAATTAAACGATAAGACAAAACAAAATGATGTATGACAATGGAATTTACAATGAAGATGGGCACCAATTACCAGCTTACTTGACTAATTTATCTGTGGCCTTATTTAGCCACAATTAGCAATCAACATCGACAGTAAAAATTGTTATGTGGTAGATATCCTTACTGAAGTGGGTTATTCGCATGTGGATGATAGAATTGTGTCCAGTTTTGTCTTCTATTCAGATTGTCCAAATTTAAAGATCGGAATCTATGCATCATACTCATATACAATATATATAAGTTAGTAAAAAATATTTATTACATCATAATTAAAAATCGATACAAACAAATTAAATATTCTTTTTACAGTTTATAGGCAGCTTTATCGCCAAACCTTTGTATTGCAGGAATAATCATCATTATTAAAATTTACGAGTGTTGCGATTAATAATGAGAGAAAAAAAAATGTTATTTTTATTCTTAATTGAGCATAGCGTCGGTTGCTGCTGTGATACAGAGTTCAGTATCAATATTGAAAATAAATATTGCATTTTACTTACTGCAGGTGCACCACATAAAGCTATACATTAATATTTGAGGTCCAGTGCTGACCCCATTTGAAATAAATTTTATGAAAGAAAATCTTTATCTGTAACCTGTGTAAACGTTAATTCATAAAATAGCTTGAAGAGTTATTTAATAAGGGCCTCGTAACGTAGCACAATTTTTCATATGACATCGACAACATCGATATCCGACCTTTAGATCCGTTTTGTTCCGTTTGCCAACCTGTAGGTCGGTAAACGAGCAACCATGGATAACTGCAACACCAGGTAGGGGTGACGAGAGCGTTGCCAGCCTATTATAAACGATATCTCCGTATTAAATGTATCTCCGATTTCTTGCAGCACTAGACCCTAAAAAATTCATCTATCCTTTAACAACGAAACAAAGTTATGTATTTCAATTTCATATGCATACTTGTATCCAGAATTATATGTACAGTCACAGAATAACCCACTGATGTTACGGCCCTGGTGTCCTTCGACACCACTCAAGCTTAACAATCATAAAATCGACATCTCTCGAGACACTTGACATACATAGGGGAATTCACCAATCAGAAGCACACATTTCAAAATAACAAAAAGCGAATGCATTTTTTAATAAAAACATTGTTGAGTAAAACAATTGAATCTCTTACATTTTATTCGATGATTATACGAATCCAACCACACTGTGCAAACTATGAAAATTATGTAACAGAGCATATACCGTAAGCCATGTCAATTCATATAAAAGATAATAAAAATAATAAGAGCACTTGAATAATTACTGTTTTAATTACTTAACACAGAGATAAAAATATCTGTGATATCATTTTAAAGGACCATGGAGTGCAATTTTTTACAGATACGACTGCAATTAAGGGCGATAATGAAAAGGAATTTAATAATAAAAAATCGTAACAGGTGTATTAATTTTAGCCTTAAGCAACGGTAACTACTATGGGCGAAAGTGATTTGTTTCGCGAAATGATAAATTTATCGGTGCGTAAATTATACAGTTAAAGATCTGCAAAAAGGTATAAAACTGCCTCATACTTATAATTTAAGGGGTAAAGGCCAATTTGGAAATCAAGATTTCTCTCCTTGCCTTTTTAGACTGACAATTACACCTTGTTGAATTTCCACTTTGTTAAGTATATTTACTCTGTGTCGCTTTCTTTGATGAATTCGGGCGGTCTTTACGCCTGCCTGACTTAGGAAACGTTTCGGAAGTCAACGGAGTGGAAAATTCGTTAAATAAAATAAAGGATAATGTCTTGTTAACCATTTTTAGGGTTCCGTACCCAAAGGGTAAAATCGAATTTGATGAAACTTTTCAATGATATAGAATACATTAGAGCAGCTATGGCCTAAGGCTGCTCTAAAATTACGTGGATGAATTTTAGTAGAAAACCGAGTTCATACTAATGATCAGGGGTTACCTTTTATCCCGGGAAAAAGTACTATTCCCGAGGGATCGACATTGACGCGGGCGGAGCCGCGGGCGAAAGCTAGTATACAATATGTAAAGAAAACCCTGTCCGGTCCTTAAAGGGTTGATTTAGCCCATCGATATGAACAACTGTTCCTAAAAGATTAAAGCTGGGTACTAATAACATAATAATATAAATCTATATGTACTCAAAAAAATGAAAAACAAAAATTTTCGGTCACTATATCAGTTTGTTTGGGAACATCAAAAAAGTTTTTGCGTTCCCAGCATTGGTCCCATAGGAAAAGTTGTTCATAGCGACAGGCTGTATCACCCCTTCAAGAATCAGACAGTACAATATATATTACTTGTCTCTCTCACTACAATTCTTTATTGTTTACAATTAACTGAAATACCTGAAGTTTATTTATTTTATCTTGATATTTTAAACTTCATATTCTACGCATTTTGCGATTTATGTATCTATTAATCTAAATTATTTACATAAATTAAGATTTTATAAACAGCGGCAAGACACTAAATGCTTTTGAAACATTTTCTTGTGACACTAGATTGGCAGAACTGATAGCATAGCAGTTTTTAAGTCAAGAAAATGATACTAATCGTAGAGTGACATTTAGAATAGATATAATATTTACATATAACTGTATGTAATATGAGACAAGCAAGCTTCTGGCTACTGATGAAGTGGATATGTTAAAGGATTAAAACTGATGGATAATTAACGAACTGCTATGGAGTAATAAGGATTCAATTTTAAACAATTATGACATGAGCAAGGAGTAGGTTTTGTTTTATAAATTATCTGTTTTATTGTGAATCGAGAAATCTCGCTATACTATTGTAATTGATTGGTATTATATGATGTATTAATAAGAAAAGTTAATTTTTGGCTAACATTATGGAAGCCGTGTGGTATCCGGCAGAGTAGAATAGAACCACTCCAAGTCTTCCCGTGGATGTCGTAGAAGGCGACTTAGGAAATACAAGCTAAACAAAGCTTATAAACACCTAAGAGATCTCTCCAACTCGTCTGGCCAGCGTGGAGAGTGTAGGCCAAGTCCTCTGGCTACTCTGGCCAAGTATGGCCCTAGTAGTAGAGACTAAAAAGGACCTGATAATGATGATGGAAGCCGCTACCTAATTTTTTTTTATTAAACTTAAATTCCGTCACACGCACACATGACAGAATCACACCGGTTGTTTTTGCTTCATCAAAAATTACTGACAGTAAAAGTAAAGGGAAGAAATCCCATTACGTTGTAACGGGTAACTGTCATTTGTATCACAGGTTTATTAGATACATCTCACTCCATACTCTTGAATTTGTTAATAAATCCTGGAAATGTGGGACTTTTTATATAAAGGAGTGCATTCCATAATAGCTAGCATCAGAACTTAAAGTAAATATGTATCTGAATAACCGATCTCTGATTATAGTGTCTTCGCGTTTTCGATTTGTTTTCTGACCAAATTCTTTTTCTTAATAATCTATAATAAATATTATAGAGAGAAAACATAGCGCGTAGAAACGATGGCCGATGGGGCAGACAGGTTCTCGAACGGCGACCACGTACCGGCAAGCTTAGCGTTGGACACCCACCAGTCGGAAGACCTAACCAAGGTCGCAAGAAGACGCTGGATACAGGCCGTTTCCAACCGGTCATATTGGAAATCTTTGGGGAGGCCTATGTCCAGCAGAGAACTTTTTACGGCTGAGATGATGATAATGATCAAGAAAAAAGACTGATTGTTTGTTTGTAAGCATTGAATAGGCTCCGAAACTACTGGACCGATTTGAAAAATTCTTTCACTGGTATGAACATAGGCTATAGGTTAAATACCTTTCTACCCGAGCGAAATCGAGGCGGAATACCGCTAGTCCTTACTAATATTATAAATGCGAAAGTGAGTTTATTTGTGTGTTTGTTTGTTACGCTTTCACGCCGTAACTACTGAACCGATCATCATGAAGTTTTGCATACAAGTATTCTGGAGTGCGGAAAAGGACATAAGCTACCATTTATCCCGAGAAAAAGTACTATTACTGAGGGATCGACATTGACGCGGGCGGAGCCGCGGGCGAAAGCTAGTATTAAATAAACACAAACAAACAATAAAAAGCCGACAAAGGGTCATATCATAACCGTCAAATCCCTTTCATGACATTGCTCCAATTAGAATACAGCTCTGATGGAAGCGTGATAAGGGTAATCAGAGAGGTTATCTGGGACGCCTTGAACCGGCAGTTTTGACTGGTTAGCTGATCTGAATTTGAATGATAATAAAGTAGTTGACATGTAGAGACTACTGAATAATGGTTTGATAACAACTAACTTTCTTCTAAGCAAACATAATAAATCTATACATACTTATGAATAGCTAAATTATTTTTAATTTTATCTCTTATCATAAGTCTCTAACTTCCTTTACTAGATCAATCTGTGTGATTTGCCCACATGTATTTTATTGTATTAATCGCAGGCACCTCGCAGTTCAATGTATCAAAGATGAATTGGGCCGGAATACGAGTACTACGAGTGCCACTCAGATTATCCTTTTAAGAATACACATTTTTGTGGAATACGAACAGGAAAGCATGATGCTAGATAGATGCTAGATTAAGAAATTAAAAATAGTAAGCGAAAAGATAACGTCATCATCATCATCATCAGGTCCTTTTTAGTCTCCACTACTCCTGTAGGCCTGTCCAAGTATGGCCCGAGCAGCCGGAGGACTTGGCCTACACTCTCCACGCTGGCCAGATAAAAGATAACGTACGTAAGTAATAAAATTCTACAAATAGGAAGTGCTCTGTCAAACACCTAATTGCAGCAATTAAAATAAAACATAAAAATAATAAGGAAGAGATGATAAAACTGAAAATAGCAACATAAGCACATTTTTGATTGAATTTGATTAAATCTGCCTTAAAATATTAATAATTAAAAAGGACATAATACAATTTAATACATTACAATTATGTATCGACATGTTAGATATTTACTCTGTTTGCTAAATGTATCCTTTACTGTGTCTATACCGAGAGTGATAAAAACGTTTCAATCTACCTATCTTTACTACTTTTAATTACAGTTATTTGAATGAGAGATCAAACTACCTAGACGTTTAGGTATATAAAAAATTCAAAACATAAGTAAGATTTGTTAAAAAAATATGAAACGTAGAAATGTGTTGTGCCTTAATTTCGATTACTTTCCAAATTGTTTAATGTGTTTTCTGTATTTTTTACTTTTATTTTTATTAATTGAATTAGATGTCGAAATAATGGAAGAAACGAAGGTGAGGATGAAGGACAAAAACATCCGAAACAATACCCGCAAGGCGCCAGCATGAATACTAATCAGAAAATTCGAATTCACTACCCATTTTTATAGCATGTTTTGGGTAATCACTGGTTAAGTGAGGAAGCCTTTTGAATACGAAACATCAATTAACTAAGATTATGTAACAGTTTGCAGAATTATATTCAGCAACTGAAGACAATACACGTTGTCCTAATATAAAGCGTCTAATTATAAAGAAGTTAGAACAAGATTTAGAAATTTTCTTGATGGTTACATAATGGTCCATCCATAATAAACCATAGGTTTTTTTTTAAGTTGTACATAAGCTCGATTGAGTTTACAATGGCTTCGGTGATAATGAATATCTCAATGGATGGTGTAAACCTTAGATCATTAAATGTTTGAGGTGTAAACTCAGGTCTAACGGTAGTCTGCATTTCACCTTATTCAATAAGTTTGAGTTGTCTTTTATTACGTACATTGCTAAGCTTTCATCAAGTTTTAACTGATGGGAAATAATGTTGAATAAATAAATAAATAAATAAATATATACGGACAAATCACACAGATTGAGCTAGCCCCAAGGTAAGTTCGAGACTTGTGTTATGGGATACTAACTCAACGATACTATATTTTATAACAAATACATATATAGATAAACATCTAAGACCCAGGCCAATCTGAAAAAGATCATTTTCCATCTTGACCTGGCCGGGGATCGAACCCGGGCACTCCGTGTCGCAGGCTGGCGTGTTAACCACTGCGCCACGGAGCTGTCATTGAATAAACTTTTAACTGCCTCCGTGGTCCAATGGTTAAGGCGTTTGCCTGTAGACCCGGCGGTCGTGGGTTCGATTCCCACGGGAAGCATACTTTGTTTAGTTGTTAGGACAGTCCAGTTTAGTTAGAACATAAAGATGATTCCGTGCTTCGGAAGGCACGTTAAGCCGTTGGTACCGGCTGCCATGTGGTAGTCGTTAAAGGAACCACGTCAGAGGATGAGATGCGGTTCCGAAGAACTCTGACACCAGGGTGTGCATTGTCGATTGACTGTGACACCTGCAGGAAATGATGATGATGATAAACTTTTATATAGCTGTACGATAATATAAAACATTATTTCGTCTTTATAACAGTAGACAGAGCTTTATAATAATCAAATGCCACGTGTTAGTTGGTGGTATAGATGGAAAACGGAATCAAAATAAGGATGGATTACAAATTTATAATGGCTAAACACAATTTAAAGCCCTTTTAGCAAACGATCGTTCGTTATTCTGTGAAGGCATACAACTTTCATACAATATAACATATAGGTACAACACAATATTGTAAACAAATCAATACAAATACATTAGTACTTTAGTCATCTTTCGTGTAGTAGACGTATTTGACAGTTAGGATGATTGCGACACCAGAATAATATATACGTAAAGTCGGCCTTGAAGATACATTTTCATGCCATTGAAAAGCCCTTATGCGTAAAATGTGAAGAAATCGCACAACCGGTATTCATGGAAGAGACTCAAAGTCTATTCTCATTCACCGTAAGAACCGCAGAAGCGGTAAAGCTTCTATTCAAACGTCAATTTTTTGGGGGAGTGTGGTACTTCTATGGACGATTGCCGGTAGCGTGTGTGACTCTACCACGACAAATACTTGGCATACAGAAAATACGAAAACAAAAAGTGAGACCTACCATACAAAGTCACCGATCTGGGCAAATTTCTATGGGATGTCTTTTTCGTTTTTTTTAGGGTTCCTTCGTCTGTCCGTCTGTCCGTCCGCGGTTTTACTCAGAGACTATAAGTACTAGAGAGCTGTCATTTGGTATAGATATGTATATTAATTATGCCGAAAAATTAGTAAAATAAAATTTTGAAAAAAAAAAATTTTTTTAGAGTTGCTCCCTTACAAGAAAAAAGGGGAGTAAATTTTTTTTTCGCGGCTATACCAACATTTGGGGTGTTGTTGAATAGGTATTTTAAAAATATTGCGTGCTTATGAACATCATTTTTCTATTTACCGTTTCGGAAATATTCGGTTTTATAGTCCAAATTTTTGTTAGAGTCAAGTGTTTCCTCCCTCTATCTACTAAATGGTTGTATATGAACACGTGAAAAAAATCACGGCAGTAGTATATATAACGAAATTTAAAGGAAAAAAAAATATAAATTAAAGTGTTATAGTCGACCAACTTATAAATGTACTCGGTAAAGTAAAATTTCATACAAATTGAATTAAAAATTAGTTAAGACATTGTTAGTTACGTTAAGCAACTACTGAATATAAATTTTCGAACCACGTAAAGTCAAGTAAATATAAAGCAGCTTTAATAATATTGATACCTAAAATAATAGAACACAGCACGCGGCGCTTGACGGAACGATAGGAGGCTGCTTGGTAACTATTGCGCTCGGGAATCAAAGTAGGTATATACCTATGAAACCTTGTTACCAGCGCTTGCTTCTACTCGTGGTGGTAATCAAATAGATAATATTTTTTCTAATTTCCCTTGTGAAGTAGGACTTTATAACTCTTTCTTCAGTTACCACCATATTATGTGGGCTCGTTTTTAGACGTTAGATAATGGTACGGAACCCATCGTGCGCGAGTCTGATTCGCGCTTGGCCGGTTTTTTTCTCCTTTTCTTCTTGTACGTTCTGTATTTCATTAGGGATTCTGATTCTGAGATTTAAATAACTCTTAATAGCTCAGAGGTTCAAGATCACGCTATATACAAGAAACACAACCAGTTTTTTCTCATTTGACTGCGACATAAAAACTTAATGATTTAAATGTTCACCTATTATTTTATAGTCTCGTAACCCATTAATAGTTGAGAATTAGTAGAATCTTGAATAACCCGTTTTTAAGACCATAATAAGCAATGTTCAAAAATAGCTAGTCGGGACCGGTTATACTTAGGACTCTACTTATTAATTTTTTTATCAAATTTCTGCATATAATTTAGTATTGATATGGTGCTTATCTGAATCATAAATCTAACATTTAAATATTTAAGTATTTATAGGGATAGGGATATATAGGGATTGCTAATAGAAGCGAAAACACTAACAAAAACACACTATAATGACGCCTGACGCGATTGTACAAGTTCATCCCCTATGAAAACCGCTCAGCGCGCCTTAATATTTTTTCATTAAAAAATATAAAAGAGCTTGGACAAAATATTGATGTACACAGACAAACAAAGAAACAGTAAACTTTGCGAGTACATTTTATGATAATCCCAAAGTTAACCTAACTTAACCTACCTCCGTATCACCCACACTACATATTACTGATATTCGTAAGGTCAGGCCTGTCTCACTCTCACTTTCCGTGTTAGTATCGAAAACATACCTATGCGCGGCGACCACTTCAAAGCGGGAAAACCAGCCAAATCCGGTAGGAACAACACGCGTTTGGTCACACACATGTGTTCACCAACTTCAAGCAATTATGATCATTCCAGAGATATAAGAATAAAGTTGACTTGCAATGCATTCTGTAGGTATCTAAACAAAAAGGTGCTGCGTTCTGACACAAGCAAAATTACATCATATCGCTATCTGCATTTAGTTGATATTTCTGTAAGTACCTTTGCAAAGTGCGACTTCTGTTCGTGTACTACTCATTCTGTGGTAAGGTCTATTTGCGTTAATATTTATGAAGTACTGTCAATACTTATAAGCAATTTTTTATAGTCGAGTCACGAAAATCCTTTTTACACTTGGTCTTTGTTGCCACGTCATTCATACATAAGATCAGATTAAGTTTACTTCTTTATTCATTTTATTACGGAGTAAACAGAGACTCATTGTTGTGTAAGCAGGATTCGAAAATACTCGTAGTGTTGGATTGCTATATGATCGTTTAGAAGTGTCACCATATTTAGTTAAATCTTTGATCAATTTTTATGCACTAGGCGGAAGGGAAAACGCTGACAAGTTCTACTGTTTGTTGTTACATACATACTTTCATGTCTTTTTTCCTTGCGAGACAGACAGAGATCAGTTGTATAAGATCCAAAGACGACGCCGATGTTGTCCTCTTTATTCATTAATGTAAAACGTGTTCAGAGAAAAAATATCGATTACTGTTACCTACATGTTGTAAAAAATCAAGACTCAAAGATTTATTCAGAAAATTAGCCTTCTCGAGCACTTTTTCATGTCAAATTCTAATTTACATATATATATATTTCATTGATGAATTATTGTTCAAAAACTATAAACTAGTAGTGTTTCAGAACCAACCACTGTACGCCGAAAGAAACTCTTTTTAACAGTTTGTATATTTAATATTAATTTAGATATCCACGATCATCATAAAATTTTGCATACACATGTTCATATGTATTCGTTTTATATAAAAGGAAATATTCCCCAAGAATCTTTATTGAAGCGGTGGGATAAAATGAGTGTATAAAAAAATAAACATTTCCATATCCGTGATAGTAACCCACACTTCCATACCTACTTCCTTATTTAGAAAAATGGTTTTCCTCAAGTATGAGGTAGTTTGTTTTATATTTTTTAGACTATACATAATAAGCCATATCTAAAATCCAAACTAGAATAGATTTTTAAATATCGGGTATTATTTACAATCACATGGGCAGTTATCAATGAAGGGTCGTGCATTTTATTTTTTTAAATATCTATTCATATAAATCCAAACAAACTGTTAGAAAAAAAGAAATCGCTGATTCTGTACATCTTACTCCAGTATATTTTAAGGTTTGTCAGTCATTTCTTTTACGATTTCGTCCTGAGTATCTGTATATCTTTTCCAGTTAACCTACTATATATAGCGAATGTTATATAATTAGCAACAGTACTCGAAACAGTATCAATGTTATAAACATTACTCCAATTAAACGCAATTGAAGGTTCGAATTCAGCGAAATGCTTTGATGTAATTGTACAATTCACAGCTTGCAAACGATAATTTTGATAAAAATTACTTGGGTTTTAATGAAATAATAACAGCGGTATTATACCTTGAGCATTAAATTCTACGAAAGCAATTGAATAAGTATAAGGAGGCGAATTCATTTCATATGCACTTACTGTAAGCTTACTTAGAGCTACTACAATGTATTATTAAATAATTTTATTCAGTTATGTTTTATCAGTAGATGATCAACTTTTTTAGGGAGTAACTGAACAGTCAGTACCATAAATAAAATAAAAAAATAGGGATAATTCAGACAGATTGAGACAGCTTCACAGTAAGTTGTGTACTTGTGTCGTGGGATACAAGCTAAACGATAGTATATTTTATAATAGATACATATATACATAGATAAACATCCAATAGGTAGTACCAAAACTTAAAATGATCGTTTTTCCACCTCGACCTGACCAGGCATCGAACTCGGGACCCTGCGATTCAAAGGTACTTGCGCTATCAGTGAGCCACAGAGGTAGTCAACCATAAATTCTAATTATAGACCTCTTCAGATAGCATTCTGGGAACTACTATTTCATTTATAAGAATATAGACTTTTAGTGGTTAATAATTTGTTGAATACCAGTTTCTATAGTCATTTTAACGATAATGTCTCTCTTACGTTTTATAGAGCTTAATGAGTATAATTTAAAACAATCTTTGATAAAAATAAAGACATGCGACCCATGCGACGTTATTACTTGGCGCGGAAAACATTACTATAAAGCCAAGGATGCCACGTATTTGGGCAAGAGACGGTGGATAAAATCATTATAATCTGAAGAAAACAACTACTAGAGGAAAATCAGTATCTTTGTCCCTCTTCCTATTATAATTTATCTCGTATTATAATAAATCTTGAGATCGTGCTTCATTTAGAGAAGTGGAAAATCGTTTGGTGATCATAAATCAAAGAGACTGTAATTTAATTAACAATTATTGCTTCGATAGTGAACGACTTATTGATATGCGATTGTAGCCTTAAAAGTTTATCGATTGTTATTGATAATAAAACGGTACTTACGCGTCACTCTTGTCATACGTCGGGAAGGTCTGGTGAGTCAGATCCTGCAGCGAGGAACTTGTCTGCGGCTCAGCAGAGATACCCTGAGCTCTCTGCTTCCTGGGACCTCTGGATCCTCTCGCATATTGTTGATACGGGAACACGCTCTGCAGTTTGTCCAACTGCGAGCGAAGTTCCACCATTTCCTGGTCACGTTGCTTCAACAGACCTTCCAGCTCTCTTATCCTTTCGATCAACGGCTGCATATCGTTTGCAACCGTTGCATTAGCAACACAATTTTCCGAATCGGTATTCATTGTGCTTGGAGTCCCCATTATACCATTTATTTCTGCTTCTCTATAAGTTTCGTCTAACGCGCGTCGATCGCCGTTGACTGTGGGCGCCACGGTAAGCGCTCCTCCACCTGTATTCACTAAGGCCCTCGGCTCATCGTCACCAGCTGTTCGCTGTGACGATCCAAAGCAGAGGGTGTCGAAACACACGCGCATTCACTCGGCTACCGAGCACTGCACAGAACCACTAGGGATCCGGGTTTCACTTGGGTTTATAGTTAACTTGTTTGGTCCACTAGCACTGGCACTGTTTGTAACGGTTTGTGAGCACTGTTTAGTGGGGAAGTGGAGGATGTGTGTGGGTTGGCTGCGTGTGAGTCGTGCGGCGCGGGCGCGGAATGGCGATATAGTGCAGGAGCGCGCGCGCCGCCGGCCAAGCTACCGTATCAGCCCCGCGTGCCTCGGCGACACCCTGTAAAAAACAAATTGTTACTAAAAATGTTATCAAAACAGACTCCTGCTTTATTTTAACATCAATTATGTTATCATAACAGCCGATTGTTATCTAATAAAAGATTATTGAACTAGTTTTAGGAATATCTTGTCACTGCCTCATCATTATGTAATCGCAATACTAATATAACGAAATAAAGTTTTGATTTAATCACAACTGGATTATAAGCCAATCTTGATTATACCTATAAATACCAACTTCTTGATTGTCGATGTTTATCTCACAATACCAGAACTTCATTTTAAGTGGTTGAAATTCCAAAGGACGAATTGTTTACTTCGACGACATACTTGACATAATCAATGATAGATAATATTTCTTAAGTGACTCAAATGCAATGCTTGTTGATTAACTCTGCAGGGTTAATTACTCATGTGATTCTAAATTCTGAGATAACATTTATCTTGAGAATTTTAATATGAGAGTAAAAATATCGGATGTAAATTTACCCTTCGACATTCCATTAAGGGGCCCGAATGGGCTTAAAAAGATGTTCATATTGACGGACTAAGTTACCCCTAAATAAGAGGCTTAGATCAGTGAAACTATAACTATATATCATTTTATCCTCTTATTCCTTCATCTAATATATACTACCAGTAATTTACTTGTAGAAGTAAATTTTTCAACTGACTTCGAACTTCAAAAAATGGAGGAGTTTATCAATTCGGTTGTATTTTTTTTAATGTTTGTTACCCCTGAACTCATTTGTGAACTGAAATAAAAAAAAATTGTTTGAAATGGTACCCTTTAGAATTGGTCCCATTTAAATTTTATCCCAATAGGTTAAGCAGTTTGATCAAAGTCGCTTTTTTGTATGAAAGATTATAATTAGAACGGGTTTAGAAATGTACGAATAAAATGAAGGGCGGCGCTAGTTTCGTGGATCTAAGCTTAAAGAGGTAACTTTGTCAATATGAACAACTTTTCATTAATCGTAATTTTCAAAGATATTGCTCGGGCAGCTGAAATTTTTTGAATAAATTTTTCGAGTTTCCATAGCATTAGTCCTATTAGAATAGTTGTTCATATTGATGGGCTGAGTCGTCCCTTCGAGATAATGTATTTGACCCGTTATTTTTACGAATTATTTGATTCGTATTTATTCGTATTTCGTTATTACTTATTCGTAGATTCGAACAATTGTGAACTAAATTATCAACGATATGACAATAAAACAACTCTTGGAATATCACCTGACAGATACGCAACAGTTATCCAGCACATGACTGTTGTATCTAATCTGCGACTTAAAATCTTTCGTCAAATATAATAGGGTTCAATGATACTTATCACAGGTTTTTATTACTAGGAGGACGGGGTATCCCTTTTCTGTAATTTTATTTTGGGGCAACTCCACTCAACATGCACACCCTGGTGTCAGAGTTCGGAACCGCCTCTCGGCCTCTGACGTGGTTCCTTTAACGACTACCAGATGCTTAGTATACTATAATGACGCTTATATGCTTGGTCACAATTTTTTACAGTAACTAGGTATATACTATACAAAATAATTTTATAACATAACCTTTGTGGCTTAGCGGCGCTGCACAGGCCATTGAATCGCAGGGACCCGAGTTCGATCCCCGGCTTGGTCTTTCCGACTGGCCTGGGTCTTAGATGTTTATCTATATAAGTATCTTTTTGTAAAATAAAGTATCGTTGAGTAAGTTTTCTACGTCACAATGTTCACAACTAACTGCTGGGCTTAATCTGTGTGATTTGTCACTATATATTTATTTATATATTTACACGACTACCTCAAGAAGGTTGTTATGTGTTCAGAGTTCATGTACGTACTCAAATGTATGTACGTGAGCAATTATATTGCATTATAACTTGCCGATGCCCTAACAGGTTTGGAAGCGTAATATGTATGTATATCCTTATTCTTATTATTAGAATCCTACCATTGTAAAAATACTTAACATCCTATGTGAAAAGGCTATTAAAACGGGACTTTACCTATTACTAGAAAATAAATATTGGCACGCCGCCGTTCTCCACAATATGTAGTAGAATACTTACAGACAATATTCCTTTGTATCAACGAAATTAGATAGGAAATTAAAGGTCATGTTACAATGATGCAAATTGCGCTCTAAGGACAGTAATAGCAATAACTGTTAATCGCATGGTTATGGCTGTTGATAACGAGCTAAATCCGTAATGCTTTTCTCATGGCTAATAGCTGTTTACGATAATGTACGTCACGTGTTGAGAAGCGACAAATTTTCCGTGCGCCCAGACATAGCTCAGCAAGGACTGCACCTGCTGTTTATAAATAACAGTTCTCTACAAAGCGACGTTACAATATCATCAGGAACTAAGGAATTATAAAATAAGGATATGTATTTATAGACATTAATATTCAAAGGAATATGAATACCGTGAATTCATCAATAATCTTACACTAACAAATAAGAGAAAATGATATAAGTGCAATAGAGAGGAAATAGAAACTAAAATTTTCGCAAAAAGTTAAAAAGTTGAAAAAATAATTCCAAGAAATGCGAGTTATGTACATAAACGCAGCAAAACATATAAAAGACATAAATAACTGCAGAAGTTTAGTATAATTATATTCGAAAGATGAATATTATAATAATAAAACCGCAGGCGGATGCTGATTCTTAAGAGCTGGAAATAAGTCTCGTATTGTAAAACTATTCAATGCTGTTAGGTGCCAAAATTTTGCAATACTTATTTATTAACATGGTATAAGAATAAACGTATTTATTAATAAAGATAAAACAAAAGAGGACGAAGTCAATATACAGAAAAAGTATTCTCGAACGAAATTGATCGGCAAAGAGCCAATATAAATAAGAACTATTTTGATGAAATCAAAGTCAAATAAATATTCCAAAGCTAATTTGGATCAACTGTTCAAACATGGACAGTTTTTCTTTATAGAAAATAAAAAAAGTTAGTAATGATATGGTAATGGTAGGCAACGTTACCCCAGTTTAGTAAGTAGGCGCTGTTCCGTGTTAATTGTTCAGTTCCGGTGGGTGGAAATTCTAAAGAACTCTGATAAAGGGCAGCTAATATACACACAATCGGTCGTCGAGCTGTATAGGACGAAATGCCAAGTCAGTCATGGTCAGAAAGGTCTGTATAGGTCTTGGAGAATGGAAGCCAAGTTTATGTGAAAGACGGACGTGTGACAATCCGGCTGTCAGACGATTTATCGGATATTCGATTGGCATCGAAAAATTTATTGCCACGTATTTACTACCTGCCGAAAATTTTTTTCGATGCCAAACACAATTGAATTTTACATTCAATTGTGTTTTACAGTTAGTTGTCCTGGCAAACTTCGTTTCGCTATTATTATTGTGTCGTAAATATTTCTTATAATTAAATAGTTATTCTGCTGTTCGGGGTTCGGGATAGCTACAATTTCTTATATTAGAAAATCATTGATCAACAAAATTAAAAAAAAAAAGAAAATTGATAAACAAACAGTACTTATGAATTCTATGCACATAAAAAATAGAATCACAATGCTCTTTGGCAAACAGTTGGCACCAATCGTTATTGCCATGACTCTATAATACAAAAGCAAACCTTACCGACCTAATTATTAAAACATATCCGACTTTGATTTATATACCGCGTGCATTTGAATCTCTGAACTATATTGAAATCCTGAAATCAGAATCCCTAATGGATACAGAATTTCAACAAATACACATAAAAAAACAAAAAGTAAAGAATCAAAAAAAACATTTGACCTTCCATAGAAATTCGTCTAGCTGATTTACGTCTAACGACTTTATATGGGAAGCCTAAATTTTTTAGCTTAGCTTTATTTTGAAATTCTATATTACTGGAACAGAAGTTGAAATCACGCGGTATTAAGATATATTTTTTTATATTTTAATTATTAAAGATAACAAGCACACTACAGTTGTTGATATTTTTAAAGTTAACCTAAAATATAATATTTGGGAGTGGCTTCAAGTGAAAAGCAAAGCTCATAATAATTTACTTTTAACAACTTGGGCAGTAATTAAAATATAATTTATATCAAAAGAACAGTGCCGTAAATACCACTTAAGAAATTCATACTCTTGGAGATTGTTTAAAATGTTGTCATGATTGGCTTTAATAATTGCGTGGTATTACGCTGCGTATAATTTTTCACGATTATGAGAAACTGCGATTAAATGAAATAATGCCATACCATAGTTGAATAATACTGGAAATACTAAATAGAAAATGTCTTCTAGAAAAAAATAAAAGGCGGCGACTAAATCTTCGATGTCTGATGATTAACATTTTGTCACCCATAATGCATTACTACCGAATCCCAGACTTCGAAGCATCCAAGCTGAGCATGCAATCGGTAACATTCTTAGGTCACACACAGCACAGTATTTCACGAAATTGAATAAACGGAACCACGAAAGGTACATATTTTAGATATATAATCTCTTACCTACTTGGTACTTTTGTACTATTCTAAACATTCACAAAAATTATTTATGAAATGAAAACGTCAAAAATAACAGCTCAACTGAACTCAAATGAAATTCAAACAAATAATCTTTTCTTATAAATTTATTTTTCAGTGTTGCAATAATATTAATGAAGTGTTAAACTAATTTTAACTTGCCATTATTTCCAGAATACACGATATTAATTATTTTTATTACTATATTTCTAATATCTGCTGTCATCGGGGGCCATTTAAATATTTCAGGTGTCACATTAAATTAATTAACAAGGCGTTACTCTAAAACGCTCTACATCTTTTTTAGAAAACAAAGTGGAACTTTTTTAGAAAACCTGTTTCGTTGCTTTAATAGGTACTTGCAACAGTTTCAATTATAGATAAGTGATTAGAGTGTGAATAAATTTAAAACGAATTGACTTTATTTTTGTGTGAATAAGTGAATAGAAAAAGAATTACATTATTTAACAAACTTACGTAACATACGAGGGCGATTTCTACTACGTACAAGCAATATTATAATTCACAGTATATTTAAGACGTAGTACAATTAGTACAAGTAGTAAGAATTAATACGTAGATTATTATTAATCATAAAAAAAAATACGATAAATTTTAAACAGTCAGTCATTTTTGACGTCATCGAAGTTTGTGACTAAACACAATCATATAAATTAAAACAAATTAGGTATCTGTAATATTTAATTTTGACGCCATTACGTTTTTTTTATAATTCAGTGTATTACGTTCTTCCTCTATACTCTTAAGTTTTAGTTCCAAAAGTGATCGTTAGATGGCAGTAGGTCCACTGCTAGTTAACTAGACTATTAGGAATGTGTTAAAGCGTAGAAATATATCATCATCATCATATCAGCCGCAAGAAGTCCACTGCTGGACTTAGGCCTCCCCCAAGGATTTCCAATACGACCGGTTGGAAGCGGCCTGCATCCAGCGTAATATATGTAGAAATATATATTACGCATATAAACAATTGTAAAGAAAACCCTGTCCTATTTAACAACAGGACAGAGTTTTCTTTAACCCATCACCTGTAAGAGGTGATTTAGCCCGTCGATATGAACAACTTTTCTTATGGGATCAAAGCTGGGATCTCAAATAATAGGACATTTAATTTAAATGTTAGGCCGCCCAGTCAATTTCTTTCTCCCGGCATTAGTTTCTTATAGGAGACGAGTAGGGACGGGCTGAATCACCCCTTTAAGGGTCGGACGCTTTTTATTGCTAGTTGTATTGGATGAAGTCTAGTATGTATGAATTGTCCTAGAATCAAGTTTAACAGCCTCTGTGGTCCAGTGGTTAAGGCGTTTGCCTGTTGACCCGGGGGTCGTGGCTCGTGGGTTCGATTCCCACCGGAAGCATACTTTGTTTAGTTGTTTCCAGTTTGGTTAGGACATTGCAGGCTTGAATCACCTGATTGTCTGATAATTAAGATGATTCCGTGCTTCGGAAGGCACGTTAAGCCGGTGGTCCCGGCTGCCATCTGGTAGTCGTTAAAGGAACCACGTCAGAGGCCGAGAGGCGGTTCCGAACAACTCTGACACCAGGGTGTGCAAGATCGATCATCAAATTACTTGAAATATATATTACCACAGTAAGTGTAAAATCTGGAATTTTATCAACACTAGGTAAAAGCAAAGGTTTATTTGAAATATCCTTACTATCCTTACTAATATTATAAATGCGAAAGTGAGTTTGTTTGTTTATTTGTTTGTTTGTTACGCTTTTACCCCGTCACTACTTAACCGATCATTATGAAATTTTGCATACACGTTCTCTGGAGTACGGAGAAGGGTATAGGCTACTTTTTATCCCGAGAAAAAGTACTATTCCCGAAAGATCTACATTGACGCGGGCGGAGCTGCGGGCGAATGCTAGTCCATTATAATGCCAACCCAACAGTTCACTTATGACTTCTATCCTCGTAGTTATATTTAATGCAAGCGTTAACCCTACGACTCGTTCGCTGCTATCTATTTTTAGCCCACAGTCAATTAAATTCAATTCCTCGCCGGAGGGTTGTCATACGTTCAATTATGTGATTTACTAGTACATGTGACGTGGTCTGAAGAAATCGCGTTTATATAGAATTGAGTATAATTGTCTTCATTGTCTGGCTGTTAGGCGCAATGTTTAACGACAAATTAACTGATTGTTTGTGTAACGCCAGCTTTATTTTTGTTTTCTTCGTTAAGTGGTACAATTGGTGGTAAATGTAAGTATATGATAACAATCAATGATTTCAGTATCCTGTCTAGAATTTTAAATGTAGTTTTTGTACTGATAAAATATTATACCGTGATTTTGAACCTCTGAACTATATTAAAATCCTAGAATCAGAACCCCTAATGAAATATAGAAATGCAAGAAAAAAAGTAGAAACTAAAAAAAAAATAGGCTTCCCATACAAAGTCACAGATCAGCTGGACACATTTTTACGGAAGGTCAAACTTTTTCTCGTTTTTTTTTACCTTTTTTCTTGCAGTTCTGTATTCTATTAAGGATTCTAATTCCAGAATTTTGATATAGTTCCGAGGTTCAAAATCACGCTGTATAACTGTACTGATCCATCTCGGAATCAGGCTCAAAGTCGAACACAAAATTGTAAGAGAGAATAAAGTAAAAAAAAATCTTTGAATAAAACATTCACTTGTAACTAAATCAGTTCACTTAAAACTCAATCAGTGCACGAACGTTAAGCTCTCCTGAGTCCTGAAGATATACTTAACAGGAAAAACAAGGGCTCAAAGTGCATTCCTAAATTCTCCACCCAGACACGAATTCGAATGAGCTATTCAATGCGAATGGACTCTGCCACCAAATAAGGGACTTCCGTAGATCAAGTCTTTAAGTAATTGAACGAGCCAGCTATGCAATGAATTTAGACAAAATTTGTGTTTGGTGAGTAATGCAGAATCATGGACTAGACAATTTGTCTATTTTAACCAATTTGAAGAAGTAAGTTTCAATTATTTTAAGTGGAATTTGGCATTGCGTAATAGTGAACCTAATATCAAGTAGGTTCCACTCGAAAACATATTTTGTTTTCTCAGAAATTGTCTATTATAACTTTCAACTGATTAACATAACTTTAAAAGCGATGCCTTGGTGGAGTAACATAACTCCATCTGTCGTTTGCCAATCCCCTGCCGTAATGACATTTTCATTTTAAATGTTTCATCTTCAATAGAATAACGACGCAAATTGAATAAATTATAATACTATTAATCATTACTGTGTGACTGTTTGACTGGAACGGTTAATTTAATATATAGTTTTTGGCTAAACCTAGTTTAGACATATACTAAAATAAAATTAATAAACAACTACATGAAAATAGTTCTGATTAAATAATATGTAAGGCCCTGATATGAGAGGAGATGAACAGAATTAGATGATACATAAACCCAGTATCAACTCTAACAAGAATATTTGTAGACTACCATATGACGGCAACCTTATGAGGTTGAGATTAAAACCATTAATTGTATTCATAGTGATTAAAATTTTTTAATACTATTACCATACAATTGTGAAAAAACCTTAATTTTAATTTAATTAAAATTAATTCATAATAAAAGGCTCCCATACAGCTAACGTGATTGCTGTTTTTATAGATAATGATACGGAATCCTACGTGCGCGAGTCCGACTCGCAATTAGCCGGTTTTTTTGAAGATATAATGGATTTAGTATGCTATTCTTAAAAGATAAATATATGCCATTGCGGACTTTTTTGTGGATCTTTATAAGAGGAATATCCCAGACAAACAGATAGATAGACAGACGCGGTGGAAGACTTTGTTTTATAATATGTAGTGATGAAAGAGATATCATTTACCTGTTCGTCAAGAAAAGTAAACATTTATCAGCCTCATAAATTTTATCTTAAAAAGTCTTCACGATTATCACCCTGTTTGACTATATTTATAAAGGATTAATCATCAGAGCCGTTTATTTGACTTAACAAAGAGTTTTTGTCGAGAAACCTTCGAATTTACGAACCAGAGTCGTCAGAATCTTGTTTCGGAAAAAAGGTCGTTCGGACATTTGATTGACAGATTTCTTTCAATGAAGTGTCGGCGATATACTGATTATATTGGATCTGGGCGTGGCGTTTTGACTGGTAACAGGTACCAACTGTGTCAACGAGGCAGGAATTATTTAAATAAATTTCATAATATAAAAAAGAACATATCGAATAAATAATATCTTCCTCACACAAGTGTTACTTTTATTTCGACGCAAACTTATAAATCCATTTCCTCCTCAGTGCTAAGTGCCACTTAGCGATACTACAACGTTGTTTTTTAAAGCTCGGGAGCGCTAGAGATGTGCTTTTAGGCCCCTAAAACAACATCTTGAGCTCCTTCGTATTTATGAGATAAATACGAAGGAGCTCAAGATGTTGTTTTAGGGCGTGCATCAAAATATGATCCAAGAGTACTAAATAGTACCTTAATATACTTAATTAATATCCGACGTTGTTTGCAATGGCAACGATTTTGGAACATCTGTTAGTGTTAGTTTGCAACAAGTTTTATTATCAGCGATTCATATTGTAGAGTGCTTCCCACAATAAATCGAATGAGATCAAACACGATCAGTTTATCTTCTTTAATTTAGAATTACCTAAAGCCACCTTCCAACTCCATCATCAGATCAGGTCTCTGATACCATAATATTACATTGTCATCTGACTTACATAAGTACACAATATTTTAACTCCATTGGTTGAGGAAAGTGCATCAAATTGAGTTGCAAGATTTGACCCAAACAAACAAGAAACGTACATACCGAGTTACTAAATAAAACTCTGTAAAATCTATTTCTTCTTATAGTGTGTGCTTGCCGCTCGATAAGCTTCTATGAATCGGATATCTACATCCAGTTTTGGAGCAATATCCTTTTAACGTATATGAAGCTAAGAAACTGTATATAACAACAAAATAAAATAAATAAATAAAAACCACAGCGTGACGCATACGGTAGTTCGTTTAGCGAGGCGGGTGTAATTGGAACCGCGTGATACGATACACGAGTTAAGGCCCCGATACACGATGCAGACATGCAGACAATGGCGCGTTGCTGATTTCATACTTCACTAGCATTTGCCAACGGCTTCGCTTGCATTCATGAAGTTCTATTAGGGCACACATTTTCTGGAATAAATGTTCTTGACAATGATGATTATTTTTAAGGCGATAACATGGTAAATAATACAATATAATTTCCATACCAACTACTAACCCCTATTTGACCCCTTTAAAGACGAATTGTTGAAACCCTTCATTCATTTAAATTTTAATATTTGTCTAATATATTACATTTTCCTTTCTAATTGGACCCTTTTTGGGATGATTTTTAAAACCTTATAGTGGGTAAAGTATTTATTCAAGATAATAAAAAGTAACTTTCACAGCTATGACTTCTAAATAATACATTTCCTTTCTAACTTAAAACCCCTACTTGCCTCGTTTAAGAGATGAAGTTACCCCATCTAAGGGCTCATTTACTTTATTAAAGTAAATGTCTGCGCAATTTTAGGTTTCTTATCTCCATGTGTTTTGCGTTGATAGAAAATCACCAATCAGTCAATGTTTCCTTGTATATACCTACATATAGATTATAGGTATATCAGCTACTTCATATACTAAACCTCTGTTCAGAAAGAGAATTTACAACTACCTCCATGGTCCAGTGGTTAAGGCGTTTGCCTGTAGACCCATGGTTCGTGGGTTCGATTCCCACGGGAAGCATACTTTGTTTAGTTGTTTCCAGTGTGGTTAGGACATTGCAGGCTTGAATCACCTGATTGTCTGATAATAAAGATGATTCCGTGCTCCGGAAGGCACGTTAAGCTGTTGGTCCCGGCTGCCATCTGGTAGTCGTTCATTTTCGTGTAGGTGTCGTGACACCTACACGAAAATGTCAGAGTTCTTCTGAGGCCGAGAGGCGGTTCCGAAGAACTCTGACACCAGGGTGTGCATGGTCGATTGACCGTGACACCTACACGAAAATGAATGAATGATAAAGAGAATAGGGTGGCGTTAAATGTTTTATATCGCATTTCAAATTGCAAGTTCCTACGATTATATAATGTACGAGTATTATTTCATGCTGAATCTCTTGAAGCATGTTTTTTTTTGTGATTATTAGTGGAAAAATTCCTATGCAATTCTATGAAAGGTACAGCAATGCTCCAAATCTTAAGTCTATCCTCTTTTATGCATTTATAGTAAATATAACAGTTTTATACATAATTTTAAAAAAAAACTGTATAAAATATTAATTTAAGTAATGATATTCAAGCTATTTTCATCTGTCAATTTCTATGCTTATGTAAGCATAGAAATTGACAGTGTAAAGTCGCCATAATGTACTACATACATATTATGTGTTTCAATTTACTCAGTACTTTTTATGTCGTTTATTTATATGACAACATCAATAATGTTGTAAATTGTTCTGTTCACTGTTCAACATTCAAAAATAAATGGGCTTTTCATTGAACTGTTTCTTTGCTGACTGTTTATAAAGATTGAATTAAAAAAATTAAAAATTTAAATTAAAAATTGTTTATTTCTTTAACAAATGTTTAATTATAAATATAATTAATAAAATGTTTAATAAAGTATATTGTACAAAACTTTTCCTATGTTTTGTTTAACTGAAAATTTTTTTTCGTACTTTTATTTTTATTCTGGTTCGGGCGCTAACAATTGGGCTGCTTGCTTTGTTGTTTTCCGTTGCAATTATACTAATGATCAATTTGACTGCCTTTGCTTAAATTGGCTTTAAAAATACAAACATACATATTATCACGCCTCTTTCCCATGGGGGTTGGCAGAGACCATAGATCTCCAATTGCCACAATCCTTACAAACCTCTTTCGGTTCATCTACATCCATTACTCTTTTCATGTATGTAAAAAATAATTTACTAAAAATGCTAAAATCTTTATAAACGATTATTTATTGAATGAAAATGCTTGGAAATATTTTTATGTATATTTTAATGTAAACAATTTAATTATTAATAAAATATATTGTTATATCCGTGCCCTTAAGGTACGTAGATACTAAGACTGGACTAAGTTTCTTTCGGTATATTTCCTCAGCAGTGGTGAATCTCATGAAGCATGTTTTTTTTTGTGATTATAAGTGGAAAAATCACTATGCAATTCTATGAAAGGTACAGCAATGCTCCAAATCTTAAGTCTATCCTCTTTTATGCATTTATTAAAACTACTAGGTTTTCGAAATGCCGAAAACCTAGTAGTTTTTCTATTATGATAACATAATACAATATCAGAAACATTTACCTATCATATTTTGAATAAAAAATATTCATTAACATGTTGTACCTCTGACTACCTTCTTTAAAAAAATCTAATCCCAGATAAAAGGATATACCTTTTAACTGGGTTTTTTATGTTCTTAACCTTGACTACGGACAAAAGACCTAGATACAAAATACAACATAAGATACAAGCAAAACTATTTAAATTCCGCGAGGCATTCATTCTAATTGAATCCTTACTATCCTTACTAATACTAATATACTAATATATACTTACTATACTATATATACTATATACTTACTATATCCTTATCCTTTCCTTACTATAATATTATAAATGCGAAAGTGAGTTTGTTTGTTACGCTTTCACGCCGTAACTACTGAACCGATCATCATGAAATTTTGCATACAAGTTCTCTGGAGTACGGAGAAGGACATAGGCTACCTTTCATTCCGGGGAAAAAGTACTATTCCCGAAGGATCGACATTGACGCGGGCGGAGCCGCGGGTGAAAGCTAGTCCTTACTAATATTATAAATGCGAAAGTGAGTGTTTGTTTGTTTCTTTGTTTGTTACGCTTTCAAGGATGCGAAAGAGAGTTTGTTTGTTTGTTACCCTTTCACGCCGTAACTACTCAACCGATCATCATGAAATTTTGCATAGAAGTTCTCTGGCGTACGGAGAAGGACATAGGCTACCTTTTATCCCGGGAAAAAGTACGAATCCCGAGGGATCGACATTGACGCGGGCGGAGCCGCGGGCGAAAGCTAGTATCTAATAAAAATAAAACATTTAACGTTTATGACTATCTAAATCCGCTGATAATAATATTACTTATATCGGTCAATGACGATCGAACAGCATAGTTATGTTAATTTGTATGTTTTAATTGTGGCGATCTATTTGCATATATACGAGAAAAGGACCAAATTTGTATATACGAACAATAAATAACTATAATAGTCCTGTAAGCATTTATATTAAGCAACTGAATTACAATTCATATAGTATATATATTCATCATCATCATCATCAGGTCTTTTTAGTCTCCACTGCAGGAGCATGAACCTCTCTGTACTACCGGAGCCATACTTGGCCAGAGCAGACAGAGGATTTGGTCTACACTCTCCTCGCTGGCCAGACGGGTTGGAGAGGTCTTATTGATGTTTATGAGCTTTGTTTAGCTTGTATTTTCCTAAGTCGCCTCTTACGACCTCCATGGGAAGACTAGGAGTAGTCCTATTCTACTCTGCCGGAAATGTATTCATATATATATTATATGCCTGATATATATTCAATCATAACCTATTTAACGCTATATTCAATTACTAGCAACCCGGCCTCGGTTTCGCATGGATGCAATGTACATATAAACCTTCCTATTGAATCACTCATCTATTTAAAAAAAACCGGTCAAGTGCGAGTCGGACTCGCGCACGTAGGGTTCCGTACAGTTATCTGTAATAAGTTAAAAATTATTAAAAAATATTTTTATTACATCATGTAACAAAAAAATTATACTTTTCGCAATTTTCCCTACAACTGTGCTATAAGACGTTGCTTCATACCAAATTTCAAGATTCTGAGTTCACGGGAAGTACTTACCCTGTTTTGATTTCCTTGCGAATGTCGAAAATTATTAAAAATATTTTTATTTTATGATGTAACAAATATTTTTACTTTTCGCAATTTTTCCTTTATCTGTGCAATAAGACGTTGCTTCATACCAAATTTCAAGATTCTGAGTTCACAGGAAGTACCCTGTAGGTTTTGATTCCCATGCGAATTTCGAAAAAACACGAAAATTTGCGGCAGAAACGGCTGTATCTTTTGATTGCGTTGGCTTAGAAGTTTGATTTTTTCACAGCTCAAAGGGACAGTAGACCTTGATATATATTTTAGCTTGATACCTCAACGCGTTCCTGAGAACAAGGGTCTTGACAGAGCGACAGACGTACAACCGAGTGATCCTATAAAGGGTTCCTTTTTACCTGTTGTGGTACGGAACCCTAAAAACGCATCAAAATCGTTGTATAGTTTTAAAGATATATGCAGTAAAGGGAAGAAGGAGTTACGGGAACGTTGAGGGTCAATTTTAGATTATTACTTTAGATTTCCTTGCGATACCCGTAAAATTCTTAGAGCGTAAATTTTCAGCAGACATAACATACATTTAGAGGCGTAGGTATCACAGTCCATCAAAATTAACTAATTTTCCCATGGAACTAATACTGGGATCTCAAAAGAGATTCTAGTACTAATTTTGCTTTATTTAACTTAGTATCTAATTAAATAGAGGTGTCTTAAGATAGAGCCATAAATGATTTCAGCAACAAACTCAGATTTTTAAATTTAACGTTTAATTAAAGTTAAATGACCGTTATATCGGTTTTATCTAAACCAGAGTTTCCCAAACGTTTTTCTCGTATACCACTCTTAATTTTTTACTGGTTTCGGTGAACCCTAATATAATTAACACCATATAAAAATTTATTAACTGTGACATTATTGTAAATTTCCGAGTAGTAAACTTAAAAATATGTAAATTTCTGGTGTTCTATTTTATAAAACAATATGGTTGCGTACTAATTATAATAAAAAACAAATTTATAACGTAACGTAAGCTCAACAATGCAAAGCAACAAACTAAAAAATGTCATTGTAATGGAACTCATTTTCTTAATTAATCGACAGCAAATCATCAATATTTGACTTTGTACGAGGGAAACGAAAATTTACCCCACTACAATTTGTGAACTCTTAATTTTTATTCCTGCCAGCATAGACCCCCGTCGAGTCTCCCGTGGACGCCAGACCACTTTGGGAATCACTGATCAAAACCATATTTATGTTTGCCCTGTGTAGCACCTAATTAACCAAAACCACATATAGCAGACTAGTTATTAATAAATGCAGTAATTACAATTATCAGCTATCAGCGACCCAGCTGGGACCTACTTGTTTCTAGAACAATCGAATGCAATTAGAACTAACTGCGTTGCAATTAATTTTGTTTTATACGGGGCGACTTATGAAGTTGAAAAATGGCGTGGCTTATTATTGATACTGAGTTATGGACCTTATAATTGTACAATTTGTCTGTGGCACTTGTATTTCAACAATTGTAAACTGATTTGATTGCAATGTGATTTGGGGTAGATTGTATCAAGAGCAATAGCCGTGTGGTTTCCGGCAGAGTAGAATAGGACCACTTTTTGTCTTCTCATGGAGGTCTTAAGAGGCGACTTAAGAAATACAAGCTAAACAAAGCTCATAAACATCAAACCTCTCCAACCCGTCTGGCCAGCGAGGAGAGTGTAGGCTAAATCCTGTCTGCTCTGGCCAAGTATGGCTCCGGCAGTACAGAGAGGGTCATGCTCCTACAGTGAGCGCTAATAATGCTCACGGCCACTGGGCCAACGCTCTACTCATCAAGTTCGTGAATTAAGAAGAAATCAAAAAGGGATATTGGTTAAAGTAAATGATACTCGCCCGAAAATGTACGCCTTCATTCACCAATTTCTATAATCCACCGGCCTGGGCGGATTATAGAAAAGTATAATAGAAGTAATTTTTAATGTCGAACCCAGCACAAGTACTTCACTCTACTCCTAATTGTTTTTAAAACAATCAAATGCAATTAGAACTCGCTGCGTTGCAATTAATTTTGTTTCACACGTGGCGAGACATGAAGTTGAAAAGTGGCTTGACTTATTGTTTGTGAGCAATGACCCTATAAATGTATAATTTGTTAGTGGTTTTTCCACCACTACAGTCAAACCAGTCATTTGATTAGAGTGACGTAAGTATACTTCGTATCTTAATTCATACAAAATTTAGGAATACTCAAAAACTTTTTGAAAGATTCGCTTATTGTATACAATCCATGTCAGACTGGTCGTTCGTTACAAAGCAGTTAAAATTCAAAATATTTATTTAATATAGGTTTCTCGAACACATAATATTTTTGTTATTTACTTGACTTCACAACGATTTGTTGTAGCCAATAATTTACTTATGGCTTAGTTTAATGCCGCTTCCAAAATAGAATGATGAAGAAGCGGCAAAAACTGCACAGCTCATTTTCTCCAAAAGAAGTGAACTCACAATTTTAGTAAACCTTAAAAATTAGGTATGAGGAGAATGTAGAGAGTATAAGGTCCGTTTAAATTAAGCGCAAATATTTTTAGGGCTGTTACTCTTAGGTTAAAGAAATGCTTTAAGAGCAAAATTCAAGAAATCGACTCGCTAGTTTTGTTTTTGTGTTTTAAAAACAATTTTTTTCTTTTTTTTAATTGAAATAGATAATTAATCTGTTTTGATTCTCGACATCAGTGACTTAGTATCCATAGTAGAGAATAGTAAAAAGTTGTTCGCCTAGCGGGTTTTTTCTTTACACAGGGTGTTTTTTCGTCTATTATTCTAAATTTTTAGATCCAGACTTGTCTAGAGTCCAAAACTTGCCTAAAGAAATAAAAGAAAATGTAGACTTAAATCTATTGACAAGCAGCTTAGGTGACATGATGTGATGTAAGCCACATGAGAACTTACGAAAGAGCCCTAAATACCTGAAGCGGTCACCATGGCCGCAATCGGTCAGACGATGATGATGATAAAAAAACGGAGAAACCCTAAAAAAGATGTTTTAAAGTTTCCAGGTTGATTGTATTTGCAGCTATTAAAGGTCTTAACACATTTTATAAATAAATAAAGATATTTCAATTAAAAAGAAGTGTGCCAAGTCAAAGGCCATGGCTAAAATATTCCAGTACTCGGTTCACTTATTTCTGGATTTTAGTAGTTAAAGTAAGTTAATATTAAAGTTATAATATAATAGTGCCAGTTTCTCAACAATACTGATAATTAATAAAAAGGTTTTCATTAATATATGATACTTAGTGGGTTTACAGTTTTTATTTAATATGCCGAATAATTAAGCCTTTAACAATAATGATTTTGAAAGGGAGGTTCAAATAAACTTGGGACAGTAGTTTTCTTTTGACTTGATATTGTAGTTTCGGAAGACTTATTATTATAACACTACTACACTACACTTTTGTGATTAGTAAATATATATTTACTAATCACAAAAGTGAAATATAACGTCTTAAAATCAGTAGAATAAGAAAAATATTTTACTTCAATAATACACAATAATGCATCCTGACCAACGGGCTACTTTAGTTACGAAGTAGACTCCTCAGGATGGTTACAGGAAGCGTGGTAAGCCTAAGAAACGTTGGTGAGTGAGACGATATAAAAAAAAAAATGTTCAGATGTAGCGCAAAAAGAGAAGTATGGAATGCAATGAGGGAGACTTTTGCCCAGTAGTGGGACAAAATAGATTAGAAAAAATACACAAGAGTATTTATCTTTTGTTTACTTTGATATTGCAAATGAAAATATCTTTAGAAACCACTTGAAAATTCGTCAACGTATTTCAATGGCTCATACACATAACTGAAAGCCGCACGGAACAAGCAGTAACAATACAAAACATAGAATTATCTTCACAGAGGGAAGGTTATCAGTAGTTTATCATCACCACCTCGGTATACAGAAGAACCGGAAGTGCATTCCTAAAAGTAGGGGCTTTGATATTTCAGCAAGTGCATTGTTATCGCTGACGCATGGTAATCAACCCTGTGTGTAGGCCACGAGTCACCGAAAGCGATATAAAATTTAATGAGCACCCCCATACTTCTACACTTAAGTGACTGTCGTTAAGGTATGTTTTGAGCTGCTTGCAAAATTGGATAGGCATCAAAAATTATCTTTGAGAATCCTACCACATTTTCCACATTTTTTTAAAGATATCTCTATCAACGAGGAAATGCTTACCAAAATATAATTTAACCCCTCAACGGAGAGCGTATTTTTGAATAACAAAAATACTGGCGTCGCACAAACTGCACTGCACCACACAGTTAAAATCACGTGTCAAAAAACAGAATAAGAAAGATGAAAAAAAAATCACACAAATCACAAGATGTCACAAAACCTTATCACCGCACTGTGATCGTTGAGATTTAGCTTTTTTATAGAACAATAAATATTTTGAAATATTTATCTATACGCGAGCGGAGACGAGCGGTCGTGATAAAGACGGGTGGACAATAAATTTATATCGAGACACTGAGTGCGAGCGTAATACAGATTTACCAGTAATATCCACTATGTATGTACGAGGCCCAAGGTATAAGCGAGTGAAGTTGACAAGCCAAGTAGGTGGTATGTCAAAACTGTGCGCGTTCTAAGATTTTAATCCCGCATTTTCATTTTTCTCCGTTGGGTACTGAATCAGGGTGTGTCATCATGACTACATAATTATAAAACAAAATCCTCCGCCGCGTCCGTCTGTCTGTTTACTCGCTGTAAACTCAAAAACGACTACTTGGATTTTTATGCGGTTTCCAACAACATATAGACTGATTTATGAGGAAGTTTTAAGTATATAATTTGTCAAGGTTTTGTGTAAACTGATTGAATTAAAAAGACAAGTGACCATTGGTATAAGCGAGATTTTACTCTCGCATTTTCATCTTTCTCCGCTCAGTACTGAATCAGGATTCCTCATCATAACTACATATTTAAAAAAAAATCTGTAAGTGTTACTAAATTATAATTTTCTGTGGAACTTGTGAAACATTGGCTTTGATCATGTATAAAATACTAGATACACCATCCACGATAAAAAATCGCTAACCAAATAAGCGCCCTCCAGACATGTGTGCATATTTTTCGTTTAAATTCGAATTTAAAGATTCGCAAGCTTACGCGAAGCATTTGGTTTTGCATCGATGTAGGTTTAATTAATTGTGGACAGCATCAAGTGCAATTTTTGTAAGTAACTGTGTATCTAGTTTTTTATTCTTGGTCGAAGGAATACAGAAATTTCAAAAAGCCGTCGGTCAATTATAGGCTAGTTTCCAAAAAATATATATATTATTAGCCTTTGTCGATTGCATAAAAATTAATAAAGATTTTTTCCTTTGAAATTCCGTGTGACATCTAGTTTGCTACACTTTTTAAAAAACTTTGACGTCACGAGCTCCCACTAATCTTTATTTTTTTATCATTTATTGTTTGATTGATTGACAAAAGAAAAAATACGTGTCCAATATCTTTTGATTATTTATACCTGACGGACTAATTGTTGATAAATTTTATTATTTTGGCCTAGGAAACTAGACATATTGTATTGCTCGTAAAAGTTCCGAAACGCGGCGTACCGCACGCTACCCTTCCGCGTAATTTTCCTAGAGCAGAAATCTGTATTCTGAAGCCGTAAAATACGAGTAAGCAATATAACACGACGAGACTGAAGGCTATTTCAGTGACCACTTGTTTATGCCTAAAATAAAACCGTCTACAAGTATGATATCGCAATCGAATCGAGAACTGTCACGATAAGGAACGGCGTCAAAATGATAAAGTCATGATTGTTTCTTCAATAAACAAGATTTGAAATAGGTAGCCGTAATCTATTTCGGTTCAATACATCAAAAACGTTTTTTAGTCTATTATATAAATATCGTAGATAACAGATATTTGGTGTAAGTTTGATAAAAATATTGGGATTTACTAAATGTTTCAGCATTAAAGATAACACATGCCCATCTTCACAAAATTTAAAATTTTATAAGTTATGTTTAAGAATTTACATATTTTTACAAAAATTAACCAACAGTACAACACTAGTATCTTGCTGGGACTATGAGCACCAAATGGTCAAAACATTCCTCAAAGCTGTGAATGAATATGTTTCGTGCGTCTTTAGCTACGTTATTACTTGTATTATTGTAGGCATTGCTCAGTCAATTCTTGACTGTTCAACAGTCATAGCAGCAACGTTTATTATTGTACGCTTTTGAGTTTTTGTGGTCAGGGGTGTCATCCCTAACTGCCTGTCCGGCGATTTTTTTTTATGTTGTAGTGCGGCAAAAGAGCAAGCGATGTGATTACGTGATGGTAAGCGATCAACGCTGTCCATGGACAACTGCAACATCAGAGTGTGACAGGAGCATTGCCGACCTTTCAAAGAGTTGGGGGAGGGAAAAATGGGGGAAGGGCGAGAAAGATGGGCCTCCGGCTCTCTCACTCACCGACCGAAGCATAGAAGCGGTAAAGCTTCTAATCAAATGTCGATTTTGTGTAAGTGTGTGTGTTTGCAGGTACGCTCTCCCGGCGTCCCGAGCTACTACTTGCTTTTCCTCCATTCATCCGAGTGTGTTTCATTCCAATACCTTTATTCCGTTCCCAAATACCTTTCCTTCCCAAGCTTTAAAATGCTTCCGATGAGCAGCAGTGTCAAAAGCACACAACGGCGCTCACCAACCTGCTAAGTTTGGTGAGCTTTTTTTTTTTTGACAGCCTCCGTGGTCCAGTGGTTAAGGCGTTTGCCTGTTGACCCGGGGGTCGTGGGTTCGATACCCACCGGAGGCATACTTTGTTTAGTTGTTTCCAGTTTGGTTAGGACATTGCAGGCTTGAATCACCTGATTGTCTGATAATAAAGATGATTCCGTGCTTCGGAAGGCACGTTAAGCCGGTGGTCCCGGCTGCCATCTGGTAGTCGTTAAAGGAACCACGTCAGAGGCCGAGAGGCGGTTCCGAAGAACTCTGACACCAGGGTGTGCATGGTCGATTGACCGTGACACCTACTCGAAATGATGATGACCTGCTAAGTGTGGCGAATATGACAATAAAGAGAAAAAAATCTGAAATTATAATGATGATTTACGATCTCCAAGGAAAAAGTCCCAAATATATACCATCTTTCGTAACATCAAACAGATGTAAAAAGCGGAGAAAAATAGAAGATCAATTTTAATCATGCATGACGGTTGCAGTTACTAAATATCAGGCACAGCGTCAATAAAAACGCCTATGTATGTATTATTACTATATTCATCTATTAGTACATAATAACAAGGAACATGGCACTAGTCTAAAGTGCAATTATATCATTAACATCTTAACAATATTAACACGCTGTAGAGAGGCAATGCATGTTGAGAAAGGCTGAGTACACACTGAAGACAAAACAGTCAAAAGACAGACAGTTGCTTTCTTATAACGCACACACTAGAAATAAAAGGTCTACTAGACCAAAGACAATATATTTACTAGAGTATTTTTCCTCTATGGGAACACATAGTATTCTACCATTAATTGTCTTTTATTACTACTAGCTCCGTGGCGCAGCGGCAAAGCGCAGCAGTCAACACGCCAGCCTGCGACACGGAGTGACCGGGTTCGATCCCCGGCCAGGTCAAGATGGAAAATGATCTTTTTCAGATTGGCCTGGGTCATGGATGTGTATCTATATATGTATTTGTTATAAAATATGGTATCGTTGAGTTAGTATCCCATAACACAAGTTTCGAACTTACTTTGGGGCTTGCTCAATCTGTGTGATATGTCCGTATATATTTATATTTATTTATTTATTAGATTATCGTAACTAGACTAAAAACTGTCTTGTCTCTAGTGTGCGCTCGCTCTCAAAAGATAAGCTGAGAAGAGTCTGGATTCAACTAAACGACAGTGAGATTCTAAAAGTACAAATCTTATGACCTGGACCAAACCATTACATTTCAGGCACCCATACTGTTCCACAAGGTCGATTTTCTAACGTGTTTTGTGACGAATGTATCAACTACCGTAAAAAGTATAGCGAAATGCAAGCAGTCATGCGTTACTTCCGGTCAGATTCTGTAATTTCTAACCAAGTGCATTTTTACAAAAAAAATAAATGTTCTATTTTTAAAATATTTAATCTATTTATTCTTCTTGTTATCATAACGCCGGTTCATGAACCCTTATCAGTATAAAGTGCTGCCATCCAGCGACGAGTAGCGATATTAAAAATAGATGAACATATTTACAATGCCTGATGATAGATGGCGCGGCAATGAAAAAAAACTTCACCGTATTTTTGGTACCTAGTGTAAGTAGATTTATAAACCGTCATTTTCAGGAATCACGTAAAAATATTATGACTATGTCCATACGACCTTTTGATTACAAAGACATCGCAGAAATTTGTGGTAATCTATCTGTGATAAATACTTACGATATTTTATTCATCGCTTTTCCTAAATTATTTTTGTATTACTTTTGGAGTAATGAAGTCATACGTTTAACAACTTAATTATTGTAACCTTGAAGTTTATAAATATTATTAGGGTACCTACACTATAATTTAGCTTGTTTTAAGTATACTCTCTTACACCAAATTCTTCCAAATTCTCTCTTCTCAGCATCACCTGTAGTTTGACTGGTAGATAAAGCATGTAAAAGGCGGGCGGCCTTTACATTTGTAAAGAAGTTAAATAAAAAAATAAAGAAAATAAACTTAGCTTTTATGAGTGAGATAAAAATATGTAAAGATAAACGTATAAGACATTGAGCATTACTAGAAGAGCTTGACGCAATAATAAATAATAGAGTGTATGATATAAAGCATAATTTACGTTCTACAGTAGCAAGGAAGTTTATCATATAATTCAAACTTTTTTATTTATTTACGTTTTTAACAACATCGTAAATAATTAGGTATGTATTTCGTTTAGATTTAAGTATGCTTAGGGCCAATTATATAAACCCATCATTCTTCCATTAGCGTACTGACTTGCATCGGCATTCCAGAGTTCGAGAAAAGCAGTAGTTGTGTTGCTGGGTTACGTACAACTGTAGCCCGTTTTTAGCTCAAATTATCGAGTTAATATTCAGTTATGGAGTTATCATTTTAAATATCAATATTTAACTGTAAAGTATTTGTACAGATGGTTAAATTTCTTCTCAGCTTTTTATGTGCAATTATATGTGTATAGTTAAGTAATATACTGCAGTCAAAGATAGGGATATTGTGAAGTAGGCCATAGTTGAGCATCTTTCTCAAATGGAAACCAACCACTGGATCGAGCTGCATCAACCTAAGTGGCGTTCAGTTGCAAACATGCGACTGAACACCACTTTATACCCCAACTAGTAAAGGAAGCGATTGAAATTAGGAAGCATCCTAATTTCAAACGGGAAGATGGTTTCAAGTTATCGGTTACGTCGAAAGCCAGTAATTGAATTGTGCAAAAGGTGTAGACGCGTCAGAGAACAGTACCCGAACGGGGACCGTCAGGTTTGTGTGTAAAAACTTGTGCAATAAAAGACTAAGAAAGAGGGTAGACCGATACGATTTTCCTTGACAGTTCCAACATCGACCGCAGCTCTTCAGTCAGTCTGTGAAGATGGCGGCTGCAATGCTACCGAAATATAACATAAGTCTCGAAAATAATCGCGGTAAGTCCTGTAGTGAAAATAATAAGATACATATTTTAAAAAAATATGGCAGCGAAACGCATCGTTAGATGCTTGCTATAAAATAAAAAATAAAACTTGGTGATTTTATTGAAACTGATAAAAAATTTAAAATAGAATGGAGAACATTCTATTTTTAGTTATAATTTTTGTAGCCAGTATTTTAAAAGCCTAAAAAGTAAGCAAGAGAGTAGAAGTATTTGAAGCTAACTTGTACTGAGCAAAGCTTTATTAGATATATTTATTTTAGAGCAATTTGTATCAGACTTTTGGTAGCTAGTAGTTTATTGAAATAAACACAAATTAATACCCTTATTTTGATAAATTTACAATGTGTAGAAAGTTACAATTCATAAAAGTTTAGTTTCAATAGATGAATTTAATACTAAGGCTGAATTATCTCGTAAAGTTCAAATAAATCAATCATTAATATTCAATCAAACTAAATGATTATTATTTCAATTACCTATGTTAAATTTGATAATGACTTCATTCTTCTTATGTTCACATTAAAATCAAATGTAGTTTTTTCTTTGGTTTAAGTACTTACAAATGACACCATAAAAAAAAATCCAAAATAGGCTACTCGTGTGTTTCGCGCGCCCGTTTAATGAGTTAAAAATAAAAAGGAGCTTTTTTTAGTCTTAATATCAGAACTTTTTCTTAATATCAACGAAGACTGATGATTGCTTTCCGTCAGGCGTCTTTTTTTAAGAGCTTTGGAAAGTAAATTGGCAATATCGGCAGGAATTTCTGAATTTCTTTTTAAGTGAATAGAAATTTTAGCATCTTCATAAATCCATACCGTTAGGAATTTCGGCCGACAATGAAGTAGGAAAATGTTGGTAACAATAGAGACATCTATACTTAATATTATAAATGCGAAAATAACTCTGTCTGTCAACCATTAAACCAATTTTTGTTTGAAATTTGGTATGGAGGTAGTTTGAGATCCGGGAAAGGACACCTTTAATTCCGGGAAATTCCACTGTTCCCAAGGGATCAATATTAATGCGGGCGAAACCCCGGGCAATAGCTAGTAGGATAAATAAGCTTTATCAATGAAATCCTGAAGGAAGTTCAGCTTTTAATTCTCCTCAATTGAGCGTTTTCCCAGCTGCATCCACAGCTGCGACTTTTTTTGGCCTGGGTGCTACTTTCCGCTTTTTACATTTCTTCTTCATACTTCGGCATCTATTATATCATTGAAATTAATGTGAGATTAAGACATTATGTATGAAAAAGGGCCACTCACGTATCGCACTCGCCTTGAAAATGGGCTCCTGACGAGTCCGAAACTATAGTCAGCAATCCTGACAAAAAGGGTGTGAGTGACTCGTTTCATACATACGTGCGACCCGCCTGAGAATTAAACATATAAACCTTCCTCTTGAATCACTATCTATTGCTGAAAACTGTATTAAAATCCGCTAAACAGTTTAAAAGATCAAAGAAAACAAACAGCAGAAGCGATATAATTTTATATTAGGTAAAGATCTCTTCGGCATCCTTAGTTGTGAGACCTTTAGCGAACTTAACTGTGAATAATTTGTTTTTAACTCCGAAAAAGATTATTTTTCTGTTACGTGTGTAGTAAGTACAGCTTACTTCAGCGCTGTTCTCATAACATCCTTGCTCAATAAAGAGGTGTTTGCCGTTGCACAGTTTTGTAAATAAAACATTCGCTACCTGCGAATCAGTTTATTACTCTACTTTCCATCGAAGCCGGTAAATCCGTTTACAAAGACACGAAATGGTATTATTTTATAGAAGGTATATTATCCAAGTTATATTTAAGTCCAATAAACAGACGTAGAGACAGACATAGTTACTTTCGCATTTATAATATTAGAATGGAAGTATGGATTTAAAGTTCAAAAATAATAGCATTTTTAAATAGTAAACGCGTCAGCAATGTTTCACTACGCCCTATGCTGCTATTTCCAAATTGAATTGATCTTCTGTTCTGGTTCGGTAGAAACTGATTAATTTTAAAATTATCCCTATAGATAAAATATGAATTAATCAATAGAGTTTGAAGAAGAAGAAGAGCCAATTTTAGTAAATTCTTGCTTAAGTAGAATAAACTTTAGATAAAAATAATAAGCTTTTCCTTTCACATATCGCTCTCACAAGGTTATCTGAGTCTGTACATTGCTCCTGGTGATGTCTGTATTTAAGAATAGTCACAATTTAAGGCCATTGTAAATAAAACGGATCACACAAGGGCTATTTTGTAGGCATTGCTTGCGAGAGTTTCTGACTCGCCAGGAGACCATTTTCAAGGCAAAATGTGAAGCGCCGCGGAGGGCCTTCAAAATTCAAAATTTGCTTCGATATCAGATCCTCCAACATATCTCTAAAACCTTTATTCATGCAATAAACAGTAATGTTTTCGTCATAAAACGTTCGAATTCGTACCCAGTTAAAAATATTTACTGCAGGCATAATTCACGTTTTGTTATCATATAAATCTTTTTTTCACTTTGTTTTGCAAACTGGTCTTATAAATTCTTAAATTACTATAGTTAACAGAATAGGTTTGTAAAAGTAAGGTGTTAGCAATATATCAGCTAAAAAATAAACACATCTCAGACCTCCACCCTTTCGCACCTTACATATTATTTGAATGACCCTTGGGGGTCATCGTCTCTTATAAGTATTCAACAGTAACGCGAAACGAATTCAAACTGATTTTGGGTATTTTTTCGACAGGATAATGATTTTGCAATTACATAGGATGGAACCATACTTCTGAGTATTTTTTAATGAACTGCGTTGAGTGGATGAAGTCGTTTCAAGTAAGTGGTATTTTATTAAACATGTACACGATGCAAATGTTGAAATCTTAAAATTCATTTATATTATTTCGTGTCGCTTAGTAAGTTAGTTGTAAGCATTTTTAAGGAATTCAATCAAATTGTAAGAAGTGTTTTTTATATTCTACGCTGATTTAAAGAGATTTCTTTAATTATTTTCTCAGGGATGAGGTCAATTACCATTTTAAATGGCCTCACTCCTGAGGTCACTTTATACTGAAATTATAGTATACAATGAAAAAAACATGTTAACATATAATATATCCTTTGTTAATTTAATAGGACAGAAATAAGCATGAAATATGAACATTGGTTCTTGATATGGACGAAGCAATAAATGATCTAAAAATAAATTATCAGCCCACGTTATTTTTAGACGCGTGTAACTTGTAACCCATATGGTGACAGCGATATGTACGTTACGGTTGATTTCGGCCACGCTCCTAAGTTGATTAGCGAGTAGCTTGAATATGTTTATTTAGTACAAATTTAATGGTGGAAGTCATTAGGAATAATGTTTTTTAATGCTTTCGCAATTGTTACACATTTAAATAAAATTACTAAATACGGTTTTATTTTTGTCTACCTGCGAACATTTAGAGTTTTCGAAATGTTAGGTGTAATAATGAAATAAGTGCGATAAAACCGTATCAAGTGATTTAATTTATTTGGAATAAGTTTTATTTTTAGAAGATTGATTTTTGTGACAAGCTATTATTATGAGCCTATTTATTATGTGAAGTGGTTTTTGGGTCAATGATCAAATGAGACCAGGTACAATGGGTTTATCTTGTTTAGTTGAACTAAAATGCTTAAAATTATTTGAATAAAATAAACTAAGCTTTAGGAAATACAAGCTAAACAAAGCTTATATACATCTGTCAGACCTCTCCATCCCTTCTGGCCAGCGTGGAGAGTGTAGGCCAAGTCCTCCTCTGGCTGCTCTGGCCAAGTATGGCACTAGTAGTATAGAGAGGGTCGTGCTCCTGTAGTGGAGACTAAAAAGGACCCGATGATGAAACTAAGCTTAATTTTACATACCTAGTTGTTTTATTTATTTTTTAATATTACGATAACGGATTTACTAAAAGGAATTTAACAACGTGCCTCAAAAAGGAACTCGTGGAAATGTGTATATAGCCTACCCTAACCTACGGTGGCATGGTCTACGCGGTAACATGATCTCTCAATTATGCTAAATTTCCAAATTGAAGGTCTGTCCACGAGCTATGGAGAGTAGCATTTTCGGTGCTAAGCCAATGTATCACGTGAGAAACACCACCCTGGGCTCCATCACAAGAATTTCAGAAGGCAGCTAAAAGTATTCCTGGCTTTCATAAGAAAGCATCTGTTTCTTATTTTCCTCAAAAGCTTTGTCTATATAAAATTTTGCTCTCATCCCGTCATTGGAACATTAACATTGGTAGATCGTTTACATATTTAAAGTACCTAAGTGAATTGCATTGTGCATGTGAAATACTTCTACTAATATTGTTGTGAAACTTTGACCTAATCGTAATATAACGTAAGCAGGATATTTTTATTTCCATATTAATTCCTCAGGGATAGATCCGCTATAGTGGATACGTCTTTATATATAGATTTATTTACTAAGTATTACCTAGCAACATGCAAATAGCCTTATTACTATTTTGCACACTAACCATTATGTGACCATTTTCTAATTGACGTTTATTGCATGATTAAGTTTTGTATGCACATCACAGAAAGATCGTAAAATCGACCGTTACGCAAACCCGCCTTTTTAAAAATACTAAGTGGTGTTCATTTTGAATACAAAATGTTGGGTTTATAAAGGGACATTGAAAATGTTGTGCTTTGGGTCAATAAAATGTTAAGTGGCTATTGGAAGGAGGTCAGACACATTACAGGAAGCTAAACACATTAGAAAACTGAATGGATAAAGCCTTATTCTTACCAACTTCGAAGAGAGCCCATGATTTCTAAATATGGTAATGTTAAATTAGCCTCTCTCTCTGATTTACGTCATTCATTACATCTGACATCCAGGGGCAATAGTCGCAAGACCTAAGTCTTGAAAAAGGTGACTCTTAGCAAACTGGGCCCAATTAAGTAGCTGCTAAGAATTACAGTACCTATGAGCTACGCTAGGGAAAGTTCCTCAGAAGGAAACCTAGCTAATTCCTAAAAAAACATCTGCATACTAAATTACTTTGAAATCGCTCTCTTCTTAATAGACTAAAAAGTGATACTGCTTACACACCTACATTAGGAAGAATTTTTAAAATAGGTTTAAAAAATCTCACACCAGTTTTAGTCATTAACACTTTCCGGGACATCCCGCCTGCAGACGTAAATTTCTATTGTTATGTCTATTATGTCTAGTTCAGTGTCCGTGAATGAGTTAACAAGGTCAGGGGTGTCATGCTCAACTGCTTGCCCCCCAACCTCACGAGTTGCTACTTATATATAACCCATTCATCAGAGTATGTAATATCCCAATACTTTCATTCCCATCCCAAATCCAACAAATTCCTATTCTGCTCCACCTTAAAAATGCTGCCGCTGGGCAGGGTAAATAATCATATGACATTCTACGTGTAAAATTCATTAATTACCGTGATGGCATGAGTCGATTTAGGTGTGTCTACTTATCAAATGTCTCTTAATAATTCCGGTTTAAACGCAACAAGATGGAAAGACAAACCTCAAACACAATCAAATCAGATTTTAGATAAAGGAATATATAGAATGCTAACAACTTGGCTACTCATTAACAAAAACTCGATAAATTTGATAGATGATGGCCACTAATTCTTAAACACACATACATAATACTGACACAACCGGTTTAAAAAATATGCATAGTTTTAAAAATAATCATATTACTACGCACATAAAAATTCAATTTTGTAATACAGTAAGTACTTTTTTCGTTTAATTTCATATCGCTTAAACAATAGTATGCACTGTTCCGTATAAAGATAGGAAGAACCGGTTGTAGGTGTGTGTTGTATAAAAACCATGTCTAGCTTTGGAACGTTATCATTAACTTCATGCGTACGAACAGGTTTCGTTTAGGCAATGCCTCCGTCGAAAGTAATATTGAACGAATGGGTGTGCGCAGGGAATTCACCTCAGTCACCATTTTCTTGTTTGTTATGCATTTTATTAAACTTTGTAAGTTGGTAAAATGATACTTAGTGAGGATGCAATGGATTACCATTGCCCCAAAAAGATTAAGATAATTTAAAATTTTTGTTTCCAGATAACACGTATGTCGGATTTTTAAAAGTTTAGAACTTAGTTGCAATTTTATCTGTGAGGGCTTTTCACTTATTAGCTTTTACAAATGAGTAACTAAAACTCGATTAGTGTTTAATAATTTAAATCTTATTTATATAATTTATCTATTTTAAGAAAAAAATACGAAAAGTGTATTCCTACTAGTATGTATTATTTTCTTAAAATTAAACGTATAAAAAATCTAAGTATCAACCGAACGGACAGCAAAGGCTTAGAAATAGTGTCCCGTTGACACCCATTGAGTATGCATACTAAAAATAAAATGTCTCATATACTATTGTAGAACAGTGACACATTTAATCGAAATAATTATTTTCGAATGAGCGCAATGGAAAGTTTTGTGTAAAAATATCGACGTATTGATAAGATAGCATCTCTGACATAAGATCAAATAGCGATAATAAAATCGATCAATCATTGCTTCAGATTGAATCGCATATTACGAATTGATCAAAGTCTAGGTCACCAGCTGATAAGAAATAAGAGGTTATTAAAGAAGGAACATATCGATATGTGTGTATAAAACCAAACGAAATATAAGACTTATAGGAAGTTTTCAAATACAGTGCTGTAGAATAATGGACAAGAGTAACAGTTTACAAAAGAAATAAGATATGAAAAACAAAGAGAAGAGATTATGTGAGAAAATTATAGAATTTACAGAAAACAGAAATAGAAGACAGCTTAACTATGCGTATAAGAAGACATAATTTAATCTGATAATGAAATAACTGATGAATACACGGATGTGAAAGTTTATAGTAATGCTTCTTTGATCCGGAATTTACATAGATTCCTTACGGGATAAAAATCTTGAAGACGGGGGATTTAACAGCATTCACTACTCCTTTCCACTGTGTATGTTCTATACAGATATATAATTATATAGGTACATTAAATACGAGGCAGAAACCAAGAAGCAATAAAAAATCACAAACTGCAGACTATGACGATGATAACCCAGTAATTGTGACAAGATCGCTATTGGACAAAGTCCAACGGTTAAGGATGACTGTGTCCGTATGCTATTTTTGAACACAATAACTTTGTGCCCCAAATTACTAAACGCGAATGTTTTTAATATCAAAATATAGTACGTGGACAGTTTATAGCTTGCTTGGTTTTCGTGTGTGTAGGATGTCTGAAGCCATCATCATCTTCATTATCACTTCAGCTTCAGGCCTCTCTCAAGGATTTTTCTTTCTGTGGAAAGGTATAGCCATACTCACCACGCTTGGCGGGCGGGTTAGCGAGCGCAATTTCTATTGTTTCTAGTGCTTCCGACGCTGCTGCCACTTTGGAAGCGTTTTTAAGCTGGGGAAGGATAGGATTTGTTGTGTCTGGGAAAGGAATGAAGATATTGGGATACTACTCACTTGGAAGAATGGTGGAAAAGCAAGTAGCAGCTCGGGAGGCCGGGCCCGCGTACCCGATGCCATACCATAACCTGCAACCGCCAAGCAGGAGGACTAAACGACTGCCATTCAATGATAAAGCCATAAGCCATGGTACAACGTGTCTTCCGAAGCTCGAAATGCTCTCTCTACCAATTCAAACGGTAACCACGATCAGGGATGCTTTCTATGTGTATTGGTTAATAATTCGTATGCCGCAGCATGCAGCATGTAGCCTACAGCATCAATGCTGTCTTAATAGTGGACCCCGGGTTCCGAAGCATCACAGCTAAAGATGCAAGCGGGAAAAGGCTTAGAGCAGAGAGGGGTTTGTGGTCTACATTGTATTAGATATTTGAATAAGGTTTCCTAATTACTTTGTAGTATAATATTACTGGTAAGGGCATTTTCTTGTTTATGTAAGAAAGTAAAAAAGGTTCCCTGCGATATTTTTAATTCATGATCAATGAATACTATTAACCCGCTATATTTTACTAATATTTAAATCGTATATATAATACTCAAAAGTTTATCATCTAGACTGAACTCCATACAATACCGTTTGTTGAATGAAGTCATATTTTGAAAGAATATTTAGGATGATTTATAGGAATTATTCATTTATTCCTTAAGAACATGTTAGATAAACAGATGTTAAAATAGCAATTGTGTCAGCTATATTCTGCCAGCGTTGGTGAACTTGCTGTGAATAATATAATATTATCAAAATAAATTAAATGTCGAATATTAAATTCATACAAAATAAGATATCTGAAGTAATGTCAATAATTTAATTCTTCATTTTGAGTTAGGAATTCATTCACATTATCTTTTCTATTTTTCCATTAATGTTCTTTCTTAATATATCTGGCAACTGAATTTGTTATTATCTCACAAACACATGTTACCAATATACAAAACTTTCCAGGACGGAACGAGGCAATTTCAAATGTCCACTGGGATTGCAATCTCCATCCGTATAAAAAGTTAACGCATGACTAAACAATTCTAAAAATAGCTGTGCAGACCAGGGATGGGCACAGATAACTGGCCTAACTAGACGTAACTGGTCGCATTTGTGAGCGGAGTCCAAATATAGACGGTAGGTATAAAGACATGTTATGTAGGTTCCATATGCCGTGTGTTGAAATTGTCTCAATTGTCGCACATGGTACGAAGTCTCTGGTGTTCCACACATGTTGTATGTAACACAAGTTTTGCTGTTTAAGCTGATTTTGAGTATACTGAATTTGCTAAACTGTATTTAATTTCATCATTCATTTCGAGTAGGTGTCACGGTCAATCGACCATGCACACCCTGGTGTCAGAGTTCTTCGGAACCGCCTCTCGGCCTCTGACGTGGTTCCTTTAACGACTACCAGATGGCAGCCGGGACCACCGGCTTAACGAGCCTTCCAAAGCACGGAATCATCTTTATTATCAGACAATCAGGTGATTCAAGCCTGCAATGTCCTAACCAAACTGGAAACAACTAAACAAAGTATGCTTCCGGTGGGAATCGAACCCAGGACCCCCGGGTCTACAGGCAAACTCCTTAACCACTGGACCACGGAGGCTGTTCTGTGTATTTAATTCTAATATTTTACTGCACTGAATAAAAATACATGGTATTAATAAAGAAATACAAGCATTGTCTAGATAATAGCATACAAAACATTTCTGGTGTGTCCTTAACTACTAAACAATCTCCTATCTCTCTTTCATATGAGTGACCTGGGCTCCGTAGCATCACAGATGAAAAATCTGTGATGCTGGGTTTCTATGTCCAGTTTTTTTTCTACAGTTCACAGCATTCCTGCCTTCGAAACCTTTAGCACGCATATTGTCAATCTTGGCAACGTTAAGCCAACATTTCTTGAGTTTTCGAATTTACGAACGATAAAATTAATTACCTAGATAATTGTGATATATTTTAAGAATATAATAAATAAATGATTATTGAGCTGAGATTATTTAGATATGTAGTTATTATTTACTGTGATAATATTTGCAATCAATTATATCATAAACAAAGACTGCCGTAAAATACATTTAAAGAATTTTATCACGTCCACTGGAACTAAACAATCTTATTTGCATAGTTCTGTGAGCCGCAGTTGATAAGATGGCAATAGCCTTACCTGATATTTCTTAGTGGAGTATTTTTCAGTCAGTGAACTGAGCATATAATTATGCATAATAAGACGTCTGTCATTGTTAGATGGCTATTGTTAAGATAAGTATTTTTAGCAGTTATATTGAACTAAAACCAGTGTTTGCTACTACCATAAGAAAAGTAGAAGGAAGCCATCATTAACTCATAACAGTTCGTCTACAGATTTCCGAAATGACTTCTGACTGGCAAGGCCACTCTAGACTCTGGCTTGACTTCATGTCATCCAGAAAGAAGTCGTGAGAGTTGTTGATCCAGGGGTGGAAGTGTTAAAAAAGGTATATCGCCTGAAACAACTTCAGATAAACCGCACCACTGTTGCCCTTGCCGGTAATAATTATCAGCTGGTTTGAGGGGCTTACGTTGGAAACGGGAAGCCACCACCTGTATATCTACTCGTTTTTCAATAGAAAAAGGTCTCAGCTCTTAAAACTCTTGACCAGTTATGAAGAAAATACAAAATTATTTCAATTTTCATCAACTGTCTTATAGAAAATGAAAACTAATTGTGCTGGCTACTTCTACTACCGCCCGGAGAAGATATTTGTAATAATATCTATCTCTATCCTGTCTAATATTATAAATGTGTGTTGTGTGAGTAAGTTTATTTGTTTGTTTGTTACGCTTTCACGCCGTAACTACTGAACCGATCATCATGAAATTTTGCATACAAGTTCTCTGAAGTACGGAGAAGGACATAGTCTACTTTTTATCCCAGGAAAAAAGGACAATTCCCGAGGGATTGACACAGACGCGGGCGGAGCCGCGGGCGGAAGCTAGTTTTCCATATGTCATAAACTAAACGTACATATAAGTTAGGATATAGTCAGCACATATAATTTTGATTGAACCTCGTAAAACCTTGAAAATTTCAAATTGGTCAGATATACTGAAGGCCATTGCAATTTAAAAGTAGTGTGAGGCAATTACTTTTTTAAAATTTGATACTGATATAGTAGTTAATTTTATGAACTTTATTATGCAATTGAAATGCAAACTGCGTCATATGCATAAACGTTATCTCTCGATCCTGTCGATGTGGGACAGAATTTGAATAGTTATCTACGTTTATTGCCTGCTGCTTCTGCTCTGTAAAGGTACGGGCAAACATAGGCGGGTAGCAACGGGTCGAGCCGGGCTTCAAAACGCTTCTATACTTTTTACTTTAACTATGAGTAAATAAACGCATTCATTCATCATATAAATAATATATTTTCTACCCTATGGTATGAGGTTAGCTGAAAGTCGCATTTTGCGATAAGTCCGCCTTTATATTATTACTAGCTTTCGCCCGCGGCTCCGCCCGCGTCAATGTCGATCCCTCGGGATTCGTACTTTTTCCCGCCAGGTAGCCTATGTCATTCTCCGTACTCCAGAGAACTTGTATGTAAAATATCATGATGATCGGTTCAGTAGTTACGGCGTGAAAGAGTAACAAACAAACAAACAAATAAACAAACAAACTCACTTTTGCATTTATAAGGATTTCTGTTTTATATGTGTACCTGCGACGCGATGCCACAGCAAAAATACCCTGAGGAAAGCCCAGGAAGCGCCGGAGAGATGGAGTCTAGGAAGATGGGATAGTACACAGCATGAAGAAGACATGCTAGAGACAAACCGAAATGGAGACGAATCGTTGAGGAGGCCAAGATCCACAAAGGGTTGTAGCGCCGAAGAAAGTAAGTAAGTCTGTACCTACGTGTATCTAAATTCGTATAATGGTTTTTTTGTCATACCAAAGAGTTCCGAGTTATCAGTTTCTCCATATTTTGACGTTCAGCACCATTCTTATTGAAGCACACCAACGGTGAAATTCTCTTGACTGAAAAAGTGTCATGAGCCCAATTTTCCACTGTGATGCCCAAGCCTTTGCCTCGATGTGACCCGACTTAATTTGCTTATACCATTTTAGAAGGTTTAACGTTGTCGATGCAAATTAGATGCAATCAAGGTTCTGCAAATGACACCGGCTTAGTCTGTTCGATGGTACTACGTTTACTGTTGTTTTATTCGCCCCTCGTAAAAACACGAGCATCCAGTCTTCATAGTAGGTTGTTGGCTGGGGCATGTTGAATATGACGCTCTTTTTTAAAACATGAATGTCGCAAAGAGAAGAACACTAAAAAAAAGCACTAAAGTACACTAAACTTTCTGATTTGGTATCATTTTAGTGATAACAAGAATGTAATAAGCAGAAAGCTGCTGTTCAAAATAAAATAAAATTTTGTACATAACAAAGATTTAATGAAGATTTTAGTCTTTGCAGACTAGAAGACGATGTCTCGATGGTAATCATATTGACCGGCAAAGTCATTATTATTTATACGCGTAAGAAAGTTTTTCGATTTAACAAAAAAAAAAAATTGGTACATATGCGAATTAGGGTGGTGGGCATACCCACCGTGTCCACAGCTGGATCCGCGTCATCTCCTTTATAGCATTCTAAAATTACACGCTCGATTATGTTCTGCTGCTTTCTTTCTCAAACGTAGTGAGCTGCTTTATTTAGCCTACTTGAAGGTTTACGCCCTTGCCCTAATAAACCGCTAACAGCATACAAATAGATTCACAACAGGTGGAGTTTCTGTAAGCAAGATGCCATATTTAGAAGCTACTTGATGCGAGCCCATTATTAGCGCTTACGCATGTTAAGCAACCACGGGCGCGGTCCCCAATTGGATGGCTGACCGCAAGTGGCATTAAAATATCTCGAGCTCTTCCGTGCTTCAGAAGGCACGTTAAGCCAATGGGTTTTCGAATTGACACAATACATACATAGTATCACGTCTCTCTCCCTTGCGGGGTAGATAGAGCCCGGATCTTTAAGACCTAAAAGCCACGTTTAGCATGTTGATCGGCGTAAGGTGGAAAGCGGAATCAAAATAGTAATTGGGTTGCTTGCCGCATCGCCTACTAACATGATTCCTCGGTTTTCGCCCATTCCCTCGATCGGCTTTTACGGTCTGCGCGGGAAGAGAAGCAGCTGGTAAATTCTACGTTTTTTCTTTTCTCCCAGACAACCATGAAAGAATTGACACAAGTCAATTCAAAAATTAAAAAGCCACATTAAATACATGTCATTGTTTCTATTCCTAAAGAGACACTAACAATAACAACATGTCTTCTGTCAATTTCCATGTGGGTTGGCGTTCGAAAATAATGTGTTGTTACCTTTATTGTAACTCTATGGTTTGTTATACGGGTAACGCACGAGGTAACGAGATCGTTAATCATGTTTTCATTACGTAATTTACTTTAATGATTGGGCAACGGTAACACTTAATTAAATAGGTCGTATTTGGTCTACAATATGAGTATGGTGGTATCATGTTTGACGTTTCCACAACATTTCATAGAAATTAGAGTTATACTGCAACTTAACAGAGGGCGTTATTGCTACATTTAACCTTAGAACAACTTTCCGAGCTTTTATATCATTAAAACTTACGCGAGTATAGGCTTTAACAATATCTGTATAGGCTGAAACATGTCGGTGATACCGACTAATAATACGTGAGTAAAACGTTGTTTTAGAGTTTAACTTTCCAAGCATTTAACCTAGAACATTTATTGTTCTGAGCATTTAACCTCAGCATTTAAGGGCCCGTACTACCTCACACTGCTTTGCATGATTAAATACTCAAGTTGAAATAAAAATGCAGCAAAGTTCAGGACTAACTCTGGTAACTATATGACTCAAAAACACGATTGCGTTAAATTTTCTCGATAGAAAAAAATTGCAAAGTTGCCTCCAAATCACGTCTAATTTACTCGGTATATAGCATTATTCACCAAATACATTAAAATTAACCTTGAAACTTTTGATTATTATTGCATTACAGATAAGGCAGCCATCATATGTTTTTCTTTTTCGAATAACCCTCGAATATTCCTTAAAAACGAAAATATCCAAAGTAGCCAACGCGTTTAGACCATCCGCGTTTGTATCGCCACGCCGCCTGGCATATGTCGGGCTCTTAACAGATATTCTCACTACTGAATGAAAAACTAACAATAGCATTCTTGATTTACAAATTTATTCAGATAACATTTTATGGTTCCGTACCCAAAGTGTAAAAAAAAACAAGGAGTTGCATTTCGAGAGTGCCGGCAGAAGTGAAAACTTAAACATTAACATGTGCATTTTTTTAATATTTTAGAATGCCACGTCCTACGAATTTTCAATCAGGCCAGGTTTCCTAAAGCGAGTTTAACGTTTTTAACCATCTCAAAAAGTGCACAACGCCACCAGGAAAGTTTTCACTTCAAAAATATTATTTACCTCAAAATAAATGTGTAAATCTATTTCTACGCTTTAATCCTTACTAATATTATAAATGCGAAAGTGAGTTTATTTGTTTGTTTGTTACGCTTTCACGCCGTAACTACTGAACCGATCATCATAAAATTTTTCATACAAGTTCTCTGGAGTGCGGAGAAGGACTTTTATCCCGGGAAAAAGTACTATTCCCGAGGGATCGACATTGACGCGGGCGGAGCCGCGGGCGAAAGCTAGTTCTAAATAAATTCCTTTCCCTTGATAAACTCTTCCAATCCTTCTCAAACAATCAAGGAAAAAAAAAATATGGAAACAACGTGGGGAGGTCTTTGCCCAGCAGTGGGATAGAACTGGCTTTAGACATTGACAAATTCTAAATAGTGTAGTTAACTATCAGTGGATCCATTGCCATCTAACGTTGACTTTTGAATCCTTTTGGAACTAAGCTTGCCGGAGCTTTTGCCAGGCTGAATGCGAGCCTCCGGATGAGATATACATACATATACATAGTATCACGTCTTTTTCCCTTGCGGGGTAGACAGAGCCTAGGTCTATAACACTTTATGGACACATTTAGCATGTTGGAGGGCGTGTAGATAGATAACGGAGTCAAAATAGTGGTGGTTGCTAGCCGCATCACCTATTGATATGATTCCGCAGAATTTTGCCCATTTCCTCGATCGGCTTTTACGATCTGCGCGGGAAAAGAAGCAACTGGCACATTCTACGTTTTTTCTTTTTTCCGAGACCAGCATGGAAGAGAAATGAGATACTATACATATAAGATTAGGCAATACACGTAATACCACTGATTCTATGGTATTACGCGTATTGCGTAAGCGGTTGGAGAGTATTCTATTCCATGCTTCGCTGGCGAACCTTCAGTCAGCCTGCGGTAGTCTACTTTTAATGGAATTTGTCTGAATATGATAATGAAAGTACCTATAATTCAAGAAATAAGAGTTCAAAAATGAACATATAACAATATAGTTCATATTACATTTATTGGACTGAAGTTACATATGCCCAATTCTACAAATGAAATCTCTCGAAAACTTTTATGATAAAATATCTTACGCTTAATTCAACATTTTAGTGAATTTATGAAAGTGTATACATAAGCTTTATAAGTCATGTCATGATTTTTTTAATCATTCAGTTTCAAAGAAAATGGAATAATTGGATATTTTGCGTCATTTATTGACTAAGGACCCCGATGGCCCAATTTTCGTGACCATTATCCAAGCGTCCCCACTTGGATGGGTGACCGCAAGTGTCATAGAAACATCTCCAACTTTTTGGTGCTTTGGAGGGCTCGTTAAGCCCTAGATAGTAATAGACTGCTTCTAAAATCTGACACCAGTATTTTTAGAAGTGTTTATTTTGCAAGATAAACACTTCCAAAAAATATAATATGGTGAAAAAATTCCACGCGTGCGGGATTTAAACCAACGACCATAGGCCTATGTTCGACCTATGTTCTGCCAATTGAACTACCGAGCTTCAAAGCTGGTTGTCGAAAATCTCCACCATATCCCATTAACTTTTTACGCATTAACTGACACCAATGATGGCTACCTACAAAAACAAACAAACTCGACTAATTTGCAAGTGCCAGTCCCAAAAAAACGTCTCAAGCTGAGAAGGTTAAACTAACTGGAGTGCCAAGGACCTTTTGGTAAGAAGGGAAACATCAAAGAGGTGTGCCACAGGTGTCTCATATGTGTTTAGTCGTTATTCTTGTATGACGCAGACGATGATAATTTGGTTTTGGATGCCTTGAGATGACATTTACTTTTTGATTTAAATAAATATTGAATATTTTTTCATTATTTATTGTAAATATTGTGCTTGTCAGTCAATGCAGATTTTTCAATATACAAAATATTAACTGTAAATTGAAAAATTTATTTAGTATTTAGTATGTACCCGAGATGGAGAGAGAGTGAGACAAAAATAGGTGAAAAATTAAGCATGCTAAAACTGACCAATTACCTGCCCGGCGACCGGCGTGACAAATGGGTGGCAAGAACGCTGGCTACATCCCCCTGTAGAATAGCTATACTACGCGGATGTAGTCTTTTTCTTTTGCTTTTCGAATCACTATCAATGTTGCATGCTGATTAAAAGAGGATGAATAATTCGTCCTTATTACTGTTTCCCAATGCCTCAATTTTAAAAATATAATAAAGTATATATTTTCAAAATAAGGTTATTAAGGAATTATTCTTACGCGTGCTAACTAAAATTGTTTTCAAGTGGTACTTGTTACAACTTAAAACTGAAGTAGACTTGCTCTTGAAGTGTAAGTACCTAAGTATTATTCTAAAACGAAATTCCATTACTATCTTTGTTTTTGCTTTCTTCGATATATTATTGTATTTTCTTCACACGAAAATGTAAGCAAAATATTTAAAATATTATCTTTCAACCTAACTACTGTACATATTTTGATATAATTCAAAAGGAATCAATTAAAAAAAAACAATCGGTTTATAAATGCCAGAGTTATGAGATAAAAACACACTCAAAAATCTACAGTCGAAATGAGAACCTCCTTTTTTGTATTTGTCAAAATAAATGCACTAAGGAAAAAATCTACATGCAAATAAAATTTTAAAAATGAAATGACCCGATTATTCGGTACTGGATTAATAAAAAGCATACCATATAATTAACACTTTTAATTTTTTATAACTCAATCGCAATACCAATGTTAGCAACTTTTTACCATTACGATAAGACTGGCATACTTGGAACTATAAAACGAAAAGTTTACGATTCCAATAAAGTCGCACAATTGTGTCCGCAATGAGGATTGTTTCGAGATAAAAAAGTAAATAGGACTGGACGGGTGAACGTGTTTATCACGTCGGTAAGTACAGATTGCAAAGTACTCGATATCACTCCATAGTATTAAACAAAGTCGATTCGCGCTGTCTGTCCTTTGTATGCTTAGATTTGTCACACTACGCATCGGATTTTTCTAAATATATAGTGATTCAAGAGGAAGGTTTATATGTTAATTTATCGCACCCGTGCGAAGTCGGGGATCTCGTGTCACGATGTATGTTCGGGTTAAACTCTGAAACTATTAAAGCGAAGTTTGATCAAAATCAAACTTCGTAACTATCTGTGATTTAGTCAAGCTTTAAAGATAGTATAGTTTTTGTCTAATGCGAAACGAAGTCCGCCAGGACAGCTAATTTTATACAAAACCATCGAATTTGTTGACACAATAATAATTACTTTTTATTATGAAAAAAGTACAGTTTCTTTTTTTAGTTTTAAGCGTATGAGAAAATCACATTAGATTTGTTTCTTCCTATGATAAGTCGACGCTAACAGGGCGACTGGTGATCATGTTTTACATTACGGTACTAACGGCAAGGCAATATGCGTGTGGGTTGATTATTTTTTTATACTTTCCATACTGTTATTTATATTACATTTCTTGTAAATACTTTTAAACTTTCACGCTGCTTGCCATATGTGAAGAAAAATTTAGTTTTGTGACGTGACGCACAAAAAAGTGTCACGTACCGTATGCAAGCGAGATAGAGGGGTACGATCGGCCTAAGCGTTCGGTTTGTGATGCATCTATCTCTCTTCCACCGATATCACGTAAAATTATCGTTCGTGAACCGTCTTTACAGACAACCAATTTATGAGGAGTTTGCATAACTTTTACGACTGTTACCACAAAGCCAAATTACTAAGCATTGTAGCTAAATGGTGTTTTGAGCGCGTTTGACAAATCCGCCCAGTAATTATGTTTTCCTCAACAGAAGCGTTAGTATTATATTATCTTTGACAGAAAGCCATTCATTCTGGTAGAATGACCATAAGATGATTATAAAAATTTAAAGCTATTTGTACTTGTCAGAAATAGTCACTAATCAAATTATAATAAGAAATAAATTACCATATACATAAAATATTGTCAAACACCCAAACTGATTGATCATTAAGTTGTGGTCTCTTTAATATGCTTTACCAAAGACAATCAAGCGCGAGAAACGGAGACACAATGGATTTTCTATTATTACGTGGCCCGATTGGCCCGCTTGGCGGTTGATAGGTCAATAATACATGGAAAAATTTCGTCATTTCCATACAAAAGAGTTCCGCCGCCCGGCCAGTTTGGGAATGTCGATTTTTTTTTGAGTTCCCAGCATTGTTCCCATTGGAAAAGTTGTTCATTTTGATGGTCTGGGTCACCCCTTTAAGAGTCCAAAACTATAAAAAGTAAAGAGCGGACATATATTTATGCGATAGTCGCTGCTCTCCAAAGACTTTTGCCATTGATTCTCAGATCGGCATATATGCAAGCAAACACGGCCCATCAGATAATATTAAAGATTGCTGCCTCTTCAAGTATTGCGCGCACAGGGAACGCCCAAAACCGACAACTGTCACTCTTGGGGGCCCCTTGATGATGTTGCCTTTACAGGTTGAGGGTTACAAAAAAAATTAGGATGCCTTCTCAAACGCCCGGTGAAGTTGCGAAAGCTCACTTGCAGCTAGCTACATAGTCAATTTAACCTTTTGACCGCGAACGTCGGATAAATCTGACAAGCATTTTCATTGAAAATGTATGTCGGATTTATCCGACATTCGCGGTCAAAGGGTTAAAAGAAAGCAGAGATGGGTTGCTAGTCGCATCGCCTATTGACATGATACCTTTAATCTTCGCCCATTCTCTCGGGCCGCTTTTATGCATGGGTCAGCATATAACAGCAATAAACAATATATATATCTTAAACTTGAATAAATACTCATAGGAAACGGCCAGATATCAATCAATAACACCTAGATATAATCAATGTTAGTTTATTGGCGTTTTGCCCATTTCCACGTGTATACTTCCGCGATGATGTGATGTGATGACATAAAGAAATATAGTGCCTAATTCCAGTATAAATTTTCCGGGCCATGGAAATATGTTATTAGATCGTGCCAGCTCATAACATGCGTGGATTTAGGACATTCGATCGAATTATACCACTAGAGTAATAAAGATTAAATACACTTAATAGTTCACAGATTTACATTCATATCGATTTATCTTTTCGAATTAGCCACACTGAATAGTTATGCGTATTAAAAATATTAGTTGGTTTAATGTTTGAAAAGATGGGTCACTCACGTACCATTTCGTCGGGATTGCCGACTATAGTTTCGGACTTATCAGGTCAAGACGTTATATCACTAGCCTATCTTGCTGCAAGACAGTGCAAGACCAACTCGCGGGCTGCTTGCAGCCCGTGCATATCTAGTACTCATATTATAAATAGGAAAGATAAAATTGTGTTATTTTGTAATGGAAAAACTCAAAAACAAATGTAGGAAGTTAATAGAGTTTTTGCTAAGCTAAAAGTTAATTTTGGGTGATGTTATTATAAGGTTGCTTGATTTTCGTGTGTGTATTTGGCCATCACTGGGTACAGATTTTTCAAACTGCCTTTGCATCTAACATAGCTTAACGGCAAAAGCACAGACGAGCTCGAGAAACCTTTGTGCCACTTGTGGTCACCTATCCCAGACGGACCTCGCCCGAGGTTGCTTTACATTCGTAAGCGCTAATATAGTAAACGGTAACGTGGCCATTCTAGCTCCTCATTGGTTAAACCAAGTAAAACTAAGATGGAAGGTAACAATATATGTTGGCCTCGCAAGTACAGAGACTAGAAAGGTATGATTAGACGGCAGCAAAATCTGATTTCCAAGCACACAAACTAGTCCTGCAAAGGCAATTCATTCATATTGATGAAGGTTTTACCAACGATGCCAGGCACATAGTAATACAAAGTTAAGAGAATCCAGTTGAATGATGATTTTGGCAATTCAAAAACGTACTAGACGCTTTGCGAAATTTTGTCGCAGTACGTGGGCAAATTTGGTTTCGTAATATACGTACGTTGTATGAATATAAGGAAGTTGTGAAAGTTTTTGGGTATCCATGGCTTTTGACAGGTATTCTTTGAGTTAGTTAATAGATTCAGGTGTTACTTTGCGGAAGTCAAAGCTACATTTACTTTGAGACAATTTACTTTACGTGCTTCCGCCACCAGCACGCAAAGTAAATTGTCTCGAAGTAAATTCTTTGAGTTACATAGTCAGGACATGTCCATCTATGTACCAGACTACTAATTATGTCGATCCAATTTACGAACATCCAATTAGGTTAATTATGTACGTAGCATATAGATATATTACGTATGTTCAATGATACATCGTAAATATAGGCAACTTTCTTTTTCTTATTATTAGTTAAAAGTAGTTTATTATCTTATCTTACACATAATACAGAAAACCACAGGAGTGTTATTGGAATGTAGATTGGAGGAGATTGGAGCTTGATGAACGCAGGACCTGTATCTTAGTACTCCTGTCCTCTTAACTTTAGACCTGAAAATTGATTGACTGTGATATGTTGAGCGATAGTAATACTAGGTACGTGCAGTACCTTAAACAATTCTTTTTTTGAGGCGTGCAATTCGAAAGTATCTCGAAAATAAGGATAAAATAACATCTCTTCTTTTGCTTTGGGGGTTAACCATAAATTATTAAGGAAAGTAGAGTATTGTCCAGTCATTATACATATTCATTTGAAAATTTAAAAAAATTAAGAAAAATAAATTTGGATATTACTTGAAGGGGAGAAAGAAACCAGAAAGAAAGCCTTTACTTCAAATTGTCGACCAAAATTAGGTACCTTGTATATTTTCCGTCATCATGAAAAATGCGATAAATTCATTTTTTTTTCGGTTCTCTGTTGAGATACGAAAATAATTATACGATATCTTTTTGTTGCTTTTATACGATCTATAATGAAGGTCCTTACATTTTTCTCGTATCGTTTATCGTTATTGAGATATCGATCGAAAAATACCATTAATTTAGAGAGTGAAATTTATTGTTTGCTATTTTCTTTTTTCTCGTTTATAGAAAATCTCGTTCATTTATAGAAAATTTACATTAATCGGAATTGTTTATAGAAAAGCGCATGGTATAGTGAGAAATACATGCTCAATAGTACCATGTATGTAGGACAGCGACGAGATCAGGTACACAATGAATACGCTCGATGATTGAAATGGCAAATTCATCGTCACGTCCAGACAAGTATCCCATTTTCATTCATTGACTTTTTTCCGTCTATGCACTTTTGCATTTTTGATTGGTTTTTCGATCGATATCTCAACAACGATGAACGATACAAGAAAAAGGTAAAGGACCTGAACTGTAGTTCGTAAAATAAAAATCAAAAATTGAATTTAGAAATCATTGAATACAAATATTCGTATCTCAACGGAGAACCGAGAAAAAGCTGAATTTAACGCTCTCTCAAGATGGCGGAAAATTCACAATGTAATTTTGGTTGATCTACGGATTATTGGGAATTAGTACCTATAGTCGAATTCATGAAACAAATCACTAGAATGGAATAAAATGAAATAGGATCTACTTCGTGATGGGTATAATAAACCTCCTTTTGAGCTCGAGAAGTGTTTATAAGGTCTAAAATTCCACACAAAAAAATGGCAGGAGTTATAGAATAAAAATAAAGTAAATTTTAATTTTCTGCAATTCGTCCCAAATGGCATGAGGCGACTTGTGGAATCACTCGATTTTCTCTGACTGAGTCTAAGCTAATAAATGCGTATATTAGGTAGATATCCGAAACATATCAAGATTATTTCATCATAATGATAAAGCAAACTTATTTACGTTCATTGATCACGAGACGAAACAAGCAGGTAAGTAGTTGAGATATAAAATATCAAATGATCACTATAAGTGGATACTTCTATGATATTATCAACATCTCTCTGACGTCCGATAACAATGAATTGATAAAAATAATATTGTAAAAGGTGAAACCGACGATTTATTTATAGTAACCTTGTACAATATGTAACTTTAGGTAGTTGTCATTCGATCCACGACAATACTTTGAATGCCTGATATGCACCCTGCTCACGTGTGTCTTGACGAAGAAATACTTTACAAATGTTGTGCATACTTGCATTATTCATCCTGAATACAGTATAGAACTAATTCTAAGTAAAATTTTGACGTTCTTGGCTGAACTGAAAGATGCGAAGGTGTCTACGCCTTGGAATAAACATACATACATACATACATACTATCACGCCTGTTTCCCATGGGGGTAGGCAGAGACCAGGGACCTCCACTTGCTACGATCTTTACAAACCTGTCTCGCTTCGTCTACATCCATCACTCTCTTCATGCATGCTCGTCGGTTTCGGGTACTCCTAACTTGCCCTTTGGCCAGAACGTCCGTAATCTGGTCACGGTATGTGCGTCGAGGCCGGCCCTGACCAACTCTCTTGGATATACTATACTGCCTGTCCGGTGGTATATTGAGTGTGGCATTCGGGTACGCGTTCCCGGCTTCCCTAGCTGTTACTAACTCTCTCCTTATAGCTTCCGAGTTAGTAGCATCCTTTCACCTTCATCCTGTCTAAAATCCAAGTAATCCAGTCCGTATTTATCTTATGATCCCATTATATATTATTTCCCTTTTTCCTATTCCGCCAATCCAAGGTCTGCCGTGCTGAGGGATGCATGATTAGGGGCGAGCCTAATACCAAGCGTGCCATTTTTGCCCTGGGACCGGGCGACCCCAGACTAAGGCTAGCCTTCACCCGGTACAAGGGGCACTGCCGGGTGCGACAGTTTATCCCCTACACTCGTGGGAACGCAATGATTTTAAAAAATTCAAATCTATATGGCGGCGATGCGGTTCGCAACCCATCACGTCTCGTTTCCCGTGGGCGCGAAAAGCGGGCTACGGAAAGCCGCTTTGCTACTTTGAATGTCAGAGGAGGGATGGATGGTAAAGTGGAAGAAGTTTGTCAGATGATGGATGAACGAAGGATTGATGTTCTTTGTGTGAATAAGACGAAACGGAAAGGATGTGGAACCACAAATTGTGGGTTATTTACTTTATATTGGTCTGGTGTACCAGATACCAGTAAAGGCCGTGAAGGAGTCGGCCTCATCCTTTCCAAACGAATGGTAGATTGTGTGACTGAGTATCAGTTTGTAAATTCGAGGCTTGTTTGGGTAAGAATAAAAGTTGGATTAAATAGGTTGTTTGTGTTAGGAGTGTATGCGCCTACGGAAGGTACGAGCAAAAGGAACAAAGAGGAAAGAGAGGAGTTTTGGAATAATGTGAGAGAGGTATTAGGTAGTTGTAAGGAAAATGAAAAGCTAGTAATGTTAGGAGATTTTAATAGCTGGGTAGGAATAAAACGCTATGGTTTTAAAAGCGTATTAGGTTCATTTGGGGATGAAAGAGAGAATGAAAACGGGAAAAGTTTGCTTGAGATATGTTTGGAAAGGAATCTTTGTGTGACGAACACTATGTTTCAACACAAAATGATTCACAGATATACGAGAGAAGAGAATGGATCAAAGAGTATGATTGATTTTGTGATAGTGGATGAAAGACTGAGAAAGAATGTGTTTGATACGAGGTCGTACCGAGGTACAGGAATTCATACAGACCATTATTTGGTAATTTGTAAAGCCAGAAATATTTTACAGCGATGGCGGCACCGTAAATCGGAACCCTCAAATAAAGTAGAAAGAATAAAAGTGGAAAGATTGCCAGATGAGGGAGCGAAAGAAGAATACAAGAACATGTTAGTAAAAAGTTTTGAAAAGATAGACGAACAACGGGAGATAGAAGAGGTATGGAATATTTTAAAACAAGGAATAATTGATACAGCTTTGGAAGTGTGTGGTATATCAAAAAGAAGGAAAGGTACGCAGTTGAAGAATGTATGGTGGGATAGAGAGGTACAAGATGCCGTGTGTAGAAAGAAAAAAGCATGGAAGGATTGGCTTGCTCTAGGAACTGTACAAGCGGCGACTAATGATGATGTGCGTACTGCTAAAGAGGTTTATAAGAAGATGAATGTGTGTGTAAAAGAAATTGTAAAAGAAAAGAAGGATAAGCAAAAAGATGATTTTGATAGAAGGCTGTCGCAAGATTTTAAGAGCAATGTCAAATATTTTTGGAAATGTATAAAAGGAGTTAGAGGGAAAGATACAAAATCTGAGCCCTATAAGATTAGAGATGAAAATGGAAGAATATTAATGAATCAAAAAGATGTTTTAGAAAGATGGAAAGAGTATTTTGAGGGATTATTTGAAAGAGATCAACAAAGGGTGTCGACTGTAGAGAATTAAATGCAAGAAAATGATGAAAATGAAGATAATAATGAAATTAAAATAGAAGAGGTTGTGGAAGCGATAATTTGTATGAAAGCGGGAAAGGCTGGAAGCTATGACAGGATTACTGCCGAAATGCTAAAGGCTGGACAGGGCATCGTGGCTAGTCAGCTGTGTAGTCTTTTCAATATGTGTTTTAAAAAAAGGTGTGGTCCCCAAAGATTGGTGTAAAGCCATTATAGTGCCGCTTTATAAAGGAAAAGGCTCACAGCAAGACTGCAAGAATTACCGAGGCATTAGTCTTCTTAGTGTGGTTGGCAAACTGTATGCAAAGATATTGATTGAAAGGGTGATGAAAGATACGGATGATAAGATATGGGATGTGCAAGCGGGATTCAGAAAGGGAATGGGATGTACAGATCAGGTCTTTTCCATGCGATGCATTTTGGAGAAATTTTTGGCCAAAGGTCAAAAAGTGTACTGCGTATTCGTGGATTTGGAAAAGGCCTATGACAGAGTGATAAGGAAAGAATTGTGGTCGACGCTGTCTGCATATGGGTTGAACAGCTGTCTTATCCAGGCGCTGAAATCTCTTTATAAGGATTCCAGTGCCTGTGTAAGAATTAACGCGGACTACACAGACTGGTTTGACATTGACAAAGGTGTCAGACAGGGATGTGTAGCTTCGCCATGGCTGTTCAATTTATTTATGGACAGTTGCTTGAAAGATTTGAAAGAAAATGAATGTGGTTTAAGAATGAAAGAGTTACTTATCAAATGCCTCCTCTATGCCGGTGACCAGGTAATACTTGCATCGTCTGAGGAGGATTTACAGAGGATGGTAACATGTATGAATGATGCATTTAAAAGAAAGGGTATGAAAATAAATGTGAGTAAGACGAAAGTGATAGTTTTTGAAAGGGATGAAAGTTTTACAGAATGTAATATTGTTATAGATGGAGAAAGAGTGGAACAAGTGAAAGAGTTTGTTTATTTAGGATGTGTGTTTACTAGAGATGGAAGGCACGAAAGGGATATAGAAAGAAGAGTGGCTGCTGGTAATCGAGTGAATGGAGCATTGCATTCATTTATGAACAGTAGGAAGGTGTCCAACAGGGCACGTCTTGCTGTCCATCAGGGAGTGTTGTTGCCCACACTTATGTATGGAAGTGAAAGTTGGGTTTGGCAGAAAAAGCATGAAAGTAGAATAAATGCGGTAGAAATGCGTGCGCTTAGGAGTATGTGTGGTGTAAATTTAAGAGATCGAGTGAAAAATAACGTAGTGCGAAAGCGATGTGGAGTGAAAGAGGATGTAGTGACAAAAATTGAAAAAGGAATGTTAAGGTGGTTTGGACATGTAGAAAGGATGGATGAAAGAAGACTTACAAAGAAGTTTTATACTTCAGATGTGACTTGGAATAAAATTTTGAATAAATAAACACTAACTAACAAAAACAATCTATCTTTGTTTTAATGGAAAACAAACCTTGACAAACGTTGGAATCTATTTTCAAAAGTAATAAGTCATTGAAGATATTACGACCTTATAACATAACCGGTAGGAAAGTATTTATATCTGCCGTGACGTAAGGTACCTGTCTAGAATTATTCCGACTCTTCCTATAGATGTCAGATAAATAGTATAGGTACTCAATTCCTGGAATCAGTCCGGCCAGGTGTAATTTCTTTTACAGCATTGATACTTATATATAAACTAACTCTAATTGGCACCATCTCTGAAGATTCCCGAGAATATGATGGTATGTCGAGAGACTATAATGCTGTATCCGCTGTATCCACACTATTAAATATGCCTAGATGATAGAGCTAAAATATATGTTTCTAATATTCTCTGTGGCACCGGCTCTTAAACGAGACATCCGATTTGGATGCAGATTTTACTAGCGATGAGTCTTAGGCATGTTTTATCGAAATCCGTCTAGTCGTTCAGGATTAAGAAATATTCATGTCGGAGATTGTTTAGAGTTTTTCATTTAATAAAACTTGTTGATTTTTTGACAATCTCTCCGCGTAACACGAAAAATTGCAAGACTAAGTTAATAATGAATTATTATTTTTCTGTTCAATGCCCAAAATTCTTAAGAAAGAAAAAGACTTGATACACTCGGTATACTTTTATCCTTATATAGTTCACACATGAATAAGTTTATCAAAAATTTCAAATTTATGATATGCTTTTATTATCATATGAGCCCAAGTACGATGGGTTTATCTTCTTTGGTTTAGAAGTGTCTATAGCCATCTTCTTACTTCATCATCAGATCAGGTCTATGGTACCAAAATATAACATTGTCATCCAACTTACATACATAAGTACACAAAATTTCAGCTCAATCGGTTAAGGATAAGTGCGTCAAATCAAAACTGAGTTGCAAGATTTGACCCAAACAAAGAAGAAACATACATTGCACGTTGAATAAAATCTTGTAGAAATCGCCGCGATTTAAGTGAAAACTGATGTCATTCGGATGAAGAAGGGCAAAAACTGGTAAACAGTAATTGTGGTGACTGACCTTAAGAATTATCCACTGAAATAGATATCGCCTCATTAAACGAGACTATTGCAATGATTGCATAAGAAATAATAAACAACAGGCTATTTTTATTCGCAGTTATCGTGATTTCTTATCGTCACGGGCGGCGTTGCATAAATGCAATACTTTGCATAAATACTATGTTTTAATTATCAGAGTATTTGAAGGATTTGGACATATTGCCACTTCTGCTTTGATTTTACTTGCAATGTATGTATATAACTATGTTTGTTCGAATGGAATCTTGTAACTCAATTTTGAAGCTTCTACCAATGGAGCTGAAATTTTGAATACTCGTATAGTCTGGATGACCATGCACGATTAGCTGTGTGATGTCATTCTAAATCGAACATGACAGAACACCTAAGATGACAGACTAGCTATTTTTATGATAATATCAATATGGATATCAAATTAAAGGGCTCGCTGAAAATAACTCGAAACATAAAGTGTTTTTAAAAAGTATTATTATCAGAGTATTTGTAGGATTTGGACACATTGTCACTTCTTTTGAATATGATTTGTGACGTTCCACGGGTAGTATGCTTGTTTGTAGTGTATTAGTTGTAGTTGTTTCAGACTACAACTACTACACTACAAACGAGCATTTTTTTATATTTTGCAACATTTAATTTTTTATGTAAAAATAGTTTTTCTATTATTATTGTTATTTCGTAAAACTTTAGATGAAACATTTATTTTCCTATTTTTGTTATCAGCAAGTTACTAGCCAACAATGTGGTTTCAAAGTGTAATAGAAAATGTACCTTATAGCCGTGTGATAAGAAAGGAAAAATAAATTCTTGCAAATACTTATAATTGTGCAGGAAAAATATAAAAACAGTATAGAACGTTATATAATATGCATTATGGCGAGTAATGGTAGGGAGAAATAAATATTTTCAGTCATAATATTTATCATTATATTCTATTTATAAAGACAATAAGTTACATTTACACAAAATGTCATGTTCCTGTTCCATCTGGAAGTGACGATCGAATTAAACCGAAAGGCATTTTGATGAAACCGAAAAAGTGCTTAATGGATTTCGATAAAAAAATATGGAACCAGGTCTAAAGATCTTCAAACAAAAATAATTATTAAAATACTAGCAATGCCCGCGACTCAATTCGCGTCGTACATATGTTATGTTTGTATGTACGTCTTATCATAACTGGAGAAAAAAAACAAGTTTTTAGCTTACCCTGAACGTCCTGAACATCTAAATGTTTATCAGTTAATTCGTATAAGAGTTATGGAGAAATCATACATACATACCTACAGAAAAAGTCGTCAATTTAGTTTCAGTATCATGTATAGAGCTTATTAACACGATATCTCTGAAAACAAAGTAACTTACTCCATGACCAACAGTCACAGATTTATTATTATTATTGATTGATAAAATTGGCCGAGTAACGGCGTTACAAAACATTTAAACCAACAATCGACGTAGACAGTAACAAAACTTGTTGTGTATCGATGTGAGGGTTTAAGATATATTTTTTTTTTATAATTTGTGAATAAAAATGACAAGAAAATAAACCGATATTTATATTTGGCTACATTTGGCTGCTAAAGCATAGCAGATGTTTTTGATACCTACGTTAAAAACAGCCATTAAAAAGAACACATTTTTAAGTATCACAGTCACACACAGCTATACATAGGAAGATACGATTGGTTCGTACGCCTATGTACAAATTTATGCATGACATGTCATATCTATACAAATATCCCTTTTTCTAATAATATTCGATTTTGATTTTTGCTAACATTAACTTTGTTGTCAGCGTCTTACAACAAAGTTAACCCTCAGACGGTTGCTCACAAACTAAAACACGGATAAGAAATGTAACTGTATATTAGAATATGTTTAAACAATTCCCTTTTTGTACAATTTTTTTCTCCTTGTAACTGTGGAAATACACTATTAACCCAAAATACAATAACAATAACTTTAGCTAAAATTCGTAGCGTATGTAGGACGTCAAGATAAATGAGTAGCTATCAATTGATCCCGAAGCTACTATCCAATAAAAATCTGCAACCATCATTTGCATTATTTATTATATTATCATCAGCAATACTCATTATCTACCTACTCTGTTTCATTCCAGATTACAGAACCTTGAATATTTCTATCTTAGATGTTATTTCGAAATAACACGTTTTTTTTTAAAATATATCATTGATATCAGTTGCTTATCAGTCTTTTATTTTGTTTTGTCAATTTTGGTTAAATTTAGTATTTGTATCATCATCATCATCATCATCAGGTCTTTTTTAGTCTCCACTACAGAAGCACGACCCTCTCTGTACTACTAACTAGAGCCATACTTACTTGAGGAATTTTGAGACAATTTTAAGAAATGGTCTAGAGATGACACCAAAATATAACCAGAGTAACCTGAGATTATTTATTAAGTTTTTAGTGAATGAAGAAACTAAATTGATTTTTAATTAAGTCTTACTAGTTATTCACATAGCCAGGCCAGCCAGTTATCTTTTTATTAACACGACATTCATGCATGAAGCGTGAACGAACGAGAGACGATACTGCCTGACTGAGTAAACATCATATAACTGTACGAGTAGATTCCAAATAGGTACCAATAGGGCTTAAACCGCGAAGCTGTAGATAAACCGCCATTACTGCTGAGCTATTAATAGAATCCGCACAGAGATCACGTCTTTGTCTACAATAATGTAAACGAGTATTAATATCAAACGAGGCACCGAACAAATACCAACTAAAAACATTACATAACCTAAAAACACGTAAACATGAAAACTTACCGAATACATCGTAACACGAATTCCACATTTTTTGTTAAGTCATTAATGCACTAGGTAAAAAAAAACACTGATACTATGAGGTCTGTAAACGTAACGTCACGTCATTTTGACAGATGACGTGTGTCATTGGCACAAACGCAATTCGGGACGCGCGGGCATTATCCCGCAGTTGTGAGTTCCAAACAGCATAGTTTAGGGAATGAGTGTAGCTGTTTAACTTGTCTCGTACTGCGGCCAATGAACGGCGCAAGCCGATGCGCCAAGGTCACAGGAGTCAGAACCGGCGAGCCGCAAGCCAGAGGGCAGCACGGGCGCGAGAGAAATATACGAGCTACTAGGTTGCCGCCCGTACGGCAACTAAACTTGCTTCGCCGTGATCATCCGATAAGCGGTATATGGTATAAATAAAAATGCGCTGTGTTGAATATGAATGAATTCACCGTCGACTGCACGTCACTTGTTAAATTGTACGAAGCATTGAAATGAGTCGGACGTACCTACAGCATTATAGTTTTGCAAATTATTCAATTGTAACTGTTACACTTCTTGTTTATTCAAATTCCTCATTCCACGCATGAAATTGGCTACGTTACATAAATAATTAAATTTCGCAAAAAAAAGGTTCCACAATAACTCAAAATCATCAATCATCATTTAAGCCGTAAAAAAGTTGGTCCAAAGCGTCTCTCAAGGATTCTTCGTTCCATGGGAGGATATTCGCCTTGTCAGGCGGGTCAGCAAGCGCAGTTTCTTTGGCTTCTTGTGCTCTGCTACTCATAGGAAACATTTTAAGTTGGGGAAGTATAGGAGTTTGTTGGATTTGGGAGGTAACGGAGAATAAAGGTGATGGATGGATAGATTGGAATACAACTCGCTCGGATGAATAAGGAGAAAGTAATAAGCAAAGCGGGACGCCACGGGCGCGCGTACCCGATGCCATACTTAAATTTACCGGACAGGCAATTTAGATGACCTCTGACCATATTTTCATAACTTCTTATTAGTAGTAGGTATCTTCGTAGTTACTGAGGAGGAATCAATATGCCTGATAGATGAATTATTAATAAAGCGAGTTGCTAACATGTCTCCAATTAAGAACAGTATAATTAAAGTTATCGTGTTTATTTTAATTAACGTCTGAAATGATAATTATGATAATCGTTTTCTCCTTCCATTTTAGGGTTAACAATGATATTTCTTTTGCTCACTAGACGGGGTGTTTCCTCGTGGTCATAGTAATTTGCCGTACTGGTATGAACATGAGGAGCCCCACCCAAATAATTAAGTTTTTATATTTATGCTAACCAATGAAGTATGCATCCAAATATTATAGTCTACAATAAAAGGTTCTTGCTACTTAAGTGAGTCCCGTTAATATTAATAATTAAGTATTTAAAACGCGAAAGTTTAATAAGAATATGACATTGCAAAATCTAATTAAAGCTTTCTAAAAGAAACTGTAAATATAATTTTATTAAAACAAGTTTTTTTTTCTGTAAAGAATACATTTATGTGACGAGCTTCCTAATCCTAATCCTAACTAATATTATAAATGCGAAAGTGAGTTTGTTTGTTTATTTGTTACGCTTTCACGTTGTAAATACTGAACCGATCATCATGAAATTTTGCATACACATTATCTGGGGTACGGAGAAGGACAAAGTGTACATTTTATCGGAAAAAGTTCCCGAGGGATCGACATTGACGCAGGCGGAGCTGCGGGCGAAATCTAGTTTATTATAAACGAATCCACACCAAATGTTTTCCATGACAAATCAAATGAGCCCAAACACGATTAGTGTACCTTTTTTAGTGTCAGAGTTCCTATGGCCACCTTCCGACTCCATCATCAGACCAGCACAACGATTCCATCACCCGATTTACAAATGCATGCACAATTTCAGCTCAATAAGTAACCGGGAAAAGGATCAAATTTAACTTGCAAGATTTGCTTACAGACTAACATCAGGACGTGTGAGACTAAATAAAAGCTTGTATCAAACAGATAACATGTTTATCTCTGAGGGTCCTAGTAGATCATAACAAGGATCTAAATTCCTGTAGGATGAGATTTGAACAAGAAATTAGCAAATTACTTATACATCGTTGCATCGCCTGCATAAAAGGATCCGCATGTTTTGCAAAATCCCATAATAGACTTTTGAGGAAACCATGAACAGGAACTAGAGAGATTTTAATTAGATCCAACTCGATATACAGATCTGAGACCGGGTGCAGTTTTCTGGAATTAAAATAATTACGTAATTGTATCAACATCATTCATTCTTTGTTTTCTATTCCGCTTATCGCTAATTTCCATACCACGTTGAAAACACCAGGCTTTTTACTAAAGTCCAATGACTAGTCTTTTTAGGTTTCCGTACGACCAAATTACGGTATACTGTCTTTTCGCCGAAAATGGTTTGGCCGATTATCATTTGCCAACCAACGTTTCACCTATTTTACGTTGACAACAAACGGTTATCATTTTTTTTGTATGACAACGTTTCATTTGGTAAAATTATTGGTAGCTGTTTATCACAAAACGTTTCGGAGATTTATCATTTTTCAAGTCTTTTACTAGGCCAAATAAGTATTGGATGAATAACGTTTCATCAGTATAACAGTTCCCCTTTTCCAACTCCAATTTTCCAACTGGAATTCTCGTATCGCTGTGATTGCTCGAGGGATTGCGTACGAGTATCTGTACGCAATCCCAAAACTACTTGACTATCACCATTAAAATCCCATATTATCCCCTCAGCCTTGTTTGGCTGGGAAGTGAGCAGGGAAGTGGGCAGCACGATTATGCAAATAGGTTACTCGCGCTGTTACTGTTCTTGGTGCTGCCGCTGCCCGTTCTACCAAATGAAGCGCTCCATCGATTGTCGGTTTTTCACGCGAAAGTCAAAGGACGGGCAGCGCGAGCGCGAGTGAGTGTTTTCATTTAGCAGCACTTCTCGCTGGGCGGCGTTCAACCGAATTACACGATTACGATCTACGAATTTCCTTTATATGCACATCCATATAAAAGAAACAAATGACGCCGTCGTTAAATAAGGGGTTCTTTGACGACGGCGTCTTTTGTTTGTTTTTAATTTACTTAAACTGACCACACAATGTTGTCGCACCAACATTCTCAATATCAGCCATTGTCGCGAGTCGTTCAGTAAACAAGTATGAAGACTGAGTGTGAACACTCACTCGCGTCGTAATAGCCGCTGAAGTGTTTAGGGGAATATTTCAGGCAACGACAGGAGCAGTGGCATCCTAAGTGTAAGCTCGCGCTATGCTGGTCGTATGTCACGACATAGCTGATTCGCAGGGCACTTATAGCAGCGAACATTCCAAGCCAGCTAGAGCCCCAAGAGATCTCCAGAATAGATGGGAAACGTCCAGATGGCCTCACTTTGATGCCCTGGCAGCGAGGACGAGTTTGCTGCGGGACGCCACTTGCGTCAGTACTTACGCGGCGTCTTATCTCGAACGCTGCATTCGTGAGCCGGGGGCGGCCGCGCGGGCGGCGGCTGGACAAAAATGCTCAAAGTACTCAATTTTGAACAATAACTATGACTTTATTCCAGTCGCTGTGGAGACAGCGGGCCCGTGGTGCCCCGAAGCAAAAAGCTTCATTAGCGAGATAGGACGTTGTTTAAGGGACAGAGGCTATGACCACCGCTCCGGATAGTATCTGGTTCAAAGGACTTCCGTTGCCATTCAATGCCGCAAGTGCCATGGGGGGACCTTTGAGCATGGTATGGTCCAGGGAGGTATATTTGACTAATTTAAGTACGTAGCTTAAGTTTTTATTAGTGTTCGTTATTTAATTATCTTGATTTAATTGATTGCTTACATTGCTTTTTACTAGGTGAAAAACATCCTTATCCTTATCCTTACTTCCTTACTAATATTATAAATGCGAAAGTGAGTTTGTTTGTTTGTTTATTTGTTTGTTTGTTTGTTACGCTTTTACGCCGTAACTACTGAACCGTTCAAGTAACAAGTTCTCTGGAGTACAGAGAAGGACATAGGCTACCTTTTATCCCGGGAAAAAGTACTATTCCCGAGGGATCGACATTGACGCGGGCGGAGCCGCGGGCGAAAGCTAGTAGGCTATAAAATTGAATACCTATATAACCGTGCGAAGCTGGGGAGGGCCGCTAGTAATGTTATTAACGCGATAAAATTGTAGCTTTAATTTAAAAATATGTTATATGATGTTGTGTTTGTGCCTATTTATTTATTCTTTACAAAGTTTCGTTCGCGTTTTCTTGATAAAAACCTTGCTTTTATATGATAACATTCTTTCAACAAATACTCGGACTTGTTTACTCGATTCATCTGATTCACGATAGAAGCTAGTGGTTTATATTACGTGAAGTGTAGGCAATACACGGTGTATTGCCTACAATTCACTCAAATTTAACAGCAATGTTTGTTTTATAAATTGGATTCGGAGAGCACTTGAGCACAAATTTTATATCTGTTTAGTACTCTGTATTATTATTCAATATTCTAACTTATTTGATAGCATGGATATGTTAAGATTGTATGACGACGTGGAATTTTCATAATTTTAAGTTTCGTAAATTTACGAAACTTAAAAACATGTAAATGCCATTATGATATTGAATAGTGACCTATTTTGGGTTCAGAATAGTAGGTCAATATTCTGAATTATAAGTATTTTTTTTTTGCATTAACAGTGCTATTCTGATATACTCTAATTAAATTAATAAATAAAATACGGTATAAAAATTCCACGCGATCGGGGTTTGAACCTGCTACCTTTGGCCTATGTACGACCTATGCTCTATCAAACTCCAAACGCCCGGTGAATAAGCGAAAGCTCACTTGGAGCTAGCTACATAGTCATTTAAAAAGCTACATAGCTACATAGTCAAGCTCGCAGGTTCAAACGAAAGAAGTTTTTCACCATATTTTATTTCTTAATTTAATTAGAGTTTGTTCATCGATATTCTCATTGTGCTCGATGACTTCCACGATAGTAGTTCGTTTTTCCAGCTGTTTTGTGTATAATCCTATCCAGCAGTACTTGGGACTGGCTAATTTCCAATAGGTACCAACTAGCTATTTGCAAAGATCGTTGGCCCCATAACGCGAACTGTCTACATATTTTATGATTATTTTACGAGGGAGGCATAAAAACATCGGATGTGGGTGTGTATAATGTGACGAGTGGAATATAAACACTATAATGCATAATTAATAGGTATGGAAATAGCGTTTCTGGTAATAATGGAGTGACATGCGACAGATCATGACGTGAAATTTTCAAATATCTATTTTCAGCGTCTCGTTATTCCACGTTGTTAAAACATATAGTATCACGTCATGTTTCCTTGCGGGGTAGACAGAGCCTAGGTTTATAAGATCTTATGGCCACATTAAGTATATCTGACTAGCTCCGTGGCGCAGCGGTCAACACGCCAGCCTGCGACACGGAGTGACCGGGTTCGATCCCCGGCCAGGTCAAGATGGAAAATGAGCTTTTTCAGATTGGTCTGGGTCTTGGATGTGTATCTATATATGTATTTGTTATAAAATATTGTATCGTTGAGTTAGTATCCCATAACACAAGTCTCGAACTTACTTTGGGGCTAGCTCAATCTGTGTGTTTTGTCCGTATATATCTATTTATTTATTTATCTATCTGAGGGCGTGTAGGTGGAAAACTGTAAAATAGTGATGGATTTCTATCCACATCGCCTATTGATATGATTCCGCAGATTTTTGCCCATTCCCTCGAACGGCTTTTACGATTTGCTTGAGAAGAGTAGCAGCTGGTACATTCTACGTTTTTTCTTCACTCCCCGACCAACTCCCAGTACATTGTTAAAAATCTTGGAAAAATATTCCACTGAGCCTTGTCAGTGGAATATTTTTCAATGTTGATAGTCAACTCAACGATACTATATTTTATAATATCTGTGCCCGCGACTCCATTCGCGTACATTTATATGAGGGCCACATCTTATCATAACTGGAGAAAAAAATGAAGTACCCTATTCTGTGTCCTTTACATCTAAATGTTTATCTACCAAATAAATAAATAAATATATACGGACAAATCACACAGATTGAGCTAGCCCCGAAGTAAGTTCGAGACTTATGTTATCAAATACATATATAGATAAACATCGAAGACCCATTTTCCATCTTGATCTGACCGGGGATTGAACCCGGGCACCCTCGTGTTGCATTCTGGCGTGTTAACCACTGCGCCACGGAGCTGTTATAAATACCAAGTTTCATAAAATTGGTTCTGGCTGTCATCTTTGATGACAGTCGTTAAGCTATGTCAGATGCCTATAGGCAGCTTGAAAAGTCTAAAACCAGAATAACAAAAACAAACAAAGCAACCTATGGTCGTGTATATTTTTAACCTCACCATGTTTCCACAGTGTACAATTTCTATTAAAGAAGTACGAGTAGTAAAGCCGGTACATTTCTCGAAGATCAAAAACAATAATCTATCATACTAAAACCATGTAATTCCAAGTTCAACAAGACTGCTGAGCTCATTTTGATGAGATTTTAATGGGATTGGAAAGAATACTCTCAAAAATAAAATTAAAAAAATTAAATCCGTTCATAAATGACGGAGTTATGAGGTAACAAACATTAAATAAAAAACAAACAACCGAATTGAAAACGTCCTCCTTTAAAGTGGGTAATTACTTAATTAATTATAATACAGGTGTCACAAAAGTAGGTTCGCATCAAGTAGGAAATACAGTTATTAACCATAACATTTTTATTTATTTTCTTTATCATCACCCAGCTGTAAGAATCAGCCGCTCAGCCCTTCAGCCCATTCGTTGGCCATAAGAAGTCCACTGCTGGACAAAGGCCACTCAAAGAATTTGGGAGGATATTGATAAAAATATCCTCTCATGGATACGGAAATTCTTCACTCACTACACTTCGCAGTTTCTTTGTCTTCTTATGATTCCGATGGTGCTGCCCATCGGGAGCAGTTGCTGTGGAAGGATAGGAATTTATTGGATCTGGGTCTTAATTTCCTTGGGATACTTACTCGAGTAAATGGAGAAAAGGTAGAAGCAGCTCAGGATACTGGGTGCAACCGCAACCCAATGCCATACATGCCACAACTGCAACCACCGACCGAGGTTGACACCCCTGACTATATTATTTACTAACTGTTGCTCGCGACTTCGTCCGCGGCAATTTCTGTTATTATAATTAATTCGTTTTTTTAGTAGTATACCTAGATGAATAATTTTCCCTCGTTTTCAAAACATTTTTTATTGATGCTTCGCTCCTATTAGTGGCAGCGTGGTGTTTAATAGCCTTAAGAACTCCTCAATACATGGACAAACCCACACACAAAAAAAATTCCGATTTGAACCAGTAGTTCCTGAGATGCGTGTTCAAACAAACAAACTCTTCAGCTTTATAATATTAGTCAAGAAGATTTAACCATAAAGTACATGAAAGACAGTTATTTATGGTACATTTATAATATCGGGTCAAATTCATGAACATTTTAGACCTTTTTGCATGGCCGTTTTGCCTAAATGTGACTACCTACATTCCATTTTGATTAGTAAACTTTTTGTCACATGAAGAGAGCTGTATTATATAATAGATATATATTATCACGCTTCTCTTCTACGTCAATAAGAAGAGATTATAGATCTTCATTTGCCATTATGGTAACAAACCTCTGTCTTAATTTACGACCAAAACCCTTTTCTTGCCACCTTATATTTCCTGTAATATTTAATAACTGCAATTTAAGAAGGAAGAAAGCAGTTACTGACATATAAACGTATAATTATACTAATTGTAGGGTAGGGCTGTTCTATTACCTATTCTAATATAACCAGTTATAACAATCACCACATTTTAGTTCATGGTTGAGCCCATTACAGTTGCGTGAGGCACGAATGGTAGATTGGCGATACCGTGATGGACTCCCATTTAAAATATAACTATTGTCATCCGATATCATGGTAAATCTTTAGGATAATTGTATTTTTAAACGTCTTTGCAAAGTTGCTGCAATTTTTCTGCATAAAAGAACACTAATAGGAGTGTTTATGATTCATTGGATTCGATTCCATAGACAAACTAAAAATTATTAGAGCATTTTTGTAATGTTGCAAAAAGTCGCCTTTTCTTCAAAGTTACCAAATAACAAAAAATACGGGGTTCTTGGCGGGAATTTCAATGGACTTCACGGTTTTTGTTTTTGATGGTTTTTTAATTGTTTCTAGTGGAGCTTATAATGTGAAGTCGGTGTAATTTGGTGTTACTTGATGTGACTAAAATGGTGCGGCTGTAGTGAGATTTACTTAGCGGGCTGGTGTTCGCTCGCCTTGCTGCGTTGTATATGATCAAACCAGTGGATTCGTGAATCGTGGTAATTGTGCAAAGGGCTCCGTCAAATCAGCGAAATTAATTACACCTAAATTTCGTTGATACACAAGAATAACTCAAAGATTAGCTAGATACTGGCTAAAATAAGCTTCTGAATGAAAATAGAAGAAAAGGAAATATACGCAATTTTATGATATATTTTAAGTAGGTATGTTATTATTACATGGAATAGAATAGAGGGTACGGCGCACTGAAAAATATGATGAAGAGAAAATAAACAAAAACGGTGTAATTTTTCAAATTTTTATTTAAAAATAAATTATCGTAGTACATCTTGCACCAATAACAACAAAATTTTGGTTTGAACAACATGAAACCGTAACGTTCGCTCGAAGCATGAATCAACTTATTAAAAATTGCGTAGAGAATTACAAAATCATTGCCTAGAACTACACGGTGCGATATTTGTCCTAATATTAAATTGTATCCATAGTTAGAAATCTTATTTTGTCATGTAAAAATTCACAAGTCATTCACAACATAAAGGAGATTCACAAACCTTAAGCTGGGATTACAAGAGTGTCAGCGGGAAATACTTAGGTATTGACTACACGAGCGGCACAGAGCGAACAGTTTGACGTTTCTGTAGGATACTTAATCAAAAATAGACGAAGTTATCAGGTCAGGAGGGGTATCATCAACTGCCTGTTTGGTTGCGGGTATGGAATCGGGTATGCGCGCCTAGCGTCCCGTGCTACTATTTATACTCAATCTATCCGAGCAAGTAGCATCCTAAATACTTTTTAGCCTCTTTCCCCAACCCAATAAATTCCTACCCTTCCCACGCTTTACAAGCAGTAGCTGATAAAATCATCAACTGAACTGCCTGTTTGATTGCGGGTATAGAATCGGGTATGCGTGCCTAGCGTCCTGAGCTACTACTTATACCCAATCTATCCGAGCAAGTAGCATCCCAAATACTTTTTAGCCTCTTCCCCCAACCCAATAACTTCTTACCCTTCCCACGCTTTACAAGTAGTAGCTGATAAAACTGCGTCAACCCGTCTGCCAAGCGTGGTATGGTAAATTCCACCTAACGTAAAATATATAATTGAGGGAGACCCATGTCCAGCTAGTGAAGTACTAAGAAGAAGTGGTGAAGACCAGCCCAGTTGAGTTATAATAACATCAGAGGGTACGATATAACATTTTGATGTAAAACCTACTCGTATTCCTGACGCCAAACAGCATTAACGTCTCACAATAACTTTGTTGTTTCATATCTGCTAGGCGTCCTATGATAGTCATGTTTACCATACTTTGAGCCGCTCAAGAGCTGCAAAGCTGTTCGATGTAATCCCAACATTAAGCTAACACAATTACTCGCACAGTTAAAAAGAAAACAGAAGTATAATTACAAAATTCTACTTAACTCAATTAAATTAAAAATCTCGCGCATATAAATTATTAGTCCAATAACGCGCTATTTATTATTGAATTACAAAATATTTTAGGAAGGCACGGCATATAAAGTACGAGTATTTTTCTCTACTTAGAACTATTAGTATTTGCACCAAAATTATACAGGTATTACGCTACTAAATGTAACAGCATCCAATAGTCACAGAATTGATAGAACACACAAAATAATGATTATTAAAAAGGAAATAACTAGGTATATTTTCCGTGCTAAATAAACTCCTGCCTGCGTCGATATATCTATTTTAACTTGTTTAGTTTATATAGAGTAACTTTTAAAACACTACTGACTTCTTAAGAGCAATATCTGTTTGATACTGAATTACTTCCCGTGAGAATTTAACAGCAAAATACATTTAGTATTATTGATTAGCCCATACGAGTCATTAGTTTCTTAAAAGTTATCCTGTATAGAACGTATTGCTTATAAATTTACCTAAGTCTATTATTGTTATTGATATTTCCTATAAAACTTGAAATATCTTCGCATATAAAAGTGTACTACAACCGGCAATTCCATCTGGATTTTGATTATACGTTTGAGAACATCGTATTAATGTGAATTGTGCCCGATAATTTCACTAATGAGTCGAATACAGTATTTTTAATACATCGTAATACGCGACCACAAATAATCCAGATCTTATCTTATGTTTTCTTATTCTCAATTTGCTTTGTTAAAGCGCAGTTGTTATTTTAACAGTTTCTTTAAAGCATGTTAATTAATGTTAATTAGGGTTAGGATACACTAAGGAGTATTGCAATCCCAAATGAAAAACATAAAGTTTAACTAAATTAACTGAAATTCTTTTAACAGTAGATTTTACTTCATGATACTTACCAAAATTCTCGACGTGCTATGGCACATTAATATGAAGAAAAAAAAACTTAATTAAAATTTATATTTCAGAAAAAAAGGAAATCAGTTAATTTGGTTAGACCTCATACATTGAGTTGCAACTTTCTGTTATTTTAACAAGATTATTCAGAGGAAATCAGACCTCAGATCTTAGACCGGAAAAGTGAAACTTACAAGTAAATTCCCGGTATTTAAAACAACTATAGTGAAAATCCAAAATGGTGATGGCATATCGCCGGTGACTTCTTATTATTTTTACATATTGAATATTTAGGTATAATATAATAGCCAAAATGCGATAATCGGCAGATTATTTAGATAATTGACTGTTAGAAACAATCGTTTCCATTTTTCCACACACGAGTGTTTAGAAAGCCTCTTATCTTTTTCTTAATTTGTCCTATTTTATATGTTATCTTTTGCAAATTTTCCTATCATAAATGAAATTTTAAAGCCTTAATCTTTTCTTCAATATTTTTTGAAAGATTTTAAAATTTTATCTAACGATAGAAAAGATATTGCAAAATCGCTAATAAGGACAACCAAAGAACGAAATCTATACCTACATATGTAATCTTATTTCTTACTTACCGTCATATTGGTAAGTGTATTTAAATGAAACTAGATTACATGAACACTGAACATCAATTCAGTGTTTTCATCGATTTCTCGTTTAATCTACTAAGTTTGAATTTTGAGAACAAAAATATCAACATTGGCTAAAATATAAATCCGTGTTAGGCGAAATTCCACTGCGCGACAAATCGCAGCCAAATATTTTTATATAATTGTCCACGTATTACGCAAAACCACGCAACGCGACGCCGCAACTTGTTTAACCCTTTGACGTTCGCGGTCAAAGGGTTAAAATTATCACGATTTGTCGCGCAGCTTTTCGACATCTACTCGTAATGTGGTCTTGTCGTTCTACTATGTTATCAGTTTTGTATCAAGTGTTGTTTGTATTAATCATTTTTATTTTTATCAAAAATCCCAAGGCAGGACTTATTACCACACATTCTTTGATGTCAGTCATTTTGAATAGCAATCTTAGCGGCAGCAAAGTGAGTAGTGTATAATTAACGAACACATTGTACTGTGATAGGATACTAAATAATTCAGATGTTAATATACGTAGATACTATTATTTTAATGAGACGGACGTTTATAGATTCCGATTTGGCATTGTTATAGTCTAAATGTATTACTTAGGAATTCGGTTTTAATGTCATTTTAGTCTTGGTTGGAAAAAAATATCATTGACTCAGTGCCTACTATAAAACTTTCCTCTACTAGAGTAAGTTACCTTGTCTAGTATTTACCATGTCTGTAGTTACATTTGTTGTTAAAAATAAATATCAAAACCGTCCGAATTTTTGCGTAATAAGTTCTTGTTGCCATATCAAACTGTATTGACATAATTCCATTTCTTCTTAAGGGTCCATACTACCTCACACTGCTTTGCATGATTGACTGTTATATCAATAATAATTAAATACTCAAGTTGAATTAAAATGCAGCAAAGTTCGGGACTAACTCTGGTAACTATATGATTCAAAAACACGATTGCGTTAAATTTTCTCGATAGAAAAAAATTGCAAAGTTGCCTCCAAATCACGTCTAATTTACTCGGTATATAGTATTATTCACCAAATACATTAAAATTAACCTTGAAACTTTTGATTATTATTGCATTACAGATAAGGCAGCCATCATATGTTTTTCTTTTTCGAATAACCCTTGAATATTCCTAAAAAACGAAAATATCCAAAATAGCCAACGCGTTTAGACCATCCGTGTTTGTATCGCCACGCTGCCTGGCATATGTCGGGCTCTTAAGAAACGCCAAACAAATAACAACATCCAACCAAACCGTCCATCTGATTAAAACAATTACTCGAAGCCTAAGTCTACAGAAGCGAGTGCTACCGTTATGCGAGCTGTTTGTACATGTCCTCTATTTGCGGTTTGAAGTAACTCCTGATTTCTGGTCGTTTTGCCTTCAGAGTAGGCGTCAGTAGGCCGTTCTGTACGGAGAATGGATCCGGGTGTAGGTAGATGTCTTTTACCTGTTGATAAAAAGAAGCTGTCAGTATTTCCATGCTACAAATAATACATATGTATCTGACTGGGACTAACATAAGGGAATTTTCCATCCGGGGGCAAGGCCTATCTTTAGCATATGGAGTTGTATGGAGCCGGCGACATATATCAGATTTTTCCTTCCGGAAATCCTCCTCAAGCATATAGTCGGCTACATTTAACTGTATACGTTAGGCACACGCTACGGCCGCTGGATGGAAAGCTTCAAAGTGCTTTTTAAAAAGGAAACTTAGTAGGCCGCGTATATTGGAAAGCGACGAGTATAATTTTAAGGATTAAGATAGATAGGCAATAAGCTATGCTCTCGTATTCCCACAGGAATACACATTTCATGAATTAACGCTACATCTTGCTTTGCCTTAAATCTTGCAGAACTTGACCACCAATAAAAAGCATCGTAGGCGTGTGACATAGTTTCTGTAAGTGTCTCACAATTTTATGCTAAAAACATTGTGTTGACTTCGTTTTTTGACAGACGGACAGCCATGACGATATAAGGGTGCCGTTTTATGCCATTCAGCTACGAAACACTAAAAATAAAATATTTTACCTGTTCAAAAGTCTTAAGACCTGCGGTCCTGCCCCATTGCAGCATGTCCTCGAGTATGACCTTCTTGACCTTCTCATTCTCACAGAGCGCTGAGAAAGTCCCCTTAATGCCGTTTTCTAGCGCCCAGCACTTGACCACATCGACATCTGGCACTACTACTGCTATTATGCATGACTGAAATAGAAATTAGATTTAGGATAAGAAAAGATCACTGCAGATTTGTCAGCAATGCAGTAGAGAGCTTTTTCCTCAGATTTTACAGGTTCAAATCGACTACCCATTTGAGGTTGGCCTGAGGCCTAAATGTACAGGAGTAATATAATTATCATGAATCGTGAGTATTGCGCTGTCAGGATCCGGATTAGAAACCCGGAGAGCATCTTGAGATGATCAAGTTTTGAGCGATAATTCAGTGTTACACAGCTTTGCCAACTCAGTTTTTACATGAAAAGTCATCTAAAATCGTGAAGATTTTTTATTATTTAGCTAAAGAGACAGTCAGTCGATAGTGTCAAATGGATGATATGTAAGATAGACATAAATACTGCCTATAATAAAAAAGAACAGGCTTTTTAATATACGGAACACAGCGTTGAGACATCCGTACTCATTACTGGTTTGCCATGAGAAATATTTATCCGTACTTAAATTTAAATAGCATTACAATGCTCGGTATATTATTGTGATGAGGGAATTCGACGCAGTGATTCGAAGTCACAGTGGTGTAATGGTATCACACTTAGGGCGTAAACCTAAGGGACGTGGATTCTAATCCTACTTGTAGCCGAGTTATTTTTCATCACATATTTTCAATTTTAATAATAATTATTCATCCTCATCCCCTATCTTTCATCCTCACTTTGATCGTGTTCCTGGTTGGTTTTAGCTCTGATAACGGTAACACTACTTAAACTGAAACCACTTTTTAAGATTGACTGTTTGTCTGATACTAACTATACTTGTGTGTAAATAATCGTTATAAATAAATCGTGTTCCTGTCTAATGTTTTAGATAGACAGGACTCGATCAGTTTAACTATTTTTAAACAACGTTCGAGTTTAAATTATTAAAAATAATTTAACGTCGAAGGTTGTTTAAAAATAGTTTCGTCTCGGTATTAGTGGTCACTGACTGACTGACGGATATAAATAAACAACTAATTATGTAAAATGTAACGCAAGAACTACCTAGGAAACAGCTGGCTACACTGGCTAGTTGCTGTGCAAAAATGAAAGTATTAAAATTGATGAATTATTTATTCAATATTAATATATGATTATTTACAACACAGAAATTTTTGTTGCCAATTTCGCTTTATAGTCTCTGCATAAAGCATATTTTAAATACAAAATTGAAAAATGTTATATTGCGTCCATGCGTTTGCTTTGTTTGATTATAAACTCAACTGATATGCTACAGCTTCTCGAAGCTAGCAAATATAAATAAATAAATATATACGGACAAATTACACAGATTGAGGTAGCCCCAAAGTAAGTTCGAGACTTGTGTTATGGGATACTAACTCAACGATACTATATTTTATAACAAATACATATATTGATACACATCCAAGGCCCAGGCCAATCTGAAAAAGATCATTTTCCATCTTGACCTGGCCGGGGATCGAACCCGGTCACTCCGTGTCGCAGGCTGGCGTGTTGACCGCTGCGCCACGGGGCTTACAAGACCACCTAGTAAATACTCAATAGGTATAGAACCCTTCCTTGTAAGTTGTAACATAATGTAAGTACTATATAATAATTAAACAAACAACTTGTAACATCATAACCAACGACGTTCCCGTAAAGGGGTGACTCAGCCCGTCAAAATGAACAACCTTTCCTATGGGACCACCCATAGGAAAAGTTGTTCATTTTGCCGAGCTGATTCAGCTGTAACACAATGTATACTATTATAAATCATATCGATTTACCTTCAGTGATTCGCCATGTACGAAGACTTGTTCGACATACTGACTTCTAATGTAAATGTTTTCGATTTTTTCAGGAACTATGTACTCGCCTTGCGAAAGTTTAAAGATGTGTTTTCTTCTGTCAATGATTTTAAGAGTGCCGTTCTGAAATTATAAATGAAAATTTGTTAATAATCACTATCACTACATAGTATAAAACAAAGTCACTCCCCGCTGTCTGTCCCTATGTATGCTTAGATCTTTAAAACTACGCAACGGATTTTGATGCGGTTTTTTTAATAGATAGATTGATTCAAGAGGAAGGTTTATATGTACATTTCACCCGTGTGAAGCCAAGGTCCGGATGGCTAGTTGATACTATAAATATTGAAAATCAGATATTCTTAACAATGACTCCCACATTTCAAAACTTAGGAAATACACTGTAGCAATATATTTTTAGTAAGAGCGCTTGAACCAAATTTAGACAAAGAAAACTTTGAAACAGTTTATTTGAAAATGTTTGAAAAACAAAATATAAACCGTTATTTATTTTCTTTGGAAGTATAAATGTACGTATCTACAATCAATCTCATACCGGCACATTTTATTACTCTATCCTGCGATTTTCAATTTAAGTTACAAAATTTCATTATTTAAGGGACATAATTATGTTATTTTTTTTCCTAGCTCTCTATGACCCACTGCTGGGAAAAAGCCTCCCCTCTTTCTTTCCACTTTTCTCTATTATGGGTAGTGTCCACCCAGTTCTTATCAAATGCTCTTATTTCATCTGGCCAAAAACAAGGTGGTTGTTTTTGGTCTTCCCCTTTTTCTATACCTATCGGATGGGACCCAGTCAGTGAGAATGTGGGCCGACCTTTCCGGATGCATGCGGCAGACATGACCCGCCCACTCTCATTTTAAGACGAGGCCTCAAATGTTTGGTACCATCGCTCGGCAAAGGACTGATCAAGTGCGCGCAAGGGATAGCGCTTGGCGGTTTAGCCCGTGAATGATGAGATAGGAGATAGTCTCGAGTCGCTCAAAGAAAAAAACGTAAGCGCCAAATTCGTTATTTCTATTTTATATAAAATCAGACCGGTTAATTGTATTTTCATATTTACATTTTGATGAATTACTAATAACCTATCTTTTAGTCTAAAAATCATTATTTCATTCGTCGCATTTGAGCTACAATAACAAAAACCTTGCGAACGAAGACCATTTTTCAAAAAATATTTCTATCGAGACAATTTTATCAAAACGTGTTTTCATCTTCAATTTTTGGAGATGAAATAGTCAAAAATCATATTACTTAGATTTGAAACTTCTAATTTAAGTATTTTGCGAGATAAATAAGGTTCAGAACGACCTTATTTACAGTGGTATCGCCTTAATTAAGACGCCTGTCTACCTACACCTATGACTTTAGTGATGGAGCACAGCGTGGTGTTCCTTACTTGGCGTTTTGTTTAATTTGAACCGTTGTCTGTTTAAATTAGGTATATTAATATATATTTTTTAAATAAATAAATTATTTCTAAAATAAAGAGAAGACTTACAGGTAACCACTTCCCAACGTCTCCAGTGTGATGCCAACCATCATGATCAACGACCTCTTTGGTCTTTTCATGGTCCTTAAAGTATCCCTTAAAGACGTTAGCTCCCTGCACGCAAACTTCACCCTGGCCTTGCGCCGCGTAGTACTCCATTTCAGGCACATCCACTAGCTGTAAAATTAAAAATACACACCAATCAATCACCTTTTTTTTTTTTTTTTATACTACTTAGTAGGCAAACAGGCATACGGCCCACCTGATGGAAAGTGGTTACCGTAGCCTATGGACGCTATCACCTTACAGGGTTGATAGAGCCTAACGCCCCAAAGGCCACGATTTTATGTAGGTGGAAACCAAATCCAAATGGTGACGGTTTGCTTGCCGCATCGCGAACATAATTCTTTAGAATTTCGCCCATTTGCCGGAAGAGAAGCAGCTGGTACATTTAAGCTAGAGTTGGCGTTTTTTTAAAACTGCATTTGCATCTATCCGACAACTTGCAGTTGACTGGTCGACAGCAAAGTGCTACTGATCTGTTTGGTGCCTTACGTTTTTTTCGCTATACCAGCATGAACGAGAACATGAAACAATTGTGTGTGAATTATAGATAATGTATCTCGGGTACGAAATTTTAAACAAGGAACCTAAAAGCTCAATGTAATTTTCCATGTAAAAAGCATATTTAATTTTAGAGAGAGACAAAAAAATATGGGACAACTAACTATGGGCGCCTTAACTTCTGGCCTATTTGCTAACTCAGTGTACAACATTTTGATAGTCACTTTAAAATACATTGTGGCTTTCGTAAGATTGATTTTTATTTAAGATATATAAAACAAATTGAAGTGACTATCAAATCGTTGTACACTGAGTTAGCAAATATGATAAGCCACCCGGCTTATCATCTTTATAACTTCAATAATTTAATAATCTATGTATGTACTCTAGCAAATGTTACTAATGGAATTATAGTGTGATGCTGAGAAAGTTATTTGCATTATTTTTTTAACCAGGCGTGTACAATATCGTCCAGTTTCGAATTTCTGGTGAATACTCGAAATGTTTACGATTACAAAGACGTTAAAAATATTTGTAAGATAGGTAATATTCGTAAATAAAGATAATTTACTCACTTTCACTTTGCAACAAGCGACGGGAGGCCCGACGTGTTCAGGAACGTGGTCTCCCTGAACTGTGAGAGTCACTGGCGCGGTGCACTCCGTCTGTCCGTACCCTTCAACAATCTGGAAAAGATGAATGCAACGTAGAGCAAAATCATGGACCCTGGAATATATAAAGTCAATTTAAATTAAACGCTGGCTTAAATTAAGGGCTGGCAGTTGTCACCCAAAAGCTAGAAAAATGCTTTAGAAGCGAACATAAAAAAATCTACACACTACTTTTCGAGATATCCGAACCTGAACATTTAGAAAAGCAGACAAAAGAACACCTTTGTACAAAAAACACTTTCTTGGTGAATAACTTTTTACTATTATCTACTATGGATGCTAAGTCACTGACGTCGATCAAAACAGCTGATTTATCTGAAAAAATATATAGATTTTAATGAGAAAATATTTGTGCTTAATTTAAATTAAACTTGCATAGAATATCAAAAGTTACACCAACATATTAGGAAAGTTACAGCTCCTTGAAAGATCGGCAATGATCCTGTCACACCCTGGTGTTGCAGTTATCCATAGGCAGCGGTGATCACTTACCATCAGGTGACTCGCTTGCTTTTTTGTCGTACTATATCATAAAAAAAAGTCTTTGAATTAGGTTGCGTAGTAAAATTGACATCTTTTCTTTTGTTACAACGGATGACCAGACTGCGTATATGTGTATTATAATTACAAGCTCTTTAAATTCCTAAGATGTAAAAAAGTAACGAGTTCATTTCCTATCAGCTATTTTCTGCTACTTGTCCCCTTAAATTATAGTCTTTGTCAATTCGCTATGGAGAGCATTAGATATTCCTGGAGCTGAATATTTTTTTCAATCGGTTCAGTAGTTTTTAGATTAATAAGTTACCAATAAACAAACAATCCAAGCTCTCCTCTTTATAAAATTAGTAAAGATCATCATTTGTTATCAGTCTGTTATTCACGTCGGTACACTTATGGACTGACCACTGCACTTAATTTAGAGAAATCGTAACGTGTTTAATATATTAACTCATTCTGACTCAGCTCACGACTATAAAGTTATAAACAGCATATTCACTCTGTTTCCGTGTCTCACTTACTCTCAGGGCCGACTTGACCTCAATTATTTCCATTCTATCGTTCATCCAATAATCTCTATTTTGAAGATTATGAAGGGAAAATATTATACAGCCTTGTGGAATATTCTGATCTCGCCTATCAAATATTATGACTGTATTCGCTGGTGTTTGTTTTGAACGTGAAATGCCTCTCGAAATACTAACGACTTGGCGGTTTTCCATATCACCGGATAACTATTTGAACATTTAGGACGTAAGAGATAACCGTAAACAAAGGCTAATATACCTCTAATAAATAAAATTTATTTAAGTGACTTTATTTATTTTTTATCCGAATACGGCGAAGCAAAAAGGAGAGTTATGATTTTTTGATCTATTTTATTCTGAAGCATTATCTTGAGTAAGAAATCAAATTATCTCAAACATAAATATTAGTATCATCATCTGGTCCTTTACGTCTCCACTGCAGTATTAAATACTATCCTGGGTTAGGGAGTACAAAAAATATCACAGTGAATACTGGTGACTATAATTTCTCCGGGTATTTTCGTAAACAGATCTTACGTTTTTTAATCAATTCCTTGGATGATGCACGGACCGTAAGATTGATGCATAAATATGTCTTTATTATACAAATATCCGTCACCTTTGATTTGGATTTTATCGTATGTATTCATTATAAATAGCCAGAGAAAGACCAGAATCAACGCATATAATACTCATCATTGATTCCTTTGATGCCGCCGATACTTCCTTTGCAAATACCGTCACTGCATAAATTATAAGTTTTCCCAAGAATAGATTTTAAGATCGCAATTTAAACGAAGACAGGAAACAATTTGAAAAGGATGTCATAAACTCGCTTTACTATGATAGAATTAGAACTCATCAGGAAAATCGTTTCCGATACCAATTTGGACAGTTTTTCAATACATAAAGGCTATGCAATAGCAGAACAAAAAAATACCATAAACCGGCCATTGAAGGAGCTAGATTTTAACTCAATGATGATTAACTTCTTGGTAATTTATGATCTATTATGGTTCAGCACAGTCATGAATGAAAAATATATAAGGGGGCTATTCCAAATGTACATTTTGCATATTAACAATATGTTGTTGCTTATTGATTTTATAGTAATCAAATGATATTATATATATCAAATGATACATTGGAAAGCTGACGATGATGATGATGATGAAATGATATTCATTATATCTAGACTTATGACCGGCAAATACTGCTTATTGAAAAAGTTCCGAAGCATCAAAAGCGTTTACATCTATTTAGTTGCGGCCTCCTCAAGTATAAACAAATCATTGTTCGTAATAAACAAAATGCTTTAAAAAATAATAATAATAAACAAATGGCAGGCTACAATAGAGGATTTATCTACTAACCAGACAACCAAGAGCGCATCTTGCAAAAGTCAGGACGTTTCCGGCAAGAGGAGCAGACCCAACCACTATGATGCGCAGGCGGCCGCCCATTCCCTCGCGAACCTTGCGGAACACCAGCTTATCCCAGACGGAATCACTGCGGATAATACCCCTGAAAATAGACAGTTCTGTTATAGCTACAAACTGACTGAAAGAGCATTACGTAAAAAAAACTGAAAATCTTTTAAAAAAAGGAAAATAGTAAATTGATTCTCACCTTTTCAATTCGGATTCTTTAGCTGATAGCGCCATATTGAAAAGCAGTTTCTTTAGTTTCGAGTTTGATATTTCCGACTGTGCCTTATCGTACAACCTATTTAGGAGTCGAGGTACTGCTGGCATCATAGTTGGCTTGAGAGCACTGAGATCATCAGCTAGTCTGCGCATGTCACCACTGTAGAAACCTACAGCTCCTCCTACCATGTAGAGAGCATTCTGAAAGAAAACATTTATTATAATAACGCCTACTGCAGAATCAAAGCAAATCCGCTAAAATTCACAAAATTTACTATCCGACAATAGAATAAGTTTTAGGTACTTTAATATTTTTGGCCATTTATAGTTTTGCAAAACGTATAGATTTGGCTAACGTAGGCACTTACAAATTCTTTTCGCATAACATAATCGAGTATTAAAAAGAATCATGATGTCATCATTTTATTGCGCTCAATTTTTAAGCATATTACGATTCGATCGACGATCTGTGTTGAAGAAATCAGGATAACGTGCGTCAAGATCATGTCATTGATCCACGTTTAACTTTGAAAAAGGAAAAGACGATGTCAATTTGATGGCTCACCAGATGGATCACCCAATCACACCTTGGCGCTAATACATTAAACACATTTTACTTAGGCGTCAATATCTCGCGTTTAGTTACTTAAAATCTAAGAAATATTTGAAAGACTTACCTCACAACACCTCTCTAGCATGTGGGCGAGTGGCAGGAAAGAAATCATGACGTCATGTTTTGATGGTTTGTGTTCACCCAGTTGCATCATGACGCTGCATACAGATGCTACCACATTCTCGTGCGTCAACATGACGCCTTTGGGCATACCCGTCGTGCCTGATGTGTAGCAGATTGTGCACAGGCTTTCTGGTTGAGGGGGCTGGAAATAATTATTGTCTTCAATTCTCTGTTTAATATGATTGAAAGAATAAATATGGTACAACTATATCAACATTTCTAGTGAGTAACTTGTCCATCGGAGCCTAAATATCGCATGAGTTTATAGCATATTTGCCAAAAAGATAATTTAGTTTTGCTATGTAAAGTCCAACACCAATGAAACTATTACTGCAACGACCATGATTTTTAATTCATACTTATAACGTGTTTTTTAATTCGTATTCATAACGTTCCAGGTACTGTAGATGACATTATTTACTCACAATACATGGATGGTCCTTTTGCGCTCCCTGTATTTCGACGTCGCTGAACTTCATAATCTCTACGCCTCGACTCTTCGCCCTTTGGTGGGTGGACGGCGAGACTTCCTTGATCGTGATCAGCTTCCTCAAACATCGGGGCGACTGGTCGAGCAACAAGTTGGCTTTTTTGTCATCCTCGCAGACTACTACTGCCATCTCAGCTGTAAAATATTTTTTATATTGATTGAAAACATCAAGAAAGAGAACAAACATGTTTTCATAAATCTCATTATCATATTTTTTATCGATTTAACCGGCAATATGTGTAATTGCAAAAAAACAGTTTACTTTTACAATATAAGTTTAGTAATAAATATCAATTATTTTTAAAATACTAAGATATTTTTGCATGGTGAAATGCATTAAAGTCAAGACGTTAACTAAGCTAGAACATCTTTTGGTATAATTTATGAATAGTATTTCTTCAAACTGCCATATTTGCTTCATCTATTAACATTGTGTATAAATAAGGATAAAAATAAACATGGATTTGCATACGTACTTTGATTAACAATAAAAGAACATGCGTTAGCTCCTAATGTGTCGTACAATGGCACAATGACCATTGAATAGCAGTACGCAGCCTGTTCTGTCATGATCCATTCTGGGCAATTCTGTGAATAAATACCTGGAAATTGAAATACAACATTGTTAGTGACACAAAATTATTTTGAACAGTTAGGTACATTGTATGATTACATTATGAAAAGTAGCTCACCCACAAAGGTATTTTGACCAGGCTGCAGCCCTTGACATATAAGTCCAGAACCAAAATTTTTCGCACGCAGTAAGGTTTCATTATACGTCTGCCAAACGTAAGGTTTGTTTGGTCCTTCACGCCAACCGAGACAGTTGCCATTATCTGTAATAAAAAACTATAATTACCGACCTCTTACTTAGCAAGTCAAGCCTACAGTATAGTCAGTTATTTTCATAGCTATGGAATATTCCATGAGAAGTCGTTTTAATACTTTTATTTTCGTTGCATTCAGTATAAAAATAAAAAGAATAAGCTGTCTTGACTCGTGGTACAAATTGCATTAAACTGTGTCCTGTAAACCTGTTTGAGTGATGTTAACAATATTTTGTAATATACCAGCATCATCGCGTATATCGGTAACGAGCGGAAATGAGAATAATTGAGGTGGGTCCAGAATTGTGCCTTGGGGCGCACCTTACATCGCTATTGGTTAAATATTACTAAGTTTAAAATGTAAGATTACAATGCTAGCATTTCTATGTATAAGGAAATGATAGAAAAAAAGAGATATTGTCACTGGTTTTTATATATTTTAACACAACCGAGTAAGGTAGATTGTACATACAATCTACCTTACTCGGTTTACATAAACAATGTCGAGATTACAATCAATCTATAATTTTTTAAAGATTTTATTTTACCAATACCAATTATAAATATATTGGAGCCAATGTTTGGTGGGAGTAAAAAAGAACGTCGAATGTACCAGCTGCTTCTCTTCTCGCGCAGATCGTAAAAGCTGATCGAGGGAATAGGCGAAAATCTGATGAAACATGTCAGTAAGCGACGTGTCAAGCAATCCATACTATTTTGATTCCGTTTTCTACCTAACGCACACCAACATGCTGAACGTGGCTTTTAGTTCTTAAAGACCCGGATCTGTCTACCCCGCAAGGGAAAAAAGATGTGATAGTATGTAGTAGTATTTAAAAGTAAATACGACCTGTGCTATTATTGTTTGTATTCTGTGATTCATCTATCATAATATGCCTATTAGGGGTTAACATTACTATATTAGGGGTTAACATTATCACAATAGTTACTGACACGCACGACGAGTTATGACGCACATAGTACATTTTATGAAAAAGTGTTTTCTAAATCATAGTGCTAAGGGAATTAATTAATATGTAGGCTAGTTAGGATTCGCTACGAACAGACAACATAATATGCAAACGTGTTACGACCTACTATTATATTTCATTTAAATAAAATTGTGCAGAAACGTACACACACATTTGCTATAATGTTCATTACACATAATATATTTAGATTTTCATGGCTCATTATCTATGCAATTCCAATTTTGTTACACGAAATTGTTTGTCGTAAAAAAGACAAAGTCTCAGTAGATTTTAATACTGTGAAAGCCCTCTGCCCCACCTGGGGGCCATAGGACCTTAAGTCAAGTCAGTAGATATTAAGTTAACAACAATAATAATGAACTCTAATATCAATGATCGTTTAGCCATATCCTCCCAGCGACTTTTTTTTCATCAAAAGAGTACTTAAATAAATTGCGAAATATTTCAAATTATTTCTTACAATAGGTACTAGCCATCACTTATACCTCCACTCCACTGATTGCTATATATAAAATATAGCATTGGGTGTAGGTAATACAATAATTCAAATTCAATTAAAAAAAAACAGCCAAGGGCAATTTAGACTCGGGCATGGAGGGTTCCGTAAGTCTTTTTTTTTATATGTTACTAAAAGTTTACGGTCTATGGCTTCTATATTCTACTTATTTTATGTTTCCTGCTATAATGCCTTTCTTCATGTCGAATTTAATGATTCTAGTTTTACGGCAAGTATCCTATAGATTTTAATTCATGTGCGAGCTAGAGCACATTAGAAAAAGTTTCTCAGTTAGGTATTACTGAGACGTCAAACAACAGATAAATATGAGTACCTGTTCATGCAAAAAAGAGTACGTTAGTCTCAGTTCTCTCAAATCAGAAATTATCCAAGATGCTTATAACCAATGTTTCTGAATTTTTCATAAAATTAATTGAATTTTTGCGGCTTATTACATTTACTGCTAAATAAAAATTAAAGTATATTTATTATTATAATACGTGTGCCGTGGGCACATCTTCCCAGTGTCCCATTAAAGGCGCAATTCTTAAATTAAGGTTAACAGCACTTATACTAAATCCATAAAAAAATCTATCTAAGTATTTATTATGCTGGAAATGTATGGATTACATAATACAAGATAACCTTTCACAGCAGGTGAATATTTTTTACCCAATTTTACATTGTGTCTAGAAAGCTAGCAGGTGATGGGATAATGTATCATCGAATTTTATTGAGATCCTAAAAATGTAGCTGCACTGTAATTTAGGAAATTTTTGGTGACGTAGGTACGAGTAATATTTATTTTCATATCGGCTTCGCTCAAATTTCTTGAATAATATATAACCGCAACTCACTTGACTCTCTTACACCTCTTCGGAAAGTTTCATAAAGTGTGCGTGTGTCGTCATGAAGGAACCGAAGGTAGCGTCCGTTTTTTGCGTCTTTGTAGAACTTTGACACTCGAACCATTTCAGGCCCCTGCAATGAAAAAAAAAACAATAATTTAAATATAATTCATCTTTAGTTCTTTCATGCTGGTCTGGGAGAATAGGAAAGCTTTAGAATGTGCCATCAGCTTCTCTTCTGCTAATATAACGCATCACTATTTTGATTCTGTTTTCCACCTTTACACCTACCAACACACTAAACTTGGCTGTTCGGTCTTATGGCGTTAAGATCTGTCTATCCTTTAAGAAATAAAGAAGTGATAATATGTATGTATTCATCTAAAAAACTTAAGTTGTAAGATTTGTTTTTGGTATTATGTAAGTACGGAAAAAATATTTTTCGTGTTTTTAATTTATTATGTATCTTAATTCTAGCAATTTTAATCAATAGTTTTCGTTCTATGAAAGCTCCATTCATCAACAGTTTAACTCTTAGATAAATATTATTACGACTCCTTTCTGTCTAAATTTTAGTCAGTGCATTGACATTTTCGTATTAAAATACTAAACCATTATATTTAACTATGTAATAAAGTCTGACTGTAACTCCATGTAACGTGAGGTCACTGAACTGAATCCCTTCACGTACAGTAACTAATGAGTCATAATCTCATTAACTTCAGTTGTAAACGCATTGGTACAGTAATGAGTAACACATTCGTGCACTCAGCTCGAGGAAGTCAAGCAGGTCAGGACGATTTGTTTAAGATATGCATGCTAAAGATTTTTACTTTAAGTGTGAACAAGAAAATGATAAAACGATAATTGATGCTTATATTGTATATCACAGAACAACAAACACATTAGAAGTGATCTCTATTTTTCGTTTCTCACGTGTGATCTCTATGAAAACCAGCGTCGCCTCATTTCACACATACTACTAACGCAACACAATTGAGTAGAAACTCCTCCTTTGGTCAAAGTTTCCCTCATTTTACACGTTAGAATAGCACACATCGGCATTTATCGTTTTTTTTACGTATATCTCACTTGTTCCTTTGACGATCGCGGCACGAACTACTTAGGTGATCCAAGTGAGCTTATCGAGCGCATTGTAGGCGCGCGTGCCACACCCCCTTGCCATTTCTAATGTCTTTGTTATTCTGTTTTGTATATCATGCTTATAACTTTTTAATCGACATATAAGTAACCAGCCACTTGGTTACTCTACTTGAATGTCCATTCTATTCAAATTAGTTTTAGAAGTAAATCAGATTGATGAATAGGGACAGTTTACTTTCCCAATTAGCTATGGAGGACAATATCAAGTTAAGCTTATATTCTTTACGATTTTATGAACTATGTTGTTATAGCAGCAACTAGACATTCTACGCGTTTTCTTGATGACATAAGTTAAAAATAAAGAAGGTCATTAAAATAAACCAGATAAAACTTTTAAAAGAATACACGAAATAAATAATCCACATAATTTAAATAGCATATAATGGCCTCTAAACTAAAATCAAAATTTCATGCAATAGTTCTTTGAAAATTGACACTAGGTTACGAGTATAAAGTATGAACGAAAGTCTAAGCTCTGAAAAAATCGAGTCCATAAACAACACAGAGTCACTAAAATTATGTACAAATAACTCTCCGTTAACCTAATGATACATTTGGCCCACTAACTTCAAAGCACAGCACTCTTACACATTACGGTATATTATGGTTTGAACAATGATAAATGGCACGATGTACGGGTCAAAGTCACTTGTGGGAAAGACGAAAACATTCGGCAGCAAATTGACACAGCACAAATTGTTATGTCATTAAGATAATGGACAGTGTAAACGTAGCACTTAGTGGGTTTTGGGGACATTCAACTGTGTACAAAGTAAATCAATCGATCAATCAATGTTTGTTTCTAAGTATACAGTAATATAAAAATGTTAAAACATTAAGTGTAATTTGAATTCAGCCTTACAAAGAGTAAATATTAAAATTATTCAATATATTTAATATACTTATAACATCAAAATTGGTCAGTGTTAAATAATATTTAGGTCTAGACGCCCTCTGTGGCTCACTGGCACCGCAAATGCATTTGAATCACAGGGTCCAGGGTTCGATTCCCTGTCGGGTCATGATTGAAAACAATATTTTTCAGATTGACCTGGGTCTTGAATATTTATATTAGCATCTATTGTAAAATATAGTATCGTTGAGTTAGTATCTTACGACACAAGTTCGCAAGTAACCGTGGGGCTAGCTTAATCTGTGTGATTTGTCCCTTTACATAATTGTTTATTATTACGTAAATTTTCGATATGCATAAATTTCAGAATAAAAAAAATAATATACTAGGATAAAATATTTTTTTACCAAGTGGCTTATTATATTTTCCTTAATTTTCCTGCGGATAGGATTCCAATCACCACAGAACCGTGGATGTGTGAATGAAATTAAGCTCTAAAATATATTCATTCATGACAAAATTTTCTCATATTACTCAGTAAATTAAAATATTTATTTTATAAATCTACTAAACACCAGTTAATGAAACCGCGTAATCTAAATGAATACCAAACATATCTTTGATGATTTTGAGAATTATAAAAACGTTTGTATTTGAAACGTCGACCTAATAAAACTGCATGATACAGAAAACGTGAAAAAACGAGCAACTTGATCTTGAATTTATTCAACAAGGTCGGAAGGAAATTGTCCACATGATGCCAAGTGAAAAATGTGACTGTGACCGAGTTTATTTATAACAAAAATGTGTGACATACGAACGTATTCGTGTTATTTCTAGATAATTGTAGATTTAGAAATGTGTAAGAGTTAGCAACGATATTTATTATAATCCCGATGACATACACTTTCATTCACTAACATTTTCTAGAAATGAACAATCTTCAAATACTGGTTTAGTAAAACATGAATATAAAAAAATATTATCAATCTAAATGCTAGTCGTTTTATTATTGTTTGATGAAATGCACACAAATTGTCATGGATAGAGGAAGACCATAGTATTTCTTCTAGATTCTTTCTAGATAAAGCGAAAGAAGATGAGAGCAAAATCTGGTATACTATAAATAATAAAGCGCCTAAAATAAAAAGATTAAGAACCTAAATTACAAAAGGTACGTATAACTTATTATTTAAAAGATAATTTAATGAAGGGCGTGTCTGACTGATACAGCGGTCTTCTTGGCACATAAAAAAACAGTTTCAGAAATAGTTGACATTGTAGGCACGGTTGGCTAGCAGCCGTTTCCGCATAACAAGTGTTCTTGAGAATCTACACTTTTCCCTTCTAAAAGATGTTAGCCAGATGCCGTACAACTTTATGTTAATTCAAATCAACATTGTTATTTTCTACAAAATTAATAATTGCACCAGTAATTATGCTAATGGTTACATCTACGTTGAGCATAATTCAAAGATCGTGTATTTTTGTACACGTTCTAAGAATGTTGCTGTGCCGTGCGTGACTCATGGATGTTGACAAATTATCGTTTATAAAAACAATATTCTTAATTTGGCAGGAAAGTCAAATGTTACATTTTACACTACATTTTAGCTGGACAAATTTACAAGGACGAATGAGACACCCCTTTTTTTTTTTTTTTTTTTAAATGACTGTGTAGCTAGCTCCATGTGAGCTTTCGCTACTTCACCGGGCGTTTGAGGCGAGGGCAGAGTGCCCTCAACCTTTATAGACAACGTCACCAAAGGGCCCCCAGGAGGGACGGACCTCGGCTTTGGGCGTTGCCTGTGTGCGCAAGGCTTGGAGAGACAGCAAACTCTCGTATTGCCTGATGGGCCGCGTATGCGTGCATGCAAGCCTGAAGGGCCAATCTGAGAAACAATGGAAAAAGCCTTTAGAGAGCAGCAACTCTCATCTTTTGCCTTATGGGCCGAAAGCTACGTTGCCAGAAGGGCCTATCCTGGGTGCAAGTCACCCGGGACCGCCGGGCGGTCACCAGTAATCGGAGCTAATCCTACTCTACGCACTCTATTCCGGTGGCGAGTGCGACGGGGTCGGATAGTGGGATTCCTCTAGCTATTCGGAGCCGAAGAGGGGTCGGGGCATTAGACACTCCTCCATATTCAGGATAAATATAATGTTACGTACTACGACTTCTCGCTCTTGGAGTTATTTTAGTATTTGTGTCTAAATCTATATACGGATCTATTTTATTGGTAAGAAAGTACGTACACGTAATTAATTGCATATTTTGAACTATGTTGACAATCAAATCGATACTAAGAATTCCACTGCCAGATAATTATTATCTGATTATAACAAAGGAATTATTGCAGGCATATAACATGGCATCTAAGATTTTTTAAATCAATCTTACTATGCATGAGCGCCAAATAACATCAATAAAGCAATGACACGTGTCATTCATGAGTTGTTGTTAACGACATAAAAAATTGGCAGACTATCAAACATGTCACGGGATTACAACACACATTGTAGTAGTGGCGGGTGACCATATCATGTTTGAAAAAAATCCTATTCGTGATGTAGCTTGTAGAAGGTGCAGCAATAGGAACAGGTTTTTCTTATACTTTAAGATTATTAGAGGAAACAGTATTTAAGAATTACATTGGCAATAAATTTCAGTAACAAAGTTTCTTGATGATCTATTAATTTACTAAAAACAATCAATTTCAAGAAAATTGTTTGTTTCTGAAGTATTTGTCGATATGAACAATAATATTTGCTACTCAATAAGGTCCTATACCTACATTTGACCAAAATAGTTCATACAAATGAACCATCGAGCGAATATAAATATAGATGACTTAAACTTTTAAAACCACAGTCACATGACGCTATATTTAAATGATTAGCGGAAACGTATACAATCCAGACGATTGCAATAGTGTAAAAATACAGAGTTGAAGCAAAAGTGACAATGCTTTTAGCTATGAAACATTTTGCAAACAAAAGAATATAAGAAGCTCCGACAAACATGAAATTCATGAAGATAAAATAGCTGCAAATTGAAATCATAATATGGCTAACGTTTAAACACTACAACTTTATAGACTAAACTAGACAAACTACGATTATGAACTTCATTGCGTCCGGGGTTTTATGACTGCATAAAATACTCAAAAAGTGATTCAAATCTTTTTATCGACGTCTTAGAATGAATGAAACTGTATAAGAGAGACAAAGTGTAGAAATATTTTTTTACACCCAATTTCATACAAAGGATATCATAAAACCCGGCCAAGTGCGAGTCGGACTCGCGCACGAAGGGGTACGGAACCCTTCGTGCGCGAGTCCGACTCGCGTTATCTATAAAAACGGCAAAAAAATCATGTCTGTTGTATGGGAGCCCCCCTTTAATATTAATTTTATTTTTATTTAATTATTTATTTTTAAAGTGAATATTTAACTAATTATTCTGTAAATATTTCAAGCGTCTACCTGTTCCCCTTATCAATATCGAGCAAAAATAAGCAAAAAATCACGTTTGTTGTATGGGAGCCCTCATATATATTTATTTAATTCATTTTTTTTGTATTTGTTGTAATAGCGGCAACAGAAATACATCATCTGTGAAAATTTCAACTGTCTAGCTATCACGGTTCATGAGACAGACGGACAGACAGACAGACGGACAGCGGAGCGAAATTAATAGGGTCCCGTTTTTACCCTTTGGGTACGGAACCTTAAAAATGCAAAAATAATGTTTTTTTTAGGTATTCCTAAGTTTATGTTAAAATATGGGTGAGCTAGGGCCCATGTTGTTTTTAGTAGTCTAAAGTACTTACCTGAATATCAAGAAAGTAAAAATATTATTATAATAGTGTAAATGAAAATCATAAAAATAATTTATCAATACACCATTAAAAATTTCTTACTTCTTCGTACGCATGGCAGTGCGAGGGAATATGAGGAGCGGTTCATAAATAACTTCACATTATCAATTTCGACGATTCAATTCAATACATTTGCATTTCTCATATTTCATCTGGCCGCGAGACTAGATCGATGTTTATTTTGTTTAGATATAGATAGACAACACACGCATTCCGTTTCAGCGAATAATTTTTCTATGAATCAACTGCACTTTTCTTTTTAAAATCTTTGAGTGTCTGGTATATTAATTACAGTATATACTAATAGGTTGAACGGTAATAAGCCTTTTTATAATGCTATGAAGTGTATCAAAATTCAAAAATCAAGATCAACTAAATTTCAATTTCGTTGTTTTAGTATCTAGTAATTTTATTTATCATAATCATCATTCATCATTTCAGACTACTTGTAGTTTCTCACTCTTCTAGGCATTTCCCAAATGATCGAAAGCAAACGGCTTGCATCTAATCGGCCGTCATCTTATAAATAAATTATAAGATAATGGCCGTGGGAGAAGGGTTGCAACCCCACAAACTTGGTTACCTTTACACAAAACCCCTTTAAATTTAAAAATAAAATTGCGTGCTTTACAAACGCACGCTAAGCCCAAAAATAACGGGTTGCAATCCGGGAATGCCGGCAAAAGCGAAAACTTGAACATTAAAGTTACAACATTTTTGCCGCGCGGTAGAAAGAGAGGGGTATATTTCTTACTCTCCTACGCCGCGCCGGCGGTCTCAGGTCGCAAGTCCGTCTTACGGATTTTCGATCAGATCACATGTCTGCGCGAAACTCTTCCCAAAAAGTGCACAACACCGTTAAAGAAGTTTTCACTTCAAAAATGTAAAATTTCAATGGACTAGTGTCAAATTTACAATAAAAGATAGCGGCAGTAGTGAACACATCTTTTGAGAATTTATTCCCCCTTTATAGTTCAAAATCTATTTAATCAAAAAATGCAAAAACAAAGTTTTTCGCAGGAACCCCTTAATTTTTTGGTTTAAAATCTTTTTTTTTTTAAATTTTAGCAACAATAGATATAACCAGGCTGTACAAAATTTCAGCCTCTGCCTATTACGGTTCAAACGATCCCAAAATCTTTATTCCCATCCCAAATCCAACAAACTCCTAGGCTTAAAAATGCTTTCCATGGGTAGCGTCGAAAGCATAAGAAGCCAAAGAAAATGCGCTCGCCAACCCACCTGCCAAGCGTGACGAGTATGGCAAAATCCTCCCATGGAACGAATAATCATTGAGAGAGGCCTTTGTCCATATCTTACAGCTGTAATGGTGATGATGATACATGCATGACCTACGACTCAAATTTGACCGCTGTTATTCTTAATTCTGGCATTTCTTAAAATATTTGCGTTCTTTTGTGATTTAGTTTGTTTTAATCGATTAAAATAATAGTTTTCATAAAACCATACCCCAAAATCAGTTTGATTCAAAACTTAAAAAACAGGTTAATATTAATTTCCAGTAATTTGTACGCCATTATATTTGATCATTACATTTTAGGATTTATTTATAAGTAGGTATATAACTTGTCGAGAGTGCTGTCACAGATTGAAATGTATAAAATAACGAGTTTTCGTGCCTCAATATATTCAATTGGGTCCAGTGAGTCATCTGTATCGTTTGCCAAAAATCCAATGAAAAAATATTCTTATGTGACTATTAACTCATCCCTTCTACCCATTTAGTTACGTAACAACGATTATTTTATTATTTCTGTAGGCGTCACTGAATTTTCATGGATTAATAATGATTTGTGTACGATTTTATTTAGAATGGTGTAAACGCTAAAGGTCGTCTGTTTTATGTTACAGCCGAGACAAATTACTGCAACTGCTTGTTTACGAGCGACTAATATCTTTGGTGGTGACATAGGCAAAGTATCAATTATACAAGTGCTAGTCTTAACTCGCAACTCCGCTCGCGTTTAGATGACCAAAAAAGATTGGATATGTATTTTTCTTTTGTCGACAAAACGTAAAATAACCAAAATATCCCTTTGAAATTTCGTAAGACGTTATAATTTACTAGAATTTTAGCGAACTTTGACGTCATAAACTGTGACGCGCTTATCGTTATAATGTTTTGTTTAATCGACAAAAGAAAAAAAACGTGTCCAATATTATTTGATTATCTAACTGACGGACTAGTTGTATATTATTTTGACCTAGGAAACAAACAAACTCACTCGTATTTTTAGTATATTTATAAGTAGGGATTCAATTAATAAGTAGTAAGTATTCGGCACTTAAGGCGCTGTGCATCAGAAGAATAACGTAAGACGTCTATTTTTTCGTCGCGATGTTAGCCTTACTTTTCATGGTATACTAGCATGAAAAAAATATACAGTACAGTCCAAAAATCAAAATAAGTAATAACATCAAAATATTTTCAAAAAATAAAACCTTGGAAAATAAAATAACAAAAAAGGTATATCCAGAAAAAGTTTTGTCGCGAATGACTTGATATTTCCAGCGACAAATACAAAATTTTTTAAGTCTATAAAAAGTATAAAAAAATAAGCAAGATGGATACTTTAAAAATTACAATATTTGGATATAATTACTAAATTATTAAATTAAATGATGTACTAAAAACGGGTTACTCACGTGCTATTTCGTCGGGATTGCTGACTATAGTTTCTAATATACTATAGTTTTAAATTAAAAGTGAAAAATAACACGGAAATGGCAAGCACGGGTTTGAACTGAGGGATATAGCGCATTAATGCGCAATTAAGTAAGAAGTATTTTTTTACATTTATCCAAAATAAATATAACTACAGTGTGTAGTGTACAAAATTTACAAATAAAAATTAAAATAAACAAAAAATATTTTCTCAATAGACATTAAACTTAATTCTAATATAACGTGTTTAAAAGCACAATGGCAAAGTTTTTAATTTAATTTTAAAAAATTATCTAACTGAATAAATAAATTGTTAAAAAATCAGATTTATCGAATTCTTTTGATACTGAGCTGCTTAGTATTATAGATTTTATAACTAGTGACCGACCGAAGGTTCGGTCTTGACAATATTCGGCAGAAAAATAGTTTCGGTAAAATCTTACGTGTTTGGGTGAATTAGCAACGTACTGGCTTTATACTTTATATGAAAGTGTTGACTTTCTTAATTTCTTTATTAATATGATTTATATTCACTGTATCAAATAAAAACAAAAATTGTTTAATAATTAACTCATTCATTTGAATAAGTTTTAATCTTGAATTCGGCCAAACCGAATGTTTTCAATTTAGATTATATATCATCGGATTTCAAAAATATAGTAGGTAATTTCAGCTAAAAAAGTTGAAGACAATAGACGGTAGATTCTTACAAAAGTATTAAATAAAAGCTATTAAAAAAATACAATAGACTATTGAAGTTGAAAATAGTTGTAAGCTGATTTTTCAGAATTACGATTGGCAGAATCGAGTACGAAAAACAATTTTGCCACAATATTATAATTATTTAACATTGGTAGTTATGTACATTAGTAACTTTAACGAGGATTTTAAGTATATTTAATTCAGTAAATTCAGACACAACATACGAATTTCCTAAGATTTATTGATTTAAAACTTCAGTAGTTCTAGTTGTACAAAATTATATTTAGAAAATTAAGTAAGATTAAAGGGACAAATTACAAGTTACCTAAATATATTAACTAAGTACTTATAGAATATCGCAAAATAATAAGTATGTATTTTTCAGGCATCACTTCGTAGACAAAAGTATTAGTAACTGATATAAGAAATAACTAAAAAAATCTGTGATAGTCTAAATAAGCGAAACGAAAAAGTCATCAAGATGATACTGTAACTATTTCTAATCACAGTAATGAATCTACGGCAGTGGGCCTTAATGCGGCATCCAAACGTAACGGAGCTCTGCCAACTATGACTGCGGGAGCTACTGCTAACAATGTTTTAACCTCTGTCACAATTATTTTCTATCTAATTAGACGTTGTAATTGTCTCATTTATAAACTTATTATTTTAAACAGCCTTTACAATATCTTAATTAATAATGTTTTTCGTCCAAATACCCGTTAAAACATTCATACAAATTAACACACCTATTTCCTTTGGGGGTAGGCAATGACTAAGCACCCCCACTTGCTGGGATTTTTACACATCTCTCTCGCTTAATACATTATTTTTTCTTTTTATTGATAGTATTTTCTGGGCTATCAAATTTCTCAAATGTAAATAAAAAAAAATATAGCTGAAATATTTAAAAAAATATTTATGTTTCCGAATAACTTAATAGAATGTAGATGAATCATCATGTTCTGGCCTTGGATGCGACAACAACAACGACAGTTAATTTATTGCATTGACGTATACAGGTAGAAAACTTACTTTTAAAGGTTCTGATTGATCACTCAGATTAATCGGTGGTCGGATTGGAGTGACCCCGAGACAGCAATCGCAGCACGCCATTTTAACAAACGTTATCCAACCACAAAAAGCACCGTTAATTTCAAAATAAGTCAAGCTTCACATTGCGCAACCATCGTATTCATTCAATTTATGATCGATTTGTGTTAATCCACTTCACTGTTCACTTATATGATTATCAAGAACTGTTCCGAATGATCGTTATTGATTTTTAATTGGCACAAGAGTAGTGTCCCGTCACTTTCACTAGATTTTCAGGAATTGAGAGGAGCAGCGGTCTGGGCTGCTCGTAATACAATGAGTTAAAAATACCGCTCGAAGATGCGCTTTGCCAACTCTAGAGCGGCGGCGGTTTGAATTAGGGCAACTTGAACTTTGATACAGTGATATAAAGGATTTCCCTTACGTCAGAATTATTTCTATTTTTCCACAGCATATATACGACATATGGCACCTATTAACACAATTTTAAATGTCATCACTTTAATTTGGAGGATACGACAAGTGTTTATTCTCTTTGATACTTCGCATCATTTAATTATTTTTTTCTTTGAAAATATATTTTACTGAACATCAATTAAGGGTGATATTATGTATTACTTTCATATATTTTTCAAACATTACAATACGCGTTTTCTCCTGCTGAATATTCTAGTAATTCCTCGCGAAACTAGTCAAATTTCATGCAATATAGCTTACTACGTCAGTCTCAGACTTCTGTGACTAACGCATATTTCTTATGATCAAATATAAAAAAAAAAACAAAGAAACTATAAAATAAGTACCAGTATGTATTCACATTTGCCTTTATTTTGCTTTGACTGTTATCATATCACTCGCAGACACTTTATTTACTACTATATGGCAGCATAAGTTAATCTTGAATCTAATCGGCCAACAACCTTTTTTAATATCATAATATTGGTCACCAACCAAGAATCGAATGGGAAGCTTATCGGTTAAAAACATCAAGTGAATCAGACTTCCCTGTAATAAAACGTCTCGTAATCTTTGTTACGCCGTAAAGACATAGAAAGTGAAATATGCAATACATGTTTCACACATAGCACTCAAGAGAGATAAAGAGAAACTTTGTGTCTACAATGTTCAAATACTTACAGGATTTTTTAATACTACGGTGCAGGAGGTATTTTGTCTCTATATTAGATCCATAACGAAAACTAATCGTTTCATATGGATAGCAAGATATTCATCCATCTAAGGAATCGGAATAAGCTAACGCTTAATACATCGCTCTTTCATTCGGGAAAGCCAATTCTGACTGTTGATCTAATATTTATGTTCTTATTATTGCATACTCCTTAATCTACCCCGTTAGGGATAATGATGTCCTCAACCTCAACGGCGAACCTCAGGAGTGTCATCAACTGCTTGGCCGGAGGTAGCAGGTACGAGTATGTCATCGGGTAGGCGCGGCCGGCCTCCGGAGCTGCTACGTACTATTCCCCATTCATCCTAGTGAGTATACCAATACCTTCATTCTCTTTTCAAATTAAATTAGTTCCTATCCTTTCCCAGCTTAAAAATGCTTCCGATTTGCAGCAACGTCGCAAGCACAAGAAGCCAAAGAAACTGCGCTCGCCAACCCGCCTGGAAATATGTCAAGATATATTTCTATGGTGGTGAGTATGTCAATATCCTCCCATGGAACGAAGAATCCTTGGAAGAGGCTTTTGTCACAGGTATGGCACTTCATACAAACGGGACGACATAAATGCCTAGTACTACTACAAACAAAGTGTTACATCCGTGCACACGCTAATGTGTGAGTTAAAGAACCAAGGTTGACACCGAAGAATGAAATTAAATATACCTTTAAATATACATTCATGATGCCACCTAAAATTCGACAAATTTGCGAGTATGTCTCTCAATTCTGAAAGATTTATGATCTTAATTTATTTATGTAGGTATGTATTTATTGACTTACCTAACAATACATCTCAATAATAAGTAAATAAACTTGCTAACAAACAAAAATCTCGCACACAATGCAACTGGCACAATCAGAACACCATGACCCATAAAATTATTATATTTTAGGTGTACGTACACATCAACAAGTAGGTAACTAGCACTTCACAAATAAGAGGTTATGTATTTTATCTTCTCTTCACCACTGGTTTATTAGTTTAGTTACCTATTGATTCATTTACAATTAAAAGCACTAGATAATGTCCTGTAATATAATAAATTGCTTGTTTGGCGCTAAACTTTACGGCGAATGTGATAAAAGTCAATAAAAAAAGGATAAAAACAAGAGGCAGATAGACAGAGATTCACAGCACAGTATTTCATTGTAAAGCGTGTCGGTAACGTAATATTTGCATTTGACGTGCAACAAAACCTAACCCTGTTTCAAAGCAACGCATCGCACTCCATTTACGGGGGAGAGGTGCGGCGATGCCTTGTTGCGGGGGACGCAGGGAGTTTCCGTTCTGTACGTTAGTACTTATATTAATTCTGTGCTTTTGTCCTGCAGGACTCTTACGGCACAGAATTAATATAAGTCTTACGGCTGAAATACTGAAGTATAGAGAACAACTCACAGTTTCAAGGAGGCTCTGTTCGTGTAGTGTGACGAGAGGCTTCTCGGGCTTCGGCCTCGTGCTGAGGTAGAAGGCCGAGGCTGCGGCCACGCCGGTCAGCGCTAGCGCGCCGGCAGACCCTCCCACCATCCATAGGTACTGGTCGATTTCACTCACTGCAAACAAAAACATTAAATGTTATATGATAAAATATCTTATTGAAATTTTGTTGAAACTTAAAACTAAATCTTATTGAAACCTTATTATCTTCACGTTATTCACATTTTCTACTGCCTTCTAAAGACAATAGGTTCTAAATTAATTTATAATTTTTGTTTGTCTCTTCATAGCAGCATTAAAGATAAAAACCGGCCAAGTGCGAGTAGGACTCGCGCACGAAGAGTTCCGTACCATTATATATAAAAAAGGCAAAAAAATCGTGTCTGTTGTATGGGAGCCCCCCTTTAATATTTATTTTAATTAAGTATTTATTTTTAAAGTGAATATATAACTAAATATTCCATGAATATTTCAAACCTGTTGCCGTCATCAATATCGAGCAAAAATAACCAAAAAATCACGTTTGTTATATGGGAGCCAACATAAATATTTATTTTATTTTTTAGTATTTGTTGTTATAGCGGCAACAAAAAAACATCGTTACGGTTCATGAGATACAGCCTGGTGACAGACGGACAGACAGACAGACAGACAGACGGACAGCGGAGCGATACTAATAGGGTCCTTTTTATACCCTTTGGGTACGGAACCCTAATAAATAAGAAATATTCGAAAGGTATATAGTTTTTGATTAAATAGGACTTATTTGAATTTTACCAAAATCGATTAAGTAATTTGGTTGAAGTCGGTTTTTTATCTGAAAGATTCTTTATTAATCTCATAAAGCTTAATTCTTCAGTGCTTAAAAAAATAGAATTAAAATTATCTAACTAGATATTAAGCAATTTTTAAAATATCCAGCCATATAGGGCATGACAACGAAGTATGTAGATTGAAGTAAAGGCAAAGCAATAAAAAAACAATTATTTTTTATCATAAAAAATTTAAATGATACACCTAAAAAATAAAAACAATTTACATTTTCATAATTAACTTCAGGTTGGCGATAAAAAACTATAAAACTGAAACAAAGGATTCGATTTACATCTGCCCCAACGATCAACAATTTAATTGAATTGTATAATGTTGATTATATAAATGCCAAATGAGTCTCAATTAAGTCTGTCACAGTAATAAAATAAATTACCTAGAAGTAATATGCTGACAATTGTTTTAATCGTATAATAAATGTATTGTTTTTATTACTTCAATTTAAACTTTTGCACAGAAACTTTGTTCAAAAAAATGAATTTGGTATTGTAAGTCAGCTGAAGATAACAATTTTGAAAAATGAAGATAACAATTATGAAATATAATTAATTATTCGTATACATCATAAACTTTTAAATCTAGACGAAGATTAGCTGAAGCGGAATCCGTTAAAAATTCATCTATATACTCGTGTCATAACTAGCTTTCGTCTACAGCTCCGCTCGTGTTAGTGTCGATTACTCGATAATAGTATTTTATTTCTAATAGTCTTATGTCTTTCTCCGCACCCCAATGAGCATAGTAAATTTCAAGCAGATGGGTTCTGTAGTGAATGCGAGAAAAGTAACAAACAAACAAATTCACTTTCTTATTACAATATTAGTATCAGACTGGAATAATATTAGTACGAAAAGAGAGAGGATCTTATATTATGCCCAAGGAAGATGATGACAAGACGTATCCCTTATAATATTAAATAGTTAATCCATAAGTACCCTTGATACTTTGCTCTGTACTTCTAAGTAGTTACATGGACAATATTGAAGACCTCTGAGGAGATGATAATGTTCTTGTATTTGAGCTTCTGGGGTTGTGATTTGATTCTTAACCAGATTAGAATGGAACAATAAAATATATGTGTTTGAGTTACTGGTAGAAGCCCTTATCACTAGTTATCATCTATCTTTAGATATACTAATATCTATCTATCTAAAATCATCTATCGGAGTGTCTTACGTCGGATTAGCTTCTATGATACTATTAGACTTAATTCCTTTACAAAATGACGGTAAAAAAAAACTCTAGGTAAATCTCAGAGCAGTGTATTGACCGATTAATAAAAACACTAAATATAGTATCGCAGTAATGACATACGCCATTAAAGTGCAACAAAAGAGTTAAGATACTGGTACTTTCGATAAAGACCTACCCTAAAACGGCCTTCGTTGTCAATCTCGACTCGATTAATGAAGATTGACGTATTTCAAGAAGGTTTCATCGATTTTTGGTTTTGATTAATAAGTTTTAAACTCATTTATTTTTATATTTCGTCGATACCTAGTTTTGATTAATAAGTATTAAAATCATTTATGTAATTCTGCATATTTTCTTCACAAAGCCATTTCTTATTTATTTCGCCTCGGCCTATATGTTTTATAAATTCATAATGAAAACTATAGCGGTTATAATAATCATAATTCTTAGGATGACGATTAAAAGGAATAAGATTACTATGTGTATGATACTAAAATATGAATACCATAAAATAATTCGGTCAAATTATAAGATTTTGCGTGCAATATGGATATTATTTCTTATTTTAATAATGTCCGAATCAATAACCTTTCCTTTAATATTTAATTATTGATGTAATATAACAATTTTTACTGAGAATGATGAGAATTATTAAACAAGAAACAATAGAAACAACTTAATGAAATCACCAAATTACATTGAAAGCAACATTCAAAAGTACGCTTGATAATACTACAATTATGTATTACCACAAACAGGTGTTTCCTTCAAACAAAGAGCGATTATCTCCGTAATCACCGACTTAATGAGACGAAACCGCCCAATCTTTGAGAGAGTAAAAATGCTACCCGATCTCCTTCATAACAGTTTTGTTAGTTGGCAGCGGTTAGCAAATCAAAACACGTAAAAACTGGTAAACTGATTTGATATAAATATTATATATAAAAACAAATCAATCAAATAACATAAATTGATAAGTATTTTATATTTATCCCTTTGATATATTGTTTTATTTTTAATTATGTTATTCATAATTACATCATAAGAAGGTAATTATAAGTAACAAAATTGAAGTAAAGCATGATCCTAATCGATTTATACCGTGATTACGAATAACGTTTTAATGAGAACAGTAAAGATTGATCATAGTCTCGCATATAGCCTATTTATATATTGACCAACTAAGAGGCAGCAAAAAAATATACAATAACGATCTTGCGATTAAATCACGTATTAAACCAACTATACCGAATACATCCCAAATGTAAGACGTTAAAGACCACGTTAGAACGAAAACCTATTTACCAACAATAGAAATTGTTACAGGAAACGAATAGGAAACAAGAAGCAATAAGGAAACAGTACACGACTTTCGTGCAACCAGTTCCCGTTTTATAACAGCACTGAGTCTAGCTAGTTTAGAAAGTGGAAACCTGGGAGTGCTTGCCGGCGTCGCAACACAGATTTCTCGGGAATCTCTCGAAGACTCGACTTTCCACTGACATACTTACGTATTTATGACACTTACTGGTTGTAAGAGAATCTGATCGTTACAATCGATTGGGGTGAATTTAATACCTGTAACTGGATGTACTACATTAAACTTTTAAATATGTGATGAATAAGAACTCGCCAAAGTAGGAACCGTCCTTTAGGATTATGCCTTAAGTGTGATAACAACTACACCGTGACTTCGAATCCGCGTCGAATTCTCTCATCACATATTACTTCGTAAGGGAACATAAAAAAATAAAAACATTTATCTGACATACATTCAAATAAGAAGTTTTATTACGCTTTACAACCCACATTCAAACAAAAAACCACCACCGATCTACGAATAGACCTGTATCTCGATTCAAAAGGAAATAGACGTTTTGAAGACAGTGATTCCCAAGCTACAATAGAATTATATGTGCTTAGGGAATTCGTGCAATAGGTTTATTAACGATAACACTAACTACCACACTACTATTTAAAAGTGTGGTAGTAAACTTCATTCATATCCGATGAGTAGCTTTTGTTTAGAAATGAGATTCTCATCACATATTTTCAATTTTAATAATGTACCCAGAATTTTAATACTTTATTAAAACAATTAAATTATGTACATTATTTACATATTTGCATTGCACATGTCATTATAAACCATCATTTTTAATTAAGATTTTTAACTCTTACTATATTTTTTATGAAGTTATTCTAGTAGACAGAGGAACAAGAGCATCTGTTATCATGAAACGTCAAGTTTGGGCATATTGATTTACTTTTGTATGAAAAATACGCAATTGATAAAAAAAAGGAGATCAAAATTGGTACATTCAAATATGCCAATCTGAAAAGGCGAAAGGAACTAGGTAATTGAACCCATCTGAAACCTCAGATATTGCGATCAAAACTAATAACACTAAGATTTTTTTAAAAAGCTTTTTTTTCCTCTTTGATACAAAAGAAGAGTTGCTTATTTATGTAGGCAAATATTTCAACTTCATTCGAATTGAGCCCAGAGCTTACTATCGCTGTAAATATTAATATTTTATAAGCTATAACTACATTTACGTGCAAGAATAATATCTCATCGTTAAGCGCGTAGTTCGTCAGTAATAAAACGTTATAAAGATCTGCATTACGATCATGCAATTTAAACATGCAAATTAGGTACAGGGCTAAACCAATCGCAAAAGTCAATGTCGCAATCGTCATTTCGATTAGAAGGGCTAAAATAATTTGAAGGCGACGTTTAAGGCCGAATGTTGGCCTCGACATCACGTCACTAAGTCTACTGGTTGATTTCAAAAGGCAGAACCTTGATGCTCTAATTTCCCTTCATTGTAAATTCAAAGGGCGTACGAAGCCTCACGGCCCTTGAAGGGCCCCTACTCCAATAATAGAAACCACTCGTTAAGCTCGGCGTTCCGATAAATTCAATGGAAACCACTGCGGATTTAATTTTGCAGCATAAATTGACTTAGACTTAACCGAGGCAAGTTATTTTGAAATATTTTTAGATTTTTTTTTATATGAAGTATAACAAATGTTGCATTTATTATGAGGCACCACCTGTGGGTTGACTGGTAGATATAGCATCTGGCTTATAAAAAAAAAAAAATTGAACTAATACGTTGAAACCGTACCACATGAATGAACTTAGTTTATCATTGGATAATATCCCGGAGTGACCGGGTTCGATCCCCGGCCAGGTCAAGATGGAAAATGATCTTTTTCAGATTGGCCTGGGTCTTGGATGTGTATCTATATATATGTGTATTTATATATGTAAAAATATAGTATCGTTGAGTTAGTATCCCATAACACAAGTTTCGAACTTACTTTAGGACTAGCTCAATCTGTGTGATTTGTCCGTATATATTTATACTAGCTTTCGCCCGCGGCTCCGCCCGCGTCAATGTCGATCCCTCGGGAACAGTTCTTTTTCCCGGGATAAAAGGTAGCCTATGTCCTTCTCCGTACTCCAGAGAACGTGTATGCAAAATTTCATGATAATTGGTTCAGTAGTTACGGCGTGAAAGCGTAACAAACAAACAAACAAACAAACAAACTCACTTTCGCATTTATAATATAAGTAAGGATTCATTTATTTAATATTTGTAAACAACAACATCATACAAGTCTGTCAGATTGGCCAATAACTATTGTTATTGGACAATTAGTAAATTAAACCCTATATTTCAGCTCTATCACCTCTCACTTCATTAAAAATACATGTTATCCAGTAGAAATCATTACAGTAATTCGCAGCTGCTACCATCTAATATTGAATCAAAATTGAGAAAACATCACAAAAAGTAAGGTTTGCAGATAATAGTTTACGACTGTCAAGACTCAGAATAAGGTAATAAAAATAATTCTTACAACTGCTGCATTGGTTCCACCAAATCTTCTTCTCCTTCGCATCGGCATCAGTCTTCTTTGTTTCAGTCTTCTTTAATTTCTTCTGTATTTTATGACATTTTTCCTTAACACTAAACTCAGTCTTTGCACTTGTCACTGACACTTTGTCTTTTTTAGGGCTAAAGCTGAACTTTCCGCTTCCCATCTTGACAGCTTCGCACATACTTTTTACGACTTGTTCATTATTATCCTTGTCTTGTTAACTTTCCACCGATGCGGACGTCATCTGATTATTGGAACTTATATTTAGCTCATTATATTTTAAATGTAAACAAGCGAGTTGCTCGATGCCGCAAAGATATTTAATATCGTATTATATTGTTGCGGAATGAAACGAAATCCATAAAACTAAAAGGTTTTATAGAGTTATCTTGCGGAGGCTTTGGCCTTGTAGGGTTTATTAACACTATTTAGTCGATAACTGAAATGTAATCTACGTCTGATTCCATCGGACACTTATCTATTTATTTTCATTGAACTGATTATGCATCGAACAGGTATTCAATATATATTAATTTATTTATAAGTAAATGTTAAATAGTGTATGTCTCATGAAATACTCAAGCATTCCATGTCTCAATTTGTTAAATTTGGTTTAATAATATGCGTAACGTCAAATTAATTAGCTTTGGTTATTACAATAATGAAGTCGACTGTTGAGTTACGATATAAGATCAATTTTGTTATGTTGCAGAGTACAGAAATTTATTACTTTTCTATATCTACGAAAAAATACCCTTTTCCAATAAGAACCGTAATGAATTCACTAGTGTGAGAAGAAAGTCATTCATGTCGCAAATGACTTCCTTCTCAAACTAACACTAGTTTGAGAAGGAAGTCATCAAAATGAGAGCCTAGGAACACTCCTAGGCTCTCATTTTATGCAGTTGGAAATACGGAAGGAGCCATATTGAGCCTTAGATTTTATCTATCTGTTATGTATGAATATAATTGACTTCCTAACACTTATATACATATACACCTATAAAAAATAATTAGTAACCTGTTTTATGCCATTTTATAAGTTATATGATTTTATTTCAAAGATGACGAAACGAAATTTTATTCATTATCATTACAGCCACAGAAAGATCACTGTTGGACATGGGCCTCTCCCAAGGATTCTTCGTGCCATGGGAGGTATTGCCATACTCACCACACTAGGCAGGCGGATTGGCGAGTGCAGTTTATTTGGCTTCTTGTGCTTCCGATGCTACTGCCCATCGCAAGCATTTTGAAGCTGGGGAAATCAAATTCCAAATTCCTATCCTAATTTGTTGGATTTAGGAAGGGAATGAAAGGTACTGGGATACTAGTCACTCGGATGAATGGGGGAAAAGCAAGTAGCCGCTCGAGGGACCGGCCGCGTATTCGATGCCATAACTGCAACCATTGACTAATAAATCGAAGTCCAATCAAACAAATACATTCACATAAAAATATATAATATGTACTGTAGAACATCTCCGCCATTTAGTGAATATTTGCACGCTCGCGCCCTGTCAATGTTAACTAACTCTTTGGATTTCTTAATCTATGCATGTCTTCTTTTTAACGATGCTTTTATGATTATATTAGATATTAAATCGGGCGTTTAGATGCATCTAGAATGGCATAATCAAAGGATGCCATTAAATGCTCAGCAATAGCCTGCAATAATGCAAAATGTACCACGTTTGAAAAGCTCTGAGGAGCTATAAACCGGATTGATGATTGCAAAGAGATCATTACTACGATATATCATCATAGGGCGGTATTTTATCAAAGACCGGCCTTTTAACGACTTCATAATTCCAGTTGTATAGTCAGTACTACCTACGCTAATCAACATTTTAGTCTAAGTTTATATTTATATCAATCCCAAAATAAGAAGTTTAATATTCGTTTTGCTCAAATGCCAAGTAGGGCTATGTGTTTCGCGAGTATTATATCATCATTATCATCATCATCAGGTCTTTTTAGTCTCCACTGCAAGAGCATGACCCTCTCTGTACTACCGGAGCCATACTTGGCCAGAGCAGACAGAGGATTTGGCCTCCACTCTCCTCGCTGGCCAGACGGGTTAGAGAGATCTCATTGTCGCCTCTTACGACATCCATGGGAAGACTAGGAGTGGTCCAATTCTACTCTGCCGGAAACTACACGGCTTTATTACAGAGTGCCATTACAATACATGTTTGTAAATTTCTTTTGTACCGCGTACCTTGTAAACTGCTGGATGGATTTCGACAATTAACGTATAGTAAGGGTTGTCTCAGAAATGCAATTGCCTTCCAACAAACCAAATTCTTTTCACCATATTTTATTTCTTAATTTAATTAGAGTATTATTTAGAATAGCATTGTGAATGAAAAAGAACACTTATTAAATATTGTATGGCTTCCTACATATTAGTAGATTATCAATTTCATTGTAAAATGATTTGAATCAAATACCTCTCGTAAAAGAGGGGTAGTTGTGTAAGGCGACACAAGCCAATTAATGCGTATATAGAGAATGGGATATGGTGGTAATTCCCGACGCCGATATTTGAAGCACGGTAGCTCAAATGGCAGAGAGAAGATCGCAGATTCGAACCCCGCCCGCGTGGTATTTTTTCACCATAATTTCATTTCTTAATTTGGATTGTTGTACCTACCTTCACTCACTTAATCCCCTTGTATTTTTGGATACGCCTGTTCCTCCTCTTTTGAGCTTTTCTATTTCGAGTACACGCAAACATATCTGTCCAGTAGTTCCAGTCCAGAGTCTATTCAAGGCAAACAAACAATAAAATCATTCCTATTAATAATATTAGTGTAGAAGTGTAGATTAAAAGACGATTAAAATACATGTTTTTTTGTTTATGAGACTTTCAAAATTAAAACTAGCAGACCACACCCGCACTATGTTTTCAAAACGCTGTCACATTACTCGGCATCGAACCCAATAAAATACGGCGCGATTTCGCAACAATAAACAGGAATATTCGATAGGCGTCCCACTTCTGTTTGAGCTTGTTGTTAGATGAAATATTGCTTACGGCCGGTCGTGATTCAGCGGGCCAATTAATAACCTGCTTGTTCCTTTGGTTTGGTGAGGTATATACGAACAGGATTGCTTAATGTATGCTCAATATTTATACATCAATAAAAGTTCATAATTATATTTTAAATTACTATACATCTATAATAAAATTATAAAAAGGAAAGAATAGATTATGTTTTAAGCCGTTAGTCCCGGCTGCCATCTGGTAGTCGGGAACCACGTCAGAACGTGGAGGAAGTTACGAAAAACTGACACAAGGGTGTGCATGGTCGATTGACCGTGTCACCTACACGAAATGATGGTGATGATGATGATTTATTATTTGCGCGTTTTAATAGCAATTGACTATTTTAAAATTCTTTTACCCATAGAAAACAGAAAACAATTAGCATATTATATTTGGTTCTTTAATCTGAAATTAGCAGGTTGGCTCTCTTTAAGTATTATTTAGGTTAATGTTGATCCCGCGGGAACAGTACTTTTTTCCGGGATGAAATGTAGCCTATGTGTTAAACCTATATGTTAATATACTCATAAACATCAATGAAACCTCTCCAACCCGTCTGGCCAGCGAGGAGAGTGTAGGCCAAATCCTCTGTCTGCTCCGGCCAAGTATGGCTCCGGTAGTACAGAGAGGGTCATGGAGCATGCTCCTTCAGTGGAGACTAAAAAGACCTGATGATGATGAACCTATATGTGTGCAAAATGTCGTCAAATTCCGTTCAGCCGTCTTGACGTAATTAACTACCTCTGTGGTCCAGTGGTTAAGGCGTTTGCCTGTAGACCCGGGGGTCGTGCGTTCGATTCCCACGGGAAGCATACTTTGTTTAGTTGTTTCCAATTTGGTTAGGACATTGCAGGCTTGAATCACCTGATTGTCTGATAATAAAGATGATTCCGTGCTTCGAAAGGCACGTTAAGCCGTTGGTCCTGGCTGCCATCTGGTAGTCGTTAAAGGAACCACGTCAGAGGCCGAGAGGCGGTTCCGAAGAACTATGACACCAGGGTGTGCATGGTCGATTGACCGTGACACCTACACGAAATGAATGAATGACGTAATTGAGTATCAAACAAACATACTTTCGCGGTTATAATATTAGTAAGGAAAAAAGCAACAGGAAAACCAACGAAGAATTTTTATCTCGTAAGTGATCAACTTTTGTTATGCAAAAAGGGCATGCTACCTTTTTGCATAACAAAAGTTGATCACTTACAAGCTGCATGTGTTACATTGGGTATGCATACACCAGCTGTATTTAGAAATACTAAACTATAGTCCACCGAACGATGGGGTATGATTATCAACAGGATTGCGAACGAATTTATGACATCTCGAAACGTTTCAATACAAGTAGTAAAGGCGCTCAGTAAATATTTATTATGCATAATCACACGTTCCGTTTTATCTTCATCTGAACGATTACCCACTTGCATCGTCAGCTGAAAAGCCCGGGGTCCGCTATTATGACAGCATTCTGTTTTAAACTTTCGAGCTTTGAACAAATAATTAATACTAACGGTCTCGCTGCGACTACAATGGATGTACCTAACTCCATAGTAACGTCAGCAGAAATAAATGTATATAATAAAAAGGTTCGTTCTAAGTTCCCATTAATATTAATAATTGATATGACTGCATTCATGCTGTCATAACAATTATGTATGGATATGTATGGATGTTTGTTTCTCAATCACGCCAAAACGACTGAACGGATGTTGACGAAATTTTTCACATAGGTTATTATCTGGATTATCACATAGGCTACTTTTCATCCTGAAACAGTACTGTTCTCGCAGGACCGACATTAACGTGAGCGGAGCCGCGGGCAACAGCTAGTTTACTAATATTTCAAAAAAGAAGACATCAAATCATTTTGGTCAGTCCCATTCAGATCCCTTTCGACTATTACGAAATCACATTCTACTGATTTAGTTAAGAACAGTGGCATATTTTGAAAATAGGAATTTGAAATTATCGGAGTAGGAAACGACCGCTCGGTTATGTTTCACTCGATGGTTTACAAAACAGATACCGCCGTTGGAAAACGTGGTTTAAATTAACGTGGATTTATTGAAAATGTTTGTCGAGAGAATGGCCTAATACCAGTATACATGAGCCATGTTATAGACGATGACGGTAGAAACTCATCACGCATCATCATCATTATCATCTCAGCAAATATTCTACCAACTGTGCTGAGCACAGAACAACAAAGAAATTACAAATGGCAACGGGGCGTGGCATGCACGCCGACAATGCGCTAGATCAGCTCACTTGAATCACCTAAGTAGTTTATCCCGCGATCGTCAAAGGAACAAAAGTGAGATTTAGGTACGTGAAAAGAAAATCGATTAATGCCGACGTGTGCTTCCAACGTGTAAAGTCCTATTGAAACTTTGACCAAAGGAGGAAATTCTACTCAATTGTGTTGCGATAGTAGTATGCTTGAAATGAGGCAACGCTGGTTTTCGTAGAAATCACGCGTGATAACACTTCTAATGTGTTTGTTGTTCTGTAGTGATGAGCATAGGCCTCTGTTCGTTTCCGCTTTCCATCTCATAGGACACCATAGGACATCAGTCCGACGTTCACTTCCTTATCACTCATTCACTAGAAAACGGTTTTAAAATATCCTTATTTTCTACTTACATAACCATTACGCTTAACGTGGCTTTTAGATCTCGTGGACCCAAGCGCTGTCTACTATGCAATCGATAAAGACATGAAAGAAAAGACGGATTCACTGTTTTCTCTACAGTAGACACAAATACACTCGATTGCTTTCGAATTTCATCAAATATTTCTTGAAACAATACACTAACTGCATTTGAAAACGCTGCAAATTAATTATATAGCTATTTTGTTGAGTATTAATTGCATTTTTGTAATCCGTTTTCAGATATTCAATATTTGCAATAATATAAAAACGAATAATGGAAATTTAATTAAATTTAAAACAATTAATAAAGTTAAACAATTATTAATTGATTTGTTGAATTGATTTCCGTCTTTTAATAGAAGTATAGAAAAAGCGCGTTATCGGACTACTAATATTATGCCAATGTTGGCTGCTAATATTATTAATAGAAACAAATAAAAAAAAAATCGATCCAACGGAAGATGTAGGTTAATTATTAGTAGAATAGATAAATAATATGATGCGATATGATTTTAATAGATCTTTCGTTATTGTATAGGAAAGTTACATAAATCATTGGCGAAATGCTATATACCTACTGTTAACAAGAACACAGTGTTCCGTGTTATGTAATAGATGGTTTAGATAACTAGGGTTCCTTCTTCCTTGGCAAAGATTTATGTATCGTTCATATGACTGATGGATTATAAATTGTGACGTGACGAAGTTCCTGACATGATAAATTGCAAAATAAACTGCACTGTATGCTTACCTATGTATTTTGTACTGAACTTTCTAATGTTTATTTAAACAGTGTAGGAAATATACAACAATTGTTATTGTGAAATGGCTGACACAATAATTTCAATATACTTTGTATTATATTCTTGGTGTCTTGTAATCGTGATCTATAACAAGACTCAAAATAACCTTATTTCTATCACTCAATAGAAAATAGCAATATAGATTTTTGATTTCTAATGACGTACGGTGTCTAATTTTCAAGTAAGAGTTGAACTCTTTACCATCTAAACACATATTTTTGGGACACTTGAATGGGAAAAACTTAGTAGGTATGGTCTTTTGAAAAGATTGGTAACACAATATCATTCAACTAAAGAGAGACGTTATAACCAACCTGACAGGGACCAATAAAACCGTCGGATATTTCCGCCAGAGCGGACCATTCACACCTAACGGTAGATAGATTCGATCTGGTTCGCGAAACAATAAAATTACACCGATGTCATCGAAACTTGTTCCACCGTAGGCCTATTCAGGTGTCATCACCCTCTAATACAGTTGCAATTGAATTCGATACCATACGAGTTCTATAAAATATTAATATGAAACCGACAAGATTATGAAACGCTATTATTTAAATAAGCAAACAATCATCAATTATAAATACATGGACTGATTTATTACGCCACATCATAAAAGTGTCTATGTGTACGACTATAATTAAAAGAAAATTTATCTGCAAACTCGTATCTTTCTGCGTAATGCATAAATACAACAAAAAATAAAATGCATGTTAGTAATTATCGTCCAGTATCTGTTTTTATTGTCCTTTCTGTTAACTCAAGATGGTCTTAGTAAGACCTGTTGAATTATAATATTTATGGGTATAAACCAGAGCTGCCAGTAGTCATATCTTTCCAGTTAAAAACCATTTTGTAAAATATGCTGTAGTTCAAGCTTCTTATAAACAGATATTTAAAAAATAGCTACAAATTAGGAGCAAGCACAAAAAAAGAAATAAGGATATGACAACATAACATTTTAAAACGGTGCACGCTAGAGATACTACGTGAGACGTACATAACAAACATTTGAACGTCCGACACGCGTAATTTAATCGAGAAGACCACCCATCTAATAGTATGCAATGACTACTGGCAAGAATAACTATTGCCTCACAAGAAGAATACATTCTTGAATCTATACATTTAATTCTGATAAAACTAAAGAGATTAATAAAATCTACGCTAGCGAAAATGATGTAGTATTCTTATGGTATGGAAAGCTGCTTTTCGCTCTCTCGCATTGCAAGCTCCAATATACTTTTAGATTCACTCAGTACACTTCAACCACAGCTAACTAATATTTGTAACCACAGCGTTAGTTTTTTTACAAACAAGTTTATTTTGTGCATACTTCATTCGGGATCACCTGTTATTGAACTAGTAAATCAAGCTTGCGGCTTATGTCCGCCGTTTACATTTGCTTTAGTAAAATAATATATGAAAATTTAAATACTTAGGTCAGTTACTACCACTACAATATCTTCCTGACCTATCTTACTACATTAAATTTCTCAAGAGTACAACAAACCGCGTTCAATGAACTCCAAGCGCAGCGTGTTTTGATAAGGTCACCAATTCGCTGTCCGATTTTTTTCGCAGATTCACGATTACAGTTAAAAAAACGGTATACCAAAGCGCTGGATGCCGTTTTAATTACTTCATAGTCACGTAGTAGTAAAATTTACCGTTCGTGGAAAGTGATATGACATGTCAGGCGAGGTTTTTTATTTTTGTTAGCTCTGTGCATAATTGCAGAAGTGAGTAATAGGAGTAGAGTGGTTGGTACATTCGCATACAAACATCAGTCTGGGAAAAAATATTTTTGTATCCGTTCATTTCTAGGAGCTCTAACTTTGATATGTGAATTCAAAGTCAAAAAATACTTAAATCGAGTATGTTTTAGTTTTATTGGGATTTCAGTATGTTCATAAACATATAAAATTTATTGGCGGCCTATTTTAAATAAAATATTGAAAATTTATAGAATTTCGTCGCTAAATTGATCCATTACATTTCAACTGATAGAGACAATTGAAAAAAAATGGCATAAAGCTATATTATACCATACTATTTTTTTTATGCCATCTTTATAATGACAACAAAACCAATTAGAAACAAACAGCGTAATCAAAGATATCTTACTATAAATTTAAACACAAAAAGGCTAAAAATTCATGTAACAATATTTTTACAACCTTTTATTTAACTATACCATACTAACAAAATATATGACAGGATTACAAACACAGACAAAGTGATTGCATTGTAGGTACATAAGATAAATTATATTTAGATGTTTTGACTTTTCAACTGCCCTAGTGCAGAGTTTATTTAATCAAAGTGAGTGCTAAGCTTTAGCACGAAATCGCCGGGTTATTCTTGCACTGACACAGTTAAAACATACTTTATCGGCCTTTATCTTAATGGAAACAAACATCCGTGTTGGTAAATACGTAATTAGAGCCATTACCATTTATATGGCGGGCCGTGCAAACGCTGCACTGTTAAAATGTAAATCAAACTATCGCTATTCAATTCGCGGCTTTGGAAGATGTACTTTCGTGTATAAATTATATACGTGGAATAAATATTTAAAGAGAAACTAATTTGCAACGATTAAGGCTCATAATAATGTTTGAAGTATGTAATAAAAATTGAATACATTATTGCAAAATTTGACGAATTAAGATTTTTCTGAATATGATATATATTTGTACTCAAAATGTAAAGTATCGATATGGCAAAATATGTGATATTTCGTAATACGCAATAAATAAACAACTTAAAAAAAAAAACACTTGTGCCGTGTCTAAAAGAGTATAGCCTTTGTCACGCGAGGGTAAAGGATTTTCAAATCTGTTGAAGCATTTAAAAGCTATGGCGGAATAAAGAAACTTACATTCATCCGTACTTACATACGTAGGAATAGGCCATGAACTCGAAAAAAACAATACTCCTTTGTTGACAGTCTTGTAGGTAAAAAGTAATACGGTCACATTTCTGCCGTTTTAGTGTAATAGGAAAAACAAAATATTAATACTTTTGTGCTCACAAGTACTAGGACTATACGAAGTAAGTACGAATGCACTTCCTAGGCGTTGCGATCGCGCATACAAAATGAGACACCCACGGCTGAGTCACGTGCAATAAGTATTGCTACAAAACATACCTCTAACACTATATTAGCTATCAGAAGGCCCACTTCATATAACGTTCTCACAATAAATAAATCCTTAGTCACATAATAAACACTTTATTTGTACTCGTAAAACATTTCTATAGCTACAGGCTCGGGCTAAATCAGTAACATCATAAATTAATTAATTTACTATCAATGCATAAGTACTTATTTTTCTTTAATCTTATCGGAAACTATAAATTGATAGGAGAATGTCTGATGAATGTGACTAACGTTTTCATTGCTAGATGTATCATCTGAAATTCGTATGAGTAACTATGCGACAGTTCTTGGCGGGAATTTCGGCGGACTGCACGGCTTTTGTAAAGTTGGTGTAGGTAATTCGGTGTAATAAATGCCCATGGTTATGAACAATGTGAGGAATAACTAAAATAAACTGTCTTAGTACGGTTGTAGTAACATTTACTTGTGGTTGCAGGCTGGTGGTTGCTCGCCTTGCTGCGTCGTCTATGATCAAACTAGTAGATATACGTGGGAATTATCGCCAGGGACTCCGTCGTAATTTCGTTGATAAACAAAACTAAGAAAAAGCGCGGGAAACTTCTAATTTACTTGATACTGGCTAAAAGCCATAAAAAAGGACATAATGTCCTTTTTATTAATACAGATCGATCAGTCCTATCTTTCTGGACTTATTACTTATTCGTAGCTGGCCGTCCATTAGATTTATTAATACCATAATTATAGCAATAATGCCACACAAAATCAATTTTAATTCAGTGTGATATGATAATGCAAAGAATACATGAAGCCGACTTTCTGTTTTCTTCCTTCTACATTTTGGAAACCATTGTACATTACATACTTGCTCGGGTATATGATGATGTTTACCGTCGCGACTATCCTTTTGTCAGTATTAAATGTCCACAGGATGTCTTTAGTATTTCGCAGAACGGTCGAGTACCTATTACGATATCTTAATAGGCGAAGTTGACATCTTGGAAGGTGTACATGTGTCATAACATAATCTTCAATATCAAATTCCTGTATGATACTTGCGTTACATACATGAAAATGAGAAAGTATACAAATTGAAAACATTTGTAAGTAAAATCAATCTACAATCTAGTGTAGGTAGTAGGTATCTAGGTATATTCTTGGCTTATGGTGTAAATAATTATGGTCTCTGCCCACTCCCATGGGAAAGAGACGTGATAACATGTATGTATTATAAAAATAATCTTTTGAATGTATTTTATATAATTGATTATTAAATATATTAAGCTTCTGTATATTATATCCAAGCCATTTTGTTGACTATGCTCAATTGCTCACTAAAGTGAACTGTACATTTAAAGCCTCGGGCGGTAACTAGTGATTTAATACTTTCGTTTCCAATAATTTACGATAATTGGATTCGGCATTAAAAAACAGAGTTGTTCATAACACATTTATTTACGCGCAAAGCTACCTTGTTTGTAATATTTTATTACCCAATGGATCAAAGAACAATGAATAATTATTTTATTTATTATTCCACTTCGTTTCCTATATACCTTTCATAATATAAATAAAAACCGGTATTTACAGTACAAAAAACGAGGGAACGAAAGGTAACGAGAAGAATTATTTTTTAGTAAATATATTATGAATAATTCTAATGCATGGTAAGTACTTTTTTAAACTGCACGTCGATTACCCAATCCCAAGTCCTGGTTCAGGGGTACTATTTTTGAACAGAATTTTTCCATATAAAAATCATACATTTTCGAAAAGCTCTAGGATTCAAAAATTACACACCAGAAACTCAATTTTTGAACTGGTACAATTGATCTGCCACAGGCTGTAACGACAGCACTCGTTACTCGGTTTGCATTCAAATGTAAATAAAATTAACGAGTGGTCCTTCTTTTGGGACCCAAAGTGATCCAACGGGATCTAATGGGACCCGATGGTATCAAATTGGAAAACAATTGGACCCATGAGACTGGTGGGATTTGATGGGACCCATGGAATCCGATGGAACGCGATGGAACACGATGAGGTTTTGCCAGTTAAACTGTTTTCACTTAAAGATATGTAATGTAATTAATAAATACCTAGATTGGTTTACCTAAGGCTATACTTGACTGATTCTAAAGAGAACAGGAGTACCCAGTAGCGATACGAATGCTGCTACTTAGTTAATTACAATTAATTACAGGCATATATATTTTTAAGATTTATTTTATTTATATTACAAAGTAACAATAGTTAGACAATGATTGGGAAACTTATATTAGGCCGTTTTGGTTTTGATGTGATTGATGCTGACACGACTCTGCCACAGGCAGGAAGAGGATTCGGTATTTTAACACTTATCTTGGACATTTTGTATTCTACAACCACGCATCTTTAATTGATAACCTTGAAAAATGTAATTTAAATGTTTTAAATATTAATTATTCGTATTTCAATCGAAATGTTTTAACTTTATTTCACGGTTTTCACTTTCCCGCAGCCCAACTTTGTTTTATCAGTTCTTTCTTATCTTGGGTATGTCTACAGAACAATAACGCAATATAAACTAGATAGTTTTCTTTTTTCAAAAATTTCATTTTATTAACTAGCTTTTATTATGAGCACAATCATACATTTTAAAAACAAAAATAGGTTTATAAACAAAAACTGGTTTAAAATGTAGCTGCAAGATTTGACTCCAACAAACATGCAAGTTATAAGTTTAAAATATGATTACATAAAGTGCTTTTAACAATACCAAACCATTTTTGTTTTTAAAAACAAAATACATTGCAAGTTAAATAAAAGCGAATAATAATTAATTTAAAATAGAGTGGTCTATTGAGTATGCTAGAAGCTGTGAACAAACAGTTATGGTATATTTATACGAAAAAGACACTAAGCGGGCAAACTCGTAATCACAAACTAATTTTGACTAAATTCAAGATAGCGTTATCTGTATTTAAGTGGTCATTAACCTCCAAATCAATATCTGTTCGATATTGTTTATTGATTACTGACATTGTTTGAAATGTTTAAAATGATTTAAATTAGTGACTTTTATAGAGCTTACTGGCGTGAGCTAGCTCAGGACCGAGTGCGCTGGCGTTCTCTTGTGCTGGAGGCAAAGACTCACTTTGGATCGCTTAGCCAGGATAGTAAGTACCTAGTAGATAAGTAAGTACAGAGCTAGTCAGAGAATTCTCTGTTCTCATGAATTCCTTCTCACAGAAATTTGCGGGAAATTTCCATTAATTCTTGAGAATTTCTCAGAAATTCCCGCACTTTAAAGAAAGAAGAAGAAATTCTCGAAAAATAAAATCCGACCCGTTCTCACCGTTCTCGAAATTTTCGAGAACGGTAAAACACTATATAGATAGAGCTTACACAGAACAGAGTAATGAAGCCTGGTATGGACTGGACAAGTGATGCGAGAAGAGATTTTAACAAAGTAAATACATAGGTACTTTGACAATACAAGACTAATAAAAAGAGATGGGTGGACGGATCAATTGAAATAGAATTTAGAAGTCAAAAGAGGCAAAGCCAAATACTACTGAAGAAGTAAGATGACCAACAAAGAAAGCTGCCCCTGCTCAGCAATCTCAAACCTAGACACAAAAAATATAAAACACATGTATCTTAGAAAACACACACAAAGACTCTTCACATAAAGACTACCTATTCATATAATCCATTGGATTGGAACAAAGGAGTCTTTTTGCCTAAGACACAAGTGACCTAGAAACTTACAATGGCTATCGAATATCCACCATAGAGGCTGAGTCGTGATGCCTGCAGGCACGAGCGATCAGCATTTGAATAATAATATGGTTTTAGAATCTCAAATGTACAAAAGGTAGATATATACAAATAATAACTGGATGGAAAATAATTATGATGTGCTGATTCCACATGGAGTACCTAATCGAAGCGACGATGTAAAATGTTCAAGAAACTACGATCACTATTCGAAATTAAAATACTTTCTTGGAGACACAACCAGTCAGTGAGTGGACATTGACTTTTGGGACTATAAACATGTAAGTGGTATGTGAACAAAAGGATTAAATGGAAGATGTTTTAAGATTACTTCACTATCTTGTCGTAAAAATGGTAGTAAGTTGTAAAGAAAATCTTCGAGGAACTGCATAATAGCTCTTAAGATGCCTGTTAAAAACCATTCAAATAATAGTTTGTGTAAGGTACCTAAAACTGCATTTCCGTAAAAATCACTAAGTACGCAGTACGGAGAACCGAGAAAATGTATAATAAATTTAAATGTAAATACACTATTTTGCTATTTAGTTATAGAAAAAAAATAGAGCGTTTAAGAGATACCGCATCGGTTATACGAGTGTTAAATTTACTTACTTGCAATCTCTTCAAAATGTCTAAAGCGTTCGAAATATTATCGCCGTCAACGTTGATATTTCTTCATTAAAATTTTACACAGAATATTGATATTGTAGTGTCAAATTGCGAAAACCTCTGGCAAGCATATGGCAATATAATAGGAAGGTTGTTTATTTAGACAAAATGCAAAAAAATATTTCTGTCCATACCTAAGATAATGCACATAATATTAATAAATACATTTGTAATACCTTAGTTATGTCCTGAAATAAGTAATACACATTATTATAACAGTATCTGGGTGACCGAGTTTCGCCCAAGAGAGTTCCGTAGGGAAAGCTAGTTAGCTCTATTTTCACACCCCCGATATACCAAATTTCATCTAAATCGTTGAAGCCTTTTCCGAGTTTCTTATTATATTACATTAATTAATTAATAAATAGACAAGTATTTATCTTTGAATAGAATATGATATCTATGTTTAGTAACACTGATCTCAAAAAATACCATCCCCGCCAACCAAATGTTGTTTTCAAACAAACAAAATCATACGATACCAAAATGAAACAAGTTAGCAACTCTAAACAAAACATGAATTATACAGCCTAACAAAACACACACATTACAGCATCGAGCACACTATACAAGCTAATGTTTACCGGAAACGCTACAATATTTCGCGCGAAAACATGCGTTTTTCGAAAATCGCACGTCGGTGTCTCGCGCGGTAACTTGACGAGCGCGTGCGCAGGTTTCCGCGCGCGTTGCGGCGGCCGTTCGATGCGACAATGCCAGCGAGCCACCGTACCACCTCCTCGAGCAGCACCTCTCTCTTTTGAGATACGGGTCGCAAACTGTTAGCACTTCTGTCGGCGTTTGTTGGAATTTTCGATTGCGGGGTTGGTTTGTAGCTTGTGCAAAATTGATTCCTTTGTGTTTAGCTGTGTACTTATAAAATGTTGACCATGATGTACTTGGATTTAATGATTATCACTCACGCATTAGCAGCTAAGAATTACCATCACCGTACCGTAAGGTAACGTATGGAAGGACGTAGTTTTACCTGCTTGGCAGAAGAGAAATGTGAGGGCTACACGGAGAAAGCCTCTATATTATGGAGCTGTCTCTCTATTTTTGATTGGAGTTAGCTTGCAACGTGTGAAAATGCGATTCCCTTGTGTTGTGACATAAGTTAAGAAGCTAATTTGCCAAAGAAAATTACCATAGAATCATGGATAACTCATTGAAATATGGTGCAATAACACAATGTCTAACTTTTCAAGCCTCAACTCGGTTATTTTAAAGATTATTCATGAACAAGATTTAGCTTAGAGGTATCGAATCCTAGCTCATCCGAAAACCAAAAAAAAAGATATTTGTGTTATTGATGAAGTATATTGGAAATAAATAAAAAGGCACAATCACACAAATTGAGTAACTATATTTTATTATAGATTAAACATACAAGTCCCAGATCAATTTAGGTACATGTAAATAAATATACTTACTAGGTTTCTTGCCAGTATTTTCCAATAGTAATCAATCTTTTAAAACTGGTAATATATCCCAAATGAGACTAAGTATAATAACTAACAATGTTAAATTCTAAATTAAAAAGTATCAATTTGTTACGCGGTATGTGTAGTCATAATAAAAATTATCGTACCATTCGCACATTCACATAATATACCTAATTGAATTAATTATTCGTAAATTGTGATTACACTGCGTGATTTTGAACTATACTGAAATCCTGAATACTACTGAATTTTCTTGCAATGCTATACTCCATTAGGGATTCTGATTCTAGGACTTCAATATAGTTCAGAGGTTCAAAATAACGCGGTAAGTCTGTGATATAAAAAAAACGTGTCAATGTATTTTTGTAAAAAAACATTGCTCGAAACTTTTTGTGTACTTTCCATTCTGCAGTTATATCATGGAATAACTGCAAAATGGAAACTACAATTTTCAAACAGTCATAGTTCATCTTAGTGAAAAAAAAATTGAGATCAAGAACCACAACTCATTCAAAAACGGCAAGTCGTAAAACTCTTCAGCCAATTATTCTCTTCCACGAAACATTGCTACCGGCTAAATCACTTCGCTTCACACAATCACGCCTACAGTAAAGTGTCGTTGGTCTACACCAGAGATGCTCAAACTTCGCACGGACCTACCAGCCAAATCCAGTCATCATCTGCTTCACCTTATCCCATTATATGGGGTCGGCGCAATATGTCTTTTCTTTCCAAATATTTCTATTCTGCGTCATTCCAGCATCCAGCCCCAGCCTATCATATCTTTCTTTACGAAATCCATCCATCTCTGTTTGGGTCTGCCTCTTCCTTTATACCCATCTATCTGCATATCAAGCGCTTTTCTAGCTAAATGTTGCTCCTCTCTTCTCATCACGTGACCGAACCAGGCCAATCTGTTGCTTTTCACTTAATCCAGTACGCTTCACAAAATCACGCGTACAGTGCAGTGTCATTGGTCGACACCTAAGTCCACACCATAATTGCTCAATCAAATTTCGCACAGACTCTACATATAGTGACATATTTTCAAACTCTTCAAGATATAATTGAAAATATATACAATCACGCCTACACTGACATTGGTCTATTTTAAAATTGTTCAAACTTTTCATCAACTCTTAAAAACTCATTTTAAACCTCTGCCAATTATCACGAACGAAATACTTAATGCTATTTGCTAATCAATCACCTTTTTACAATAACGTCACATTAATGTGTAGTTGGTCTAAATCTTTTCGTAAACTTAATACATTATTATAAGAAGAATAGGCATTCTTCCTAATAAGTGCAAATAATAACAGGTGAATTACATATTACAATAAATGAAAAACGCGACTGCCTTTTTGACAGTTTACGTCCGCCATATAGACTTTTTGCTAACATCACATAGCTTATGACACTTCGGGGAAGAATAAGAATCTAATTTGAAATCGGTCCGAAAGACATAACCCTTTTTTTGGGTAGGTCAGTCGGTTAAAAATATTCCTATTTGGGATGAGAGTAAAACGAAACGAATACCTCCACAACATCCCACTCCTCAAAAGCACTGGTCGTATAAAGACCAAGTCACATTTACTTTGAGACAATTTACTTTGCGTGCTTCCGCCACCAGAAGCCTCCACCTGCCGGCCGATTTGCTAACTCAGTGACCAACGTTTTGACGGGTTTCCTATGATTTTCTATTTTTATTAAAGATATATAAAACGCAATGAACTTTGAAATTACTATTAAAACGTTGTACACTGAGTTAGCAAATAGGCCGGCTGGTGGCGGAAGCACGCAAAGTAAATTGTCTCAAAGTAAATGTAGCTTTGACTTCCGCAAAGTAACACCTGAATCTATTAAAGACCAAGTCGTTAGTTCAAAACTTGCCCACGTGGATTTTGTTCATCAATATCATTGGAGTATATATATTCTCATTAAGTTTTTATTTTTTTAAAAACTCCTTTATAAAGATCCTATTGTTTCTATAAAGTTCTTTGAGATACTCCATACACTTTTAGAATCCCAGCCCTATACGTATGCGTAGCCAATATAATTGATGACCGTTTGTGATACAATGTTACCATGAATACGCAATCTTACGAAATAACTTTGCATATTGTATTGACAATTGACTTATGCGCCGTCAATGCAGTAAAGCAAACATGCATTTACAAGGGCATCGAACTAGAACAGACACTCATGTTATATCGATTTGCAAATAACCTGCAAATATAGCTAGCAGTAGTATAATTAAATAATCCTACAACTAGCGGCCACCCCGGCGTCGTACGTGTTATAAGCTATTCAATTTTATAGCCTATGTTCATCAGGGATAATAAAGAATTCTCATGGTGAAGTTTTCAAATCGGTCCAGTAGTTTCAGAGTCTATTAATTGGAAACAAACAATCAAATATTTACTCTCAATTACAACATTGTTATTAGGTATGTTAATTGTTGCAATAAACCGATTATATACGGTTCAATATGCCGAAATGTATATTTATACAAAACTCACACGCATCCAATGCATATGTTTGCAATCGCTACAAGTACCATATTTGGTAGTAGTGTAACATTTTATAGCAATCAAACGGTAAATTTTGGGTAGAAAAAGTGCAATTATTTGCTCCTTAAAATTGGGTGATCATTTACTAAATTTGGTAATAATTTACTAAAATAGGTAGAGCCGTTGTAATTTTAGGTTCTCTATTTTAGGTAATGGTTTAATTTTTTTGCTGTTCGGTGTCCATTTTAGGTTGTAGAGGCTATGGTCATAATGTTGTTTTTGGTGGTCATTATATTTATCCCCAAATAAATACTATGCGTATATTCTGTTCGCGTATATTGTGTCCAACAAAAAAATACCTGTTTAAACTCTTTTCCAAATAATTATGGGCCGTCGCGGGATGGCTGGCAGATGTGAAAAGTGGATATTATTTCGTACCTACACACTACTACATATACATATGTTTACTATCCATATCGTGCGGCGAAACATGTCGCGGCGACCATTTTGTATGGAAGATGGATATTTTTTCGTATTTCGATGTAGTAAAAAAAGTAATTGGAAATAAAAACATTATGTCTTATTTATTACATTCAAATAGGTCATAAATTCAAGTTTTAATACAATGAAAAAGAAACATAAATGATGAAGAATTCTTTGATACATCGACATTCGATGAAAAAACCACAATTGTCTATGACTATAACTTTAAGAGGGATTGCAAAAAGTATAGTGTAGACGAGCGTTAACTTTGGGAATAATGCAAGTTTCATCAAAATCGCGTCTATAGTTTTTAAGATAGGATGTAAAATCAGTTTAAGATTTTTTCATTATTCTTGTTTCATTGTGATATGCAGGTCTTCCTAAAATTAGCACATTAGTGAAAAATTACTTCGTAGTTAAGGGGGCTCCTATACAAAAAACGTGTTCGATATTGAAAATGGCAACAGGTAGACGCTTGAAATATTCACAGTATATTTAGTTACATATTCACTTTAAAAATGATAAGTTAAATTAAAATTAATATTTAAGAGGGACTTCCATAAAACCGACATGATTTTTGTCTCGTTTTTATAGATAATGGTACGGAGCTCTTCGTTCGCGAGTCCGACTCGTACTTGGCCGGGTCTTGTTTTTTTCGTATGATGTGGTAATTTTGTTCGGCAGCTACGTTAAATGTTGCGTTTATGGTCTCATAATAAATGTCTGTATACATTGTGAGTGGTATCTTGTAGTTATAATTATTATCTTTTCTTTCTGAACATTTGAAATGGTTTTGCAACTTACCAATACCAAAATAACAGCGTACAAATAAAATATACTCATCAGGCTATATATTTATTAAATTATTCAACAGTCTGCATTCACATTTTCTCCGAAATCTAGTCTCGTCAAAATGTCGTAAAAAGAGCGACTCCTTGTGGTCACGACCCTCAGTCATGAAGACGTGACCGAAGAGGGGAATAGAAGCATTTAAACACATTTCATCATACATTTCTGCTCGCTTCTTTGGGAAAGTTGTGAACTTACGGGTCAAAAAGTGTTTCCCATTAATGCGACTCGATGACAAAAGTTCAATATAATACAAAGCATTTTAGACCATATCCTTACTAATATTATAAATGCGAAGTGTGTTTGTTTGTTTGTTACACTTTCATGCCGTAACTACTAAACCGATCACCATGAAATTTTGCATACAAGTTCTCTGGAGTACGGTAAAGAAACATAGGCTACCTTTTATCCCGGGAAAAAGTACTATTCCCTAGGGATCGACATTGACGCGGGCGGAGTCGCGGGTGAAAGCTAGTTTCATTATATTTTTACAACATTTTATAAAATCGGGCGCCTGTAATGGTGATTTCGGCGAGCATTGATCAGTTCTTAAGCAGTTAACATGACAGCGCAACAGGATGAGCGCTAATCGGTGCTTGCGCAGCTGAGAGGTTAGTTGCAATAAACTATGATAGTGCTATAATAATAGACTAGCCAGATTGATGCTGCAACGGCCATGGCATGTCTCCTATAAGCCATCAATAGGACAAAGAACCCATTCCTTACACTAAATACTTGTACGTTAATTAAATAATCCAAAAATAGACAAAGTTTCGTAACCCGACAGTACAAATACTTGTATTAGTTCGTGCCAATGAGTAAATACACAAATGCAGCAAGCAAACAAAGTGATTTGTCGCAATGTTTGATGTGAGTCAATTCTAGGCTTGGCAGGTTTAGTTATTATGCAGTTTACTCCAGCCAATTCCATAGGCACTAAAACATAATCGACAAATTCCGATTCGACACCCAATCATAAAAGTTATGTTTTCACAACAATTTTCTTAATCGATAAACGCGGGTATACAGGGTTAAAACCGTATTAGCCATCTACCAGCGTTATTTTTGTTTTATAATAGTAATGGAAGAATATCGATAGTTGAGATGACTCTACCAGTACAAAGCGCTGTGAATATGTGATGCGATTTGTTTAAAAAAATATATAGTTTAATCACTATACTGTATCTTTTTAAAAACAAATAAGATAGAACTAACATGAATGTTTAGTAGACAAGTGAGCCAGTGGCTCCAAAGATGCAACTTTATTGAAAGACCAACAAAATTGGTTAGCTCCGTGGCGCAGCGGTCAACACGCCAGCCTGCGACACGAGTGTGCCCGGGTTCGATCCCTGGCCAGGTCAAGATGGAAAATGATCTTTTTCAGATTGGCCTGGGTCTTGGATGTGTATCTATATATGTATTTGTTATAAAATATAGTATCGTTGAGTTAGTATCCCATAACACAAGTCTCGAACTTACTTTGGGGCTAGCTCAATCTGTGTGATTTATCCAAAAATAAAAAAACTGTGAACCCAGCCAGCCTCACTCCTGCCTCCATCATCTCTCTCATCTATCTAGGCAGGTTACGCTGAATGTCGCTGAAAAGTAATTTCATTTCTTTTGTATTTCCCGACAATGACTGAAATAAAACGCACTGTCCCGTTTTGTAAATCGCTTTTAACCGTTTCGTTTTAACGTCGCATAAAAACTTACATAACCCAGCGGCTCTTGCACGCACTGCGCCATGCAAATACCCGCATCTCGGTGAAAAGGGACAGGGCTATAACTCCCTACAATAGTATCATTAATCCTTTACGGGGTTGTCGACCTCACCAGAGTGATAGACAATGGTGGTAGTGGCGGTTGTGAGCTGAATTAATACGTATGCATCAAGGACGTCGCCAGGCGATGGCTCAGGGGGTGCAATTTGGTATATCGCATGATTTCGAATCTCTGAATTATACTGAAATCTTGAAATCAGAATCCCTAATGGAATACAGAATTGCAAGAAAAAAAGGGGAAATTCGTAAAAACAATTTAGGCTCCCCATACAAAGTTGCCGATCAGCTGGGCGAATTTTTAAGGAAGGGCAGAATTTTTTTCGTTTCTTACCTATTTTTCTTTTAATTCTGTATTCCATTAAGGATTCTGATTCCAAGGTTTCAGTATAGTTTAGAGGTTCAAAAACACGCGGTATAGAGCATAACTTTAATGGGAAAATTATGAAAATAAACAAACAAAGCTTACTTGATAAAAGACGTACAGTCTCGGGACATTCAAAAGTAGAATAAACTGCTCTCGGATAGGCATGTAACATCCTCGTCTTTATTGTGACTTACCATCAGGTGACATGAGAGAGAAATGGCTACTTTAACATTAAGTAAAAAATAAAGTCCATTGTGATAAGCTCCACAGGCTCTTGATTGAACTTGTATATAACTTCCCTAGGTTTTTTTTTATTTACATTTATCTGAGGCCATAAGTTAATTATATATACTGAATATTTTTTTCATGTTTCTTTGGAAAAACCATTCAAAAATAAACACATAAGTGAAAACATACATTTCTTATACAATATTAAATAGAAATTTATTTAGTTTCGTGACGTCACTAGTAAGCTAGGTAGTATGTATTTTATGGTAATGGCGTAATAATAAAGTTGCTAAATGAAGCAATCTGCGTGATTTGTGCATATATTTTTTATATTTATATCAGTTTAATGCCGTATTGACAATGCTTATATCATTGACATAGACACTAATATCTCAAGAAAGACAAACAGAACTGAACTATTAATGCGTTAAACAACCAATTTTTTTATCTCTAGAAGGCAACAGCCCCTTTTGCGCCCTCCCCCCCTTTCCCCACTGGCGACACCTATGTATGCAATGGGAAGCGGACTGCACTCGACCAGCCTTGAACTTGCATGCGGTTCTATGCAGCGATGAATGCGAAAGCAGTCGCCATTTCTAGCATAGGTACTTACGCGTCATTATTGGTGCAGCAACCACGCGTTTTAGTTCTATTAAATAATTAATGTGCATTTTAAACATTAATGTATCTCATAATCTTTTGAATTTTAACCAAAAATTGCATATCACAACACTTTTTTAACATATATGGTATGCCCTTTTCAGAAGCTATTATCCTTATCCTTACTAATATTATAAATGCGAAAGTGCGTTTCTTTGTTTCTTTGTTACGCTTTCACGCCGTAACTACTGAACCGATCATCATGAAATTTTGCATTCAAGTTCTCTGGAGTTCCGAGAAGGACATAGGCTACTTTTTATCCCGGAAAAAAGTACTGTTCCCGAGGGATCGACATTGACGCGGGCGGAGCCGCGGGCGAAAGCTAGTTAAGTAATAAGTATAATATTGTACTTCTTCTTAATTTCTCAGCTTTTCCAAGACATACCAGTATTGGAAGCTAATCTATGATGCAATATACAACACATGAAATCACTTTGACAGCTCCGTGGCGCAGTGGTTAACACGCCAGTCTGCGACACGAGGAGTGCCCGGATTCGATCCCCAGTCAGGTCAAGATGGAAAATGATCTTTTTCAGATTGGCCTGGGTCTTGGATGTTTATATATATATGTTTTTTTGTTATATAATATAGTATCGTTGAGTTAGTATCCCATAACACAAGTCTCGAACTTACTTGGGGGCTAGCTCAATCTGTTTGATTTGTCCGTATATATTTATATTTATTTATTAACTTTCTTTTTTTTTATTTAGATTTTTTTACTCTCACAGAAAGTCGACGTTCTAATAGAAGCTTTACCGCTTCTATGCTTCGTTCGGTAAGTGACAGTTCCCAATTTCTCCCTCCATTTCCTCGCCCAAATTCCTTAAAGGCCAGCAACGCTCCTGTCGCACCCTGGTGTTGCTGTTTTCAATGGGCAGCACTGATCACTTGCCATCAGGTGACTCGCTTGCTAGTTTTCCGTCCTATATCATAAAAAAAAAGAAGCACCTACAAAAGTAACACCACCGATAAATTGGATAAATGTGTTTGTGGTCACAGTAGTGAATAGTAATGTAAGATACACATAATGCAGTGATGGCCCTTTTCCAACAAACCATAAACACGCTCGGTGCATCCATTTTTAGCTCAACAGGAAACTTTCCTTAGATAAGTGTTGTAGATGGAAAACATATGTATGTAAAATATGCTAATAATATTACTTTGAGTGCACGCATAAAATAGATATATTACAGAAGTGACACGTCACTGTGTGACAGTGATTGCTATAGCAACACAAATCATACTCATAAATAATATACCTGGCGTTGTCAAGGATATAATGCATGCTAATGATCTCGAAGGGTTCCGTACCGTTTACTATAAATAAATATATACGGACAAATCACACAGATTGAGCTAGCCCCAAAGTAAGTTCGAGACTTGTGTTATGGGATACTAACTCAACGATACTATATTTTATAACAAATACATATATAGATAAACATCCAAGACCCAGGTCAATCTGAAAAAGATCATTTTCCATCTTGACCTGGCCGGGGATCGAACCCGGGCACTCCGTGTCGCAGGCTGGCGTGTTAACCATTGCGCCACGGAGCTGTCAATATGACTATAAAAACAGCAAAAAGAAACATGTCTGTTGTATGGGAGACCTTCAATATTGATTTTATTTTTATTTAATTATTTATTTGTAAAGTGAATATATAACTAAATATTCTGTGAATATTTCAAGCGTCTACCTCTTGCCGTTATCAATATCGAGCAAAAACAAGCAAAAAAAATCACGTTTGTTGTATGGGAGCCCTCATAATTTTTTATTTTATTCTATATTTTTGTATTTTTTGTTATAGCGGCAACAGAAATACATACTGTGAAAATTCCTTGTTATAGCGGCAACAGAAATGCAAACTGTGAAAATTCCAACTGTCTAACTATCACGGTTTATGAGACATAGCCTGGTGACGGACGGACGAACCGACAGACAGGCAGAGAGACGGACAGTGGAGCAATATTAATAGGGTCCCGTTTGTACCCTTTGGGTACGGAACCCTAAAAACGGGTATATACACAAATACACCGCCCGTAAATTTATCCTAATTCCGTCATTTACACGATATTTTGACCAATGATTGGAACTCGAAACTTGTGCGACTCATCTGGGACAGTCAAATCTCTAAGTTCCAAGCATTGGCTTGTTGATTTGGAAATTGTTCTTAGGTTTAGTACTGGTTGGTCAAGTCACTCTTTTAAGGCTATATCATCAAGGGTACGAAACACCTGGTATGAGAACGATAAATATATAGGCTTCTTGTCATGTCAATGCCTCTACATGTTGGATCAATATCCCCATGCAAGCCTCAAAGGACTGGGCTTCGGCCCGTGATTACTTTAGTGTAGAAACAACATAATAATAATACAACATCTACACTTAACTTTCTGATTTGCATCATGGTTTGGCTAGTAGAGAATGCCTTATGTATTAAGTCTACTAATTGTACGTATGTTTTTGTAACTGTGCAAAGTTTTTTCGCCTATTGGTATTGTGTCCCACTGCCGGGCAAAGCCCTCCACCTGAATTTTAAATAAATGGAGTTAAAATAAATAAATAAATGGTAATCGCGAATATAAAACAAATAAATATTTTTTAAAAGGAGGACTTTCTGAAGTGCATAACATGTAGACTACCTTTCTACACTTTATTTATTTAAGAAGCCATCAGTGAAGTATCGAATTGATAGCGTTTCAAGTATTTTCACACTTATTTGCATTTGTCAAGTACACTTACAAAATATGCAATCAGAACACAGATAATGTGCCTAATATTGGATACTTAGGCTCTATGCTACAAGAGTACAACTAATAACATACTTGTTATAATATAATTTTGTCCTTGGAATATATTACAATTTTCAAGTTTTATTTTTTAGTTTACAGTGCAAACTCTGGGTTCCCAGAATACGTCTGAACTGAATTGGAAAATTCTTCTTCATTTAAAAGGGTATGCTTTCGAATTGGTTCTACTTTATATTGTACTAGCTGTTGCCCGCGACTTCGTCCCCGGCAATTTTTATTGTTTTATTAGTATAGATGAATAATTTCCCCCCGTTTTCAAAACATTTTTCATAGATGCCTCGCTTCTATTGGTAGCAGCGTGATGTTTTATTTTTATAGCCTAAAGCCTTCCTCAATAAATGGACAATCCAACACATAAAGAATTTTCCAATTTGAACTAGTAGTTCCTGAGATTAGCGCGTTCAAACAAACAAACTCTTCAGCTTTATAATATTAAGTATAGATTGTATTAACATCCTAACATTCGCCCGCGTAAATGTAGACGCATCAGTAACATTATTTTGCTTTGGCATGAGATAAACTATAAGATACTCCCCAATTCTCAAATAAACTCTGTACCAAATTTTATCCAAATCGGTTTAGTGCTTCAATCGTGAAGAGATTAAAAGACATGCAGACCATTAGGCAGACAGACAGCTAATGTAACTCTGTCTATACCTCTACTACTACAAATTATTTGGTACGTATTCATGGCCTGACAACAACCCTCCTTGGGCAATTCATACCCTATATCGCAATATCAAGTCACGACACAGCATTTCATCAAAGCCTAGCAACACTAGGTACGATCTCGCGAAATGTACCCAGTAGGTTGCGGGGTCGTTGCCCTCCCAACCGGTCGAGCTTTGAGCTTGCCGGAGAACTGTGAGGCAAACTTGGCCCACTTTTCATAGTCACGCTGTCAATGTACCACTGGGTTTAATATTGGGCGTTTTTTGCGCACTATCAACGCGTAATTTGCGAGATCAATCGCTTTTTAATGTAGTACTAGGTAGGTATGAATTTATGTTCTAAAGTTGAATGTCATAACGTAACTGATTAAGAAGGGAAATTAAGTACAGAATATACCTTATCAAATCATCTTAAATGTTCAACATGTATCTAAATTGATGGATACATATTTTGTATCAAAGTACTATATTATATAGGTTGAATTATAAATCCTGGCAATATTTTCAGAATCAGAATCCAGTATACATAACATTGGCAAAAATAAAAAATCCGGCCAAGTGCGAGTCGGACTCGCGCAAGAAGGGTTCCGTAACGTTATCTATAAAAACAGCGAAAAAATCATATCTTTTGTATGGGATATTATATTTACCCTTTAATATTAATTTTATTTTTATTTACTTATTTTAAAAGTGAATATATAACTAAATATTCTGTAAATCTTTCAAGCGTCTACGTATTGCCGTAATCAATATCGAGCAAAAACAAGCAAAAAAATCACGAGTCTCCTTAAATATTTATTTTATTCTATTGTTTAGTATTTTTTGTTATAGCGGCAACAAAAATACATCATCTCTGAAAATTTCAACTATCAGGGTTCATGAGATACAATACAACCTGGTGACAGACGGACAGACAGACAGCGGAGCGATATTAATAGGGTCCCCTTTTTACCCTTTGGGTACGGCACCCTAAAAAGGTAATTTAAGAAAAAATTATTGAATTTCGATAGAAATTTAACCAGCTTGAGAGTACATGAGAGTTATTTGCATTCTTTTACTTACGGTCCTATATTCTATTAGAGATTTTGATTCCGACATTAAAATTTTGCCAGGGAATTCAAAATTATTAGGAACGAACGATTATTTAACGTATTCTTTCTATTTCATGTCTTGTTTTTGATTGTGGTCTAAGTAAGATACCTACCTTTACCATTTGTTTAATCGATGAAAATTTTGCAGTTGCAGTACCAGGCCAATAAGCTAGTAATTTCTGATCTGGCTCAAACTCCCTATTTACACAGAGCTGACAGATTGACAGAGCCAACCGGCTGGCTTATAAGTATTGCCTACTGCAGGCCAGTACTATCGGCTACTAGCCTCGTGTAAAAGGCCTATTAAATAAGTTAAATAATATAGGTATATATCGGTAGTGACTCACGTAAAACAATCCTGTCAAGTCTATAATTACGAAATTAAATCTTGAAAATTTCTTGTTTATTTTCATTTTTCACATTTTCTAATAGGTCTTTTCACTCATTACTAGTAGGTACCAATTTATTTCAAAACTTAAATCCATTACTTTAAATATTTCCTCTTATGTATAACATCTATACTAATATTATAAAGCTGAAGAGTTTGTTTGTTTGTTTGAACGCGCTAATCTTAGGAACTACTGGTTCAAATTGGAAAATTATTTTTGTGTTGGATAGTTCATTTATTGAGAAAGGCTTTAGGCTATAAAACATCACGCTGCGACCAATAGGAGCGAAGCATTGAAGAAAAATGTTTTGAAAACGGGGGGAAATTATTCATCTATACTAATAAAACGATAAAAATTGCCGCGGACGAAGTCGCGAGCAACAGCTAGTCTTACAATAAGAACAATTTACTGAGGTGAAACCTCGGTGAAACATATAAACCGCTGACGCAAAATTAATCGACAGTGTAATTCTTTATGTGGCCAATATTGTTGCAATTAAGGCGCTGTGCATCACAAGGATACCGTAAAACGTGTATTTTTTCGTCGCACAGTTAGCCTTATTTTTCAAAGAATACTAGCATGAAAAAAATATGAAGTACAGTTCAAAGATCAAAATAAATGGTTACATCAAAATATGTTCAAAAAAATATTTAAAACCTAACTGAATAAAATATCAAAAAAGCTACATCCAGAAAAATTTTCGTCGCGAATTTCTTGATATTTTTAGCGACGACTACCAACTTTTATACGTCTATAAAAAGTAAAACTAAATGAGCAAGATGGATACCTACAAAAATTACAATATTTGGTTATAATTATTGAATTATTAAATTAAAAGTGAAAATTAACACGAAAATGGCAGACACGGATTTGAACTCTGACTGACGATAGGTATGACAAAAATATATAAAATATTGCGCGATGTCCGCTACAAACGGTTAAGGGATACAGCGCCTTAATAACGAAATGACAAGGTAACAGATATTTAAATGTACCTACATGCGGAAGCCCATAATAAGAATTGTGTTCATATTGTCGAATAAGCAGCTGCAGAATTTATTTGGTGGCACTGTACTCTAAAATTTCTATCAAATGATTTCAGTTTTATATTATCATCATATCAGCCGCAAGAAGTCCACTGCAGGACATAGGCCTCCCCCAATGATTTCCAAAATGACCGGTTGGAAGCGGCCTGCATCCAGCGTTTCCCTGCGACCTTGGTCAGGTCGTCCGACCACCTGGTAGGTGGGTGTCCGACGCCTCGCTTGCCGGTTCGTGGTCGCCATTCGAGAACCTTTTTGCCCCATCGGCCATCGGTTCTACGCGCTATGTTCCCCGCCCACTGCCAATTTAAAGAGCTAATCCGCTGAGCTATGTCGGTAACTTTCGTTCTTCTACGGATATCCTCATTTCTGATTCGGTCTCGCAGAGAAACACCAAGCATAGCCCTCTCCATTGCTCTTTGAGCGACCTTGAGCCTTCTTATTATTTTATTTTATAAATGTACGTAATTAATATCAATATCATCAATACTTATAATAAATTTGTAAGTGTTGGTCATGGAGTAAGTTACTTCGTTTTCAAAGATATCGTGTTTAGCTGTATACATCAAATAAACCGCTGACGCAATAATCAACAATGTATTTTTTTACGTGATCAATATTGATGCAATGAATAACGAAATGACATGACAAATTAACACATATTAAAATGTACATGCGGAAGCCCATAATAAGAATTAAGCTCATAATGGTCGAAGAGGTGGCCGGATTTTTTGGTGGCACTGTATTCCTTAAATGTCTATCAATTGATTACGGTTTTATTTTGTAAATGTACGTTTTATTATCTATACATATAATAAAACAGTAAAAATATTTTGTCTGTACAATTAGAATTTTTGACTGTAATGGATAGAGGGACACTTAAAAAGAATAATAGAAAGCAAAAAAAATTTTATCGAATTTCTTGTCTCTTCTGTCTGTCTGTCTGTCTGTATGTATGATCACGATTATCTCCGAAAATACTGAACCGATTTACTTCAAACTTTCACCAATTGCTTTGTTTTAACTCAGCAAAACATTTAAAGATTGTTTCATCAAAATCGGTTCATTAAAAAAAAGTTATCGTCATTTGAATGAACTTAAGGCATGAGTTTGCCTGCAAAAATATAGCAAAAATAAAATAAAATAACAAGTGACTTATGAAAATTAAAATCCAAAGTCAATTCATCATCAATAAACGACAGCATTATACCTATCCATACTATCCATAGTAATCCATACTAATAAAAAAGGAGAAGCTGACTGACTGACTGACATATCAACGCAGGGCCTAAACTATAAGGGTTAGGAACTTGAAATTTTGCATAGTGGTTTCTTTTTTATAACGTAGGGGAGCACTAAGAAAGGATTTTTGGAAATTCATCTCCTAAGGGGGTAAAACGGGTTGCAAAGTTAGTATGAAACTTTGTCGTTTTTGAAGTTAGTCGAATGAAATTCAGCATTAAGGTTCTTTACTGAAAGGCATGAAACATGAGTAAAATATTTTTCTCAAAATCATCTCTTAAGGGGGTATAACGGGGATGCAAAGTAAGTATGAAACTTTCTGTTTTTTAAGTTATTCAATTGAAATTCAATATTAAGGTGTTTCATTGAAAGTCATGAACTAAAATAATATATTCCGGGTAATTCTACTGTTCCTGAGAAATCGACACTTACGCGGGCGGAGCCGCGGGCCAAAGGCAAACCTGACTTATATATCAACGCACAGCCGAAACTACTATGCCCAGAAACTTGAAATTTGGCACAGGGATTCTTTTTATGATGTAAATGAGCACTAAGAAAGGAATTTTACAATAACAGTAAGGTAAGTTTGTATGGACATTTTCTCATTTTTGGACGTTCTGGATTACAAATAAAAAGATGTATGTAGGTAAAACCGACGAAATTTTCGCCTGTAGGGATATAATAGGGGAGTAAAGTTAGTATGGATTTTTTTTTTCATTTCTAGACTTAGAAGTATGAAAATAAGTATATACGTTCTAGATTACAATTAAAAAAGATCTGTGTAGGTGAAATGTTTAAAATTCCCCCCTTAAGGGATAAAGGGGAGGGGGGATTGTATGGAAATTTTCTCATTTCTGGACATAGAAGTATAAAAATAAGTATATATGTTTACGTTACAATTAAAAAGATCTGTGTTGTTAAAATGGACGAAATTTCCCCTTGAAGGGGTAAAATAGGCGGGGTAAAGTTTGTATGGATTTTTTTTATTTACTTAGAAATATGACAATAAGTAGTAATTCTCCATTACAATAAAAAAATATCTGTGTACGTGAAATGGGCAAAATCCCCTCCTTAAGGACTAAAGATCTTTGCAGGTGAAATGTATTAAATTCCCCCTTAAGGGGAAAAAGCAGAGGGGGAGGGGTTTGTATGGACTTCTTATAATTTCTACTGTTCCCAAGGGAACGACATTAACGCGGGCGGAGCCGCGGGCAACAGCTAGTAATAAAATATAGATATTGTATTTTAAACAATTTGTAAGACTTTATATTAGACCTATTTATACTATAATAACTATAAATAGAGTGAAGTAATGGTATTTCGCGAACGAAAATCTGTACCATGCCCGTGACAACCCTAGGAGGACTCCACCTTAAGCGTGCCACAAAATTTAAATATTTGGGGCACATAGTTACAGATAACATGAGGGATGACTTAGACTTAGAAAGAGAACGCAGGGCGCTGCCAGTTCGCTGTAATATGGTAGCTCGCAGGCTCCCGCAGGTTTGCTACATGCTCAGCTGATGAGAAGGTAACTTTATTCCGTGCATATTGTCAATCTTTCTATACCTGCAGCTTGTGGGTTAACTAACTATACAATAGTGCTAGTACAATTTATAATGCTTTCAAGATGCGGTTGGGACTGCCTTGGTTCTGTAGCGTATCAGGGATATTCGCGGACACAAGAGTTAGTGATTTCTTTGAAATTATATGCAAAAGGATTGCTTCTCTGATGCGCAGGGTCCGAGATAGTTCTATTAGTATCATGGACATAATTACTAATAAGATTGAATGACCAGTGCAAAAGCATTGGATTGAAATACATATAGAAAAGTAAGTAAGACATGCAATTTTGTAATTAAATAATAATTTATCTTTAACGAACTTTATGTGAATTATAATAAGTCTGGTGGATGTACGAGAAATGATATAATGAATGACATACTTATAAAAAAATCTTTGAATACATCTTAATTTGTGCCTTTTCAAGGGGAAAAATATGGGAGATTCCGCACAGTATGAAATATCTTCTGAACTACTACAGAGGCGCTTTTGAGACTTAAGAATGATATTTTATATCTTTAAAGTTGCTTAAATGGATTCATTTTTGTATGTTAGGTAGAAAGTGATAATCCAAATTATAAAATAACTAGTTTTTGCCCGCGACTCTGCTCGTGTTACGTAGGTCCCCTGGATAATTTGGATTATCATTTTCGGCCTTCACCGTACTTCTAATAACGGGTTTTTAAAGGATATGATTAGGATAGTAAGGATAACAAAAAGATTTACCAATCTTGTTTTTTTCTGAATTCGCCTTCAACTAAACTAATAAAACAATTAGGCTAAAGGACCCGACTTCATAATTCATAAGTGTTATCGAGGTCAATAGATATCAGATGGTTCAATGAAGAACAATGTGCTTAATGTTTTTGAAGTCTTTTAAAAGAATCTTGCTATGTTCGTAAATCTCAATGTAAAAGATGCAACTATCACAATAAACTTATTCCACAACAGTCAGTGTACATTTTAATATACGTATATAAACTAAGGACTAACAGATAATAAAGGACTTTACTCCAAGTGGATTGGTCCGTTTTGCTGCAGTTAGGACGATTCGAGCAATTGTTGTAAGAAATTGAAACAATTAACAACTGCTAAAATTGACGGCACACTGCAGTTTTATGTTCCTTTATGCTTCTCTCGGTCTCATAATTGGACTTCGTTATTGAACGAACAATGTAACTGTTGTTCCTAATGCATGGATTAAGTTAGTACTTCTTGCTTTATTTTCTTTGTGAATATTTCTTTCAGAAGCCAATAAATTATCAACCAGATGTACAAACGTAATCAATTCATCTCGCTTACCTTTATATTGTTTTTTGCAACACCAAACGCTGAAATCGCATTTCAGCACATTTCTTATCTATTTATAATGATACTAGCTTTCGCCCGCGGCTCCGCCCGCGTCAATGTCGATCCTTCGGGAAAAGTACTTTTTCCCGGGATAAAAGGTAGCCTATGTCCTTCTCCGCACTCCAGAGAACTTGTATGCAAAATTTCATGATGATCGGTTCAGTAGTTACGGCGTGAAAGCGTAACAAACAAACAAACAAACAAACAAACAAACTCACTTTCGCATTTATAATATTAGTAAGGATAAGGATTATGACGGCAAATGATCAAACGTGTCACCTGATGGTCAGCGATCACCGCTGCCCATGGACAACTGAAACACCAGGGTTTATCAGGAGCGCTGCCGTCCTTGCGAGGAGTTGGGGAAGAAAGACATAGAAGGGGATAAAATGACGGAAAGGATCGGCCTCTGGCTCTCTCACTCACAGAAGAAAACAGTGAGTAGAAGCGGTAAAGCTCCTACTCAACGGCCGGTGCAACCTGGTCGAAACGTTCGGAGAAAAACGGTATGTTCGAGCTAATTCCCGTTAATGTTGGTATGCGTCATCAATGTCAACTATTTAGTAACACCGCGGAACTACGGAACTGCTAAAAATCCTATTGATTGAACTTTGTAGAGATATTGAGGTACTAAAGCCAACAATAACAGACCACATCAAGTAGATTTTCACGTTGCCAAATCCTGTGCACATTGCATATATTAAAGGGAAATTGAAGTTATCCGATGACGTAACTGCCGGTACCTCCTGAACTGACCGTGCCTACGTGACGTTGGTCACCTGCACTTTGTTACGGTGTTTGTTTTAGTATGCAAAACAGATATAGGCTAAATCGAATCATGAATAACAGATCAAGAAGGACTTAAATAAATTTAATATGATAAATAAAGTTATGACAATTAACTTCAGTTAACATTGACAAATTAACAAAGTATAACGCACAATCCACATTTATAGAATCATACCTATAAAAACCACAACATCTTTAACTATTGACATGAAACTTAACAGAAGATTGAAACTATATCAATGGCTTCTACCCGTTAACGCTTGGCAAAATTATATTTTTTTAAATTCTGTCAATTGCTTGCGAATCAGGTAGAGATGTATAACGACAATGCTCGCCATTATTAAATATGGGCACTTTGTCAATAGAGGAGCATTGGAAACATATTAACAAGAGCAACCATGAAATCCCTAGGAATAAATAGTAATTGACAGATTATAGTAATCATATGGAAGGATGTAACGATGCCAATCAAAAGGATGACACCGTATATTAATGATCATAATTTCAATAAGTAAAAGGTAAACCTAGATTTTTATCTCTTTTTAAAAAATACTATTCATAACAAGTAACAAGAGCAACCACTTACAGGTGCAGTAACTATAGAACCAATAGTATTTATTGCAGTTAACTTTGGATAGGATAATAAAAGATCGATGCAAAGTTCCTGGATACAAATTATATGAAGCTCGCTAGCTTATAAATAAAATGTTATACCATGAATCGATGGTAGCATTTAAATAAGCATGTAGCGAGCCTAGGATCGGGATCTTGGAATCCGACTACAACTGGTTGCATTCATCTCCGAATTCATCCCAATCACGAAACAAAAGCTACTTTATAACCTAAATTAAATATAAATAAATAAATATATACGGACAAATCACACAGATTGAGCTAGCCTCAAAGTTAGTTCGAGACTTGAGTTATGGGATACTAACTCAACGATACTATATATAACAAATACATATATAGATAAAAATCCAAGACGCAGGCCTATTTGAAATAGATCATTTTCCATCTTGACCTGACTGGGGATCGAACCCTGGACCCTCGCGTCGCAGGCTGGCGAGTTAACCACTGCGTCACGGAGCTCGCCAAATTTGTAGTATCCGACACGAAGCGACAAAAGTAAGAGACATACGAGTATCAAATAGACAAACAAAGCTGATGATAGAAAAGAGCTAAACCTAGCTCATCATTGAAAGAATATGGCACCATATATTAGCTCCGTGGTCCGTTTACTAGCTCCGTGGCGCAGTGGTCAACACGCCAGACTGCGACACGGAGTGACCGGGTTCGATCCCCGGCCAGGTCAAGATGGAAAATTATCTTTTTCAGATTGACCTGGGTCTTGGATGTTTATCTATATATGTATTTGTTATAAAATATAGTATCGTTGAGTTAGTATACCATAACACAAGTCTCGAACTTACTTTGGGGCTAGCTCAATCTGTGTGATTTGTCCGTATATATTTATTAATTATTTATTAGCCTTATCACTTTACATGAGCATGAGGTAGGTTTAGGATCCAGAGTCATGATTGAGCCATTAATAATTAAACTAAATATTTAAATGCTAGCATCGACACGAAGTAATTGAAGATAAACACGCATCGATTCTATGGACCCTAGCAAAGTTGTATAATAGAAAAGAGGTGAAGCTAGATAGCTCATCAATGAAAGGTTATAACATTATATATTAGCATCAGCACTTTACATAAGCATGAGGCAAGCCTAGGATCCCGAGCCAGTCTACAGACTGGTTACATTAATCTCCGGTTTGCGGTTACTGTGTCGACTAACGGTACGTGGCAGATGGAGCCACGCGCCTACGCCGCGACAAAGAGCAGTCGAATGCAGATGCGATAACTATACCTGCAATGTCTCGGTAATGGGCTTATACGAAATTTTAAAGAATTCTTGAATTGATGAAATTTAAACAAGCGACAACGACGCTATATGTGATAAAGAGCAGTTCAATACACATGCTACAAATTCAATAGAGTTTCACAGGTATTATTCATTCATCTCTGTCCGATATAGACTACTGTCAGTGTAATTTGTATGGAGGAAATGCACGTGACAGGAAGTCCAGTGACTAGTGATAAATACACAGTCTGTAGGCTGCCTTACAATGTTTTCCTACACCAGATTCAGGTAGTGATTGATGAAAATGGCCGTACTTGAGTCAGGGCTACAAACTTAGAGAGTCGGGTCTGTTGGGTTGAACCCAGGAACTTCCTTGTGTTGCGTTGCGCTCGCCACAGGGCCACTACCGCTTCAATTCATTCACCTACGGTATGAAAAAGAACAGTCGGTACAACAGCTATTTAACGCCAGTGTACTCAACTGTCCAGCTGGGCCGTTATGATTTCGTCGATTGTCCTTGTTTCAGTAAGTTGATAGTTTACAAGGAGGATTTTCCAAAAATTACCTACCCATGTTGAAAGACATCTCAGATTGAAAAACCAAATCCTTAATAAGTTGAGCTTCATGTGGCAACGTACAGTTACAGTTCCTTCTTCAACTTTGAACTCCTACGTTGGCCTTCATTGGACTTGTTATGAAAGAACATAATTGAGACATTACTCCTTACGTTTTTCTAATAATGTTCTTGGCAAAAAAGGCACATATTAGTTATTTCAATAGGAAGTTAAAAAGTCACAAACATACTTGAGTTTCCTTAAGTTATTATTACCGATAGCAGTGCAAGGAAATATAAACTATCTTAAGGCCGTTGTGTCAGCCGGACAGATAATCCCTGTCTGATATAACCTGAGTGGAGAGAGTTCAATGGCCTCAATTTGTCGTGTGCATCGAAAGATTGCATTTATCTTGGCAAGTGGCAACCGAGATGAGGAGATAATAATAGACATGACATTCTGCTCACAAAACAAACACTCGGAAACTAAAAATATATTTTTCTGTTATAAGTTTGATTGCTTACGAACGATATCTTTTTGTATACCGAAATAGAAAGAGGATAAAGAGAGGAATATAACATACATAAACTCTGTTATACAAGATACGGCAGTAATCGCCAAGATGACAAAGGACAGAGCGAAATGGTTATTTCATGACGTCCTTATTTATAAAATAAGAATAAAATAGTTTGCCTGTAATGGTGTCCTAATGATATTTCTATTTAAAGGTTATTCTGCCCCCGTAGCATGGCTCACTGTCTTCGTTGATAAAAAGACAAAATATCGCGTTTTGCGTCTTTTAACCAAGCGAGCATGGCACACGCGTTAAATAATGTCAAATTTCATTCATAAATAAATACGTTACAAGTCGCGGGGTGCGCGTCTTGCGAGCATGGGTTTGACAGCTCGCGATAGACAAATGCAGGCAAAATCGAGGTTGGTACCTTGAAATCGCATAAATTTATCGGGGTTTAGCAAAGCCTAGATAAAATATGTTTCATACGCATTTCGAACATTAAAGTGATAAAACAATCAAAATATTTTATTTTGCGTAGTTACAAGCTGTCAGACACCTATAATGAGTATAATATTTTAATGTACACTACAAAAACGAATGATTTTTACGAAAATAAAAGCCCGATACTAGTACGCCATCTTGCGTGAGAAACGAAAACTCGAACGGAAGGAACCATTTTACTGACAGATTAATGACAGATGTGTACTGTCAGTGTAAAGTGGTTGTTTGCGTTTGATTGGTACACGATTTACATTCCGATATTTCCATATTGAATAAAAATAAACCCAAATATATTTAGTTCTTAAGTAAATATCACTAGGTATTTTATAAATTATGTCTAATACGTTCGTTTTCTTTAATCATACGAGGTTTTAATTTTTTATTTGTAGTTACCTGTTTGAAATATGAATAATGTTTCTAGACTGCATGCGTGCTACGAATCGCATGAAATAAATACTACGTTTTCATTGGTGGGCTGCGATAAATTTTAAGTAGGCTGCTTTTTTATCTATCTTTGGCATGTGCTGTAGTAGATAGTAGCCATGCTACGGGGGCTGCTCCTCGTATCTATCCCAACACCTGTGATCTCCAGTTGATTTTATAAGCCTGTTTTAACTTAAAATGCAATCTGATATTTCTACTGTTTTATCCACTTTTCTACTGCAAATATTCTCATTCATACTTACCGGGATTCACTATTTATGCTCTCAAAATCATGGCCTCAGAAAGTAAGTCAACCATAATTTGTTAACTTATAATCTTGTATTTGGTTAAACTTAAAGCAACTTATTAAAAGTCATAAATTATTTACAATATAAAGATATCTCAATAGTCCACTGTTGTGTATACAATAACGTGTTTTAGTCCCACTGATCGTACCACGTAAAAACATGGCGGTCGACGCGACGTTTACCGTCACGCACGACCAATACAGTTAATAAAACTACAATTTTCATTTTTAAATTAAAGATACATGATGACTTTAAAACAAAATATTTGTATTTGTTATTTATAAATATCATATTATTATTTCATAATTTATTTTTGATAAACAACAATAGCTTAACAATGATGAAACAAACCGAGCGGGATTCGGGTCTAGAAACTTTCGGATTCGGAGGTCTTTCCCTAAAATATATTTAGTATCACTTCTTATTTACCTCAACTTCTTAATCTATGACACCATAGCGATGTAGTGAACCCGCCATCGCCATATTATGCACACGGTTACACTGACTGACATACATTTTCGGTAATCGCACAAAAACGCTGAAGCATTGTTCGTCCGCAGTTGATTGTAATATTTGTAATGCTATTGTGTACTTAGATTTATTTTGCTTAACGGTCCGGTTAAACGAGTTTTTGAGTATTGACGAGCGAATGATTGTATTTATTTGGATATTTGCATCGTTACCGTCATAGTCGATTAACAGTTTAACAGCGAAGCTCGTCTCCCATACTTGATTGTTTAAATAGGGGCTACAATTTTATTAAGACGAGGACTCAAATGTTTGGTACCTTCGCTCGGCAAAGGACTGATCAAGTGCGCGCAAGGGATAGCGCTTTGCGGTTTAGCCCGTGAATGATGAGATAGGAGATAGTCTCGAGTCGCTCAAAGAAAAAAACGTAAGCGCCAAATTCGTTATTTCTATTTTATATAAAATCAGACCGGTTAATTGTATTTTCATATTTACATTTTGATGAATTACTAATAACCTATCTTTTAGTCTAAAAATCATTATTTCATTCGTCGCATTTGAGCTACAATAACAAAAACTCTGCGAACGAAGACCATTTTTCAAAAAATATTTCTATCGAGAAAATTTTATCAAAACGTGTTTTCATCTTCAATTTTTGGAGATGAAATAGTCAAAAATCATATAACTTAGATTTGAAACTCCTAATTTAAGTATTTTGCGAGATAAATAAGGTTCAGAACGACCTTATTTACAGTGGTATCGCCTTAAGTAAGAACATTTAGGGGGGAAAATTAAGACATAGTTGAACTATGTCTTAATTTTTCTTACAAGGAGAAGGAAGGGTTTTTTGATAGTTCTTACGTAAGGCTGCAAAAATGCTCAAAGCTTTTAGTTCGAAAAACCGTGCTCTCGATCCGCGCTAAACGATTTTCGTTACAAATAAACGTTTCTAATAGGTTTCTATTCTAAGTAACATTAATTTTACAAATGAAACTAGTATTCACTTCTTCCTTTACATTCTTACTTATTGAATATTATACAAGGGGGAGGGACTCCAAGACCTTATCTTATTTTTTCTTACACAGGGTGGAAGGGGGTCGAAATTGGCAAAAATCGATATATAAATAAATGATCCATACAAGTCGCTGGCCATGTATTCCATACCTGACACATTCCCATACTATTTGATTGAAAATCACGTCGCCAATGCGTGATCAGTGAACGAAATAAGTGTAAGGAAGGCACACAATTAAAAACGGAAGCATAATAAACACTAGTTATTGCATCGGTCGAGTCAGAACGCAGTTGAGTTAGAGAGCATAAGAAGAACAAGAGACCGTTTGCTATTGTCCAAGACTGCAATATGTTGCGCGCGCTGTATCATTCCGAGTTTGAAATTAAACCACACGAAAAATACTAATATCTATAAAATAGAAATAGGTGGTAAAATGAGGATATTAACCTCAGAGTTTATTTTTGAACAGATTTGTTTAACTGTAAATAAATAATAAAGTTTTTATTTCATTATTTTGGCTATTTTATTTCAATCTGATATTTTAGCGTGATTAGGTTGAGCTTAATATTTCCTAGCTCGACCATATAGAATCTAGTAAACTGCCAGCATAATAAAAACAAGGTCACCGCAATATCCTGCCAAGTCTTGTTTATCAGCTGCAGATAAATGAGCTTTGGGGTGCAGAGGATGACACCCATTATATCCGTATTAATAAAACCAGCAAGGGACAGCGCACGCGTTAGTTTTAGAGACTAGATTTGATCACGCTAATGGCTAGTAGATAGGTGAATTGATCAAGTCATTGATCGAATTTATCATCATTTCACCGGTAGGAAGTCTACTACTAGACATAGGCCTCTTCCAAGGATTCTTTGTTTCATGGGTGGATATTGCCATACTGACCATGCTTGGCAGGCGGGTTGGCGAGCGCAGTTTCTTTGGATTCTTATACTTCCGATGCTGCTGCCCATCGGAACCATTTTTAAGCTGGGGAAGAATAGGAATTTGTTGGGTCTGGGAAGGAAATTCCGGTATCCCAAATACTACTAACTCGGATGAATGGGGTGAAAGCAAGTAGAGGCCGGGCGCGCGTACCCATACCATACCTACAACCACTGGAGTCAGTTAAGGATGACACCCTCCTAAGTATTGAAATGCCATAAAAATTACGGCATTTCAATTCTTAAGAACACCCCTCCCCTCCTCCTCATCTGAGAGGTATCCCGGTTAAGTCCTCAGCTGTGATGCGTCGGAGCCCGGGGTCCGGTATTATAACAGCAATCCGGCTGTGATATGATTTGGCTAAAGTTTTTACGACCGGCTGCTTGCCTGACGCAAATTGTTCTTGGGTATCTCTGGAACCATGCTGCTACTTGCCCCTTTCATCATGCGGATTCGATTTTGTCGTTTCTTTGCATTTTTTGAGAACATTTACCAAAGTAATGTATATTTTTTTACACCGTCAGGAAGTACAGATTTCAAGGTACAAAAAGCTTACCAACGTTTTAAAAAACATATATTTTTAAGTCAGAATTTTCGATTGAAAATTAGGATGCCTTTTTGATATTTAAGTCAAAGAAATGTAAAAAAATAAATAATTTATATAAAAAAAAAATGTGCTTGGGGTATAGAAAGGTCATCGTCAAAGTATAAAAGGAATAAAAAAACGTTTTTGTAAAAGATAAAAATCCAAAATCATGGTTATTTCAATTTTGCACATACATTTTGAGGTTAGGTGAAAAAAGTGTAAATACAAAAGGAGTAGAACTTGTTATTACCTACATCATTGCCATATATCTTTTTTTCAAAGGACTTGTAGTTTTGCCGGAAATCGAGATAAACCGTTTTTTACCCTTTAAAGCTCATCTCCTCCCACTTACCGACCCCAGATAGCCCGTAATTTATTTTTCCTATAATTTTTGGCGTACTCTCTTCCATTTGTAATGGGTTTCACCCTACTCAAATTTAATATTACTTTTTATCATTTCAAAGGCTTCGGCACTGGTCTACAATGTTCCGTTACAATTGAAACACAACTTTTAATTTCTATTTCTATTAAATGAAGAATCCCGAAACCTCCAAAAGAAGCATAAGATGCTGAGATCATTGAACCCATCTTGCGCCAAAATATATGATTCTATAGATAACTGTAAATATATTTTTTATTGCCGCCAAATCTGGGTTATGCATTTGATTCGTGATACAACCATTTTTTGTTCTCAGATAGAGTTTTTATATACCGCCTAACTGTTTGTACATGTGACGTATTCAAATTGGCTTCATTGTAATCTTGTTGCAAGCGCCATTTTTTATTGTTGAAAAAAAAATTATATAAAACATGTTTGAAATTACAGGTTGTTATATTTAATAAGGTCATTATTTAGTAAGTTGTTGTATGGAATGGATATTTATTGTCCTAACATTGCGCAAAGCTAATAAGAAATAGTAATTTATTGCTTTGAAATGTTGCTTTCGTGCAACAAATACCTTTTATTTATGTCTAGCTTATTACTTTATTAACCTACCTACAAGAATTTTGGCATATATAAAAGGCACTTTAAAAAAATAATTAAGTTGAAATTTCAGTGATTAATACGTATGGTTTCGATGCGAAAAGTTGTTGTAAGTAACGAGAGGTCCATCGACAACTATCTTTTATTTATTATAGGAATATGCTATTTTATTTAATATAAGAATATGCTCTTTTATTTATACTGATACTCCGTTGAAGAACATCGAGTGCGATATTCTCATTATTGAGTTATTATTTGACCATTATATGTAACTGTGTATTGTTATATACCTGTAGAAAATAAATAAACAACAAAATAATTTGCATTTCCTCCCACGCTAAACGTATACATAGACTACATATCCTGTAACCCCACGTTACGTCTCCCTCATGAAAGACAAAGACGTGATGCAATGTCTTAGTGTAGAGGAGTAATAGTCAAGACTAGCTATATAATAATATAAGCGCTTTCTGAACTCAGATGCAGAAGAACCTCCGCGCAGGCCAACGGCCCCGGTCTTTAGGACCCGTTTTGATGTGAACTTCAAAAGCAAAGGAAGCGCTTTGCCGAAACAACCGTTTTCGCGATCAGCGTTGAAGCTGCGTCACCGTTTTATTGGTGATTATTCGTAATGACGTCAGTTTATAGTTAATCATCTCAATAAATCCATACTTCCATACTAATAATATAAATGCGAAACTAACTCTGTCTGTCTTTTTTTACACTTCAACCATTGAACCGATTTGGATGAAATTTGGTATGGAGGTAGTTTGAGGCCTGAAGAAGGACAAAGGACACCTTTCGTTCCGGCAGATTCTACTGTTCCTGAGGGATCGACATTAACGCGGGCGGAGACGCAAGCCAAAGCTAGTATAAAATAAAAGTACGTTACATACCAAGGTTTGTATCGTACCTATGCCACTGTTAAAACCTTAAAAGTTAAGGAACTACCGATTTCATTTTAGACACGAGTTCATTGACAGATTGCAAAAATACCAATCAAGTTAAAATATGGTTCGCCTTTTGTACCCTTTCATTTAAAATATATGATATATTTTTTTATTCCATGCTGATCTAGGAGAAATGAAAAACGTATAATGTGCCAGCTGCTTTTATTCCCGCACAGATCGTAAAAGCCGATCGAGGGAATGGGCGAAAATCTGCGGAATCATGACAAGAGGCGATGCGGCTAGCAACCCATTACTATTTTGATTCCATTTTCCATCTACACGCCCTCCAACATGCTAATCGTAGCCATAATCAGTATTGCTTTTCTGTTTAATTTAATATTGATTTGTATTATGTATTATGACAATTTAATTCCTAGACATTAATTTAAAATTTAAACTTGTATATTTGTATGCCACTATTGGTAAGATATGCAGAACTGTATTTATTTATTTCAACACTACATTATGTACCATATTTTACGCAAATAAATATTCTGATTCTGATTCTAAAGTCTTATAGACCTATATAGGCTCTGTCTAACCCGCAAGGAAAATAGACGTGATGCTTTGTATGTATGGTTTTTTTTTCTCTTACCAAACGTCGATTTCTACATTAAAAATCTTGAAGATTAATTAGCAGTTTCATGTCAAATTTTATGGGAAGTTACAATTTTACTGTACAGTCATAAAATTTGTTTTATTATTCTCATTGTCTGCATAACGGAAACCGAGTAAGTTCTCAAGCAGATGGCAAACGAGAATAATAAAAGTTTTCAAAGTTCTTTTCACACCAACTGCGGTTACAAAAATAATATACCTATTATTTTACTTCATTAGCAGCTGCGTTGTCTGGTGCTACTCAAGAGGATTGCATCAGGCAAGGCTAGCTGGAAATATCTTTGCCAAATTATATTATAGCAGTAATGGAGGCATGAAGGCTGACCCTGGTATCCACCGCACCCACAGACAATAAGATGCAACCGGGAAATACATACATAGTCATCATCATTTTGAGTAGGTGTCACGGTCAATCGACCATGCACACCTTGGTGTCAAAGTTCTTCGGAACCGCCTCTCGGCCTCTGACGTGGTTCCTTTAACGACTACCATATGGCAGCCGGGACCAACGGCTTAACGTGCCTTCCGAAGCACGGAATCATCTTTATTATCAGACAATCAGGTGATTCAAGCCTGCAATGTCCTAACCAAACTGGAAACAACTAAACAAAGTATGCTTCCGGTGGAAATCGAACCCACGACCCCCGGGTCAACAGGCAAACGCCTTAACCACTGGACCACGGAGGCTGTTACATACATAGTATCACGTCTTTTTCCCTTGCGGGGTAGACAGAGCCTAGGTTTATAAGACCCGAAGGCCACTTTTAGCATTTTGTTGGGCATTTGGTGAAAAACGGAATCAAAATAGTGATGGGTTAAAATAGTATTGGCTAGCCGCATCGCCTATTAACATGGTTCCTCAGAATTTTGCCCGTTCCCTCGATCGGCTTTTACGATCTGCGCGGGAAGAGAAGCAGCGGGTACATTACACGTTTTTTCTTTTCATGCATGGAAATGATAAGGAGCAAAATTCATGAACTGGAAGATTGACAAGCTCTGTATGGCCTAGTTGTCGAGATAGAAAATTATATTTTTGGATTAGCCTGGGTCTTGGATATTTATCTATATATGTTTTACTCGTACAGTGTATAAAATGAAGTCGCTTCCGCTGTTTGTTCGCTTGGATTTTTTAAACTACTCATCGGATTTAAATGCAGTTTTCAGCAATTGATACAGTGATAAAAGAGGAAGGTTTATTATTTACTGCCCCTGCCATTTAGTATCTTTTACGTACACCCATACGAAGTCGGGGTAGGTTCGCAAGTTTGTCATAACATATAGTATCGTTGAGTAAGTATCCCATAACAAAAGTTAAGACTTGTGTTATGGGACACAGATTGAGCTAGCACCAAGGTAAGGTCTTAAACCTTACCTTGGTGTTAGCTCAATCTATGTGATATGTCCATATACGAGTATATCTATTTATTTGATGGATCTGCCAAAGCTTAGCGGTGAATGCACTCACATGCACTCTGCACAGTGAAAGCGCCCACTCGGTCAGTGTGCACGGGGTTTGTGTGTCACACAACCGGACTTGCATGTTCAGACGTGGAAATCGTGGAAAATTCATCGACCGAGGCTAATTATAGCCAAGCTCTTCCCTTTATAACAATGGGGCAAATGATTCTAGGTGTTTGCCCTACAGCAGTCATTACGATTTAGGATTAAATTGAAATATCTAGTACCGTGGTCCTGCAGGATACCGCTCTGGCTTTGCGAAAAAATGGTGACTCATCTTTCCAAAAACAGCATTCTCACCTCTATCACTACAATAATATAAAACAAAGTCGCTTCACTCCGTCTCTCTGTCCTTATGTATGCTTAGACCTTTAAAGCTATGCATCGGATTTTGATGCGGTTTTTTTTATAGAGTGATTTAAGAGGAGCTTTAATATGTGTAATTTATCGCACCCGTGCTACCTACTGTGTGCTAACTACCTCCGTGGTCCAGTGGTTAAGACGTTTGCCTGTAGACCCGGGGGTCGTGGGTTCGATTCCCACGGGAAGCATACTTTGTTTAGTTGCTTCCAGTTTGGTTAGGACAATGCAGGCTTGAATCACACGATTGTCTGATAATAAAGACGATTCCGTGCTTCGGAAGGTACTTAAAGCCGTTGGTCCCGGCTGCCATCTGGTAGTCGTTAAAGGAACCACTTCAGAGGCCGAGAGGCGGTTCCGAAGAACTCTGACACCAGGGTGTGCATGGTCCATTGACCGTGACACCTACACGAAGTGATGACGATCGCATCCGTGTGAAGCCGGGACGGGTCGCTAATGCTTAATAAAGTAAATAAGATGGTAGGTATAAAAGACAATCGTAGTAAGTTCTATCTAAGTCCTGAACCTCCCGATCTCTCTCGTTTTGCATTCTGCACTGAGTTAAGAGGAAATATGAGAGCCGTATTTCCAAACAAGCGTATTCCCCTGATTCCTAGCCGGATAGTAACAGATGGTAGAGCAGAATTATTAAATTATGATTTTTTTTTTCATAATTTAATTATTTATAGAGATATCATCATCATCATCATCAGGTCCTTTTTAGTCTCCACTACAGAAGCACGACCCTCTCTGTACTACTAGAGCCATACTTGGCCAGAGCAGCCAGAGGACTTGGCCTACACTCTTCACGCTGGCCAGACGGGTTGGAGAGGTCTCACAGATGTTTATAAGCTTTGTTTAGCTTATGAACATATAGAGATATGAACTTTCGAAATCCTGAAAAATTGGTAAAAATTTCCATTGTATTCAAACACCTAGAAAACAACAAATTTGACGCGATTATATTAGAAAAAGAAAACATATAAACACAGCCATAGATCATTTTAAAGTTTTGATAAAAAAAAAATCTGTTAAGTTTTGGAAAAGTAATCTAGGGACTACGGAGCGTTAATTTTGTGTACTTTTCCATAGGTATTTACGGTCCGAGCTGTAGTTGTCTCTATCGCGCAGAGTGCGATAGATAGGGCTTTATTAAAGTTGACAGCAACAGATTTTACAAATACCTATTTTTCAATTCTTGAACTAAGTGTTTCCTGTTAATTATCTTTGATTTTCGTTACAATGTTGTCAGTTTTGGTGACACAAATAATACACTGACCGAGTCGCAATGCGCTCTTTATTCGAGTGCATCGACCTCCAATATCTGTTTCCGATAATATGCGAAATGTCACAAAACGATGAAAGGCCAAAACATTCCTACAAGCCTTTTACAAGTACTTTTTGTATGACATGGCGGTAAACGAGCAAGCGGTCACTTAGTAGTTATACATACGTAGGTACATATCTACTCTAAACTGTTTGAGTGGCATTCCAATTAAAATTAGTCAATAATTAATTTTAGTACAGTGAAACAATGATCAAAATAATCACATTTATGAATTTAAATTGTTTTTAAATAGCATTACAATGCTCGGTAAGTATATTTTCAATTTTAACATTTATGAATATTTGAGAGGTGTAAGCATAATGTGGGCACTGATGTGAGTACATCATCATCATTATAGACAGCTTTATACATCCCACTGCTGTGTATATTCCTATCTCAATGCACGGCACGCCATCGGGTAATACAATACAATTTTTTTTCAGTGCGATCAGTTGACAAAGAAAAATAATATAATTCATTATTTAGTCAACTCATCCCGCGAGATAAGTTTCGAGCGGCCTCAGTTGACTAGAGCGCCCGCCATCCATCTCGGTCTTGCGCTTTACAAATCCAGTTTCGACCCGCAATTTTTATAATACATACATAGTATCACGTCTTTTTCCCTTGCGGGGCAGACAGAGCCTAGGTCTATAAGACCTTATGGCCACATTTCGCATGCTGGAGGACGTATAGATAGAAAACGGAATCAAATAGTGATGGGTAATAAATTTATAATGGTATAAAAAATTATACACAATGGTGTAAAATATTATCGTCGATATGCTCCTTTTATGTGTATAGTTGCATAAAAGTCGCATATCTACCTGAATCTAAAAGCTGGTATCATTCAGAATAAATTCACTACCCATCAGGTCAAAGCAATTTATAGTTAAGTTAGTGGATAGTATCGGAAATCGAATTCAATTTATAATTTCAAGGCTTCCAGTATACTCGTGTCTAAGTAAGCTAAATAATATAACGGATGGTAATGTTAGGTCTATCTTTGGCACTTAACTGAAGCTCCATGGCCAAGTGGGAGAACTTACGCATGTAAAGCAACCCCGGGCACGTTCCCTACTAGGATGGGTGACCAGAAGTGGTATAAAAATGTTCTCCTTCCGAGGCACGGAGTAGCTTGAGAAGATCTCCGTGTCTCGGAAGGCACGTTTAGCCGTTGGTCCCGGCTGGCATCATTGATGGCAGTCGTTAAGCTATGTTAGGTGCCTATAAGCAGCTTGAAAATATCTCACATCAGCGTTAGCCACTGAACACAAGAAAAACAAAACCAAATTCTCAGGAAAGATATTACGAAGTACGGAGTTGTTAATGCAAAAAACTATGTTTGTAACTTTGCTATGTATATTTGTAATCGACAAGGCTTGGATTTTATAAGAGAGAGGAAATATTAAATCTTTGCTAAACATCATTGGTAGGGGAAAAATAAATAGTTATAGTATCACGTCTTATCCATTTCGGGATACACAGAGACGAAGGTCATCAGAGCCAAAGTCCATATTTAGCATGTCAGTGGGCGTAAAGGTGAAAAACAGAATCAAAATAGTGTTCGGTTGCTAGCCGCATTTGCCTATTGGCATGCGTCCTTACCCTAGATTTTCGCCAATTCTTCTCAATGCTTCTCAATGTATTCCCGAAAAACATATGCTCGTTTTTCTGCAGAGTCAAAAAAGATACTACTCGATCGCTAAATCACTTACTTAGAAACCCCTACTTTTTTCTTAACATAGAATAAAATTAAGTCGCTTCCTAATAAACTAATTTTGTTTGTGCTCGCTTATTCGACGATCGATGACATTTCATTCACCCTAATACACCTACGCTTTAATTAAAGGGTGGAAGCAGGCACCCACCTACGAGTACATCGGTCAACGCTAAAATGCCACTGTCTGACTTGTTTTTTAGGGTTCTAATAGTATCATGAGAACCCTAAAAAACAAGTCATATTATAAGTTGATATATAATATACCAGAGTATTGCTGTTCTAATAAACAAGGATCCAATAAAATTTTGCCATGTTCGACTGCAGTGAATCTCAGACTATTAGTAGGTACTATGAAACTGTAATGTGACATGGGTAAGCTTTATCAATCACGCCGATAAATTGTTGAAATAAAAATTATTATGTAGATAATTTATAATTATTAAAAAAAAAATACAAAAATATATAAATGCTGTCAAAAATACCTATCGCCACAGTGCGGCTACCTGGCGGAATAATTGATTCCAAAAACCCTCATTGCTGTACACACGTACTCGTACGTTTCCACGTTTGGTTTATACTCCACACACGTGGAATTTTTTCACCACAAGTATTTACCGAGGAGAAGATGGCGAGACGATATAGAAGGCTTTTTAACTGGCTGGCAGCAAGTAGAAAGGAGAGGCCTTTGAAAAAAAAAAGGATTTTATTCCTAATTTAATAAGAGCTATCAAAATTCGTAAATCAAACGGTTTAACATGATGGGCGAATTTTGACTGCTGCTGTCAAAAATACCTATCGTCACAGTGCGGCCACCTGTGGGTATAATTGATTCCAAAAACCCTCATTGCTTGTACATACGTACTCGTACGTTTCCACGTTTGGTTTATACTCCACACACGTGGAATTTTTTCACCACAAGTATTTACCGAGGAGAAGATGGCGAGACGATATAGAAGGCTTTTTAACTGGCTGGCAGCAAGTAGAAAGGAGAGGCCTTTGAAAAAAAAGGATTTTATTCCTAATTTAATAAGAGCTATCAAAATCAACAAATCATAAAGGGTTAAACATGATGGGCGGAGTTTGACTGCTGCTGTCAAAGATACCTATCGCCACAGTGCGGCCACCTGGGGGAATAATTGATTCCGGAAACCCATATTGCTTGTACATACGTTCCCACATTATGACGTCTGACTCATACGAGCAGGCAATGTCACATTCAGTGACTAGTATAACCAGCGTCTCGTCTTTCGTAATTTGAACGTGTGTGCGACCCATTTGCCAGCGTTGAATAGATACCATTGTGATAAGTGATGCCTATGAGCTACGATTATGACGTTTTAACCGTATTTTATGCTCTATTTGATATCGTGTATCTATTTGGTATGTTATCGTGAATAGAAAATATTTTATACTATGAATATATTTTGCCTAGTTTTTGCCCGCAGTTTCGTTTGCGTTCATGACGAACGCTCGGGCGAGTACAGTAGTTATTTTCCGAGACGAAATGTCTTTCTCCGTATTCCATAGAACATCTATGCAATAATGATCGGTTCAGTAGTTTTAGCGTGGAAGAGTAATAAACAAATAAATATACAAAGAAACTCACTCTAGGATTCTTGTGAGCCGTTTATCTTTGAAATAAGTAAGGTTATTACCCTGATAGGGATAGAGATAGGGAGGGTCATGAAAACAATGTGTCAGCTTTTGTTTCTACATGGATCTAATAAGGGAATAAACGTACGTCATTAGAAATTTAATAAAAATTAAATGTGTGGCAACTTCTTATTGTGAGCGAAATAATAATGCCGCGTGGTATCCGGCAGAGTAGAATAGGACCACTCCAAGTCTTCCCGTGGATGTCGTAGAAGGCGACTTAGGAAATACAAGCTAAACAAAGCTTATAAACATCTAAGAGACCTCTCCAACCCGTCTGGCCAGCGTGAAGAGTGTAGGACGAGTCCTCTGGCTGCTCTGGCCAAGTATGGCTCTGGTAGTACAGAGAGGGTCGTGCTCCTGTAGTGGAGACTAGAAGGGCCTGATGATGATGACTACAAATTAAGTAATAGACCTAGCAATTTAGCATTGAGAAGTTCTTACTAATTACTCTATAATTTGAGGCTTATCTATTCAGCGCTGGTGCTTGGGCTTCATCATGATAATTTAATACTCTATCATCAGGCACAATTTGACCCGTACAGGGGCTATATCCTATAACCAGGTGGAAATGTGGCGTCAATGTGATGACGCGACGACCAAACCATGCTGTAGCTGCTTTCATGCCCTTCTTGCCCCACTAACTGCACCTAGGACAACCTTTGTTCCGCATCAGAAAGTGATATAAGAGCATTGTCACAAGCTGAAGGGACAGAATTAAAATACTTGAGCCATCGATAGAAAAAAGGTCATTAAAATAATATTATGTATATAAGAGTAAGGATTAACCGGCTAGGCTTAAATAGACTGCGTTATAAAACAAAAACTTGCGCGGACGAAGTCGCGGAAAACGTCAAATCGTAACTATCTTAACTAATATTGCGAAAGTGAATTTGTTTGTTTGTTACGCCTTCACGCCCTATCTACTGAACCGATCGTCATGAAATTTTCATTCCCGTTGTCTGGGGTACAGAGAAGGACATAATGTACATTTTATCCCGAGAATAAGTACTGTTCTTGGATTGAAATTGACGCGGGCGGAGCCGCGGGTGAAAGCTAGATAAGTAATATATATGCTTTCTTTGACCCTTGTATATCATTGTTATTATATTAAGATTGTTATTGTTTTAAATTATAAGAATATCAATAGCATTCACATTTCTTCACTAGAAATACGAAGTCTATCATTCTGAGACAGGAGCAAAAGAACTACTAGACTTCAATATCTTTGTCCATTGGCGAGAATTTTTATCTTCTCTGTGGGTGGTAATAGATGTGTATAAACAGCACAGACTCGCTCGTCTAGTCTAGACTTTATGGAGTATTAGTGTAGAATAATAAGAAATTCACGTTTATTTACTCTTACATTAAATAAATAAATACAAATACTCGTATATGTATTTATTTACGTGTTAGAGTCATATCGCAAAGATTGAGCCCCACGGAAGTTGTGGACTTGTGCCGAGGGATACTAACTCAACGATATCATATTATAGATAAACATCCACTAAATCAATCTTATCTATCTAAATCACTTGCACTGTAAGGCTTGGTCATGGAGTAAGTTACTTTATTTTCAGAGATATCGTGTTTCTAAGCTTTACATGATACTGAAACTAAAATAAGGATTTTTAGAATTTGTTCCTCCATAATTCTTTGACGAATTAACTGAATTTTATGAAACTTGGTAGATAAACATTTAGACGTACAGGACACAGGATAGGATAGACGTGGCTCCCACACATGTACGCGAAAGAAGTCGTGGGCACAGCCGGCCGAAACTACTGTACCCAGAAACTTGAAATTCGGTACAGGGGTTCCTTTTAATGATATAAAACAGCACTAACAAAGGATTTTAAGAAATTCAACCCCTAGAGGGGTAAAGTTTATATGGAATTTTCTCCTTTCTGGACTTAGAAGTATGAAAAAAGGTATTTTAGTTTGCGATCACAATAAAAAATATTTGTGTAAGTAAATGGACAAAATTGCCTCCTAAAGGGGTAAAACAGGGAGTGGGGGGTAAAGTTTGTATGAATTTTTTTATATGCCCTGATAACAAAAGCTAGTGATCTATAAAATATGAACGTTACAATTAAATGGCCTAAAGTAGGTGCCACGGTCAATCGATCATGCACACATGCTGGTGTCAAGAGTTCTTCGGAACCGCCTCTCGGCCTCTGACGTGGTTCCTTTAACGACTACCAGATGGCAGCGGGGACCAACGGCTTATCGTGCCTTCTGAAGTAAGATTCAAGCTCCAACAGCGTGTGTTGTGTTGAGATATCAATATCCATTTTTTTACTATTAGGATAGTATTATATTGTCATTGATGAAAAGTATCAACTTTTGAAAGAAGCAATTTTTGCGATAGGTCTCATAGAATAGTTTTGTCTTAACCCTGTGACCCTTACACAATTTTGCAAAATTGCACAATAGTAAAACAATTGAAATGTTCGCATATGATCATAGGTCAAGGAACCTGTTAGATACCACCTACCGCCTCTTTTTTCTAGGGAGATAACTTGCTCCGCAGAAAATAAAATAGTACTCACTTAAGTATACCGACAAATTCATTATATGGCATGGATAGTCTAATTACCTGATCGTAAAAAATAGGTGCGTTTTAAACCTACAAGGATATTGTAGGTAACATTAATCTTTGCACTATGGAATAGGTATAATTTATAATATTACTAGCTGTTGCCCGCGGCTCCGCCCGCGTTAATGTCGTTCCCTTGGGAACAGTAGAAATGATAAAAATTCCATACAAACCCCTGCCCTTTTGCTTTTTCCCCTTATGGGGGAATTTAATACATTTCACCTGCATAGATCTTTAACCCTTATGGAGGGGACTTTGCCCATTTCACCTACACAGATATTTTTTTATTGTAATGGAGAACTTCTTATTGTCATATTTCTAAGTAAATAAAATAAGTCAATACAAACTTTACCCCACCTATTCTACCCCTTCAAGGGGAAATTTCGACCATTTTAACTACACAGATCTTTTTAATTGTAATGTAAACATATATACTTATTTTTATACTTCTATGTCCAGAAATGAGAAAATTTCCATACAATCCCCCCCCCTTTATCCCTTAAGGGGGAAATTTTGTACATTTCACCTACACAGATTTTTTTAATTGTAACCTAGAACGTATATACTTATTTTCATACCTCTAAGTCTAGAAATGGAAAAATTCCATACAAACTTTACCCCCTATTTACCCCTTCAAGGGAGAATGTTGTCTGGTTCACCTAAACAAATCTTTTTTAATTTTAATTGAGAACTTGCGTACCTACTTTCAAACTTCTAAGCCCAGAAATGAGAAAATTCCATAAAACTTCAACCCCTTTGATTTTCTAAAAATCCTTTCTTAGTGCTCATTTACATCATAAAAAGAATCCCTGTGCCTAATTTCAAGTTTCTGCGCACAGTAGTTTCGGCTGTGCGTGGATATATAAGTCAGGTTTGCCTTTGGCCCGCGGCTCCGCCCGCGTAAGTGTCGATTTCTCAGGAACAGTAGAATTACCCGGAATACATTAGTTTATGACTTTCAATGAAACACCTTAATATTGAATTTCAATTGAATAACTTCAAAAACGGAAAGTTTCATACTAACTTTGCATCCCCGTTATATCCCCTTAAGGGATGATTTTTGAGAAAAATATTTTACTCGTGTTTCATGCCTTTTAGTAAAGAACCTTCAAGCTGGATTTCATTCGACTAACTTCAAAAATGGTTGAGTTTCATGCTTACTTTGCACCCCTATTTTACCCCCTTAAGGGATGATTTTTGAGTAAAATATTTTACTCGTGTTTCATACCTTTCAGTAAAGAACCTTCATGCTGAATATCATTCGAATAACTTCAAAAACAACAAAGTTTCATACTAACTTTGCAACCCGTTTTCCCCCCTAAGGAGATGAATTTCCAAAAATCCTTTCTTAGTGCTCCCTTACGTTATAAAAGGAACCCCTGTGCAAAATTTCAAGTTCCTAACCCTTATAGTTTAGGCCCTGCGTTGATATGTCAGTCAGTCAGCTTCTCCTTTTTTTTTAGTATGGATTACTATGGATAGTATGGATAGGTATAATGCTGTCGTATAATGATGATGAATTGACTTTGGATTTTAATTTTCTTATGTCACTTATTATTTTATTTTATTTTTGCTATATGTTTGCAGGCAAACTCATGCCTTGAGTTCATTCAAATGACGATAACTTTTTTTTAATGAACCGATTTTGATGAAACAAACTTTAAATGTTAAACTGAGTTAAAACACAGCAATTGGTGAAAGTTTGAAGTAAATCGGTTCAGTATTTTCGGAGATAATCGTGATCATACATACAGACAGACAGACAGACAGACAGACAGACAGACAGACAGACAGACAGACAGACAAGAAATTCCAAAAAAAATATTTTGCTTTCTATTATTCTTTTTAAGTGTCCCTCTATCCATTTCAGTCAAAAATTCGAAATGTACAGACAAAATAATTTTACTGTTTTATTATATGTATAGATGTTCAAGAGTGCTCTCACTGTTAGATTAATCAGTCAACTTCTGCCCAGATCGCAACCTTCACCTGACTTCGTCTGACTCATTATAAACCAATCATCGCAATTCCAAGGTCAGAAAAAAATATAAAAGGTACTCGTAGGTTGGTACCAAGTTGTCGTCAAAACAATTGACGATTAAGACTGAGCAATAAAAAATATTTAGGTACATAGATCTCCAAATAAAAATAAATAGGTATTTCCATTTTTATGGTTTCGTACCCAAAGGGTTAAAACGTGGCCCCTTTTTCAACAGTCCATTCCAGAAAAGAACCGCTGTTTTTTTTTAACATATGGCGGCAAACGAGCAAGCGTGTTACTTGATGGTAAGTGATCACCGCTGTCCATAGACAACTGCAACACCTGGAGCTTTTTATGAGTTACAAATAGGTGTATTTAAAGAAAACTAAAGGTTCACAAGTAAAATAAATGTTACCTAGATTCGTAGGTGTAGGTGAGTTAACAAAGCAATAATAAATAAGAATTGAAGATATGTTGATAAGAAAAATTGAGCTACGCTGAAAATACCAAACTTGTAAACTTGCGATAAGGATATAATGCATTTTAATATTTATTTTAATGAATATAACTTACCGCCCTGATCCAACTTATCATCGAACCCGGGTTCAACCCAATGGTATCCAATTTTGGATTTGATCCAAAGAAAGATCGTATTAGTCAAGTATCAATACGATATGCAGCATTATATAGGTAAATAAATAGTGATGTACTCACATTTTGACATCTCGCTCGATCTGATCCAATCTCAATCCGCCAGAGACCTTGAAAACACAAACAAATGCTATAGTTTACACCACTTTATTTATACCGATGCGAAAATAACTCGTTTTTTTGAACACGACCGCGATGTACTGCTTCTAAAGCGGTTATGATAACATTATTTGGTTAGTAGCATACTTTATCTGCTGTTATTAAGCACACTGTTATTGTTACTGGTAGATAACTAACTTACTACTGCGACTTTGTCCACAAAACACTTGCAATTTTCACTAATTGCCCAAAATCTGGTCTTCGCTATTCCTGAGGAACATGTAAATTTTTTGGTATAGTAAATACCCCATTTTAAAGTGTGAGTTTGGACTACAAAACAATAAAAGTGTCGGTTCTGTAGATTCTACTTGATGTTTGAACAAACAACCAAAAAAATCTAAACTTAAGTTTTGGCTATAATTGTGTATTTAGTCGAAAATAAAATCTCGCTAATATAATAATGCACGAACACAATCTTGTTCCAGTTTTATATTAGTAGAGATAATGAGACAATAACACAGATGCCCTTATATCAACCACTGAATGTAAACAACTCTATTCTTCAAAGACGGAGTTCGTTACACCGATGTATTAATATTATGATTCTAATGAACAGCAGTTCTATGCGAATGTCTGTTTCTCAGTCTATACATGTCTAGTTTTCACCGCACTTGTCACTCAAATCCAATTTATGTTTACCATAGCGTATCTTACAAGGTTAGGTAGGAGCGAGAAAGATACCATTGTTATAAACTGGGTAGGCCAGTAAAATTGTTGACTAACTAACCATTTTAAACTTGCCACATTCTTGATATGGTGGTAAAACTCATAATATACTATATAAATCATAAATCTCTATTGATAAAATAAAAATTAAAAAAAATCTGTTCGAATACAAGCTACTAACATAATTTGGTTAAAGTTACATTATTACATGAAACTTTTAAAGAAAAATGTCGTGGTTCGGGTTTATAATACCACGGTCCACGGTATTTTCTATTTACGAGTTCTATCCAAATGCTTGCTTATTGGTCTGTAAAAATCCAGTATTCACCGAACATGTAACTCGGATCCCATTTATATTTACCCGCGTATAAATGCAAGTAATGTCAACAAGACATATAAATTTACCAGCTAAATATATATTTGACAGACCACATTGAACTTACCACAATGTTTGTTAAATTGGTAAGTAAATATCAAGATATATTGATTTAGTATCGTGAAAAATGTACAAATCACGGAAAGCAATATACCTACGTACTTGGTTCATTTGAAATTCTCTGATATCGAAACCAATTGTTTCGTTTTATCATCTACATCTCAGACATGTGGCGAGTTTCTCATGGGCGGTTAGTAAATAACCAATTAATTAACACAGCAAAATTCACGTCAATTCATTTATACACACAAACGTACTATCACATCTTTGTCCCTTACGGGGTAGACAGATCCCAAGAAGCCGATTCAGCATGTTGGTGGACGGGAGTGAGGTGGAAAAAGGAATCAAAATTGTTTTCCTTTTTCTCCCAGACTAGCATGATGGATACGTCAATTCAATTTTTACCATAGCGTATTCACAAACTAAGATATGGTATGATTGTTAGAAACTGGTTAAACCAGAAGCACTGCACTGCCTTATACACAACACAACATTGATTTATGCAAACTATACATACCTAATACCTACTTATAGCCATGCATGACCGACCGATTAATTTTCTATTCATTCAACTGACCAAGTTATTGTCTTTAGAACGCATTCATCTTTTTTAAACTAATTCATATTGGCCCACTGCTGGGCATCTATTCTGTCTCGTCTATTTCCTTCCAGCCGGCCTATTTGCTAACTCAGTGTCCAACGTTTTGATATTCACTTTAAGATACTTTGCGGGTTTCGTATGATTGACTATTTTCATTTAGGATAAATAAAACGTAATGTATTTTGAAATGACTATCAAAACGTTGTACACTGAGTTAGGAAATAGGCCGGCAGGACTTCCTATCCTGAGCCAACTCTGACAATTTTTTTTTACATACATTACATTTAAGTATGTAAAAAAGACGTTCAGGCACGTAGGGACCAAGTCTGGATTGAGTTTCTTTCGGCGTATTCTTCTCACCAGTGGTCGTTCCGAATCGCTAGTAGTATTTCAATTTTGCATATATTAAAAAATATATAAGAAATAAAAATAATAAAAATATGACGTTCAAAAAGAGATACATGTATCCAATTTTGAATAAAAATCTTTGACTTTTTTGACTTTTTTTTAAGTGATAAAGACGTGATAACATGAATGTAATACATACATTCATAATATCACGTCTTTATTTCTTACGAGGTAGACAGCGCCATAAGACTGAAAGGCCACGTTCAGCGTGTTGGTTTGTAAAGGTGGAAAACGGAACATTATTTATTAAATTTGCGCATATCATCACCTCAGCGCGTCATCCATGGCTTAAAAGAGTCCCGTTTTTACCCTTCAGGTACGGAACCATATACAGACTTCTTAGTCGGTCAGTCTTGTCAGAGTGGTCGTGGTTGTGTAGATGGCCCTGGTGCGGGTACTTCTATACTGCCCGTCCCTTGGGCGAAGGCTGCTGCTTTTGCAATGTCTCTCCACCTCTGCCTGTTGGTTGCATTTTCGAGCACATTGGACATACAGTAAGTACCTTATATTTCAAGTCAAGATGTGGTTTGATATGGCCCACATAATAAACACGCCGCTAAGTTTTTTTGCATCTCTTTAGCTGTTGCGACTTGAGTAGTAATTGAGTGACAAACACATCGAAACATCCAAACCTATGGTAGGCTCAAAAACATATAATTATTATAATTGTTAACGACATATACATATACGAACATATATATATATACATATACTTCCTTTCTCAACGGACTTCCGAGTAATATTCAGCTGATAGCTGTTATTATGATAATCAGGTTCTGACTCCATCAATTTCCAGTTGTCATTTAGCTAACTAACGCTTCTGCTTCGACGAATCATCTTATTAAATGGCTCGTATTCCTCGTTCAACGAGATAAATCTGCCTCTATTTTTTATCTATAAGGTTCATTTGGATCTCTATCTTTTTCTTTTCCGCGTCGTGGCATCCCTGTGCCTCCTTGGTTGTGCTGAGGACGTAACAGGAAATGCTATCGTGCCGGCAAGTGGCGTCGCCGTTTGGAATCGCGACACATTTGCTTTACCAGTTAGCGCCTTTTACGCGCTGTATCTTTGCCTTTTTCCGCATCGTAAAGTCTTAACTAGGTCCTCCTTGCTTATGCTAAGGACCTAACAGGAGACGTTGTTGTGCCGGCAACAGGCGTCACCGTCTACAATCGCGACACAGTTTAACAGAGACACAGAGCTTAAAACACTTAGCGCCTTCTTACGCGCTGCACTACGAGTTTCCATCACCTCCCGTAGTGGTTTACGATACATTCGGTGTGAACTTTAGACGATTCAACTCGAATGAAATTTTGCGCGTGCATCGCTGGTATCCTTCTTGGAGTTTAGACTTTAGAGTGCCAAAGCAGCACTAGGCACTAGGATAGGGGGAGTGTTGACCCGTATGACAAATGGGAAGTAAATCACCAGTTGTTACCCCGGGTACTATGCTAGAATTTACTCCCCAGTAGACCCTACTGGGGAGTAATCGTTTTTAGGATTCCGTAGCCAAATGCGAAAAAACGGAACCTTTATGGATTCGTCATGTCTGTCTGTCCGTCTGTATGTCATTGGTATGTCACAACCACTTTTCTTCTTCCGAAACTATAAGAACTTTATTGTTGAAACTTGGTAAGTCGATGTATTCTGTGGACCACATTAAGATTTTCATACAAAAATAGAAAAAAAGCTACTTATACATTTTGGGTGTTCCCTACTTAGAACTTAAACTCAATTTTATTTCATTATACCCATACGTGTGAGGTATCTAAGGACAGGTCTTCAAAATGCTATAGAGGTTCTTACTAGTAAGTTGTTTGTTTAATACGTCATAAATCGTAGACTGCAATTTACCTTTCATTCAATCAACTCAAATGAAACAAGAACTTTTAATCTATGTTACTTGCTGCTATGGAACCCTTCATGGGCGAGGCCAACTCGCACTTGGCCGCTTTTTTTTGTACTTTTTATTAAAAAAGTGTAAAAACAACCGATAAACTGACAATGTTATGTCAGTTGATCGGTTGTTTTTACACTTTTTTAATTATCTGCAGAGTAACTAAGTACCTTTATTTAGTATATATATTTATTAATTTATAAAATAAATCATTTTTTCACCCTTATAAAATAAATCTATACACAACCCGTCCAGACTCGATAATAATAATTATTAAGTAGTACGATTTAAGGTCATGTAGAATACTATTGTCAATAAATAAATAGGTAGGGATTTCACAGATTGAGCCCCATAGTAAGTTGTGTCGTGGGTTACTGACTCGTGGTTACAGATAAACATCCAAGAGGTCGTTTTGAAAAATATCATTTTCCATCTTGACCGGACCGGGGATCGAAATCGTCCAGGGATTAAAAGGAACTCGTCAAGGGATTAAAAGGCACTTGCGGTAGTGGTACCGCTACGGGAGGTTTTCAATTTACAACGTATTTTAAAACTTATTTGGTTTAAAGTTTTAATGTAAATCCAGTTGACTTTGCAACGAGCGACATTTTGATTCTGCTTCACAACGAGGAATTACACAATACATTACAAATAATCGATACCTACGACGCTGTCATATTAGCTAAGGGCCAAACCACACTTGCTACTTTCAGCATCGGCATTTGCGTTAATTTGAATCGCGTTGGGCGTTTCGGCAACTTTCGCCGTTCTGTCGCAGTATCAAAAACGCACGATTTAGTGACTGTATCGATGCTGCATCGCGTTTCGACGATATTTTGCGATCGATCGCAGTCGCAGTATCTGAAACGCGTGTTTTAGCGACTGCATCGCGTCTCGCGTCTGCTTCCATCTTGCTGTGCGGGGAAAAATGAAGCAGGATCGTATTTAAACTTACAAAAGTAGTCACGAACTCGCGACTGGCGTTTAGTAGTGTGCGCAGTGTAACGTTCAGTCGCAGTCGCAGCATCGAGCGTTCAAAAGTAGCCGCGTTCCGCGGCATTCTCGTGTGCGTAGGGAAGCGTTCGGTAGCTTGATCTAGCTCCCGAGAAGAAGCTAAATCGCCGATCGTCGATGCTAAAAGTAGAATGTGTACTCGGGCCCTAAAAGACTGCAGAATTCATTAGCTTTCAAACGCACAAGGCAGTCAAATAGATTAAATTCAGATGAGGCAGTGAAAAAAAATCGCGACAATCTAATTCATTAAATGCTTATTGTTTTATGTATGACATACCTGTCTGCGCAATCAAATCATTTCTTTCGCCTTTAAAACACTGTGATTGTGACAAAATTATTCACTGTTACACACACGCATCGTTCTTTTCCTATTATTTTCAATAATTTATTTTCACATTCTGCTTACATCACATTTTAACATAATTTTGACGTTTGGAACGTCAGCATTATTTTTTTTTTTCGTTTTTCGGAAAGAAGTTCGCACTTAATTCTTTAAGAAGTTTTAAAGACAAAGTAATGTTTCTCTTACATTGCTTTATTTATTATTTATTTTATTATAAGTCCCCGACTCCGTTATTATGTTTAACTTTTCCCGTGGGACCAATCAAATATTCCGAACTAGAATTTATTTTTCAACATCTCCATGAAAATTGTCCGGCACCGGCAACACTTTGGACAGGAATATAATTTTTTAGGGTTCCAAAAGGTGAAATCGGGACTTTATTATTAAGACTCCATTGTCCGTTTGTCTGTCACGGACCTGTATCCCTGTATCTTTTGAACCATGGTAGACATGAATTTTTCACACAATGTGTTAAGTCTTGCCGCTACAACAAGAAATAATAAAAACAAAAATTAAAGGTGTTTTTATTATATAATGTTCTCAGGTCCCATGAAACGTGACTTTTTTCTCAATTATGTCAAAGGTGCTGATATTTTTATATATGTGACGCCAAACCACAGATAATTAAGAAAAATTGTGTGAAAGAGGTTTCATGCGTATGTATGCATGCATCCACAACCGCCTTGAAAGAAAAAATATTTTGGTAGTAAAATATTGCACGGTGTTATGGAACCCTTAACGTGTGTATGAATGCGCACTTGGCCAGTTTATTTCGATTTCTCAGCATTAGCCTCATCTATACATATAATAAAACAGTAAAATTATTTTGTCTGTACATTTCGAATTTTTGACTGAAATGGATAGAGGGACACTTAAAAAGAATAATAGAAAGCAAAATATTTTTTTTGGAATTTCTTGTCTGTCTGTCTGTCTGTCTGTCTGTCTGTATGTATGATCACGATTATCTCCGAAAATACTGAACCGATTTACTTCAAACTTTCGCCAATTGCTTTGTTTTAACTCAGTTTAACATTTAAAGTTTGTTTCATCAAAATCGGTTCATTAAAAAAAAAGTTATCGTCATTTGAATGAACTCAAGGCATGAGTTTGCCTGCAAACATATAGCAAAAATAAAATAAAATAATAAGTGACATAAGAAAATTTAAATCCAAAGTCAATTCATCATCATTATACGACAGAATTATACCTATCCATACTATCCATAGTAATCCATACTAAAAAAAAAGAAGAAGCTGACTGACTGACTGACATATCAACGCAGGGCCTAAACTATAAGGGTTAGGAACTTGAAATTTTGCACAGGGGTTCCTTTTATAACGTAGGGGAACACTAAGAAAGGATTTTTGGAAATTCATCTCCTTAGGGGGAAAAACGGGTTGCAAAATTAGTATGAAACTTTGTTGTTTTTGAAGTTATTCGAATGAAATTCAGCATGAAGGTTCTTTACTGAAAGGTATGAAACACGAGTAAAATATTTTTCTCAAAAATCATCCCTTAAGGGGATATAACGGGGATGCAAAGTTAGTATGAAACTTTCCGTTTTTGAAGTTATTCAATTAAAATTCAATATTAAGGTGTTTCATTGAAAGTCATAAACTAATGTATTTCGGGTAATTCTACTATTTCTGAGATATCGACACGTACGCGAGAAATCGGCAAACCTGACTAATATATCAACGCACAGCCGATACTACCGTGCGCAAAAACTTGAAATTTGGCACAGGGATTCTTTTTATGATGTAAATGAGCACTAAGAAAGGATTTTTAGAAAATCAAAGGGGTTGAAGTTTTATGGAATTTTCTCATTTCTGGACTTAGAAGTTTGAAAGTAGGTACGCAAGTTCTCAATTAAAATTAAAAAAGATCTGTTTAGGTGAACCAGACAACATTCTCCCTTGAAGGGGTAAATAGGGGGTAAAGTTTGTATGGAATTTTTCCATTACTAGACTTAGGGGTATGAAAATAAGTATATACGTTCTAGGTTACAATTAAAAAAGATCTGTGTAAATAAAATGTACAAAATTTCCCCCTTAAGGGATAAAGGGGGGGGGGGGGGGGATTGTATGGAAATTTTCTCATTTCTGGACATAGAAGTATAAAAATAAGTATATATGTTTACATTACAATTAAAAAGATCTGTGTAGTTAAAATGGTCGAAATTTCCCCTTGAAGGGGTAGAATAGGTGGGGTAAAGTTTGTATGGATTTTTTTTATTTACTTAGAAATATGACAATAAGAAGTTCTCCATTACAATAAAAAAATATCTGTGTAGGTGAAATGGGCAAAATCCCCTCCTTAAGGGCTAAAGATCTATGCAGGTGAAATGTATTAAAATTCCCCCTTAAGGGAAAAAAGCAAAGGGGCAGGGGTTTGTATGGAATTTGTATCATTTCTATTGTTCCCAAGGGAACGACATTAACGCGGGCGGAGCCGCGGGCAACAGCTAGTACAGGTATAAAGTTGTTCATCTTTACGACTCGATCGGGTATTCTTAACAAATTGTTCCTCTACATTCCAAGTACAAGATTACTTAATTTTTGTGCTTCTGTGCATCCGCAAAATTTCACCCTTTTTTATCATATTGTAACCACATGTCGGTCGGCGACTAATTCGTATTCGCGAACCTTTATTTTTTATGTTTTTGATCGAATGAGTTGGCGTTCTTATTATATTTTTATGAGTTAAGTCCTGTTTAACTTTTACGTACGGTTAATAACACATATTATGCCTGACTATAAATAAAAGGGTGACGTTATATACATAATTTTCAATAATATTTTCATCATCATCATGATGATGATGATGATCATCATCATCCTTTCGAGTAGGTGTCACGGTCAATCGACCATGCACACCCTGGTGTCAGAGTTTTTCGGAACCGCCTCTCGGCCTCTGACGTGGTTCCTTTAACGACTACCAGATGGCAGCCGGGGCCACCGGCTTAACGTGCCTTCCGAAGCACGAAATCATCTTTATTATCAGACAATCAGGTGATTCAAGCCTGCAACGCCTAACCAAACTGGAAACAACTAAACAAAGTATGCTTCCGGTGGCAATTGAACCCACGACCCCCGGGTCAACAGGCAAACGCCTTAACCACTGGACCACGGAGGTTGTTATGCTGCTATGATGATGATGAATAATACTTTAAATGTGATGACAGAATCTACATCTGAATTTAATAAAAATACAGTCATGTTTGTAACGGTAGGTACGAGTAGGAACTGATGGCTGATGGAGCATGATGGAGAAACATACATACATACTATCACGTCTCTTTCCCTTGCGGGGATAAGGCCTAGGTCTATAATACCTTATGGCCACATTTAGCATTTTAAGGGCGTGTAGATGGATAACGGAATCGAAATAGTGATGGTTGCTAACCGCATCGCCTATTGACATGACGCAGATTTTAGCCCAATTCCTCAATCGGCTTTTACGATCGGTGCGGGAAGAGAAGCACCTGGCACATTCTAGGTTTTTTTTCTTTTCTCCGAGACCAGCATGAAATAGATGATGGAGAAAGATTCTCCAATAGCGACCACGGACCGGCAGGAGCAGCTTTGGACAGCCACCGACCAGCCGGCCTTTTTGCTAAATTAGTCATAATTTCGAGTAGGTGACACGATCAGTCGACCATGCACACCCTGGTGTCAAAGTTCTTCGGAACCGCCTCTCTGCCTCTGACGTGGTTTCTTTCACGACCACCATATGACAGCCGGGACCAACGGCTTAACGTGCCTTCCTAAGCACGGAATCATCTTTATTATCGGACAATCAGGTGATTAAATCCTGCAATGTCCTAACCAAACTGGAAACAACTAAACAAAGTATGCTTCTCGTGGGAATCGAATCCACGACCCCCAGGTCTACAGGCAAACACCTTAACCACTAGACCACGGAGGCAGTTAAATTAGTGTACAACAATTTGATAGTTACTTAAAAATTTCGTTTTAGTATATCTTTAATGAAAATAGCCAATCATACGAAAATCGCAATGTTTTTTGAAGTGACTATAAAAACTTTGTACACTGAGTCAGCAAATAGCCCGGCAGGTGGTCGAACGACTTGACCAAGGTCGCAAGAAGGCACGAGATGCAGGCCTCTTCCAACCGGTCGCATTGAAAATCCTTGGGGGAGGCCTATGTCTAGTAGTGGACTAAGGCTCCTCCGTGCTTCGCAAGGCACATTTAGCCATTGGTCCTGGCTGTCATCATTGATGGCAGTCGTTAAGCTACGTCAGATGCCTTTAGGCAGCTTGAAAAATATGACACCAGTGTAAGAAAGAGTAGCAGTGGACTTTTTACGACTGAGACGATGATAAAATGCTTTGGCTGCATAGGCTAGATGTGTAAATATTGAAGCTAAGTATACTTAGAATAGATAAAAAATTCACAACCATTGATACTATATTGATCCATGAGGTTTGATAACACCTTTTACTCAAGCACTTAATATGCTCTATGGCGAAGGAATTAGAGTCTATATTTGAGTATATTTCATGAATACAAAATTTATGGGAGAAGCTCACGCGAGAATTAGTCATCAATGTTTGTTAAAGACAAGTAAACTTAATCTAATATTAGATATAAATTTTTCGTCTTTTAAAGATTAGAGTACTTCACTATTTAAGTAAATATAACCTAATAAGGTAAAGTTAATTGAATTTTTTATTATAACCTTATTACTTATCAAGTTATCACTTACAAACAGAGAATAATAACAAGAAAAAGAATAAAATTAATTTCTCTTTCTATTGTTTATTAATTATTAAGTAAGTATACTTACTTTAATCCAACTAATCTATCCAACTTTAAATCACAGCACTAGTAAATTGAAAATTATCCAAAATCAACAGTATTAGAACTACACAACAAATAAATTCATCATTCACTCATTGATTTATTACACTATCAAATAGACTAGATCTTAATCACAGTTATTTAAGTAAAACTATGAGGACTGTACATTTTTCAGGGTTTTGCTTTGCCTTACACTGACCGCGTAGTAGAAAATGCGGTATCGTATGTTTTTCGCGGTCGAACCGCGCAAGCGTAATGGTGGTGAGGTTATTTGTTCTCCCTTTCATCCTATTTAGGATTGAAGAGAGAGGGTAGAAAGTCTGAGGTGGTTGGAGTGACATGCGCAGTGTTATTGATAGAATCGTTGGCGGGAAGAGGAACGGGATTTCTTTGCGTGAGGGTGCAGCAGTTCTGTTTGTGACCTCTTATAATGCACTATTGTAATCTCGAGTCGGCACTTACGGCGTGATTACGAGTTTATGCTAAAGGTGGCTGCGCAATGCATTTTACGCATTCACTGCTAGCTTGTTATCGTCACTTAAAAATGCTTATCAAAAGAAAACGGCAATATCTCAAAAAACCGCTTTTTAAATTCGGCGTGTGTGGCTGGAACTATGTCTGATAGTAACTGTCATTTGTAGTAATGACGATGTACAACGTTTTTCTAAATCAGGTGTAAGTGTACGGTTAACGTTAACTGAGCCCGTCAATATGAGCTACTTTAGTACTAGTGGCTCTGTGAGTCCTAACACAGCGAACTAACAAGGATGCCATAGACTAAAGGTGGATTTTGAAAATTTTCCAAAAACTGAATAAACATAAAAATTCTATGTAGGTAAATATCGAACCTACTCACAAAGTTTCAAAAGGTTCGATAAAAATTCGGCCTATGTAATAGACGGACAGCGACACAGATGGACATAAGATAGAAATTGTGCCAAAGCTGAAACGGAGACGGGAATATGTCTTGCGCTTCGTGGTCGCTCTGTATAATACATACAATAATGTAATTCAGAAGCAGAATGACAACATTAACTAGTAATTATGATTTAAAAAATATAATTACAGCCTTCTTTACTTTTTCGCATCAGATTAAAATTGTAACATCGAAGACTGTTTTTGAACCAATTTGATTCTTCGTTCATGAATACATCATCCCATTAATTATAAACATTCGTATAGAATTTTGTTCATAATTGACACTAATATTTTTTTTATAAACCAAGTACAATTAACGTATTTATAATAAAAATCTAATTTAGAATTTCAAATTTATAATAAAACTAGCTGTTGCCCGCGACTTCGTCCGCGGCATTTTCTGTTATTATGATTAATTCGTTTTTAAAGGAATATATTTTAAAGTGCTTTTCTTGTGGCAGAAGAACATATTGATTTTCTACGCAACCCGATCTTCACAACGCGACATGTAGTTGGCCGTGTGAAAAGCAGTCTTGACGTAAATCAATTCCTACATGTTTAAATGTTTACCCCTGTGATTTATTAATTGTTACAACAAAAGATAACTTTACTGGGAATTGAATTCTTTTAAAATGAAAGGTACATCATTTTGAATCGTTGGGATCTCGCATCCTAATGATTTAAAATGATGTATAAACAGTGTTTGACCAACTGCTGGACCAGTCAAAACTATTGCAACGATCACGTTATTACAGAGAAACTTGACTTCAAAGTCGGTTCCCGTTACATAAATTTGGTGGTTTAATATTTCTATGTAAAATTATTGGGGCACCTATTTTTAACTTGAGGAAATATGGGGGAAGGCCACTCTGGTTTAAGGTATTAAGACATTCCTGTGCGTAATGGAGCGCGTCTTCTTGATCCATTACATTATCAATAGATGTATAGGTAATTATGTTTCCTGGAAATTTAGTTAAAATTAGGTCGTTAATTTCGTCAACACTACTGTTTCTTACCGCCAATATTGCCCTTTGACACATCTATTGTGATGATCTTTATTTTCTATTTAACTATATCTATGGGTAAACTTTCGATATTAGATCCTCAATGCTAGTCACTCTTTCATTTTAATCGTGATCAAATTCAATTTTATTTTCTAAATGAGGTACTTTCCCGTCTCCTATTAAAAGTAACTTTTCAAAGAAAAACTAAGAGCCCCATCTAAAGCTTCTACTTGAGCTCTATGAATCATGGTACAATCGTCTTTTTAGGGTTCCGTACCCAAAGGATAAAAACGGGACCCTATTAATATCGTTCCGATGTTCGTCTGTCTGTCTGTCTTTCTGTCTATCCGTCTGTCACCAGGCTGTATCTCATGAACCGTGACAGTTAAACAGTTAAAATTTTCAATGATGATGTATTTCTGTTGCCGCTATAACAAAAATACAAAAAAAATGAATTAAATAAATATTTAAGGGGGCTCCGACACAATAAACGTGATTTTTTGCTTGTTTTTGCTCGATATTGATAACGGCAACAGGTAGACGTTTTAAATATTCACAGAATATTTCGTTATATATTAACTTCAAAAATAAATAATTAAATAAAAATAAAATGAATATTAAAGGAGGGCTCCCATACAACAGACATGATTGTTTTGCCGTTTGAACAGCGTTTTAGATAACGGTACGGAACCCTTCGGCGCGAGTCGGACTCGCACATGGCCGGTTTTTTTTTAGTTCGTTTAAATAGAAATAATTCTTTAATACACATTTTTGAGTAACTTGAACCGTTTACGCATTGCACGCGTCGGATGTCCTCAAGGATGAATAATTTTTCCCCGATTTCAAAACATTTTTTATTGATGCTTCGCTCCTATTGGTCGCAGCGTGATGTTTTATAGCCTAAAGCCTTCCTCAATAAATGGACTATCCAACACAAAAAGAATTTTCCAATTTGAAACAGTAGTTCCTGAGATTAGCGCGTTCAAACAAACAAACAAACAAACAAACAAACTCTTCAGCTTTATAATATTAGTATAGATTTTCTATAGGCTGGATAAATACGACAGTAAATAGGTACAATGCTTGCATTCGGTCGCTCCAGAGCGCAAACAAAATACCAAATGAACGTGTGAAATATTTGCTACATTGCGGTACGGAGGCCATTACAATTTCCTATTTCTGATAATATGGACTTTTGAGTCTCCGATTCCAAAATATTTATTCCAATAAACTCTTTTTAAATTATAAATAACTAGTTTTTGCTCGCAATTTCCCTCGAGTTAATGTCGATCCCACGGTAACAGAAGAGTTCCCCGGTACCCTATGGCCTCAAACTACCTCCATACCAAATTTCATCCAAATTGGTTTAATGGTTAAAGCGTGAAGAGGAGGCAGACAGATCGACAGAGTAACTTTCGCAGTATTGTTTCGTAATATTAATTAATTAAATGAATAATTCATAATATGGAATTATATCTGACACTGGTAAGTGGTTGAATAATGTATAACATACATGCTAGTGGTTACACCTTGCGGATAACTGATACAATAGAATAACTAAACACGGAATTTTCAACCCAGTGAAAAGCAGCTCTCTTGATTTTACCAACGCCATCTAGCGATTACATCAGAAACAAGCAACACAAGCTGCAATGCAACCATGGCATAGATAGTCCCACAAAGGAAGAAAATTGCTAGCCTGGACCTCAGGCCTGAACATGGTTCCCGCTTTGATTATCAACTCAATGTAGTGAGTGATATGGTGTAATTGAATACCAACAGCAACCCAATTTTTAGGTTTAGAAGTAACGCTTATAGTTTCGTCATGTCTGTCCGTCCGTCCGGGCTCGTACTCCGCCGCTACTGCACCGATCACTAAAATTGGTGGAGAGATAGATATTGAAGTACTAAAAGTTGGTTTTTAAATTTATGAAAAATGTTTTTTATTTCAACTCCCGTACAAAGAAAAGTGAATTTAAAAAATTAAATTGGCTAACCCCAACGTGTGGGATATCGTTGAAAAAGTCTTTTAAATTGCAACAAAAACTGCTTTGAAACTATGTCGATCAAACCCCCCAGTCTTGAAATAATCTAATACAAAGTAAAATTTGTGGTGTCGCCCCTATACCTCAAAATATTATAGCGGTCTCTATATCATACATAGTTATTTTTACACAACTCGACCAACTTATGTAGTTATAGTCGGCCGAACAAAATGTATGGAATCAACTGCAAAATGAAATTTGTATATACAACATTCGACAAATTTTCCATTTTTATAGATAACGGTACGGAACCCTTCGTGCGCGAGACCGACTCGCACTTGGCCGGTTTTAATTTTTATAGCTCTGAACATACGATTCATAACTCATTGAATTCGGTGAACACATAATATGACCAATCAAACGCGCCGGATTTGTTCGGATTCAAGGTTCGGATTTCACATTCGAAGGTGTAGCCGCGCGTAGGCATACACGGGGAGTAAGACAGGCCTGTTCTTGGTTAAAACAGTATCCTAAATGAGGGACGCATCCATACGTTGGACTGAGATAGAGATATCCATATGTGTCTAACGTATTGCAGCGTCTCTCTGTCAGAGACTGAATTCAGTCAAGTGTAAAGCGCCTATTATACCAGCCTGCATTTAGGATCCGGAATTCAGCATCCGATAAGGACAAGAAATTCAGTCGTCGGAGCTCCTGATTACACTGTCCGGAACTCGTCCTGAACGGAGACTGCGCGTCCTGAGAGAGCCATCCGTTGGCCATCCTGAATGCGTGAGAGGGACGCCGCTATACGTGCGATGCGATTGGAGATATTCTCGTATAGTTTCTAACGTATAGCGGCGTCCCTCTCATGCGACGATCCTAAATTCCGGATGGTTTCATCTATGCTTCCGATAAGGACGTCGGAAGCCATTCTGTCCTGAAAACGGATCGACCGTCCTGAATGCGATTAAACTGTCCGTTGACTATCCCTTGACTGAATTCCGGATCCTAACTTCTGGATGGTCTAATTGGCGCTTAACTGAGGTTTTAACTAAGTATGTTATGTGCCTAGATAGGTATTCGCTTTTACTCTGTTAGGTTGAGGGTTGTCTGAAATGCTTACCATATATGTTCGGCGTGGACTTGCAGGGCCCCAGGTTCGATCCCCGGTCAAGTCAAAACGGAAAACCATCTTTTTCAGATTGACTTGGGCATGGGACCCATAAATGTAATTATTAAAAAAATATATAGTATCGTTGAATCAATTTATGTGATTTGATTTAGATAGCACTAAATCATTTGTGCCATAATACTTCAAAATTAGCGTGCGTTTGTCAGAAGACGAAATTTTATGTTTTTAGATTTGAAGAGTGGGTTAGTTTAAAGTTAAATTTAAGTTTGTGGGTTTGCAACCCTTATCCCACGGCCGCAATCTTGAAAAAGGGGTTCAAATGGTTTTTATGGTTTACCCAAGAACGTTATAGAAGAAGGACTGAGCTCTCATAGTAATAATTGGAGCAGAAAGCGAAGACAAACTTCGGAATTCTATCTCGCTCTAAAGTAGGGTGACCAACTATAGAATAGATTTCTCGGACATGAAGTACTTAGGTAGGTACCACAGAAATATATCAGGATAGAACGGCTAAGTGGGTGGTACACGCGTTTCTCAATCTTGTACGATCGTACGAGATTCGTTAAACGTTCATTCAGTCAGCGCGCACGTCCCAACTTGAACATATGCTTTATTAAGCAGTATTTAATTATAAATACAAAAGTATGAAAGTAAATAGGTCGAAACAAGGTATTTTTTTTCATGGATCATTACTCTTTTTAATGTAAAATCGTGATTCACAACAAAAAAAATAAAATAAAAGACCTATCACGATTTTCAATATAAAACGACAATACAACTAATTCACATCCAATACGCGTTCTAAAAACATTTTATAAAGCTCGTTCCAAGGAGAACGCGCAATGTAAATTCAATTGTGTGATCCATACGTTGGACTGAGATAGAGATATCCATATTAGACACATATTGCAGCGTCTCTCTGTCAGAGACTGAATTCAGTCAAGTGTAAAGCGCCTATTATACCAGCCTGCATTTAGGATCCGGAATTCAGCATCCGATAAGGACAAGAAATTCAGTCGTCGGAGCTCCTGATTACACTGTCCGGAACTCGTCCTGAACGGAGACTGCGCGTCCTGAGAGAGCCATCCGTTGGCCATCCTGAATGCGTGAGAGGGACGCCGCTATACGTGCGATGCGATTGGAGATATTCTCGTATAGTTTCCAACGTATAGCGGCGTCCCTCTCATGCGACGATCCTAAATTCCGGATGGTTTCATCTATGCTTCCGATAAGGACGTCGGAAGCCATTCTGTCCTGAAAACGGATCGACCGTCCTGAATGCGATTAAACTGTCCGTTGACTATCCCTTGACTGAATTCCGGATCCTAAATTCTGGATGGTCTAATTGGCGCTTAACTGAGGTTTTAACTAAGTATGTTATGTGCCTAGATAGGTATTCGCTTTTACTCTGTTAGGTTGAGGGTTGTCTGAAATGCTTACCATATATGTTCGGCGTGGACTTGCAGGGCCCCAGGTTCGATCCCCGGTCAAGTCAAAACGGAAAACTATCTTTTTCAGATTGACTTGGGCATGGGACCCATAAATGTAATTATTAAAAAAATATACAAGGTGACTGGTAAGAGGTATATAAAGCGAAAAGTGGTAGGTAAGGTATCATATCGACATGCTAGATAAAATAACATCTTGTAAGAAAAGCGTCACAATACCGAGTTAATTAACATTTCATAAATAGACAAAAATCTTAAGGTACCAACCCTGCATCAGCTGTTGTCATTCATCATTACGAAAATCTACAATTTTTACTATCATTTGACCAATGACCTAGAATACCAGGAGCTAAGAAATTACAATTACAAAGACTAAACAACGACCATAACGAATAATCATTGCCCAAGATCCTTGTGTCTCTGAGAGACGGATTTTTAATTTAAGTGGTAGTTCAATCACTTAAATTTAAAATCTGTCAATTAGTGATTATCACTAAATGAAATAATTTACTTACGTAAAATATTATCAGCAAACTGCATCGTAATTTTTAAAAATAATTTAACGGCGAATCAAACAATTGGATTTAATTATGCGTGGTTTTCTGACAAACTTGCTAGTTGGTTTTGATTTTTATTACATATCAATAACAATAATAATAAAAAAAATCCTCATAATGTCACTGGTATTACGGGTAAAGTTACATCTTCTTACAGAGTAGAAGCCCATCATTTAAAGTAAAAACAGCTGATATCAAATCGTAGGTATGTAAAATCTTGACATAAATTAATGCTTGAATTAACAATAAATAATTAAATTTCAAAAGACAAAAAAACATTCATATCATTTCCAAAGTAGAAACAATTTACCTCGATGCAATGCATTATCTCTTCTGCGAATATTATTCATCTTCATGCACGTAATTTTCTGTCTCGCTCTCTCATTATTCGCTTTATTTTTTGATATTTTAGGCTTGGTTCCGTATTAAATTTTTTAAATTCCGTTTTTTGCTATTAGATAAATAAGTTTTCTTTAACTGTTACTGGAACGATGAACTAAATGTTAACTTAGCTTTGTAAAACATTATTCGTACATGAATTGAATTAATTAAGATCCTTGAAGTGGCAGTGGGCGAGGCACTAACGCGCAAGACTGACAGCCATTGGGGTAATAAAGTTCTCTCATAACGACCACGTACCGCCAAGGGCAATGTTGGAATCCCACTGACCAGAAAAAACAGTCATCACGAATTATTATTTTTAGTTTTTCGCTCTTCACATAAAAGCAATTTTTTTTAATAGGATTTGTTTTGCACTAAAGTGAATACCGATTCATAAATTACACCAGATACCTCAGATACAAAAAATTGCGTACAGAAGTTGTAAGATTTTTTACATCTTCAAAAGATTTTTGATATCGCAGCTGCTGTCCATAAACTTCGCTAAACACGACGGTCAGTTAGACTGGAAGTCTTTTGTCTAATTAAATAAATTACTTAATCCACGTCAAATGAACTTGTGGCGGTTTAGAAACTCTGACACCAGGGTATGTGGGGTCGTAAGACCTTACCTAACTTACCTACACGAGATGAAGAAAAAATACTTTAAAAAAGGTTTCTCCTTATTGCATTGCGGAACCATAATTAAGTACTAGGCATACAGGATAGATGAAAGAGGTCACTTTGATGTCGCCGCTTGCGCTTGTATCGGAAGGAAGGAAGTCAGTCGATCGGTAACATTCTTAGCGAAAAGAGTGATTATCTCACGCGTTCGTGTCATCATTACTATCGACTTTTTCGAACATGAACTACTCAAATTCGGAGTATTATGATATGGTTATGTGTGTGGGGTCATGCGACGGCAACCTGGCGACTGCTCGTCGTTTGTATGAGGAGCGCTACGTTTTGGGTAGGCCCAACGAAAGGAAGGAAGCTGACGGGTCAGCTTCCTTCCTACGCGTGCTTCAGGAACCTCGTGAACCGGCTGCACACCACCGGGAGGCTACAACTGAGCCCTGGCGAGGGCCCACCGCGCGGGCGAAGTGACTTGGAAGACCAGATCCTGCACCATTTTTCGGCGGACACCAGCACACGTCGCTGTGGAGCAGTATTAGGAGTGTCACAGTGGAAAGTGTGGAAAACACTGAACACTGATGGGCAACACCCTTACCACTACCGGAAGACCCAGGAGCTCCTGACTCGGGATTTTGCCTCTCGTGTTCAGTTCTGCACGTGGTACGATCACAAAGTCACGAGGGACCCGACGGTGGCCATGAACATTCTGTGGACAGACGAGGCGTCTTTCACAAGAAGGGGCCTCTTTAACTGCCACAATGAGCACGTCTGGGCGCACGAGAACCCGAAGGCTTCCCACGTGGCAAGTTCACGCCACGATCACCTGATTTAACCCCACTCGATTTCTTCTTGTGGGGTTACATAAAAACAAAAGTGTATGCCGTGGAAATGAAAATAATTAACTGAATTGTGTACCTAAATCTAAGCGGTGATACGTGTCGTGTATGATTCTTAAATTTTCATTTAATCCAGTTCAAAACTGGAAATCAGTGTTTTTTTTTGAACGCAACAGATTTTCAACCTTCGACAGAAGGACATAAGTGTCAAATTTGTGAAACAATGTTGTTGCTAAGTTCCGCAAAGCGATTTGCCGCAAAGGGAAGGCGGCTTCTTTGAAAGAGCGGCGCGCCGGCCGGCGCGGTGTCAACAAATAGGTAGGTGCCTGAATTGTACTAGGCTGGCAGAACATAGCAAGAGTTCGAAATGCTCTCAGCTGTGTTTGTGTTTAGAAATAAATTGCTATTATTAGGATGTGTCTACAAAAGTACTAGGAACATATGACATACAAGGGCTTTGCCGCGAGTAACGAAATTTATCAATGAGTTTTTCTTTTCTTTCTAATATTATGCATAATTAGGGGTGTGACCAAAACAAAAAAAAATATGTTTTTCTACTTTTGTATGGAAAATATCTTAACAAGATATTCGTTTCTTTCCACCGCCATATGATTTTCATAACCCTCGGGGTATGGCCTTGTCACGGCTTTATATACCTTTTACAAGTCGCCTTGTATAGTATCGTTGAATCAATTTATGTGATTTGATTTAGATAGCCCTAAATCATTTGTGCCATAATACTTCAAAATTAGCGTGCGTTTGTCAGAAGACGAAATTTTATGTTTTTAGATTTGAAGAGTGGGTTAGTTTAAAGTTAAATTTAAGTTTGTGGGTTTGCAACCCTTATCCCACGTCCGCAATCTTGAAAAAGTACTATAGAATAGATTTCTCGGACATGAAGTACTTAGGTAGGTACCACAGAAATATATCAGGATAGAACGGCTAAGTGGGTGGTACACGCGTTTCTCAATCTTGTACGATCGTACGAGATTCGTTAAACGTTCATTCAGTCAGCGCGCACGTCCCAACTTGAACATATGCTTTATTAAGCAGTATTTAATTATAAATACAAAAGTATGAAAGTAAATAGGTCGAAACAAGGTATTTTTTTTCATGGATCATTACTTTTTTTAAACTAAAATCGTGATTCACAACAAAAAAAATAAAATAAAAGACCTATCACGATTTTCAATATAAAACGACAATACAACTAATTCACATCCAATACGCGTTCTAAAAACATTTTATAAAGCTCGTTCCAAGGAGAACGCGCAATGTAAATTCAATTGTGTGATAGCAACACGAAAGCTGCATTAGCATTGCGTTGTTGCACTCGAACTGATATTATCGATAATATTTAATAGTTAACATTATTATCTCAGATTTTTTAGGTTGCTCCCATGTGTTGATTAAAATATTTATCAGTAACTATTATGGAATGCATGTTACGAAAATAATTCGAACTTTGGCATACAAAAAGTTAAAATACATCAAAAGTCGCGTTTTGATGTACATGAATGAAAGGCAAGCCAATCGACAAATACAAATGACTGTTAATCGAAATAACGCGATTTATTTTTGTAGATGTCACATTACTATTTCGCTCATCATCTCCGCACGTATAATATTGATCAAAGATTTAAAGATTTATTTAGAAAACTAGCTGTTGCCCGCGGCTCCACCCGCGTTAGTGTCGATCACTCGGAAACAGTAGAATTTTCCGGAATCAAACATACTCTATGTCCTTCCTCGGGCCTCACACCTCTATACCAAATTTCATCCAAATCAGTTCAATGGTTGAAGCGTAAAAAAACGACAGACAGAGTTACTTTCGCATTTATAATATTAATATGAGTATGGAAGTATGGATATTATTTATACTTCTAAGTCCAGAAATGAGAAAATTTCCATAAAACCTTTACCCTCCCATTTTACCCATTTAGGAGTGAATTTTCTCCATTTCCACATATATCTTTTTTAATTGTAATCGAGAACTTACATACCTATTTATTTTCATACTTCATAGTCCAGAAATGAGAAAAATTCCAAACAAACTTTACCAAAAAAGAGAAAAAGAGAAAAAGACTCAAATATTTCAAAATTCGTTTAATCATAAATAAATAACATTTTTTGTTTGGAACAAAACAACCTCCATATTATTCACACACCATACAACTCGTCATTGTGAATTACAATTATTAATTCTCTAATTACTTTCTAATAATACTTACAGCAATCTTAACAGTAGTGTTGTACATAGTTTATTACCACAATTAATTTGAGATTTTTTTTCACGTTGTAAATATCTAACTTATAGAGAGAATTATTCACAAAATATTTTATGTATAATTTTGTTATGCTGAAATTGGTCATAATATTGTACGAAAAGGGAAGGATATTAATTTTTTAAAATAGTTTACGTTACAGAAATGGCTTTTGTCCAGTGGTTGGGGCTAGCGAATAAATCGCGAGTGGCAATACCGCCGCCGAAAAGCGCGCGTTCTTATGCCTTGGTTTCGTCCGTTGCGGTGCCGCACTATTACGCAACAGAGAAAGTTGTAATTCCCTTTTACATATACAGGTCTGTCCTGCTCGGACGAACATTAAGTGCGACACAGCATTGAAGGAAACCAAGGCATTACACGTGGCATAGGTATCATTCCTCCGCGATGTCATGCTTATACTTTTACGAACATTGTACAGTCAAGCGTCAAAAGTAGTCATAATTTCTCATACAATTAGTATGAAGGCGATAATTCTCATGTCGCCTTATAGGTCAGCAGACTTGTTGGCCTAGTCGCACACTTTTAAACAACGTGTACAACGTGAGATACAGACATTGTACTAAAAATAGGTCACTCACGTGCTATTTCGTCGGGATTGCCGACTATATTTTCAGGCTCGTCAGGAGCCCATTTTCACGGCGAGTGCGCGACACGCGGCCGAGGGTCCCGAACTCCTGACGAGTCCGAAACTATAGTCGGCAATCCCGACGAAATAGTACGTGAATGACCCGTTTTTAGTATATAATACGGCGTACAACGTTTAGATTGTCACTTCAAAGTAGGCGTGCAGGTAACCTGGCCTATAAGGTAAGAACTATCGCCACCATCTTAATTATTTCAGTATTCTTTAATAATCACCTGTACACCACTGACACTAAGTTTAATTACTTGATCTAACGGTGTTAATCTATTTTAACAACTGGCATATTTCGAATTAAGACTACACAGAATGGAAGTATGTCTATATGCAAAATATGTCGATTGCCAAAATCAGTATTTTTCAGTTTCTGTCAAAGATCTATTCGTATATCGTACATAAATTTTGTTTTACGCATGAGCGTCACCAAAACCTCTTCTCAAGTTGTTCAAATGAGATATGTTTTTACTCCGTGGTTTTTACTTGACACCAGCCATAATTGTATATCAAACCGTGATTTATTTAAAATTCAAGCATAAGTTTAATTTACATTTCAAAATGGGCGTATTTTATTATTTATTTAGAACATTTAATGAAACTACAATAACATTTGATACTCTACATATATCCTTAGAAGATGCGATTAAAACAAGAAATCAAAATTGATTACTTGCCAATATTTTAAGTCAGAGTTTTCAAAATTTTGTACATATTGTAGACTCAATAGTCGTCTTGGTGGCTTAGTCTGGTACGCTACCAGTCTAAACTGGATGGCCACTAAAGCAACACCTTCCTTTTCTTTTCATTGATGCACTTAAATTGACGCGAATATACATTGACGTCCGTGTGGCAGCCAACTGACTTTTTTTTCGTATCTCACGAACAGGACCGACATTTTATAACAGTTGACTTTACAACACGAGTTATTTTTACATACATAAAATCATTCGATTTCGAGCAGTCGCCCATTCAAAATAGCATCCCACGCCATAAGAAAACTCATGTGCAAAGTAAAAATGAAATAGAGTTACTGCAGCAGTTATACCATGTTACAGATACAATTGCAGTTTCATAAAATATTCTTCTATTTATGACAAGCTTTAAATTCGATTATCATAAAACTGTTTTATAGTAAATGTATTAACTTGACTACTTTAATTGACAATATTATACTTTTTAATGTAGATAATATACGTGGACGACACAAAATATATGGACCGAAATTAACTGGAATGGATAATAATTGGCGCCGTAACTGTCTTCATCGAGTAAATTCTGGCGTATTATGCCAGAATTTAAATTGCTAGGGATCGGCTAGGATACAAAGTCTACTGCTTGAGTTATTGACGCCGTTGTTGACGACTATTGCTCCCGTAAATGAATTCTAAAGTGTACCAAAACGTCAAAAGAAAGATATCTATAGTTACGTGACAGTAGGTCGGTTCATAGCTAAATTCAGCATAGAAAATAATAAGACTCACCAAGGCTATGAGTACATTTATAAATAATTCATATTTATGTTCAATTTATTTGAACTACAAAATTATTATTTGTGGTTTCATGAGAGCTGCCTGCAAAAATGCGTCAAGGTGCAAACACGAGAATGCCAAAACTAAAACAGCAGACTTTGTGCCCTGGATTATCTTTACCACTGTTCTATTGCGAGTTAGTGAATATCTATCTGCTAGCTATGGTTATAGTATGCGAGGCAAAGTTCCAAAGAACCAGTCGTTTGATGCAAGCATAACCGGGAATTTAAAAGTAAGTACTAACCAATTAGTATGTTAGATCAACTTATTTACAAAATATATTGTGCAAAAATAGGAGCTATTTGGCATATGAAAGATCACTTTCTTTAAATATAGGATATTTGATAGGGCACTTACATACCGTTAGTATTTTTGATTACGAATAGTATGTAACTTTTTAATAGAGCCATTTCGAATATTGTCAGTCGGAGAAAAATATTAACAACTTATCTTATAGCTGCCCATGTTAAATCAGAAACGAATAAAATAAAAGAACAATCGTTGTTTCTTTTCTCAATATTGAAATTGAAATATATATATATATATATATTAAGCTCAGAACTATTAGATATCAAGCTTTAGAATTAATGTCAACAATTTGGCCGATTGCCCCAATAACGCAATCTTGACGTCTATTGAAACTAAAAGGATTGAAATGAAAGTGATCAGTTTCATATGCCGTGAAAATTAGACGTATCTTTTTAATTACTCAAACTAAGCTACCGTCCTTAAAACACGTATTTTACCGCGAAGTGCGAGTGAACATTCAGGATTAATACTCGCCATATACTAGAACTATACTTCAGACTCTACTTGAGACCGGCAGGATTAGGATTTTGTAAGAACGAAATCCACAGGCGAGAACACTTCACGCTCTTAACACTAGCTACCGCATTCTTCAAGCAGCTGAACTAAACTATAGTTCTGATAATTGAAATGAGAGCGTACATGTGGTCCATAACATTCTTATACAAAATATGAGCTTGCTTATATTAAGGTGTTGGTAAGTGTGATCCAACCCTTATGTACACAATCTACCCAATATACTTTATAGACAAATGAATATGTCATATTTTACCATCTTAATACTCAAAGCACGAATGTCCTATATAACTACACCCACACTCTAGACAAATTAACAATTTAGCACAACATCTATTCAAAACTTTTTGGTATTTTGGTCATTAAATCGTTACAACTAAGAGGCGACAGTTAGGCCCTGATTTCTTTACTATGGTAGGAATATTCATTGAAAAAAATCTTCTTCAATGTGAAATTCAATATGTATCTTCAATGATACGAAAACTAGCGACACACGATTAATTCATGTAAATACATAGGAATAGACGAATGAGGTAAATCAAACATATAGGTACATACTTTAAAATTTCTTAAAGGTAATGTTCTTAAAAAAATGTAAAGCTAAAATGAAGTGTACAAAAATAGTGCGATGAATCATGATAACTTACCGAATCTAGGTTTACGCCATGCGTTAGGTGAATTTCAAATTCGACTAAAATCATGTACTACTCAAATATCACACAACTCAGTTTGTATCGCACGTACTCTTGTAAACTACCTCGAATTCTGACCAATAGAAATGATATGAGCGAATGCGGCGGGTGAAAACTTCAGTTGACTCTAAATATTGATATCACAAAATAAATCCCAATTTCAATGTAATACTCGAGCTACAATTACAAACTAGATTTATAAGTGTTACATACTCCCCGAATGAAATGTGTAAAGAAACAAACGCTATTAATCAAATTAGTTTCTAAAATGCAAAGTAAACTGTACAAATCACAAACAATATAAAATGTCTTAATTGTGCTTCTCGAACTACGAGAATTTTAATGATCCTACTTGGCTTCTCTATTGGCCTAAGATACGAGGTTACGGACGCAATCCTCTATAAGACGCGTTGCACTATATCACAATGTCTTTGTCGTTACTCACGCTCAGTTTAAGTCGTGTAACTGACAGAACTTGTTGGGTTCACGGGGCATGGCGAGGACGTTGTTGCAAAGCAAACCGACGACGGGATTCTCAAGGTTCTCAAACTTGGAGTTGGTCTCGGAGGACAGGCTCACAGCGCCGCTGCTATCGCCTTCGTACGTGTTCTCTGTGTCATCAACATTTTGAGAACTTAGACTTGATTTGTCATTTTTCTCGTGTATTTCTTTTTCGAGACTATAATCGATTTTCTCACCGTTATTGGCCATTTCGATCCAATGCGCCCGATTACTCTTTACCCGATCCAGCATCGGTTGCAAAGCCTGCGACAGAACTGCGAATGCCTGAAAATATACAACAATAGATATTTAAAACTGAAATCTATGTTTTCATAGTTTTAGTCTAGAACTTTTCCGAACATCGTCTGTCGCGCTCATATATCTTCCATCCTGCTCACTTCTCACGTATGTATACTATCCCGCTTATACACATATTCTAATCTGCAATGTTTTGGCTGTCGGCTGTCGGGACCTGAAGTATATGGAACTTTCTAGAGACCCATAAGTTAAAATAAAGTCAATAATAAAAAAAAAAAAACAAAAAACGGTCGTCAAATAGTTGACCGTGAGTGCTCCTAGTGAGCGATACTAATACGAGTGATTTGTGTGCGACTGATAATAGTGATAATTTCTACGACCACATCCCAGCAACGGACCAGGACTACGAGTGTTTTGTAACCGCATAACAATATAATGTTTTTTGGTGTAGACTTCAGTAACGAGTATTTTTACAATATCATCCATTTAAGCAATGGATTCCGGTCTCCGTGATTCCGGTATATTCGTAGATATGCGTAGATAACAATTGTTGCATACATACAATGTGTAGTCGTGCTCCTGTAGTGGAGACTAAAAAAGGACCTGATGATGATGATGATACAATGTGTGTGAATGTGTAATTTTCTCTCTCTCTCTTTCTCTTTACCTGAGCGTTTACCAGATTGCATCCTCAGCCGTAACGCTTCGGAACTTAGGATTCGCGTTATATACTTATCTGGTACCATCAAATGAGTACCTATAAAACATAAGTGTATAAAATACATACCTCATAAATAGGCAGGCAGATTGTGTCGATGAATTTGACTTGCATAGCAGGGAGCTCGTCTTCCTTATCTCTATTCATTAGATCCTGAAAAAAGAAACATTGCGATTAGGCCGTTGAGCCGTTGTATCCAAGCAAAAAAATATATCCCCCCCACTTGCATCGTTAGAGATACCTTACTAGGTTTATTTAAAATACACCGATCGGTCATTATATGTTAAAACGGATCACTAGCAAGCGATTTTGTTGGTATTGAAAGTCCGGTGCGTGCGGCAGATTGGAGCGGCCATGTCCTCAATATGTATACTATACATAAGGGGAGCGGTCACGCGACTCGGGACACGCGACACAATGAGTCACTCGTTTTAACATAATAATGCTTTTATCAGTCACCGTTTGTTTTATGATATAGGACGGCAACGAGCAAGCAAGTCACCTGATGGCGATCAACGCTGCCCATGGACAATTGCAACACTAGGGTGTGACAGGAGCGTTGGCGGCCGTTCAAGAAGTTTGGGAGGAGGACTTGGGGTGGAGAACATGCGGGGAGGACATGGGGGGAGGACATGGAGGGAAGGACATGGGGGATGACATAGGGAGGACATGGAGAGGATATGGAGAAGATATGGGGGAGAAAGATGGGCCTCCAGCTCAGTTTCTCACACAACGCAGCATAGAAGCGGTAAAGTTTCTACTCAAACGTCGACTTTCTGTGAGAGTGTGGTACTTCCCCGGACGAGCCGGCCCATTCATGCTACTAGCAAAAATAAATCTTGCCGGAAGCGTTGCACATAAAGCATAAGGTACTTCAGAGAACATATTATCTATTTTTCATAAAGTAAGTTCGACTTACAATAGGAGTTAAGTTCAAGTTCTGCCGCTCCAGGTCGCCCTGGCGGAAGAACTCGCCCGCCACCAGCGCAGCCACGCGGCGCTCCACGGGCCAGGGCTTGGTGATGGCGGCCAGGTCGCACGCCGTCATCAGCATGGCGCGGAGCAGCCCGCGCCGCTCCGGGCACGCGCCCCACTCCACTGTCACGGCGCGCTCCTGGCTCACCAGCTCGATGAATGGCTTGCGTTTGCTGCAATATGACAATTTTACAGATTAACATACATACAATCACGTCATATTCCCTTGCAGGTTAGACAGAGCCAGGCATTTCTCTTTCCCTGTGTCGGTATCAAAAACATACCTACGCGCTGACCACTTCGAAGTTACCGCTTAACTAACTAACCGGGGAAATCCAGTAGTAACGTCGCGCGTTTGGTCACATGTGTTCACTGACTTCATCGAATTATCAACGTTTGCTCAAAGTTATAATAATTAAATTGGCTTACAATGTATTCTGTAGGTATCTAAACGAAAATGTACTGCGTTAGGTACACGCGTGTTCCCCGGTCCTTTGAGAGGCGTGTTGCGATATATATTTTCACCTTGAACAGGTCTTAGCCGGAGGAGGAACTATTGCATTTTGAAAAAGTAATTAATGTGTTACGAAATGCGGCCGAATTTGTGCAAAGGGTCGGGTCATCGGTCGTTATAACTGACTAACTGGCAGGTGGTGGTTTGCTGGCCAGTAAATGGGTTTCTTAAACTAGCCTAGAGTGTATTTAGTTTAGACTAGAGTGAATAGGTTGTTAATGAGCCAGCGAGTTCCACCATAGGTCACATCTTCACTTAACATCAGGTGAGATCGTGATCAATCGCTGGATCATCCAAAATAAAAAAAATAAAAAAACCGATGATGATTGCCAGAAAAAGAAGCAACACCGGTACCGGTGACTCAGGGAATGTCATTTATTATTCAATTTGAATTCAAATCAAACCTAAAGTCCTCCTCTGATTGTCGTTCGACTCACTATTTGTACATGAAAGTCAGCGCGATCGGTGTGACCACGGCCACGCAAAGGTTTGTTATTAAAAAGTCTACATCGTTATAATTACCTAAAGTAAACTGCTAGATCGGTGGACAAGATAGCGTCTTCGAGTACTTTGACCACCCTCTCGTAGTCTTCTGACGACAGGTTAGCCAGGATCTGGTTTCCGGGCGAGTTAAGGATCATCAGACACTGGTCGAAGTGATGATGCTCCATCGTCGACGTGGAGTACAGCTGTGCAAGCGGTGACGATGCCCTAGAAAGAAATGTAGATTCAAATATTTATTCACCATATCTAGTCCGATGATTTTGACGAAGGTAAGGGCTTTCGAAGACTCTTTGTCCTACGATATATTTGTGCTAAATAATATTATGGCGACCTAAATATCATTATTAATTTGAAAAAAATCAGAACAAGTCAGAATTTCCGACTAAAATACAAAATCTTTAAATATAGCTTAACATAGAAGAAACTATAAAAAAGTCGTAACCAATAACTAAATATAACAGTTGTTGCTTGTAAGTAAGCGCTTATAATGTGAACGCCTACTGGCCATCAAGCTTCTCACTGAGGAAAGGCTAAGACAAGTGGCATAACTATCTTTGTATCGCAAATAGTGATAAATAGTATAAAGACGCGTAAGTAATGTTCGTACACTCACTTGATCTGAAAAGAGTTATTGGTCCCCCGATGATCCAGATCGTGGCACAAGCAGCCGATGATCAGAGCCAAGCACTCCAACTCTCCGAAGATCTTCCACCACTGCGTCTCCTGAAAATGTTTAATAGAAATTAATTGATAACCTTTTTTCAGCAGTTCCTCTACTTTGATGTGTAAAGGAGAAGGATCTTTCCGTCATACATAATTTTGTTAACCCAGTTTAGTAGTGGGTCTAAAGTTACTTTAATGAAAGTGTTAACATTTTTGATTTTATTCATTAAATTCATTGACTCTTCTGTAGGTGTAAAATAAAGAGGGAATTCGATCGAAACTGAGTCCCGAAACGAAGGTTCGTTTTCATTCGTCAGAATATCTTGTTTCGGTCGGTTTTAATGTCAGTCCTTTCTTTTTGATTGTACTCTGTTATACAACAGAGAACAAGATATACCGCTTGTCAGTTTTATCAGTCGCAAACATACGTTTGCGACTGATAAAACTGACAAGCGGTGAAAGCGCGCTATTAAGATTTGTTTAATAAGCTTTAAAAAAAACATTTTAATTTACTTGGCAGTTGAACATATGACGATGTATGGCAACCCGCGCGCTAACGCTATGCAGCTACACACCATCCAATCCAGACTGCCTACCTAATGCACGATTAGCCTTAATTCTTAATTTTTGGAGAGTTATATGGAGAAGATGAAATAAACTCTAGGGAAATATTGTAAGTATATGTGAATACTCAATAACAATGCTTAATATCTGGAAGGAGAGATATCCAACAGCGTCTATCATCCCGCTGTCAGAGCATCTCCTCCCTAGTCATGATCTACCTTGGGCGACATAGAAGTCCTTGAACAGACTTCGGACTCAAGTCGGCCGAAGCAAGGAGAACATGAATTGGTGGGGTTACAGCTCTGATATTTTCTGTCCATGTGGTGCTACTCCTCAGACCATGGCACACCTGTTGTCTTGCCCTGCGTGTCCTACCACCTGCGCACACGAGGACCTATACAATGCCACTGATAACGCTGGGTCAGTGGCAGAGTTCTGGTCAACACAAATTTAATTCGCCCGAGTCGACACGATAAGAAGAAGAATACTCACAGTTAAAATAGCAAACATCATCTGAGCGACGTTGAACGCATGTCTCCAGTTGTGGTAAGTTACATTGCGGTAATTCTTCTTAACGCTAAGCAACCACCGGCAGAGGACGCTGTATTCGATGTGGAACCTCTCCACAAAATCGAGATCTAGGAACATGCGGAGGCAGGCTCGGAGGGTGTCATCGTCGGTGAGGTCGATGTCGTCAAACTCGAGCTCATGGAGGTTGAAGTGGACTGAGGAAGGTATCCTTAGTGTCTGAAATGGAAAATGTCAGGTCAATGAAGAGTGAGTGTTTTAGGCCTACACACATTTTTATTATCAAAAAGTTAGCATGTTTACGTAGTTGTGTTTTAAACACACACGATTCTATTTGTCAAACGTACACAGCAAGACAAAAAGGGGAAGTAAGGTTTTCTCGTTTTGTCATTATATATTCATTCCGCTGCGTTACATGCCAAATGAAATCGTGCGTAGGACGTTTAAGTTAAAAGACTGGACAAAAGAAAGACTAGGTATAACTTTTTTATGCATCTCTTCACGTCACTAGGGTGGCAGTGCATTAGTAACTCTCTAACAACGAACGATGATATCTGTCATCGTTACCTATAATCATTTATCGTTAAATGCTAGAGGGGGCTGAAGAGTGGGATTGGTAGTGGGTGTTGTCTGTATAATGATTTAAAATCCTTGTGACATAAAATCTTTGTCAAAGTCCATTTAGAGGGTTTTGTTCTTAAGTCGTATGACATACTAAGAAACGATGGAATGTCCTATTCTAGGTCAGAAACCACACAATACTTCCTTATAATAAAGAGGAATCGATCTTAATTTGGTAAATAAGATACATAAAGTTACTTTTACTCACCCTTAACCGTTGAGCATCATCTAGCGAAGCCGATGCGTGGTAACTTAATACCTGAAAATCAAATAAACTTCATAACTATTGTAATTAATATTGTAATAAACAAGTCGTAACTCATATTTCCACTCACACACATATGTTTAAAGCACGTAGTTTTAAATGAATGTAAATTGAAATGACATCACGCCTAAGTATTGAACACGTGGCTGTTCACGTGAGATTAAAATATTGTATTTTATTTAAATACAAATGTAACATGTCGAATTAAATTACATTTACCTTCTTATACATCATCATCATCATCAGGTCTTTTAGTCTCCACTACAGGTGCATGACTCTCTCTGTACTACCGGGGCCATACTTACAAGATTTTTCGGGATGAAAGGTACCCTATGTTCTTCCCTCAAATTTCATAGCAATTGGTTCAATAGTTGAAGCGTGAAGTGGTAACATACAAACTGAGTTGCTTTTGCATTTATAATAATAGTTTGGATTTGTAAATCCTTTTCTTTAATAAAAAGGATAGACTTTCAGGATGATCATAAAGATATTTCATCAAAATCAGTTCAGTAGTTTGGTAAAAGTCGGTCTTTCTTTATCTAAAAAGGAGGTGGAGCAAACATATGTTTTTTTTTCCTGTTATATACATGGTAAAATTTTGATCGTTCTGGACCCTTGGAAAGTATCAGCCCGTTGGTATAAACAACTTTTCCTATGGGACCAATGCTGGGTACTCAATTTTTTTTTAACGTTCCCGTACAAACTGACCGGGCGGCCGAAATTTTTTGTATGGAACTGCTTTTTTTTTTGAGTCCCCAGCATTGTTCCCATAGGGGACCAATGCTGGGGACTCAAAAAAAAAATCAACATATCGATGGACTAAATCACCCCTTTAAGGGTCCAGAACGATCAAAATTTCACCGTGTATGTTTTGCAATAACGCTCGAACCAGTTCTCCAATAAAGATGAAATTTAGAACACATGTTACTCGTAGTAACATTAGTGCAATTTTTCACAATTTTTCAATTTTGTTGGGCATCAAAATCGGTTTAGTAGTTTCCGAGACAGATTAGAACTATAGTATTTAAAATTATTCTACTTACGTCAAGTGTAACACTCTGTTTGGCCATGGCCGTAATGGCCTTTTCGTACATGTGCGTGTTGTGTATTCCCATGCCGCAGAATATCGCGAACGCCTCCACGAAGTTCTCGTCGTTCTTCGTGAAGAGTAGGTCGTCAAATTTGTTGATGAGCTGGTGAGAAGAAAATTGCCGATTATAATTGTAGCCTGTAAGTCAAAGGTATGTTAAGTCATCGGATGAGGTTTAAATAGATCAAAAGAAAAAAAATTCTCTCACTTTCCGAACGAAGCATAGAAGCGCTAAAGCTTCTACTCAAACGTCGACTTAACCAAGTAATTAAATCAATGTATAAGTCACTTTATAACAAGGTGTGTTAAAAATGAATATTAGAGTTATTAATATTTTTAAGGCAACGGGAATATTTTTCCAACCATGGTTTTTGAAGGTTGGTGAGGAATTATTCCCATTGCCTTAAAAGGAGTTTAAAATCACCATCAAAAATCAACATTATTTGAACGTATGAAGTAAGTTCAAGATTTATGTAAGTTTTTGACATTGACAACAATGATCAATTTATCTCTTTACTTCACACACCTATCTGTAATGCCAGTACAGTTTAAGTTCAGGTTCAGATCCTCCACAAAAGTACATCAAATATCAATCAATTTATCATCTCTACTTTTCACAAAGCAGACTTTAAAAACTCGTGATAAATGGTAGTTATTCGTCTGACAGATGATCATTATTTACATCCTATAATTTCATTTTTACCCAGTCACTCATCTCCGCAGACAGACTGCTTGGTTGGCGAAATATTTGCTGAAAGAACATTATATTAATCGCTAAAGATCTTCAGAATAAAATGATATAAAAGTTTATCTTACGCTTTGTGTCCTTTCTCATTTATAGTTCACGTTTATATCCGTTACGGGATAGACATTATCGTACGATAACATCGTTGAACGATGAAATCAGAATCAAGCTTGAAATAGAAAATCAAAAATAGTAACAGGTTGCACGCCTCATCACCTCTTGATAAAATTTCTCAGATTTTCCCTTTCTCTAAACCCGTTTTGGGAGAGTGGGAAGAGGAAAAATTCGGTATTCGGCATTCTTCATTTCTCCAAGACAAGCATATAAAGGTTTCCTATTCTAGTTTGTAGTGTGATGAATTGATGATTAAAGGTTACAATAAAAATAGAATCCAATCTCTCTTTATTATAATAGACCAAATATATTTTAGACAATAAATATTAATATAATTTGTCTATGTCTAGTAGTTTCCGCGCAACCACATTGAAACACGTCTAGGTCATGAGAAAGATATAGGAGATACCGTTGCCCAGCAGTGGGTCAAAATATATACAAAAGAACTTTATGCTTAAAAACGGCAGAGACGTTCCGGTCCTATTAAAGGCCGTTTCCATTCTAAAAGTTGCCCGTTTGTTTTATCCTCAAATACTGGCTATTCGCGTATGAAAGTGTGAAACAGAAACTATGGGACTGCAGTTTAGACGAAATAAATTAGCTTCGATCTGTTACATGTTGTGTCGCACTGCGCAAAAACTTTTTGATTGAAACTCATTTAAAGTTACGAGCTCTTGTTGACAAAAGATTAAATGCTGAATTCTTGTTAATTTCATTTTAATTGGCTGTCACTGAGACAAATAAAAGGGGATTTTTTACAGCGAGCAATTATCTGTGCGTTTGTTTGACATTCTAGCAATTGCACAATAGTTACTGTCAATATACAAAGAGATTCATGAAAGTGTAAAACTAAAGAAAATGAAGAAAATAGAAACATAAGGAGATTTAGGGGTTAAATCACACAAAGGAATTGGATGAGGAGGAAAGAAAATTACGACAGGAGGTGAAGACTGCTCCATTAAAGTTACAGTTATGAAATAACCCCATCTTCAATTAAAATTTAACATGTGAGATTATTTTGACCTGTTAATCAAGAACTAGGCTTTTCTCGGTGTCATGGCGTGTATAAAATATATTTTTTGTCTCTGTACATTAAGGCAGATATAATAACTTTTATAACGGATTTAAAATTATATTACATACATAACCCACTATAACGAAGACTGTGGTTTAGTATGCGATACAATTAACTGTGACAACAGGGGATTACACATTTCGCAATTTTATTGCAACGTTGAAGCCGTGTCAGTTCTTGTGTAAAACAAGGCTCAAGTTATCATTTTAAAAGCTTTCAATTAATTTCAGCTGTACCAGAGACTATTTAAAAATTATGTAAACTGATTTAAAAGTCCAACCTAGAAAAATGTACAACGTAATAAAACATGTCCAACTACAAAAATTTCCAACTATAAAAATGTTTAGTACTTTTCCTAAGAGGTCTACATCAACACGAACAGAGCCGTGGGCAATTAGTTACATAATAAGTAATAAGATAGATTCCAAAATAAAAAAAAGTCCACAGAATCAAAAAATATTGGATACGTATCTTCTCTTTTGTCGATGAAACAAAAAATGATAGCCCTTTGAAATTTCGTGTGATGTCATGGTTTGCTACACTTTTTAGCAAACTTTGGCGTCACGGGCCCTCTTATGAACTTTGACGCGCTTTATCATTATCATTTGTTTGACAATAAAAAATACGTGTCCTAATTGGTTATCTGACTGACGGACTCCAGTTAATGTTATTATTTTGATCCAGGAAATAAGCCTATTTTATAGGCTAGCTAAAGAGATTTTTTTACAAATTTAAAACAACAAGTAGGTATCTAACTGTACCACTCTCGTTCATAGATGCAGTAGGGTGCAACCCGCAAATAGGCTACTTAACATTACAAATACGTCTAATAGAAACTTACCGCCGAAAGCAGAAACTCTCGTTCGTAGATGCAATAGAGTGCAACCCGCAAACGGGCTACTTAACATTACAAATACGTCTAATGGAAACTTACTACCGAAAGCAGAATGCACTGCGTTCAGTTAGCGCTATCACACAAATCGTGATTACCTCATGAGTTTATCTAGGTATATACTCGAAAGTATTTACTTTCGAGCTATAAATACCATCGGACTCTCGCAGATGTGCAAATTACTTTAAGCGCTAATAATAGAAACGTCAGTGGCTAAAATGAAATTATTGTTCTATTATTAACCTTGTGTGTTCAAGTTTTATGATACATAAATGTTACGAGCTGGAGAGAGGTGATGTAAAAAGATATGGTGGTATACAAAGTATCTGAACAAAGACTAAGTGAAAATAAAATCAAGGAAGGCCGTACTACATAACCGTTACCGCACCATCATGTGGGACGAGTAATAGGAAGTGAGTTTCTGTTATCAGTGAAATATGAGTCTTTATAACATAATAAAATACGAGTTACCGAAAAGATATTCATGAATTTTGGATGATTGATGAAATAATTTATTTGCAATTGCAACTTATAAAGTGTTGATTCTACAGGTCAGTGGTGTCATCCAGAACTGCTTGTCCGGTGGCTGTTGCCATGGTACCAGGTACGCGCTCCCGGCCTTTAAGCTGCTACTTGCTTTTTCCCCATTCATCCGAGTGAGTCAAAGTCAAAGTCAAAGATTTTTATTCAAAATTGGATACATGTATCTCTTTTTGAACGTCATATTTGTATTTGTTATATTTGTTAAAATGATGCAAAATCGAAATACTACTAGCGTTTCGCAACGACCACTGGTGAGAAAAATACGCCGAAAGAAACTCAATCCAGACTTGGTCCCTATGTGCCTGAAGGGCTCCGATTACATTGTTTACATATATTATATCATCAAATAAATTTATATTAATTGCCAAGCATTTTTATCAATTATATAATCAGCAATGCAATAATATGCTTTTTTTTACTAATTGGTATTTTACAGTCGCTTTAAACTTAAGTATAGGCAGACCTAATATTTCTGCAGGAATTTTATTATAGAAGCGTACTCCTAGACCCAGAAATGAATGCATAGTTTTCTGCAATCGCAAAACTGGTGTAGCTAATTTATTTTTATTTCTCGTATTTCGATCATGAATATCACTATTTTTCTTATATAAATCAAGATTATGGCGCACAAACATAATATTCGCAAATATATACTGAGAAGGTAATGTTAAAATATTTATATCTTTAAACAATTCTCTAAGAGATTCTCTAGCACCAAGGTTATATATAGATCTGATAGCGCGTTTCTGCAGTACAAATATGGTGTTTACTTCTGCAGCGTTACCCCATAGTAAAATTCCGTAAGACATAACACTATGAAAGTAACTGAAATATACTAAACGCGCAGTATCAACATCGGTCAGTTGTCTAATTCTCCTAACAGCATAAGCTGCAGAACTAAGTTTACCCGCTAACGTAGTAACATGGGCACCCCATTGAAGCCCGGCATCAAGAGTTATTCCAAGAAATGTTGTTTTATCTGTTAAATCTAGTGGTTCATTATCCATTATTAAACGTGTCGGAATTTTTTTAACATTTGGTAAGCAAAATTTAATACATTTCGTTTTCTTAGCATTTAATAACAGATTGTTTGCTGTAAACCAATCCAACACCTGAGCTAAAGTACTATTAACCACGTCAAAAGAATCAGTTTGTCTATCAATTTTGAAGACAAGAGAGGTATCATCGGCAAATAGTACAGCCTTACATGTATTCACACAGTAAGGTAGGTCATTGATGTAAATGAGGAATAACAGAGGCCCTAGTATAGAGCCCTGGGGTACGCCCATCTTAACCGATGATCCGGAGGATTGAACCCTATCTAAACTAACTTTTTGAGTTCGCCCACTTAAATAAGATTCAATTAAATCGCGAGATTTCTCTTTTATTCCATAGTGCTCCAGCTTCGAGAGAAGGGTATTGTGGTCTACGCAATCAAAGGCTTTGGAAAGATCACAAAAAATACCAATAGCATTTTGTTTTTCCTCCCAAGCATCATATATGTATTTCAACAGAGCTACAACCGCGTCTGTAGTTGACCGACCCTTTGTGAAACCATACTGTTCACGATGGAAAAGACTATGATTGTTGAAATAAGCTAATAACTGATTAAAAATAATCTTTTCAAATATTTTACTAAGCGCTGGCAGAATAGAAATGGGACGGTAATTAGTGGGATCATTTTTATCGTCAGATTTGTACAACGGAATTACTTTACTTAACTTCATCAAGTCAGGGAATGTCCCATAGTCTACACACTTATTGAATATAGAAGCTAAATACGGCGCGATTACTTCAATAATGTTACTAATGACAAATACAGAGATATCCCACAAATCTCCGGTTTTCTTATTGTTCAAACTCTTAAATGTTTCAATGATTATTTGAGGTGTTACATGTTGAAATATTAAATAGTTGTTACATACCGGTATACAGCTTGATACAAGTTTCTTAGATTCCTCTGATGATGAACGTAAGGAGGCAGTAGTGTTTACGGGTATGTTAGTAAAGTAATCTTCGAAATATTTTGCGACGTCTTCATTATTACTGAGGATCTTATTATCAATTTTTAATTCTATGTTATTGTCACGATTTTTAGATTTTCCAGTTTCCGTGTTAATAATTTTCCAAGTGGTCTTTATCTTATCATGAGAATCTAGAATAGCTTTTCTAGTATATAAAGATTTTGCGCTCAAGCATGCCTTTTTAAAAACCTTAGAATAAGTTCTAACATAATTGATAAATTCAGGATTTTTATTGTAAGCTTTCATAGCTAGTAATTCGTATAACCTGTTTCTACTAACGTAAATACCAGTTGTAGCCCATTCACTAAATTTTTTACTGATACGTTTAGTAAATTTTTTAATTTTGAATGTATTGTTGAATTCCGATTTAATAACACCAAACATTTTATTATATAGAGCATCCGGATCATCTCTAGTTTCTTCAATTAGGGGAATTTTTTCAGATATTCTTTTCTTAAATACATTTATTTTAGCTTTGGTTATAGATCTAAAGGTAAATTTTGGTAAGTCTACTTCTACATCATTTATAAGCTTTACGTACTGACCAAAGTGATCCGAGGTTAGATTTTTAGTTATATATTTGTCAACAGCAGTGCAATTGCAGAAAACATTATCTATACACGTTGCAGAATCTTCAGTAACTCTAGTTGGCTCCAAAAACAAATTAACCAAATCAAATGATTTAAAGACATTTAAAAATCGAACACTTTCAGTTGTTGTAACTAACAAATCAACATTAAAATCACCGCACACTATAATATTTTTGCGACAACAACTTAATTTTCTTAAGACATCTTCAATAACTGATTCTAAAGTATTATAATCTGATCTTGGGGGTCTGTATACACATACTATAATATAATTCCTTAGTTCGATACATGACAGCTCAACATTACAATCTACCGAAAGACTAACAATATCCTTACGTTCTTTACATTTTACGTCACTTCGAGTTAGAATTAAGCTACCGCCTTTTTCTTTAGTCTCTCTGGTATACGAGCTTGTCAATAAATAATTTTCTACATTGAATTGTTGCTGGTGAGACTGCATAAAATGTTCAGTCACACAAACTACATGTAAATCATTACTGTTAATAAATAACTCTAATTCTAACAATTTGCTAGTCAGGCCTTGGACATTCTGATGAAAAATATTAAATTCTTTCGCCTTGACTGTTGTCTTATTACTTAGTTTAAATCAGACTGAGTATTATGTATTTTACGAATATCATCAGCTGCAATGCCTGTGTCAAATTTAAAATTATTTACAGTTGTACTACGTACAACAAAAGTTTGTATATTAAAAGCTACTAACGTAGCTATTTGTCTTTTAAAATTAAAAGGAAGATACATAGTATCGTGAGTCAACTTAAATCTACTTATAAACTTATTTATATCTAAATAAAAAATAAAATCGCCATGACGATATGTCATGTTGTACATATGTACATTTAAATTTAAATTAGAGTAGTATCCCAAATACTTTATTCCCTTCCCAAGTCCAACAAATTCCTATCCTTCCCCAACTTAAAATATTTCCGATGGGTAGCAGCTTCAGAAGCACAAGAAGCAAAATAGACTCTGCTAGAAACTTCTTGCTCCTTGCTCTCAATAAGATCTGAATAAGGCAAACGAACGGGCATCCGAATATCTAGATTGTTTAATAAAAATATTGAAATAAATTGCTGCAGTGAAAATGAAAATATTTTAAAAAAATATCTTAAAAATTATTAGACCTATTCAAACCACATTGATCTCGTTATATGGCAAATATACGAGTTATTTAATTGAAGATGGACTTACTAACAAATTTTCATAAATTACAATGTTTGGATATCCGTCAAGGTCGAAAACTGACTTAACATAACTTTATTACATCCCTATTAACAGATAAATCACTCAGAAGTATCTGATTCGTCGCAGTGCGAATTATTGCAATTCCATGAGCTACAACATAAAGATACTCCCATTACAAATCTTCGATATAAAACAAAGTTATAGCAACTATACTGCACAGATTAATTCCCTGGCTTAAGAACGTAATAATCCTCTAGTAATATCATCTCGTGTTAATGTTAGCGTAACTTTAGTGCAGTGCAGGTTGCTCGTTAGTACATTTTCATGTTGCTGTTTGGAAATTTACACTCGGTTTAACTTTTAACCCTGTTTAAACTTACACAGCATATTATTTGCATACGTGTCTGTCTTAAAAGGCACCAAGTAACAACTATAGAATTACCAAATAGAATTTAATAAGGCGCTTTTTAATGGTAGATAATTTGTTCTAATCATACATAACATGTGACATATAGTGGCGGTACGGACATTGTGTATTAAATTAGTACAGATTTAAAGTTATTTAAAAGTCAATAAGAATTAGATGTTAATTTGATGTACAGAATGATTTTTATGTTCTCCTGTGTTTGCTTATAAGCAAGCGATGGCGAAGCTCAAAAACAGCTTATAATTACCAAGCCATTGTTTTTATTAAGCTGTATCAGGACTAACTAGATAAAGATGGGGTTAACTGATTAATACTTAACTTTGTACTAACATTATCAAATATTTCCGCAATTTCCTTTTACGGTTTGTATAGAGATAATCGTCTTTAGGTACCAACATCAGCCATGTTGGTGCCTTAAGAGTGAACAACTACACACCGAAATCCAGCACATTCTCACACCTTATTGTGACCCCGACTTGCGAATACATGAGATGAGAACTAAGCACTTCAGTGTGAGCACTTGATACGTTACTATGTACCACCACCAAATGAGCTTTTGCTACTTTACCGGGCGTTGGCGTTGCCACAATCCGCAATGTACCTCCGCCAATATGTTATACGGGATTACAATCATTCCTGTATATAAATGGCGATTATAACTCGTGTCGTAGCTAAACGAACAGTATTTGTATCTGATTGTCGTGATTTCAATTTATTACTTGGTTTATGTTGGTATTCATCATTTGCAAGTTCTTTATCATCATTCTAGTCATAAACTAGTAGAAGCACAGTATAAAACGTGTTATTTATTTAATACTATCTGACACAGCGAACCTGAATATTTAGATACTGCTCGTACACTGAGCAAACGCGGTAATCCTAACTATCCTAACTAATATTATAAATGCGAAAGTGAGTTTGTTTGTTTGTTTGTTTGTTTGTTTGTTTGTTTGTTAGTTACGCTTTCACGCCGTAACTACTGAACCAATCATGATGAAATGTTGAATACAAGTTCTTTGGAGTACGGAGAAGGACATAGGCTACCTTTTATCCCGGGAAAAAATACTATTCCCGAGGGATCGACATTGACGCGGGCGGAGCCGCGGGCGAAAGCTAGTTTTGTATATAAGGTCAAAGTATGGTTACCGCACAATCTTTCGACACTGGGCCCGTTCAGTTTAGTCATGCAGTTTTTAAATGAAAAAAGATTTTATAGACCGCACAATCGATTTAGCGAGTTCTGAAAGGGCTAGCTGACCCGGCAAACCTGAATATTTAAATAATGAGCTTCATTATATTCGTAGTAAATTTTTGTCATGTTTTAATAAGTATTCTGAAATACTGGGTGACAAAATAGAAAAATCCAAAAAATCGAAAAAGAAAATCATTTAATACTACTTACTTTTGTTTTATAACATATATTTTTGATTTAATATATATATTTTAACACATTATACCCCTTCGTACAACGATACGAATGAAATATATTTCATAGAAGAGTTATAAACCCTTTTTACACGTAATTTGGGCTTTCATTGTATTGATATAAGAGTACCAAGCATAAGTTCTGGTTAAAATGTAATCCGTATTTACAGAAATATAAAATCTTTTAAAATTTTAGAGACAAATGTTAAATAACATTTTTTTACCACACGTTTGGCTTAAAGCTTCTGCTATATCAATACAATTAAAGAAAGCCTAATTTACCTGTACAAAGGGCCCTTCTATGAAATATATTTAATAATTTTTCATCTATTATTTTTCTTAGCTTTATTTTTTGCGTCTCGGATAGAGTGTATTTCTCAGTTACAACCATGTATTTGAAATAGTATCGAATAATGTTGTTACTAAAAATGACATATGCCTTTTATAATATTTTTATCTCCTTATTGCACTCTGGTATTTGTGATTTGATTAATACATTCATGGTAAATTATTAAAATATTAACATTAATTTAATTTGTTTACTCACAATAATAAACGTTATCAGAAACAAAGACAATCCAAAAATGTTCCTTAGGTAGTATTCAAAATCTCAATAGCCATATTGGCTTGACTGTTATTGTAACTACGGGACTTACCGCAATTAATATTGAGTTTCGTCTATCCATCCGTTCGAAGTAACAATAATACCTAGTGACTGTGATAGCGAAAGCTTAAACTCACACATTGGCTGTTACTGTGCTCGTAGCTGTTAGGTATATTGGAAAAGTCTCTAGATGAGTTGGAACTTGGAAAACTACGGTCCCTTACGAGTAATACTGTGTGTGCATTTTGGCTTTTGTTCAAAAACTGTACAAGCAATATTGAGCTCTTCAAAGTACAATATACACAACTGCTTAAAATCACAATGGAATGTGGCATTGGACATGTCTTTACTCCTATGTTGACATCTGAAGTTGTCCCCAGAGTACCATTTTGGGATCAATTTGGTGAGAACTATTCTTGTTGCCGATTATGTATCTAGTTATACTATGCCATCAATGACGTCGGAATAGGAATGATATGAATGTAACAAAAAATAGGAATATAATAAAGTATGGTAAAAGCCAAAATTGCCGAACCACGATTTGCTTTAAATTTGTTGCTTTATTAAGCAATTATAAAATAATGATGTAACTAACGCGATAAAACCTTTTTTTTTTTTTAATATATTTACAGTACTCAAGTGCTGTAATACAGGATCTGCCTACCTCAGTCTCCAGTCTTTTTCAATCTGAGCCGTTAACACGACACACTTGTTTTGTTATCTTAGATTGTTTTGGAGATCAATAAATACATTTTAACTTTTTTACTTGAATTTAAAAGTTCTACCACTCTTCGTGTTATGTCTAGTCATTACTCGCCATATCACAAAGAGTAAGTAGCTATGTCAATCGGACATTATATTATGTGCTTGAGGAGTCCACTAAAGTGCAGTAAAGGGGATGGTTATTGAAATAATGCACGATTATTTAATTTCGCCGCTCGTGGATTAGTGTATGCTGGCATATCACCGCATCCAGTTTACTACATTCACCATGAATTTTCATAATTGATGAAGTATACTTCTTCATAAGAACACCGTGAAACCTCACTTAAACTGAATATCCATGTTACAAACAAAATAATGTATTAAAGTAGTACAGGCTCCAAAAATTGTACCAAGTATGACACCAATTATTCTGCCTTCGGAATTCTTGTTTTTTTTATGACATAGGGCGGCACAGGAGCAAGCAGGTCACCTGATGGTACGAGATAGAAAATAATGCGTGAATAGGTGTATATGCTGGCATATCATCGAATCCTACTGGATTCGATGATATGCCACATACCACATTTACCACAAAAGTTAGCTAAATATCCACGTAAGTGTCACATATCACAAACATAATGATGTACAGGATACAAAATATTACCTGTATGACGCCAATGATTCTGCCTTCGGAATTCTTGATAGCCATACATAGGATTGTGTTGTGTTTGAATCCAGTGCCTTCGTCCACCGAGGGGTCGAACCGTGGGTCCAAATACGCATCGGCAATGTTCACCGTCTGAAAAAGATATGTCAATTTAATATTTAAATCATATAATGTGGAATTCATGATGCAATGGTAAACATTTTAGCTAGAAAAAATAAACGTGCGTTTACGAAACTTAAACGATCTGATCAAGTAGCTTAACGATAATAAATAAATATATACGAACAAATCATACAGATTGAACAAGCCCAAAAGTAAGTTCGAAACATGTGTTATAGGATACTAAATCAACGATACTATATTTTATAACAAATACATATATATATTCAGATCAACGAAGTTTATATAAATATACCGCGTGATTTTGATTGAACCTCTGAACTATATCTAAATCCTGGAATCAGAATCCCTAATGGAATACAGAATTGCAAGAAAAAAGGTAAAAAAACAAAAAAAAATACCTTCCATAGCAATTCGCCCAGATAATCGGCGACTTTGTATGGGGAGTCTATTTTTCTTTTTCGATTTTTACCTTCTTTTCTCGCAATTCTATATTTCATTGAGATTCTGATTCTAGAATTTAATTTTAAAAGACGAAACGAAACGAAATGAAATGAAATGAAATGAAATGAAATGAAATGAAATGAAATAGAATTTATTCAAATTGGACATCATATTCTGAACGTCATATTATTATTTTTAATATTTGCAAAATCGATAAGCTACTAGCGTTTCGAAACGACCACTGCTGAGAAGAATACGCCGAAAGAAACTCAGTCCAGTATTGGTCCCTACGTGCCTGAAGGGCTACACTTTCACATATATACAAATAACAATGATTGAGCTATCCCCACTGTAAGTTGTGAACTTGTGACGTAGGATACTCATTCAACGAAATTATATATTACATACTTTAATAGATAAACATCCAAGACCCAGGCTAATTTGAAAAACATCGTATTCCATCATGCCCTGGCTGGGGATCGAACCCCGGACCCAAATTCGTCGTTACATTCGCCGTATTTATTACTTGGTACATCTTTATTTTGAAAGTGGAAATGGGGGCACACTGTTGTATTTATGTCATACAATACAGACGTCTAGACGAGTATTAAAAAATACTTATCGGAACATTACGTATTCGGTAGCCTATACACACACTACCATATTTTCAACTACCGTTAACACAGCCTACCAAAGCCAGGGATGAACTGAGGACAAAAAAAGTATTTGGAGCGAAAAAATCATTGACAAAAGTCCACTTCGTTTTCCTCCACGTTTCGACGCCGACACGCCTATTCTAAGAGCGACCTAGCAAAATACACATTCAATATTATTCATACAATAGATCTCTCTATCTATTGTATTTTACACGTGCTCGGAGATATTGTAATATTGTAGGCAGAGAATTTACATAGGTAAAATAAAAATGAATAAAAGTTCAAGAGTTTCCAGAAGACTAGTTTGGGATTTAGCACTTATTGGAATTCTAAGGTATTAAAATATTTTTTTTATTAGTGTTTTTTTGCATAATGCTATTCTTAAAACTTAAATTAAATAAAGAAATAAAATATGGTGGAAGAACTCCACGCGGGCGGGGCTTGAACCTGCGACCTTAGGTACGACCTATGCTCTGCCATTTGAGCTACCGCGTGTTCAAACCTCGGCATCGGATTCGGATTTTTGTCTGCGTGGATTTTTTTCACTTTATTCTATTTATTCATTTAATTAGAGTTCACTGATTGGATATACTTTTACGAAATATCTTTGAGCTCTGCATATTTTTATAGCCAAAAAAAAACTTTTTTTTTCAAAAAAATGTTTTTCTCAATTCTAATTCTCTATTTATTTCATATAGTATTTTTAATAGATTTACAAAATATGTCTTTTAAAGAAAGAGAACTGAAAAAGAAAAAGACTGTTTAAAGTAGAACACCCAGCGCTTGTGAAACTGTTTGATAAATGTGATTCAAGAAACTGTCAACGTCGAGCTACTCGTATCTACCTTAACGTCGTCGAACTACTCAGCTCCCTTATTTCAATTCATTTACCATTTCTTTACCACTTGCTTCCTTTATTAAGGCCCGATCATATTCAAATAATAAAGGATATCTTATATCATACAGATAATTAAAACAAAATTGTGAAGTAGGTACTAATACTACTAAGTACTTTATTTAATAACTAATAAGTACTTTATTTAATAAGTAAGACATTATTTGCATTACCTTAATTGTCAGCTTCTTTAGTAATATTTTTTTACACGCATGTTTTGGATGCAACCAGTTTTATTGTTTTTATGTTTTTTGTATTATATGTTTATAATAGTTGTAATCTATTTTGTGAGATAATAAAATACAAAATAAAAATAAATCTATACGTCTAGTTCGCCTAGCAACACGGTAAGCGTGTCCTTTCGGTCTTGTGGCTCTAGGCTCTGTCTACACAGGGATAAAAACGTGATTAATATGTACGTAAGAAGTAATGTCAATTTCTACCTCGCCAGTCGTCGCAACATAGCCGGTGATGCCAATGTTGATTGGGAAGCGACTTTCGTACGGTGAGGTCCGCGGAGTACCGGGATCCGCGTCATCGCCTGCCTCGAGGTCAAATACTCGGGAGAAGCTGCCCTTAGAAGCTTCGTGGACTAGAAGCACCTGGAAAAAAAGAAAAATATGTAAAAAATAATTAAATATCTTATCTAATTTGATAACGAACTTCCGATCACCTTTAAAATAAATAATAAGAGAATATAATTCTTAAAATCTAAATATATTCTCTTCTTTTTACTCAAACTAATTTCTACGAAAGCAAATAAACGTTAGCCACTATGACATCTAGTGACTGACTTAGGACTAGATTTTTAGTCATGTTTTGTAATAAAATATATTATACTAGCTGTTGCCCGCGGCTCCGCCCGCGTTAGTGTCGATCCCTCGGGAACAGTAGAATTTCCCGGAATCAAACATACCCTATGTCCTTCCTCGGGCCTCACACCTCCATACCAAATTTCATCCAAATCAGTTCAATGGTTGAAGATTTATAATATTAGTATTAGTATGGAAGTATGGATTTTATTTATACTTCTAAGTCCAGAAATGAGAAAATTTCCATAAAACCTTTACCCTCCCATTTTACCCCTTTAGGAGTGAATTTTGTCCATTTCACCCACATATATGTTTTTTAATTGTAATCGAGAACTTAATACCTATTTATTTTCATACTTCATAGGCCAGAAATGAGAAAATTTCCAAACAAACTCCCTTCTGGGGGATTTTTTTTCAGTTGACCTACACAGATCTTTTTCAATTGTAATCGTGAATTTATTTACCTATTTTCATACTTCTAAGTCTAGAAATAAGTAAATTCCTATACAATCTTTACCCCGCTATTTTACCCCTTCAGGGGAAAATATCGTCCATTTTACCTACACAGATATATTTTCATACGTCTAAGTCCAAAAATGAGAAAATTTCCATACAAAGTTTATACCACCCACCCACCCCCATTTTACGCCTTAAGGGGGGAATTTTGCAAATTTCATCCTACACACATCTTTTTTAATTTTAATCGAGAACTTATATACCTACTTTCATACTTCTAAGTCCAGAAATGAGAAAATTCCATATAAATTTTACCCCTTTAGAAGTTATTTACCCCTTTAGAAGTTAATTTTTTAATATCCTTTCTTAGCGCTCACTCACATCATTAAAAGAACCCCTGTACCAAATTTCAAGTTTCTAGGCGCAGCAGTTTCGGTTGGTTTGCCGTTTGCCCGCTGCTACGCCGCCGCCGTTAGTGTCCATCCCTCAGGAACAGTTTGGACCCTTAATTTTCTATGGGACCAATGCTGGGAACTCAAAAAAAATTCGTCATTTCCATAAAAAAGAGTCCCGCCGCCCGGCCAGTTTGTATGGGAATGTCGAATTTTTTTTTGAGTTCCCAGCATTGTTCCAATAGGAAAAGTTGTTCATTTTGATGGTCTGAGTCACCCCTTAAGGGTCCAAAACGATAAAAAATTCACCGTGTATATTTGCAGGCAAACTAATGCCTTGAGTTCATTCAAATGACGATAACTTTTTTTTTAATGAACCGATTTTGATTAAACAAACTTTAGATGTTTTGCTGAGTTAAAACAAAGCAATTGGTGAAAGTTTGAAGTAAATTGGTTCAGTATTTTCGGAGATAATCGTGATCATACATACAGACAGACAGACAGACAGACAGACAGACAGACAGACAGACAAGAAATTCGAAAAATTTTTTTTTGCTTTCTATTATTCTTTTTAAGTGTCCCTCTACCCATTTCAGTCAAAAATTCTAAATGTACAGACAAAATATTTTTACTGTTTTATTATATGTATAGATATAGAGGTAGATAGCATAACTACTATCTATACAGATAGTAAAGTCACACTGCTTATAATGGAAACCTGATTTTTATTAAATTTTATGGTTGTAAATTATGGTACATATGTCTCGTACATGTTGCTAAGTTTTCCATAGAAAAAGAGAAAAACAACATAATAGTAAAGTTGACGCGAGAAACGTTTGTTAAGTTGACGCGAGAAAGTCTAAAGTCAACTCGTGACTGAAGCGAGGATTCAGAGTATGTTGCCCAAAGTTAAAGTAATCTTAGTCCTGAGAAGATACATTATGATTTTTACTTCCCTCTATTAGAAAACGATTTAAATTATTTAATTAATTTACCAATTATATAAATACTAGCTGTTGCCCGCGACTTCGTCTGCGGTAATTTCTGTTATAATGATAAATTAGTTTTTCTTAGTATAGATGAATAATTTTCCCCCGTTTTCAAAACATTTTTAATTGATGCTTCGCTCCTATTGATCGCAGCGTGATGTTTTATAAAAAAGCCTTCCTCAATAAATGGGCTATCCAACACAAAAATAATTTCCCAATTTAAACCAGTACTTCCGGAGATTAGCGCGTTCAAACAAACAAACAAACTCTTCAGCTTTATAATATTAGTATAGATATTTGGTAAAGCATCTCCTTGGCGATAAAACAAGCATGCATCATAAAATATCCCTAGTTCCAGTTTCTCTTTACTTCTTCTTCTATCAAGTCGTAAAATGGCTTTGCGTTCACATTAAGTTTCGACCAGTGCTTTGTTACCATGGTTTCCCGTTTATTTGCTTCATTCAGATCTTGTTGAGAGCAAAAAGTTGAGCTTTCTGGGCACACCAAGAAGTGACCCATAGATTGGATAGCACCACAGTCGCACTCGCTATTGTTGGACTTTATCTTTTTAATAAATGTAACTGTATGTAACTAGTGAAACTGCAAAAATATGATCCGACCTGGTCTTGGTCACCGAAATTTACGGAACAATATTTGTGTCTTAAATTCAATTTGTTTTGTCCTTTGGGTACCAAAACGTATATTAGCTTAACCCTGTCTTCGGAAAACCTTGATGTTGCTTTTTGAATGGATAATAATAAAAAATAACAATCTTATACAAAGTCTTGTTTATAACGATATCTACACATATTAAGCCTATTTTCATACCAATTATCATAAGACCTCAATAAGCTTTAATGACAATACGCAAGTCAACATGTTTGCTTGCCTCGCCATTCTCATTCACTAATGAGCAAAACGAGCTGTAAAAATATTACAAGAAGATTATATTTCGCCCTTTTGCCAAGTAGGCATCTGGGAGCGAAGTACGTAGTAAATAATTAATAAAACTTAATGAAAATGCATGTTAATTATTCATAAAGGGAATTGCGTATTTCTACTTAATTTTGCATTTCATCCTATTTATTTTTGAGAAACGCTTCTCGTTGGAGTGGATTTCTTTAAATCTAATGAATTAAATTATTTTAAGCCAGTTCCATGGCGTGGCTTCAATTTGTTAAGTAGGGATGAAACTGATGTGAATTTTTTGTTATGGAAAAAATATATAATTTAAAATTTGGTATATTTTATCTACGAGAAGAAGACTCCTTTAAGCGATTTTCCAATAGCATTCAATTAGTAACTCATACCGGAATATGATTTTGCAAAATTATTATATGGGATTAATGAACCCAAATTGCCCTAAAATTAATACGTTTATTACTCGTACCCAGATTAATTCTATTCCTTACAAGATTGTTATGATCAAATCAAAAACTAAGAATAACTTCGTCATTTAGGTTGACAAGCTTTATTTTTGTATTTCTTCTTCTTTTTGTATGTATTAGGACAACATTGATGTCAGATAGTTCAAGCTATTTATATAAAGGGCCCGTACTACCTCACACTGCTTTGCATGATTGACTGTTTTATCAATAATAGTTAAATACTCAAGTTGAAATAAAAATGCAGCAAAGTTCAGGACTAACTCTGGTAACTATATGACTCAAAAACACGATTGCGTTAAATTTTCTCGATAGAAAAAAATCACAAAGTTGCCTCCAAATCACGTCTAATTTACTCGGTATATAGCATTATTCACCAAATACATTAAAATTTACCTTGAAACTTTTGATTATTATTGCATTACAGATAAGGCAGCCATCTTATTTTTTTCTTTTTCGAATAACCCTTAAATATTCCTAAAAAACGAAAATATCCAAAGTAGCTAACGCGTTTAGACCATCCGCGTTTGTACCGCCAAACCGCCTGGCATATAGCGGCCTCTTAAGGTAGGTATCTTATATATCTTAATGGCTGCCATTCAAAGATGACAGCAGGGTTTCCGTGACTTCCAAAGCAGAGAGTTAGTATTTCAGCAAAGTACAAAAAGAATTTTTCTTAGATAAAAACCTCCCTTACATAAGCCTAACATACCAAATGCAAATGGAATGTTCCAAATGCAAACAAAGGACCATTCTGGTAATCGACAATATGCCTGGACGTTGATATGTCCTGAAAATGCAAATGTAGTGCAATACCGTGTCCTAAGCTTGTTCATTTAAATGCAAATTGAGTTCAAACATAATCTCAAACTTGGAAGTATAAATTTAACTTTAAAACAGGAATGTGACAAGGCATTTTAATGAGACAAATTAGGCCTATGTTGCATTAATTATTTTGGGAGAGAACAGATAAATAATTGGATTCAAAAGTGCTCGCTGACATTGTCAACACAATTATTACGAGGTGTAAAGAGGAAATCAATAATCTTATTCAAAACAAGCTTTTGGCCGCGACTTTAATCGCATATTATAAATAATTTGTTATTCCGATAATATCAGTATCCTTATCCTTATCCTTACTAATATTATAAATGCGAAAGTGAGTTTGTTTGTTTATTCGTTTGTTTGTTTGTTACGCTTTCACGCCGTAACTACGAGTACTGAACCGAACATCATGTAATTTTGCATACAAGTTCTCTGGAGTGCGGAGAAGGACATAGGCTACCTTTTATCCCGGGAAAAAGTACTATTCCCGAGGGATCAACATTGACGCGGGCGAAAGCTAGTATTGTATAAATTTAATAGCCCAAGTTTTATATAGTACACACATAGCGCGTAGAACCGACGGCCGACGAGCTAGAAAGGTTCTCGAAACTGGCAAGCGCAGCGTTGGGCCCTGACCAGGTGGTCGGACGACCTAACAAAGGTCGCAAGAAGACGCTGGATGCAGGCCGCTTTCAACCGGCCATATTGGAAATCTTTGGGGGAGGCCCATGTTCAGCAGTGGATTTTTTGTGCAAAGAACGTGGAGTTGGTTGCGGCCTCCATTGAAACTATAGAGGGGGCACTCTTCGACAATATTCCATAGAGTTTGATCTCTGGCCTTACAGTCACATTCTTGAGAGTCTTTGTAACCCCACTGGTTTGACCGTCCGTTAAACTGATGATTAAACTTTACACCCCACGAACCCCTTTATTATAACAACAGTAAAAGTCTTATTTTATTTTCATACAAAACTGGAATAAAACATAACGCAGACTAAACACTCGGGTCTGGCAGATAGCAGTCCGAGCCGACCTTCAATAAATATTAAACGAAACATCATAAATTTTACTTGATGTTTACCAAAATGTTCTTCAGGACGCTGAAGTATTCATTTTGATATTGGAGCAAACGTCATTGAGATAAAATTATGCGGACTGGATACAGAGTTCAAAACATCTGTTCCAAAACAGATAATATTGTCAAATTAACATAGTGTGGCGAATTGAGTTCGTAAATTTTTAACGTGTTAATCAATTTTGAACAGAATTGTAATTATGTTAGGTTTAAGGCATATCTATCGCAAAGATGATGATAGATGGAGCCAGAGAGTTCTTTTTTGGCGACCCCGTACAGGAAGACGAAGTGTGGGTAAACCGACCTGGACCAGGATCGCCGCATCACGATCAGAGTGATGCCATCAAGAGGCATATGTTCAGCAGTGGACGCAAATATGTTTTGACGTAACAGTTTTGTGCAAAATTAACTAGCAATCATGATTTAAATAATCATACAAGCCATTGTCAGCAGTCGACAGCTCAAGCACCCGGCTGGAAGACTCTTAGTTTTAACCACCCACCAGGATACATAAACTAGTTTCCTACTAATTAAGAATTTGTTTCCGGCAACAGAAAATCACATGTAGAAACCAGTAGGGTAATAGATTATTTACTTTGTATAAAACGGAAACACCAGGGCAAACCACGTCATTATATCTCCAAGATGGCCGATGTGTGTACTACTTATGTTGATAAAATAATACAGACAAGATTCAGGCTGTTTTGAAAGAAAATACATTATGTTTTATTACTTAAATACTTTATGCTACATATATGTACAGTAGGGGGCAGATAAATGTGATCACAATAATAAATATATAAATAAATAAATCTTCTTCTTCTTCTATCGAGTCGTAAAATGGCTTTGTGTTTAATTAAATATGTTTTGACCAGTGCATTGCTATCGTAATTGCCCGTTCGTTTGCCTCATTCAGATCTTGTTGAGAGCAAGAAGTTAGGCTTTCTAGGCACACCAAGAGGTAACCCACAGATTGGATAGCACCACAGTCGCACTCACTATAGTTGGAGAAACCCCACCTGACTCTATTTTCGTAATATCTACCAACACCAGCCCGCAGTCTGTTTAAAGACTTCTAGACTGGCCAAGGCAGATTGCCACCCGGTGGTAGTTTCATATAAATCTGATACAATTTAAAACCTGTTTCTAGAGGGGTCAGTTTGATCTGCCCCTAACAGTACTATGTTATGTCATCAATGATGATGATAACGACATAATGAATATAGAAGTATTAATTGCAATTAAAGATTATGATGATGATAGCCGTGTGGTTTCCGGCAGAGTAGAATAGGACCACTCCTAGTCTTCCCATGGAAGTCGTAAGAGGCTACTTAGGAAATGCAAGCTAAACAAAGCTCAACAATGAGACCTCTCGAACCCGTCTGGCCAGCGAGGAGAGTATAGACCAAATCCTCTGTCTGCTCTGGCCAAGTATGGATCCGGTAGTACAGAGAGGGTCATGTTCCTGCAGTGGAGACTAAAAAGACCTGATGATAATGATGATGAAAGATTATGATTATTTTTATGCCACTTGTAGTCCCATCCAAATGGGGACCATGTCCTGGTTTGCTTAAAAAGTCCATCGATTTCCTTAAACACCTGTATACAGATCTGTGCTGTGACTCACTAAAGCTATGTTCTCAACAAAATCAATTCCTGTCATTCCTTCCGATTGTTTTGTACAAAACGAACTGAGGCCACGTTTACTGAGCCCTTCGATTTAATCTAATTTTACGATCTAATTTAAATGCAAATTTTATTGTTAATCGCATCGCAAAACATAATTAACTGGTTAAATATTGGCCCGGCAAAAATAATGGGTCGGTTCGGGGATTAAATGAAATTATTGTGTTTTGAATGTTTTGAGTATCGGAAGATTTATTCTTCTGATAAGGCTTGATAAACTTTCTTCAGACCACATGAAATATTTTTTCATTGAGTGCGGTCATAAGCTGCGTGGACCGCACGATGCATTCCACCGTTCACCGCCTTCTTCACAGTGTCGCACCATCTTGTAGATGCTCTGCCCTGACCCCGTCTGCCTTAATTTGCTTCTCCAGATAATGATTTGAAGCCCGCATAATGTGTAAATCTGTGTCAGTTGTACCATTAATGGTACAGCTGATCCGGCGGGGTAACGCATACTCTGTAAATTTCGAATAACTTGGTGTCCTGGTATATCGATATATTGAGCTCGGATACATTGAGCTCTTCAGAAGTACTGTAGACGGTTTGGTGTAAATTTGCTAATATAGACTATCGTCACAGGTATGGCGCTTTATACATACGGAGTAACATTTATGCCTAATAATACTACAAACGAAACTTTACATCCGTGCACTCGTTAATGTATGAGATATCAATCAGGGTCGGCACCGCAGAATGTATGTACGTATAAGAGGCAACGCGGAAAGTGCAACTGCAACAGTAAATAAATAAATATATACGGACAAATCACACAGATTGAGCTAACCCCAAAGTAAGTTAAATTGTGTTATGGAATGCTACCTCAACGATACTATATTTTATAACAAATAAATATAGGTAAACATCCAAGACCCAGGCCAATCTGAAAAAGATAATTTTCCATCTTGACCTGACCGGGAATCGAACCCAGGTTCCCAAAGCTATCAACACACCCGAGAACGGGAGAGAGAGAGTGACTGTAAGTTGGTACTTAATATTAATTCTATATCTATATATAGAATTAATATTAAGTAAGTATATATCTAGTGCTATCGTCTTAATTTGTATCAGCAATATGACTATTTGTATGGTATTGTTAAAGATGTACCTAACTTAATATTATTTTCCAATTCCGATGCAATATTTCTAGTTTGTTTCGACATTTACGTAAAAAGGAAAATGTTTAAATGCGAAAAGGAGACAATTTTCGTTCAATAATAATTGAGTTTTCTTTGGACCTGATCCAATAAAGCATTTCCCATGGCACTCTTGGGTACATTATCGATGATATACGTTACACCCTCGCATTCTTTGAGAAAAGTGCTATTTAGACTTGCCAGAATTGCTTAATATCTTACAAAACGCGACATTTCTTATTCAAACAGCAATCGTACTAAGGTCAGAAGTTAGATAGCTATCACATTGTTGTTTACTAAAATACATTTTCTTCTTTTAATTGAAACAAATACATAAATTCTGCTGTTTTTAATTTTTAAAATGTTTTATTACCAACGAGCTTTCGCCCGCGGCTCCACCCGCGTCAATGCCGGTCCCTCGAGAACAGTACTTTTTCATGGGATAAAAGGTAGCCTATGTCCTTTTCCGTATTCCAGAGAACTTGTATGCAAAATTTCATGATGATCGGTTCAGTAGTTACGGCGTGAAAGCGTGACAAACAAACAAACAAACTCTCTTTCGCATTTATAATATTAGTAAGGAAGTAAGAATGTTTAGTTCCTGTGATACTCATTTCTAAGTACTTTCGCATATTTTACTGGATGTTAGTACTATTGACTGAGTATATGAAAACATTTTAATGTGATAACGTCTTATAAATCGATGACCGCCGGCTACACGCACGAAAATTTGTCACGTTCCATGTGCAAGCGAGAGCGCGGAACAAGTTATAGAGGAACGATCGACCTGATCGTTCGTCTTGTGACGCATCTATCTCTCTTTCACCGTTATCACTTAAATTATTGTGCGTAAACCGACGTATGTTTGTTACCTTAGAACTCCGCCACATATAAAAAGAGGTTAATTTTTTTTGTTTGAAATGGTATGCTTTCAAGTTGGTCCCATTTAAATTTTATCACAATCGGTTCAGTAGTTTGAAGTCGATTTTTTTATATGAAAAATTAATAATTAGTAATTTTATCACCAACCCGATGGTCAGATGACATAGTTCGGCTGAGTGGAAAACAGTGAATGAGACAAGCACAGAACCGCAGAAAATGGCATAAAATAGGGAGACCTATGCCCAGCAGTGGACTGATGTGGGCTGAAAATGATGAACAATGATGATGAATGATTATTTAAAGACTTAAAGGTTCATGCCGTACCTATGGCCAGAAGGGGACTGATGTAGGCTGAAAAAGATGAACAATGACGATGATTGATTATTTAAAGACTTAAAGGTTCATGCCGTTTAGATGATAACTTTTCTGTAACCTAAGGCACCTACGTATGGAATGTTAAAATTACGCATTTATATATATTTGTCGAAAGAAATACTGAATACTGTATTTAAAGTTATCTCTTTACTACGTACATTATTTTCACTTATAAAACGTTAAAGCGAAAAAGAGGAAAACCTTTAATATCTATAAAACGGTCAGGCCGGGGCTAAAGTGTCAACTGGAGCCTTTTTCCAGTATTTCCCCAGAGCCGGAGATCGCCTTGAGATCGTATTCCATCCTCATTAGGGCTTATACCACCCTTTCTTTATGTTTACAAGGAGAACGTTCAATATTTACTTACATTAGTGGGATACATTATACAAAAGTCTGTCAGCATGGGTACCTGCCGGCCTATTTGCTAACTCAGTGGACAACGATTTGATAGTCATTTCGAAATACATTACGTTTTATATATCTTAAATAAAAATAGTCAATCATACGAAAGCCGCAATGTATTTTGAAATGACTTTCAATACGTTGTACACTGAGTTAGTAAATAGGCCGGCTGGTACGGGTGGACGGATAGAACGGCAAATATAAGTAGAGTAATAACTTGGTCTAACTGTCGTATTAAAAAAAAATTGTCTGTGTGGAAAGTTGGTTTACGGACGATAATTTTACGTCATAACGGTGGAAGAGAGATAGATGCGTCCTAATCATAAGCCGAAAGCTTAGGGCGATGGTGCCTCTCTATCGCTTTCGCTTTTTTTGTTTCACGGCAAAGAGCAGACGACCCAAATGAAGGAAAGTGGAAAATGGTCGGCGTCGCCCATGGATATCTGCAACACCAGAGGAGGTGCTAATGCGTTGCCAACTCCTACCTGTAAACACGCCTTTTGAAGGACCCCAAGTCACAAGCACACAGGGAAAACGTCGCTTGCACACGGAACGTGACATTTTTTCATGCATGCAGCCGACGATCATCGATTTATAAGTTGTTATCACGTCAAAATAATCATTGAAGTTCTGAAGATGCAAAAAATATCCTTATTTTCACCGGAGATTTGCCTAGTAATTTTCCGAATGAAATAACATCAATTTATAGAAAACTTCTTATCGCAGAATCGTCAAAAAGTCGCGCATTTCGAGCCAACTGCGTCTGAAATTGACATAATTTATTCTCGCTTCTCGAGTTTCAAAAGTTTGTCATAGGAGCGGCGCCATTAATCAGTTATACGATACCGAGGTACCGGATTCTCTTACTCGATGTTAGGTGCAGATATTTCGCAACTGTTTAGATATCAAAGTCGGTGAGTATTATTATTTCTTTTATACATGCAATGCACATGCAGAATCATAATCATAGTGCTTGGTCGCAAGTCTGTGACATGGCATTACATATACTAGCAACCCTGACCCCGGCTTCGCACTGGTGCAATGTACATATAAACCTTCCTCTTGAATCACTCTATCTATTAAAAAAGAGCGTAGTTTTAAAGACCTAAGCATACATAGGGACGGACAGACAGCGGAAAGCGACTTTGTTTTATACTATGTACCTAATGATACGTATGTGAAAAAAAAATTGGAGGGGTTGATCCCTATTATGTCAAAAAACTGACATAAATCGACTAGTAAGGAAAAGTGACTCCATATTTTTAACTGCGAAAGTGAGTTTGTTTTTATTACGCTTTAACGCCATAACTCCTGCACCGATCATCATGAAATTTAGCATTCAAGTTCTCTGGACTACGGAAAAGGATATAGGCTACCTTTCATTCCGAAAAAAATACTGTTCCAGAATGATGTTGACGCGAACGAAGTTGCGGGCGAAAACTAGTCTTAAATAAATTAATTTGTCATTGCGGGCACAGTAATGAAGTGTTTTTACAACAAACATATTTCACTTAATAGATCGAATAACCTAGAATTCTAACCTAGACCCTACGATTATGATTATTCAAAACTGAAAAACATGAAATCTCATGTAGCTGTTTTTCTAATGCAAAAATTACTCAAGTAAGTATGCAAATTTTTAAACAAAGTACAGCGTACCACATGTTAAAAATTTCAAAATAAACTCTTATACAATTTCATAACGGCATTTAATTTACTAAATTTATTACAATGTACGGAACAAACATGGGCATTTAGACATTTTGGCATATGTCCATAAATGAAACAATGTTACATGTTGTATGCACTGCGCTTAAACTAATGCCAGCTCTATACGAATGAGAGCCAAAAGGGTTGATTAGCAAACATTTGCTCGATCTTGGCTAGAAAGAAGTAGAAAAACTGCACTCGCTGACTCGATCTTGGCTTGAATTTAGAAATACAATTTATTTTTGTGGGAAATCGGAAGTATTTGCTTTATTAGTTAGATATCTTTAAGCAATTATCTAGGTCAGGGTTGTAATCCTCAACTGATTAGCCGTAGTAAAAAAAAACTGCACTCGCTAACTCAATCTTGGCTTCGGTTTGGAAATACAATTAATTTTTGTGGGAATTCGGAAGTATTTACTTTATTTGATATTTTTAAGTAATTATCTAGGTCTGGGATGTAATCCTTAACTGATTGGCCGAAGTAGGAAAAACTGCACCGCTAACCCTCCTGCCAAGCGTGTTGAGTATGGCAATATCCTCCCATGGAACGGAGAATCTTTGGGAGATGCCTTGTCCAGCAGTGTATATAAAACAATAAATAATAAAGATAAAGCTCGTCAAAGTTTAGGAGTGGGGGCTCGTGACGTCAAAGTTTGCTAAAAATTGTAGCAAACTATGACGTCACACGGAACTTCAAAGGGCTATATCTTTATATTTTTTTGTTTAATCGACAAAAGAAAAAATACGTGTCCTATATTTTTTGAATATCTAACTGACGGAATAATTATATTTTTTTAGGAAACTAGCCTATTAATGAAGTCAATTATCATATTAGATAAAAGCTATTACCGGTGTAATTGTTTCGTGAAAAACTTTTTGAGTTGATCCATTATAAACAAACACACGATGAAATATTTCCTCTACATAATATTAGTATAGATAATGCCAAAAAATATGGCGAAGTGAAAGAGGAAAATAAAAAAGACCGTGGGATTTATAGACGGTAAGAGAGAGTGATATTATTCGTTTTTGAGTTTCAGATATTTTGAAAAATCTAGCCATATTTATTTCGTATTTAGGAATTTAAAGGGGTAACAGTATATTAAATAAATAGTAAGAGTTAATAGTGTGTTAAATTGCTTTACGAGTAAGACAAGTGACGTAGGTTGCTTCCATTCATCTCGCGAGAACATTGTTCACGCCTCAAAGACTCAAAATATTTTTCGAGAAAATAGGCCTTCGCAGGAATTGTTTCACGACAATTCACATTTAAAATACATCTAATCGTGTCACTGACCGTGCGAGTGCGAAGCGCGACCTCAGCGTCTTTGCTTCATATTAAACAAAAAAATTATGTCTGTCCGTCTGTTCTCGTCTACAGATTGCATTTCTCACCCGATACTCGTGAATTTTTGTGAGCATGTTCGAAAATTACACAATTTTTGTTTTAAATAGCAGAATACCTGTCATAAGTCTCGCGTACTCACAAAACCACTTGTATTTATATAAATAATTACTTTTCGAAAGCTACAGAGTACTAACGTTCCGGTACAGACCATTACAAAGAAGAGATGCCCAAAGAACTCTTTCTTCACAGAGTCTAACGATTGAATCATTTAACATCCCGATTCAAACGTTTCTGATTAAATATTTTTACAATTTTAATCTCCTGGACTGTTTCTTATTTTATGATTTTCATTTAAAATCATGTTGATAAAAGATGCAGATGCGACCGTCCTTTTACCACACAGAGTCAACAAAGTTTACACTACGATAAACTTAATAGTCAAAATCACCATATATAAAGTAAAAATATTAGGAGGAAACCCAGAAATGCTACATATTCAAATGCGTATTAATCTTAAACTAGTAGGTAATTTAACGTTTCACAAAAGATGTGATAAATCAAATGTCAAGAACACTCGTTCGGCACTACATAGCTCGAAACCATTAAGAGGGAATATGAATTAGCTTAATTGACAATCGTCTTAAATTTTAATAGCTACCTAAATATAAGAGTATCAGGCACAGATATGTTAAGCATGATTAATTTGCTTGATGTGAGCCGAAAATGCAGTTTAATTTTTCATGTTTTTTTTTACCTATTGAGGCTATTCTTTTCATGACTCGTGATATCATCACACCAGCGACTATAGTATAGTAACCCATCTGTCTGGATGCATTCGGACCTATGGGCGCGACCCGCCCAATCTCATTTGAAGTGGCACAAAATAGGGATGTTAGGAAGGAAATGTCTAAAAGGTCTTCCCACCTTTGCCTAGCAGTGGGACAATATAGGTTAAAGAGGATATTCTATGTAATACTAAACTGCCAAACTATCTGAACGCATCTGATAAACCCGTCGCTCTGCTTTATCTGCTGGCAGCATTTGCAAAAGGAACAGAAATACGAAGGTCGTGATGCGTTATAATAACACCTGCGTCTTTCAAACGGCGCGCGAAAATGTTACAGGCGATACGGCTAGCAACCCATCACTATTTTGATTCCGTTATCCACCAACATGCTAAACATAACTTTTAGGCAAGGGAAAAAGTCATCATAGTATGTATGTCTTTCAAACGCTCCAATTATAGAACTTGAACATTTCCACAATAAGGAAGAAAAAACATGTATATCATCTGTCAACACGATACATTTCGTGACAAATTCTGACATTTTTAATTGAACCACTTGTGGTATTCAGAAGGCATGTTTAATAGTGCCTCACAACCATTAACGTATCCCATTTATCGAATGAGCAAACGCGATACTTATGTTCGTAAGTAATTAAAACGAATACGTGTACGTCTATCTGTCGCCGGAGATCTCTAATCGACCATCGTGGTGCTCATTAAAGTATACGACCCTATTTGTTGATTGAAGACCGGTTCCTCACCTTTTAATGCATGTGTCGTAGCTAAGAATAGCTGTTTGAATTTTTTAACATTCCGAATTTATTTGACATAAGTTAGTAACTGCAACAGCAGAGCAGCATTGGAATCAGCAACTTATCCATGTATCTGAAACGCGGTGAAGTCGAGAACTACATGTTATCCGATTTGTTGAATCCGATCTTGGCCCTTTTTCTCATAAGTAAAAATTATGGCAGCTTTAAAAATTGAAATTAGTGTTTTCTAATTTTTAAAACTGCCATATCATACATTTGATATAAAGCAGATTGATGATTACTTGTAGGTACACCAATCGTAGTGTAATTTATGCAAAACTTTCTTCAAGTACTTGAGCATAGACAATGCACGCTTATCGCTGACCTATCATGCAATATACTCCTTGAGATTATTGATGTGACGGAGAGAAATTCTTTTTTCTCATGAATTCCTTCTCACAAAAATTTGAGGAAAATTAATAATAATTCTCGAGAATTTCTGAAAGATTCCCGCACTTGAGAGATAGAAGTAGGAATTCTCGGAAAAAATTACGACCCGTTCTCGAAAATTGCGAGCACGGCACGACACTACTTGAGATAGTCAAATATGTTTTTTTTTTTTTAATTTAAACGCCTTCATTCTTCGTATTATTTTTTAAAATAAAATTCATATACGGCCATCATAATATTATGTGGTTGTCGCTGGTAAGGAAATATTATCCAACATCGATTCCATCGTTTCAGTCGTGCCATCTGCTTGTCAATCATATCAGAAAACTCTCATTAATCTGTCGAAACTTTAAAATCACGTAATTTTAAATATCCTCTTATATTTAGCCTTACCACAGACCTGCCTGGTAGCTTTAGTTTGTTCCCTAGGTTTAAACTTTATTTCAACGCCATTAAGTTCAATTTAAAATAAGAAAAAGATTAATAACTAAAAAATACACCTTAGGCAATCGGATGGTATAAACCCACTGTAACGATGATTGAAGTGTCGGACAGCCGGCGCCGGAGTCTCGTTACCAGGTCGTTCGTGCTATCTTGATGCTAATTGCGTTGCTAGTTTTCGCGCTTGTGTTTATCTATGTAATTATTTTAATGCTCCATGAATGAGTTTGAGATATTTAAACTGGTGGCAGCCTGTTTGTCAGGAAGTACTTCGAGGATGTCTTCACGTTTAGCAGAATGGACGGCAATGATTCGAATTTGATTGATCCAATGTTTTCTTTGCCCATGGACAGATATCAATGGTTTTATCTTTTCTATAGAACAGTCAAACAGAAGTATCGAAATACCCAGCAGTTCAAAATTTTACAACCGGCGAACATTGTCGGTTAGTAATTTATTTCGAATTGTTATAATTAAGGTCACTGTGCTAGCATTTGGATGAGCATAGCCAGCAGTTGAATGATGATTTCGGTGTTATTCATTTCAATAATATGACATTATTTTTTAATTCAATTTAAACATGACATTAAAAAAAACCAATGTATACTCAGTCCACATACATAGTTTCTAAGGTTTTCAAAAATTGTGAGTTGACATCTTTTGGAGAAAATGCGCTGTACAGTTTGTTGCCGCTTCTTCTGCATTCCGCTTTGGAAGCGGCATTAAACTTAGCCATAAGTAAATTTTTGACGTCAACAATTGTTGAGAAGTGAAATATGACAATTAATAAGTGTTCAAAGAAACCTATATTAAATAAACATATTGAATTTTAAATTTCAATTTTGATCATAGCCGGGGATCGATCAAAATGGCACACCTTGGGAGAGGCCTACGTCCAGCAGTGGACTGCCGCAGGCTGCTAATCATGATGATGAACTAACTGTGCTAAATATTCCCGAAGTATGTCCACATATATTGGTTATCAGTTGGTGTGCCTATCGAAGGCTTAGACTTAGCATTTGCGTCATATTAATTTTAATATAAATAAATAAATAAAATAAATATATACGGACAAATCACACAGATTGAGCTAGCCCCAAAGTAAGTTCGAGACTTGTGTTATGGGATACTAACTCAACGATACTATATTTTATAACAAATACATATATAGATAAACATCCAAGACCCAGGTCAATCTGAAAAAGATCATTTTCCATCTTGACCTGGCCGGGGATCGAACCCGGTCACTCCGTGTCGCAGGCAGGCGTGTTGACCGCTGCGCCACGGAGCTAGTCTATCTTTTTTATGTATGTTTGACGGCAAACGAGCAGACGAGCCACCTGATGAAAAGTGGTTACCGTTGCCCATGGACATCTGCAACACCAGAGGAGGTGCAGACCATGTCCAATCAATTTATCTAAATTTCTTAATCAATTAATGATAAGAATTTAATCTAATAATTCCTCGCAGCGCAGCTAAGAGATATGTAACGAGTACTATACAATGTCACAAAATATACCTACTTATAGAAATTTGATTTTAAGTCCCGTATTAACTACTCTTACGTATAAACCTGTTTTCCTATTTTTTAAACACATAGTGGACAGGCCTTGCTAAATAAGCAAAAACATATATCTAATTTGGCAAACTTTATGAAACTCTTTTTGCAGCATTCGCCGACAATAACCGTTAAGGATATTCTTCAGTCAGAATATTCCATGTTTCTTTCGAACATTTCTCCCTTTAAATGCGAATTTGATAATATAATATCTTAAAGGGTGTTATAATGTACCGCCCGTACAATAACGGGACCGTGCAGTACTTGCAAGCCATCGTACCTAGTTGATATTAATGGGTCGCCTTTGATACACAAATTAATTTGCCGATAAAAGCCAATAAACGTATCGCGCTGTACAGGCTTAATAGGCCGTCAGTCATGTAATCCTCTTATAGTTTATGCATTAACTGATTAAGTTAAGACTAACTTTACAGCATGACAGTTACAATCAGAACTACGACTACTTTAGACGTAAAGTTGGCTACATGCATGTACATACATACATGTAAAGTTTATTTATTTGCCATAAATATAGTAGCATAGACAATTAGATTAAGCCGTAAGTATCACACATTTAACTGTTTCCAGCATGCAAATATTCTTGATAAATGTATGTATGTATACATACATGTATCACGCCTTTTTCCCTTGCGAGGTAGACAGAGCCTAGGTCTATAAGACTTTATGGCCACATTTAGCATCTTGGAGGGCGTGTAAATGGAAAACGGAATCAAATAGTGATGGGTTGCTAGCCGCATCGCCTATTGACATAATTCCGTAGATTTTAGCCCAATCGCTCGATCGGCTTTTACGATCTACGCGTTTTTTCTTTTCTTCCAGACCAGCATGGAAGGCTACATCTCTCTCATAATTGGTATTACTTGAACCTCTAGATACCTTAAGTTAATGTTTGATTGATTGTTTAATTTTTTGTAAAATTAAAAAAAAAATGATGTTCAATTGAAACAGTATTAGAGTGTAGGATTACTTGTGATACTAGCCGATACGACAGACATTGTTCTTTTTATCTATGGATAGACGCCAACTGTCAAACGATTGGCAATACGATGCTAAGGTTACATTTAAAAAGTTACTAACATCGTTAAGATTTGTCAATTTTTAAAATTTTCTGCACAGCTTTCTTGAGATTTTCTCTCAGTTTTCAAAATACATAAGAAAGTTCCAGAGAAAGACAGACACGATGGACGCCATATCGGTCCACCCGTTCACACGTGATGCCGAGACCAAGGGAAATAGGGATTCATTTTTTTATATTCACGTAACGTACGTGCCTATTGAAATAAATTAATATAAAATAAAAAAAAGCGACCGCCGCCGAAAATACCTCGTTTTTGTATACGAACGGACTGATTTTAATAAAACCTGCTTTCAAATAAAAAAAAACCGTATCCAAATCCTTTCACCCTTTTAAAACCTACCATAGCCCAGAGACGCACACATATAGCGGTCAAACTTAACCGTTTTTTTGCTTCAGGCGTTAAAAGTATAGAAATAAGCACAAGAAAATTATTTCTTATAAAAAAAAACTGACTTCAATCAAACTACTCATCATTTCGAGTAGGTGTCACGGTCAATTGACCATGCACACCCTGGTGTCAGAGTTCTTCGGAACCGCCTCTCGGCCTCTGACGTGGTTCCTTTAACGACTACCAGATGGCAGCCGGGACCACAGGCTTAACGTGCCTTCCGAAGCACGGAATCATCTTTATTATCAGACAATCAGGTGATTCAAGCCTGCAATGTCCTAACCAAACTGGAAACAACTAAACAAAGTATGCTTCCGGTGGGAATCGAACCCACGACCCCCGGGTCAACAGGCAAACGCCTTAACCACTGGACCACGGAGGCTGTTAAAATCAAACTACTAAACCGATTATGATGAAAATTAAATGAGACCAACTTGAAAGCACATCCTTTAAAAAAAATTAATATCTTTTCATAAATTACGAAGTTCTGATATACATGTACATGACTTTGAAATAAAATAATTAAATAAAATAATAAAACAAACGTTTAAAAATATTCTTACTACCGAATTAATAACCTCATTTTTTTAAGGTCAGTTTAAAAGAAGACGCAAGTACTCCTTAGGGACTTTTTTGTTACACCAGAACTCTGTAATTTATGAAATCCTTTAATAAAATTAAAACGTTTCATAAATTACGGAGTTCTGATGTTACAAACACTTAAAAAATACAACCGAATTAATAACCTCCCTTTTTTGAAGTCGGTTTAATAGAAGACGCAAGCACTTCTTAGGGACTTTTTTTTCGTGTAAGGATGTTTCGCCTTGCAAATGTCAAAAGCATACGTCAACATAAGTAGCAGTAAGGATACAAGAAAGAAGATTAAAATATAAGACGACGGCTAATTTCTTATGATGGATGTTGACAAGTAATCCTCTTCGGGAAAGTATGCCAACGTAATTTTTTACGAGTTCCAGAATAACATCCATTATGTACGACATTTTTATTCATTTTGTGTGTACGAACACAAAATTAATAAAAATGTCATATATCAATAAGGCGACTAGACATATTATATTCACTTGTAGTCATCTTGTAGCAAATTATACTTGAGTACATGACTTATTGAAAGTTATAGAATAAATAAACCACTTACAATTGTTCTGGGAGAAAAGAAAAAACGTAGAAAAAACGCCGATCGAAGAATGGGCGAAAATCGAAGAATGGGCGAAAATCTGAGGAATCATGTTAGTAGGCGATGCGGTTAGCAACCCATCACTATTTTGATCCCGTTTTCCACCTACACGGCTACCAATATGCTAAACATGGGTATGGTAAACTTTCGAGGTAGACAGAGCCTAGACTCTCTCTACCCCGAAAGGAAAAAAGACGTGATACTATATATATTTATGTATAGAATAAACAAATATAAATATATAGGGATAAATCACAAAGATTGAGGTGGTCCACAACGGCCGATTAGCCGGTAAGTTAAGAACTTGTATCTTAGGATACTAACTCAATGATACTATATTTTAAAATAGATACTTAAATAGATAAACATCCAAGATCCTTGGCAATCTGAAAAAGATCGTTTTCCATCATGACCTCACTGGGGATGGAACCTGGGATCCTGAGAGTCAGGGGCATTTGCGGTACCACTGAGCCATGATTAAATTGTAAAGATTAGCTTCATAAAACGCTACTTCTATCTTAAGGACAACCCAAAAAAGTACTAAATAATCCTTTTAAACTAAAAAGATTCAGGAGTACAATTTTTACATAATTTAAAGGGCTTTGTGAAATCGCCCATTTAGCACGTTAAGCCGTTGGTCCCGGCTGTCATGGGTTCAAATATACAGGTGCCGGACTTCGCAAGGAAGATGTGGTGAATTGATGTGCAGGTGGAATTTTGCTACTAACCCTAGGTGCTATTGCGGCGAAATTCAGATTATGGTCCATCCTACTGACCACTATCTCCTTTTATCTATCGAGGGCGGCATCCGTATGATACATGAGGCTGATGAAGAGGTTGTCAAATGGATCGACACGACAGACTGCCATTCTCATTGTAGTTGTGTTACTTTTGCTGCAGTCAAATTATCCATTCGCAAATAATAATAATAGTCATTAAAAAAAAATAGAGTGCCTTGGCAAACATTTATAGCCTACGTCACACGGGAATCCTTACACCGGTTATGATTCTAAGGATAGGTATATCCAAATCCAATGAGACAACAGGTTTGGTAAAAATGTCATATACATGCATATTAATATACATGAGCTCGAAAAACAATACAATCATTTTTAGCAGTCGTTTCCAAGCAGAATTGCAGCATACTTTATTTAAAATTCAATGCGATGAGAAATTATGTATTATTCCATCCAAACAAATAGCAACGAAATTCCGAATTATTCTGATAGCGGTTATGAATAATAAATATTGATAATGTTAATTTAACACCTCGGCCTCTCGATATTTATTCAAAACCATACAATTCAGGGGAAAACGGATTAATTTCCATTCATTCATAATGAGATAACGTTTGTAAAGGATATTCGATTAATATGAACAGTTGGGATCTTTGTGATGCGGACCATTGATTAAAAGTCGGAATCGATTGAGCGAAATTTGCAATACTAAATTATATGACCTAAGTTTGCGAGTAAATAGGATTTGAATACTAATAATATTGAAAACAAATACCGAAATTTGACTAAATTTGGTTATATTGATAGTTATGATTGGTTAGATGATTGGTTTGGTTTGATATTGTTCAGATTGACCTGGGTCTTGGATGTTTATCTATATAAGTATCTATTATTATAAAATATTAGCTGTTGCCCGCGGCTCCTCCCGCGTTAATGTCGTTCCCTTGGGATCAGTAGAAATCAAAAAATATCCATACAACCCCCTCCCCCTCTGCTTTTTCCCCTTAAGGGGGAATTTAATACATTTCACCTGCATAGATCTTTAGCCCTTAAGGAGGGGATTTTGCCCATTTCACCTACACAGATATTTTTTTATTGTAATGGAGAACTTCTTACTGTCATATTTCTAAGTAAATAAAAAAAAATCCATACAAGCTTTACCCCACCTATTTTACCCCTTCAATGGAAAATTTCGTCCATTTTAACTACACAGATCTTTTTAATTGTAATGTAAACATATATACTTATTTTTTTACTTCTATGTCTAGAAATGAGAAAATTTCCATACAATCCCCCACCCCCCCTTTATCCCTTAATGGGGGAATTTTGTACATTTCACCTACACAGATCTTTTTTAATTGTAATTTAGAACGTATATACTTATTTTCATACTTCTAAGTCTAGAAATGAAAAAAAATCCATACTAACTTTACTCCTCTATTTTATCCCTTCAGGCGAAAATTTCGTCGGTATTACCTACATACATCTTTTTAATTGTAATCCAGAACGTCCTGAAATGAGAAAATGTCCATACAAACTTAACCCCCCACCTCCCCCCATGTTGCCCCGTAAGGAGGGGATTTTAAACATTTCACCTACACAGATCTTTTCTAATTGTAATCGAGAACTTACATACCTATTTTTATATTCTAAGTCTAGAAATGGAAAAATTTAATACAAACTTTACCCCCTATTTACCCCTTCAAGGAAGAATGTTGTCTAGTTCACCTAAACAGATCTTTTTTAATTTTAATTGAGAACTTGTGTACCTACTTTCAAACTTCTAAGTCCAGAAATGAGAAAATTCCATAAAACTTCAACCCCTTTGATTTTCTAAAAATCCTTTCTTAGTGCTCATTTACATCATAAAAAGAATCCCTGTGCCAAATTTCAAGTTTCTGGGCACAGTAGTTTCGGCTGTGCGTTGATATATAAGTCAGGTTTGCCTTTGGCCCGCGGCTCCGCCCGCGTAAGTGTCGATTTCTCAGGAACAGTAGAATTACCCGGAATACAATAGTTCATGACTTTCAATGAAACACCTTAATATTGAATTTCAATCTACATATCAAATCGTGATCATACATACAGACAGACAGACAGAAAGATAGACAAGAAATTCAAAAAATTTTTTTTTTGCTTTCTATTATTCTTTTTAAGTGTCCCTCTATCCATTTCAGTCTCTATCCTCTATAAATTCTAAATGTACAGACAAAATATTTTTACTGTTTTATTATATGTATATTATTATATGTATAGATAGTACCGTTAAGTTAGTATCCTTATCCTACGACACAAGTTCACAACTTACTGTGGGGCTAGCTCAATTTGTGTGATATGTCCTTATATATATTTATTATTTAATATTAAGGAGTGTGTTTTAATTCAATTGCTTGGTTTTACTTCAGTTTTGAGTTTATGATTTAACCCATCATTTTATATCACATTTGATATTGATTACCTATAGACGACAACACCCGGTCAGCGGGACTGACGGGCGTTTGTAAAGGATATTCGATTAATATGAACAGTTGGGATCTTTGTGATGCGGACCATTGATAAAGTCGGAATTGATTGAGCGAAATTTGCAATACCGAATTGTATGATCTAAGTTTGCGAGTAAATAGGATTTGAATACTAATAATATTGAATACAAATACTAAACTCTGACGAAATTTAGTTATATTGATAGTTAAGTTTGGTTGGTTCATTGGTTTGGTTTGATATTGTTCAGATTGACCTGGGTCTTGGATGTTTATCTATTTACGTATCTATCATAAAATATATTATCGTTGAGTTAGTATCATATGACACAAGTTCAGAACTTACTGTGGTGCTAGCTCAATTTGTGTGATATGTCCCTATTTATTTATTAATATTTATTATATAATATCAAGGAGTGTGCTTCAATTCAATTGCTTGGTTTTAGTACAGTTTGAGTTTATGATTTAACCAATCATTTTATATCTCATTTTATATTGATTACCTTTAGACGACAACACTCGGACGGATAGCAGGACTGTCGGACATACGGAAGAACTTTTGCGTAAACTGAAACGTAAACGCTTTGGTCGTGCTCGTGCTTCACGCTGTAGTTCTTCAGTAAATTTCTTGCTCCGTTCATAATGAAAAATTAAATTTTCAATTTGATGACATTGTGGTATTTACACCATAAAATAAGTTTGTAACTAATATTTAGGCCAAATTTATACATGAAAGGATATCATGCAAAAAATGTAAAATCAATCTTCGTATTTCGGCAAAGCTATTTACATTACTTGAATCCAAGGAGCTTGAATCTCGTAAAAACCTTGAAGATTTAAAAGTTAAAATGCCTCTGTTTGCTCACAGCGGTGTCGAAAACTAAAACAACTAAGTGAAGAAAGTCAACCATTTATGTAAAATTCAGGATATTACTATTCCCTGGAAGATAATTAAATGCGACGTCTTAGTACAGGAACGGTTGCGAAAAAACAGAAGGTAAACTTTTTTCAATAACAGTTTCAGAGTAATCGAAGTTCCAAAACTATTTATTATTATTACTACCCTATTAAATCCCACTGCTGGACAAAGGCCTCCCTCTCTGCTTTCCATTCTTCCCTATTTTGAGTTTCAGTTGGCCAGTCTTTGTACGCATTCAAATCATCTCGCCATATCCGTCGAGATCTTCCAGGTCGCCAGTGTCCTTTTGTTGGGTCCATGCTGGCAGAATGCCACGATAGCATACGACTGACGTGCCCAGCTCAATCCCATTTTAATTTCGCGGATACGACAGCTACGATAGTAACTTTGGTGATGGAACGTAGCGTGGTGTTGCGGACTCGATCAATGTTTATCATGCTGCGATTCATAGCCCGTTGGCTAACCCCGAGTCCGGACTTTTGAGCTTCTGTCAAAGACCAAGTCTGACCTCCATATGTAAGTGATGGAAGGATAACACATGACCAAGAAAATAGAAAGTATAAATATAAAACACTGAATATCCATTCATTATACAGTACAGCTCCGTGGCGCAGTGGTTAACACGCCAGCCTGCGACACGGAGTGCCCGGGTTCGATCCCCGGCCAGGTCAAGATGGAAAATGATCTTTTTCAGATTGGCCTGGGTCTTGGATGTTTATCTATATATGTATTTGTTATAAAATATAGTATCGTTGAGTTAGTATCCCATAACACAAGTCTCGAACTTACCTTGGGGCTATCTCAATCTGTGTGATTTGTCCGTTTATATTTATTTATTTATATTTATTATTATTTCAGCCGTTGGAAGTCCATTGCTTGACAATGAACTCTCCCAACGATTCTTCGTTCAATGGAAGGGTATTACCATACTCACTACGCTTGGCAGGCGGATTGGCGAGCGCAGTTTCTTTAACTTCTTGTCATTTCAACGCTGCTGCCCATTGGAAGCATTGATAAGCTGAGAAAGGATAGGAATTTGTTGTATTTTGGGAAGGGAACGCATGTATTCATCATCATCAGGTCCTTTTTAGTCTCCACTATAGGAGCACGACCCTCTCTGTACTACTAGGGCTATACTTGGCCAGAGCAGCCAGAGGACTTGGCCTACACTCTCCACGCTGGCCAGACGGGTTGGAGAGGTCTCTTAGATGTTTATAAGCTTTGTTTAGCTTGTATTTCCTAAGTCGCCTTCTACGACATCCACGGGAAGACTTGGAGTGGTCCTATTCTACTCTGCCGGATACCACACGGCTATGTAAACGCATGTATTGGGATTGGGATATTACTTACTCAGATGAATGGGGGAAAAGCAAGGAGCAGCTGTGGAGGAGGAGAGCGCGCACGTGCCCGATTTACACAAACACCTGACAGGCAGTTGAGGAATATCCATTATAATACCAGTAATAAAACTTAAGACACTGAAAACTAATAAAACTTTTCATAAGCACTTTGTTATCCAAGGACCACTATGATGTTAAATTTATTAAGAGCTTATTAACAAATCTCTTTCAGTTTTAGTACTTATAATATTTCAGTTTTAGTACCTACTTTATAATATTAATCGATAGTGCTATATCGTGAAGAGGTCTTCACGATATAGCACTCAATTTAGATCGATCCTTTCGATCGAATCGATCGATTTAAAAGAAATTGGTAAGGTGGTAGTTTGAGGCCAGGAAGGACATTATTTACCTTTCATCCTGAAAAAATACTGTTCTCGAGGAATCGATACTCACAAGCAAAAGCTAGTAGTTTATAAAACTTAACTTTTCCTTCTGCAAATAACGTACTATCACCGTAGCAAAATAATTTAAATACAAGATTAAATAACCCTAAGACTTATGCCAGAGTCGTCTCCGTCGCTGTGCGGGTGAAATATTTGTTTCAGAGACCTTTTGTAGCGAGGTCTTGAATTTTCTTACTGTTTTATTGTCATTGCTGCATGATATAAATACTTTACTCAACCGATGAGGTGCCGTAAGCCGACAGAGAGTTTTGCAATGTTTAACTAATATATTTCTTCACTTTAATAAATTTTATTTCCTAAGAGAATTTCTCTTCTCGAATTCCTTTTAATGGATTTTAATTTTATGTTAAAGCTTTGCTCTTGTCACCGTTATTGCTGGATCAGTAAAATACAGAAAAATATTACCGACATCCAATTAGCACGGATACTTAGCCAGCCAGACATAATAGAAATAATAATAGATTCACGTGTACAGACGGGAGTATCCCGGAAAGTGTAAAAACGCTTCCTTTTTAAAAACTGTTTAAAAAGCATAATGAGGGTATGAGACTAGGAAAAAGTATAAGTGAGCTAGTAAGTTGTCAATATACAGACATATAGATATATAATATAAATATATATGGACAAATAACACAGATTGAGCTAGCCCCAAAGTAAGTTCGAGACTTGTGTTATGGGATACTAACTCTACGATACTATATTTCATAACAAATACATATATAGATACACATCCAAGACCCAGGCCAATCTGAAAAAGATCATTTTCCATCTTGACCTGGCCGGGGATCGAACCCGGTCACTCCGTGTCGCAGGCAGGCGTGTTGACCGCTGCGCCACGGAGCTAGTCAAATATATAAAACAAAGACTAGTTATTTCGACCTTTACATTCTGACAGCGTATCAAATTCTGCATATGCGTTTATTACCTCAGCACTATGTGTTCTATCGCACTCTGCTCTTCAAAGACCAATCGCGCCAGGAAAGGTAAGAAAAAATCTTCTTGGTTGATACTACGCATGTGATATTTCTGATAAGCTCAACAACATAACACATGATGCATTCGCGAATTAATAATTATAAACTCGCGATTGGCCAAAATATTTGAATATACCTTTTGCGAATTTGGTAAATTACTGACATTCACGAATTGCAGAGTTTAAACACGCGATTCGTCAAAATGTTTGTATTGGCCTTTTGTGTTTTTGGCCGTTCGTGTCGGAAGGAACATAACATTTCGTCATATTTAAAGAATTAAAAAAAAAACTCACCTGTACCCTCTGACAGCGTATTAAACTCTGCGTATGGGTCAATATCCTCAGCACCATATGTTCTATCGTGCTCTGCTCTTCGAAGACCATCCGCGCCAGATCGAGCAGCACCTGGTTCCTCTTAACTTCCAGCTGTGACCGCTCGTACAGCTGCGCGTTCCGGAGACCGATGCCGCAGAACTGGAGGTAGGACGAGAATACCTTCTCGTCGTACGCCGTAAAAGGCCCGTCGTTTTGTTTGTTTATCACCTAAAACAAAATACAATCGGTTTTGAAGGTTCCTGCATTTTTACAACTAGATAATAAAATTAGAACGACAAAATTTTTCTAATGGGACAAAATTGAATTTATATAAAATAAATAAAAATAATAGTAAAGTAACTCATTTTACTGAGTAGTATCCCAGAAGTGGGAAACGTAGTGTTGGGCGTCCGGCAGCTACGTTACGACGACATAAAGCAGATTGCTGGTAACAACTGGATTGCGAAGGCTAATGATAGGGAAGAATGGCGCAGACAAAATGAGGCTTATATCCAGCAGTGGGTTGTGGAAAGCTGACGATGATGATGATGATGAACTAATATTATAAATGCGGAAATAAGTTTGTTTGCATGACTTTACTCACTAAACCGATCATCATGAAATTTTGCATACGCATTTTCCGGGATCCGGGGGATTCATCCCAGAAAAATAAAAGTAACAGTATGAAATAAATTAAAGAATAAACAATAATTGCAAATAAACGATCTTTCTAGGCATTAAATATTTGTTATGTATGTGTGTATTATTACCTATGTGTGTAAAACTTGGAGATTTCATTTAAATATAGTTAATAAAGGAATCCCCGCATGCAAGGGAAACCCGACAAAAATATTTTGCTTGTATTAACGGTAAGCAACAGAATGGAGTCGAAAGTGAACAGATTAAAAGTTCGTGAATCTTGTTTTATGTATACTCACAACTCCCCTCAGGAAACAGGCAGATGCCACAAGATAATTTCGAGTTCCCAACATTTCACAAAGCAATTTCAATTTCAGGAATATTTATAACTTAATACGATAACGGTGAAACTTTTTGATTTTCATATTTTTCGGGTTTATGTCCCCTTTTCACTAATAATGTCACACCCGCGATTAAAAGGCCAAGCTTTCCCGATTACTACCAAGCAAAATAGAGGGTTATGTGTTTAGACTATATTTTTTTAACTGAATTTAATAAGTGATACATACTAGGTTTGTCTTATAGTGCAAGTGTCACTGCGTCATACAATATCTGAATGATCCAGCGATTGATCACGATCTGACCTGATGTTAAGTAAAGATGTGGTCTACGGTGGAGCTCGCTGGCTTATTAAAAACCTATTCACTCGTGCCAAATTATATGTGTCAGGACATATAATTTGGCACGATTATATTATATGTGACGAAAACCTCTAATGGCGACACAAGAGATTCCCTTCCTTAGCTGTACGCAACATGAACGACAAAAAAGGCGGATTGCTCGTGTTTTAATAAGAGGGCCTTTTTTTTCAAGACCTTTGTATTAAATAGTTAGAAAGGTTAGAAATCGAGTTTTATTTCATATAATATTTATGAGAATAAAATGTGATAACAAATGTAAACTCTTTGCCACTTGATTTATATAACTTTATTGCTGTGTACTTTATAACAGTACACTTTTGCTTTCGTGCCGCCTAGCTTTTTTATCACAGTTTCATCTGCGAAGTTATTGTCTATGTTACTCGTGCATAATATAGGTTTCTATTTCTAAACCGGCTCATAAGTTTTTTTATGAGATAGAACGGCAAACGAGCAATCGGGTCACCTGACGGTAAGTGATCACCGCTGCCCATGGAAAACTGCAACACCAGGGGTGTGTCAAGAGAGTGGGCGGTAGTTCCAGAAATAACTTAAATTTAAAAAAAATATTTATTTCGTCTTTTGCAGTGTGTCCTAAATTTTTTGTATCTCAGTGTCTAAGTATTTTACACTTTTACTTTCTTTCCGCCTAGCTTTTTTGTCGCAGTTTCGTCCGCGAAGTTATTGTCTGTTATCCGCCCAAAATTTAGGTTTCTATTTTCTAAACCGGTTCAGATATTTTTATGATATAGACGGTAAACGTGTAAGCGGGACACCGAATGGTCAGAAGTTTTAATTCTGTTTTCTTTTTTGGCAAACGAGCAAGGTCACCTGATAGTAAGTAATCACCGCTGCCCATGGACAACTGCAACACCAGGAGTGTCGCAAGAGCATCGCCAGCCGTTCCAGAAAAACATAGACTAATTTTTCGAAGGTTCCTATGTCGTTTCGATTCGGGAATACTATACATAAATTTTAAAAAATATAGATTTAAGACATTAAAAATATTAATAGCCTCATTGTGGCAGCAACAGGAGTATACTTTTTTCAGTAAGCCCTCATTTTCGCGCTTCCAGATGTTTTGCGGGCCATCATTTAGAATGGTAAACAAGCCTAAAATTACTTTTCCGATGAGATTATTGATAAACAAGTTTACATTCAGCGTCCTTGTTATTTTGCATTGTTTATTCGAATAACCTTTAAGATTTATTACCAGCCAGCGAAATGCTATAAATTTAAAAGTGCTTCGCAATAAGTACGCTCCTATGGGCTTTCTAAATTAAATTAGGATCCGGAGAAATTGAAAAAATGATGAATTGTGTATTAAATTTTTGGCAAATGGAGTTAAGAAATATCTCCACGTACAGCATGAGTGTGATGGAGTGTTCGGAACGAGGTACTCCTTTGCGATATGGACCTAAGGAGGGACGTGGGCGAGTGTAACAGCATTCTGGCCTCCCCATTATCTGAGGAAGCCAGAAGGCTGTTGCAGTTGTATTTTTCTATATTGTAAACGTACCTAATACTTTATAAATAATTTTTTTATGTACTAATATTTATCTAGTGTATACCTTACGGGGATAACATATCACTGAGTGACATAACTCCTTTAAACTAATAAAGATTAAAGAAAAATATTTCCACTTAATCAAAATAAATAAATAAGGTGAGATTGGAGACTAATGCCTAATCCAACATTTAGTAAAAAAAGAACCGTATTCAATCTGTGGTCGTATGGAAGAGATTTCATGCGTACTTACTTGTACATGGTCAACATACAAGAAACGTGGTTTATGTATTTAAGTGGTGGTAAGATACTAAATCCTTAGTATGTGTGTGTATCCAACTCACAATTAGCCAATTTTATTTGGTTTTCAGTTAAAAAGACCTTTAGTATTTACTTGTAGGTAGGCTCAACACAATTGCGAATACAAAACGCCTTGTTTCTTTACTATGATAAAGGTCGGCAAACGAGCTAGCCAGTCACCTGATTGTAAGCGATCACCGCTGCCCATGGAAAACTGCAACACTAGGGTGTGACAGGAGCGTTGCCAGCCCTCCAAGAAATTGGGGGGGAGACAAAGGAGGAGGAAATAGGGGAGAGAGAGAGGGAGGGAGAAAGAATGGGCCTCCGGGTATCTCACCGAAGTATAAAAGCGGTAAAGCTTCTATTCAAACGTCGAGTTTCTGTGTGGTACTTCCAAGGACGAGCCGGCCCAATCATGCAAAAATGAATGCTACCGGTGCCGTGGCTCTACCACGACTAACCTACTGTCTTGTATTTCCTTAAGCGTTTAAAACAATGGCAAATATTTCATTTATTACCTGTGCAACACCTATGACCTCCCCATTGATGTCCTTAATCGGCATGCAAAGGAGTGACCTCGTCTTGTAACCCGTTTGTTGGTCAATGTCGTGGTTAAACCTTTCATCCTGTAACAAAAAAGGGCATCATTAGTTTTTTAAGACATCACCATCAACATAATCGTAATTTCAGCCGCAAGAAGTCCACTGCTGGGCATAAGCAAGCATAACCAAGGATTTCCAATAAGTTGGAAGATTTTTAAGAGATAATTATTAAAAAAAGAAAATACTTTTCAAACAGGTCGTGAAAAGATTTTGCTTTACTTTAGCAACAGCGTATGACTTTCGAGAAGGTCAGCTCTGAGACCAGTACGTTTATTTACGTTAATTTAGCATCCAACGTGATGGGACCAATGCTGGGATTTCAATTTTTTTTCGACATTTTCATACAAAACCGTTTAACTGCCGGAACACTTTATATGACCGACCCTGTTGCGTGCAGAAGTAAAGTCGACGCAGCTGTACGTGTCCCGTCTGCATTGGTCTACGAGGGTAGAGGACGTCGTAGACTACGTGCTGAAGAAGTCCAAATTCACACTGAGGGTCGAACGGTTGACATCTCGCCATAAAGTAAGCTTTAGTTCATTTGTGGTGAGAGTGCCGACCCACCATCTAGAGACCTTCATGAAGGAGGACTTCTGGCCACGGGGAATCGTGTATAGGAAGTTCCGAGGACGGCTGCCTGCTGATACACCGCGCCTTACGTCGCCGACAATACGTAAAAACCTAGTTTTTAAAATATATTTTTATATGTATGTTAATCTATAAGGTATTTATCTATGGGCCTATGTTAATTTTAACTTGTGTTGCCTGAAATAAATGATTATTATTATTATTATTATTATTATATGAACAAATCGATTTTTTTTTAGTTCCCAGCATTGGTACCATTGGAAAAGTTGTTCATTTTGACTGATTTAATAGTTTGAGGGATTACGGTGATTGATTACCTTAACAGCCTGTATAAAACAAATTATAACTTAAGAACGCGTAGAATCGCTGATTTGTTTAGGAATTCGTACCCAAAGGGTAAAAACGGGACCCTATTAATATCACTCCGCTGCTCGTCTGTCTGTCTGTTCGTCTGTCACCAGGCTGTATCTCATGAACCGTGATAGTCGAAAACTGAAATTTTCACAGATGATGTATTTCTGTTGCCGCTATAACAACAAATACTAAAAAATAGAATAAAATAAATGTTTACCCTTCTCATACAACAAACGTGATTTTTGCTTGTTTTTATAGATAACGGTACGAAAAAAAAAGTCGCTGTGGATATTAAGGTTCCGTTGTACACTTTTTTTATGTAATAATCTACTTACGGTGTGGTAGTGTCATTAAAACCACAACAAAATAACAATTTTTTTTGTTTCTTGTGCTAGTTGTAGCTGGTGCCAATGCTAATGCTATACAAAAGCATATTATGTCGACTTTAATTCATGACATAAAATTCATTTTCACTCGTATCTCTTTTATTTAAAACCATCCAAACATTATGAGCGTCAGGGGTATAAAGGATAATAGCGGGTGCCGCATAAATGCGTCGAACGTCACACCGCCTTTGCCGCGACGCAGTCGGATGAATATATCCGTTAATATTAATATATTGTTGGCGCAGTGCGCAAATTCGGATGGTCCGTCGGGATTATGCATATTTTACGAGTAACATCATATAAATAAAATCCTTCTTGATTTAATCTCTTTGCGAAACATATTGTTTGCCAACTGGATTTCTCTTTCATAACGGTGGAAGAGAGATAAATGTGTATCAAGCCAAACGCTTAGGCCGATCGTGCCTCTCTATTGCTTGTTCCACGCTCTCGCTTGCACAAAGAACGTGACACTTTTTCGTGTGTTCAGCCGGGGTTCATCGATGTACAAGAAGTTATCACGACAAAAATATGTATCAACAATATCAAAGATTTTTAGAAATAAGAGCCGACAGCACTGAGAGGTCGTATCCGATATGCTGTTAATGGGCAACCACGAGTGTCAGTTGTGGCTGCTTGTCAAATATTACCCATAATTATGTATATAAACGGGACTTAGCGCGAACCTTTTTATTATTTGTTTACGTACCACGATGGATGTAACTCCATTGAAACGTCAATAAAGTTATAAACCGACGAACAGATTTAGTTATTTTTTTTAATGTAATCTAATTTTAATATTCCCATAACACGATTAACCGACCTTCAAAATGGACATGGCAAAGTTATTAACTATTTTGAATACCGATGTGATCATCGGGGTAGGTGTTTGATTTGGTTTAAATATCTAAACCTAGTTTTGACTAATTCTCTGTATATTTGTCTAAACCTACAATATTAATCCTTCCTAGTCAATTGGTTCTAAAAGCCAATGTGTGCCCATTATTGAAACGTCCAGGCAATTCCTGGAATCAAATATTGGTTTAGTTTGACCAATTTGGCAAACTCAGTGAACGGTTTAAACCCAATCTGGCCTGTTGACAACTGATGTAATGAACGGTACATCCTGAAATCCCATTTTGGCTGTCGTCCATAGCCTGTGCAGAACTGCCTGAATTGTGGCGTAGCTTGCTCTAAGCGGAACCAATATGGAATTTTTTTTGGGGCCCTTCCAATCAACTAGACAAATTTACACGTTTTTAAGAAACCCGTACGTCGTTCTATGAGATCCTTTTACTCAGGAACGAATCAGGTTGAAATTTATATCAAATACTCGGATCTGCGGTCCCTCGAAGCTGTGAAAAAATCAAAGACTACAGAATCAAAAGATATATAGCATATCTTGAAACGCAGCTCAAATGCAATCCAAACTATAGGGTACTTCCCGTTGACTTAAAATCACGAATTGTATACGCAAGGGCATGTAGGTAGTACTAGTATAGAGTATAATCCGATAAGACTGGGTCTCATATCTGAGAAATTCCGTTTTGCCGTTTTTTCCCAGGTATTTATGCTATTAGATGTAATTTCGGATACATCTGGTTACACCAACACCGAAAATTTACACGCGATATGCCCTTTGTGTAAAAAGAAAGAGTATGTGGGGTCAAAATGGTAGTACTAGTATAGAGTATAATCCGATAAGACTGGGTCTCATATCTAAGAAATTCCGTTTTGCCGTTTTTTCCCAGGTATTTATGCTATTAGATGTAATTTCGGATACATCTGGTTACACCAACACCGAAAATTTACACGCGATATGCCCTTTGTGTAAAAAGAAAGAGTATGTGGGGTCAAAATGGTTATGCTTTCTTTGATACAGTTTTTGACCAGTAGGTGGCCACAGCGACGCCTTTGTCTAAAGAATATTAAAAAGTAAGATTTATAAGATGTATTTATTTATTTCATGGCAACAAATAGTCATTCAAATAAAATATAAAGTTGAACTTATTTTCTAGACTAAACCTAGAAAGAGATGGCGCGATGACTTGGATGCTTATATAAATGGCTGGCAAATTATTGCCCGCGATAGAGATGACTGGAAACAAAAAGGGGAGGCCTTTGCCCAGCACTGGGAAACTGAAATAGGCTATTAAAAAAAAACCTACTCGTGACTCCACAGAGAATACGAAATTGGGCTCGCTCGGAATATGGATATTTTTGTTAGAAAAAGTTTTCTTAGCCACACAGGGATTCCTCACTCTTGTGGGCCCTGTATCATTAAAACGGTACTTTACGGCAGTAATTTTGGTAGCTACGCCCCTGCTGCAAATCCTACGCTATACAGCACTCAGACTAAAACAGCCTATTCACTGAACGACGTAATTTCGGGATATTAATCATGTTTTGCGATTTAGTATTTGTCGGGCATTGAGTTATGGCGTGTACCATTAAATATTGCTCTCTGCGTACTATGTGTACTTTGGTATTACAAAATGCATGAAAATTGATTCTAACTCTAAACTCGAAAGATAATGTCGCTTTTGATGGTATTATAGTTGAGTTTCTGAAATCACACTTATAAGCCGAACAGATAAGATTACATTCTTAACAGTTAAGAATATGTTAATATTTTCAATTTTCATTTAATTTTGCTCTGTATTGGCTTTTTTAGGATTAACTAAGAATGGGTCTGTAATAAAACTCAAGCAGAGCCAGAGATTTTCCTGATCCGAGATTCTATTACCACATCACCGATGCAATAACAATGCCAAAATTTCAGCAGAATAAAGGACAGTGAATGCCACGAAGCCGTTTGCGGGCTCAGTATTGAGTCGTAAATTCGATACAATGCATACTAGAAATTCAGTTCTTTGTTCAGCTTTTACGTCACTAGTTATTGGTACTCTATGGGTGTTGTAACATAAAGATTATTCGGGTGATAAAATAAATCGGTTTGGCATGTATGCGGGTGTTTGCTGACTCTGTTTAAGCGATTTACGATTGTTTTATCTATAGCTGTAGGATATAAAACTTTCAGTTTCTAAATTAAAAATGTACTTATTACAACTTTGCAAAACGCTTTCACGTCTATTTTAGACGGTTTGACCTGCGTTGCTCCATAAAACAAACTGATACGAAAAAAAACTTGGCTCTATTAGCACCCTTTTCTTCATCAACGTTAGAAGTGTTAAATCACTTATCCCGGGTGTGATAAGTGATTCAACACACACCTACATCATCAGCGATTCATCAGCAATAGCTGGGTGAATGGGTCCTCACCCAGCTTTTGCTGATGATGGCCGTCGTCATCTTGATGTAAATATGTGGTTTTCACGTCAAAAGAACTAGTTGTTAAAGAAATATTAAACCATCGAAACCAATTAGTGTAGGCCTACCACACACAAATAGAATACATGTACATATTAAAAATTATAATACCGAAAGTAACGTGAGATATACATAAAAGATTCGGGCAATTCAGAAATCCATCTTCAGGACGAATGTCAGGAATATGACCATCTGAATAGCTGAAACATGTCGGCGGTACCGACTAACAATGCGTGAGTGAAAACTATTATAAAAGGATCTATAAAAGACATTACTAGTTTGACAGTTGCACATAATAAGCACGGTCCGGATGACCGCAGCGCTACTTTGATTACAGGCGCTGTCCACATTGTTTCAATTAACGCTTTGTATTCTGCGGAAATGAGGAAGTCTTCTCTTTTAAACTCATGGCATCGATTCAAAGAGCTAATTTTATACTATTTATTAATTTGAACCAGAGAAATACATTTGAAAATGGTTGAATCATCTCGGCCTGTAGCTGACTTCGTACGTGAGTAACCCGTAATTCACATATAAATAATGTAATTATCTCGCGTTAGTTTTGATCAAAAATAAACCTACATACGAAAAAAACAAATATGAAGAGCACTTCAATTAGAATATACTTGAATTAAAACAAAGATCTTACTACCAAGCGTTAACTATGAACTGTGAGGCAGTACTACAACTTTCATTGGTTAATAAATAGCCAGAATTTTCTCCAACATTAAAAATATTTTCGAAATAAATTTCTATTTTTGACGTCATAACATCTTAATAAAAAGATAAACGACGGCTGCAAGATAAGTGTCACGTTCCATGTGCAAGCGAGAAGAAAAAGTGAATAAGGATAGACAGGCACGATCGACTTAAGCGCTCGGCTTTTGAGGCATCTATCATTCTTCCACCGTTATCACGTAACTAAGTAAACTGATTCTACAGACAAACAATTTCTTCTATTTTAGCCCACTGGTCAACATAGTTACCATTAACTACGCACAACACATATTTTGAGCTTTTTGAAAGTAGTTTTTCGTCAAAAATTCAATAGGACGAAAAGCTCATCTACTCTCTGTATCGATCCTCAAATCATACAAACACACATGCTTTAAAATTAGCTAACATCAATTCAATTCAATTCGAAAAATAATTTATTCGTTTGGTGAACGTTAATATTTATTTTACAACAAAGTATTGTTACCCTAAATAATTTACTTATAGCTAAGTTTAGTCCCGTTTTCGTCTATGGGGTTTCTTTGACAGATTTGATCGATTGCGTTCGTGACTTGCTTTTGTTAGCCCTTACCGAAACGGAAGGAAACTTTTCCCATACAAAAAATTGCCCAACCCACTAATTAACAGAACCGTAGATTTATGAAATATAAGAATCTGACAATGTAGAATGAAACGTAGAACGTTCAGAAGTCGAATACTTCACTTCAGAACAACTGTTTGAAACAAGAAGTCCTGAACTCTATAGTCGTAAACCACTGCATGAAATTCGATTCGGCTAACTTTTCCCTTGGACGTTTTACATCTTTCTGCTAGGACACTTTAAGTTTTATAACACAACTTCCGATTGCGTTGACCGCAAAGAATTTTAAGTTTCAGCATATTTGGACTTGTTTACGTAACCGAATTCAAAACATGGGATTCAATTTAAAAAATTTAATACTTAATTGCTATTGTTATTTTACATATCAAATTATTTTTCATTTATATATGTATAATTCTTTGTCATGCTCTGCTTTTATTGACATCGGCAGTGGTTATTTGTGTTAATAGTCATTTTTATTTCTTGAATATTAATAAAAAAAAATTACAAAGCAAATAAAGGCTTGTAAAAGAAAAATGCATCCACAGCCTCGAATAACATTTTAATGTTAACATCACTGTTATCATTGTCATTCAATAATATCGGTATAATACCCTCGCATTCTTCTTAATGATTTTTCTTAACAAAAATATAACCCAATAGATATTTCTATTCCTAAAACTAAATTAGAGATGGCAAGTCTCTCCGAATAAGATCGATTTTTGAATCGATTCGAATCGAAACCTTCACAATTTATTCGATTCACAAAAAAATCTAGGGCTAAAAGATAGATTTCTGTAAATCGTTTTTTTTTCAGTCTGCATTTGCAATGTAAAATTAATTTATTTTATGAAAAAAAAGGTAGATACCATAATAAACGATCTCTTATGATATGAGTAAAATCAGATATTCTTTTTAATTAGGCCCATTAAATTTATTCAAAATCGATTTAGCAGCTTGATGAAAAGTCGGTTTTTTGACGTGATAACTTCTAAAAATCGATGAATGCTGGCTGCATACACGAAAATGTGTCACATTCCGAAAGTTCCTGCAAGCGAGAGCGCCGAATAAGCGATAGAGAGGCCCGATCGGCCTAAGCGTTCGGTTTGTGTTGTGACAAACCATTCGGAAGCGTTCGGCTTGTGACGTACGAGTATATATCTCTCTTCCACGACAACGGCATACGAGCAAGCGGGTCACCTGATCGTAAGTAATCACCGCTGCGCATAGACAACTGCAACATCTCGGGTGTGACAAGATCGTTGTCAGCCTTTTAAGAAAACATACTCGTATTTTGAAGGTTCCAAAATTATCGTCCGTAAACCGACTTTACAGACAACCACTTTTTAGGGTTCCGTACCCAAAGCGTAAAAACGGGACCCTATTAATATCGCTCCGCTGTCCGTCTGTCACCAAGCTGTATCTCATGAACCGTGATAGTTAGACAGTTGACATTTTCACAGATGATGTATTTCTATTGCCGCTATAACAACAAATACTAAAAAATAGAATAAAATAAATATTTAAGGGGGCTCCGATACAACAGACATGTTTTTATTGCCGTTTTTATAGATAACGGTACGGAACCCTTCATGCGCGAGTCCAACTCGCATTTGGCCGGTTGTTTTATATAAAATATTATTTTGATGACATAAGACCAATATAGAATATAATAGGCTGCGTGATAAAACCGAAGCGAACGAAGTCGCGAGAAAACAGCTAGTGCAATATAAAATTATTGAAATACCACTATAAACTATTGAATCTGGATTTTAAATCCCATCGTAAAAGCGCTTTCAAATGAAAAACTTAAAGCGAATGACTTTATCTCTTCGCAGTAAAATATTGGAAGTAAATTCAAAAAGTCATAAAATCCAGATCTGCTATAAAACATTTATTTTATTCAAAGGCATTTAAAATTAAATGCATTGGATTTAATAAAATGTGGAATAATATTATTATTGCTGAACGTTTACTGTTTAAAGCATTTTATTTTTTGCGTGTGTAAGTTGCCAATACTGGTGTAAGATTTTTCTAATTCCCTAAAGGCATCTGACATATTCTCACGACTGCCATCAACTATGATAGCCGGTACAAACGGCTTAACGTGTCTTCCGAAGCACGGAGGATACCTAGATATTTTTATGCTACTTGCGATCACCCATCCCAGTGGGGACTGCTCCCGGGGTTGCTTTACACGCCTAATCGCTTTTTTTTTTCTTTTTTTTCACACAGATTGAGCTAGCCCCAAAGTAAGTTCGAGACTTGTGTTATGGGATACTAACTCAACGATACTATATTTTATAACAAATACATATATAGATACACATCCAAGACCCAGGCCAATCTGGAAAAAATCATTTTCCATCTTGACCTGGCCGGGGATCGAACCCGGTCACTCCGTGTCGCAGGCTGGCGTGTTGACCGCTGCGCCACGGAGCTAGTCAGATCTATCGCTAATAATGCTCACGACCACTCAACTATCTGGCTCCTTATTAAACAGGTCTAACATATTTGTTTAAATAGTATCTTAAAAATCATCATCATTCATTATTATCAGCCCACTGCTGGGCAAGGGTCTTTCTTTTTGTTACGCCATTTTCTTCGATAATGTGCTAGTCTAGTCTCATTCACTGTTATGTCTAAAACATGAGCTTATTATCCATCCAAAATAAGTTGGTTGAGTGTCATCTTCTTTTGGTCGGATAATGGTCATCATCAGGCCATCATCATTCATCATTTCGTGTAGGTGTCATGGACAATCGACCATGCACGCACACCCTGGTGTCAAAGTTCTTCGGCATCATTTTCTAAATTGCTTTCCTATGTCAAGGGACATAAATTTTCAAATTTCCGGGATACGTGAATCCATTAGCCTGTTAGTGGTTATACCACAACCTCGTATACACGAAATAGGTTGAGGTCGCAGCAAAATGTACTATTGATTATCAATACATAGTTTACTTTAAATATTTATTCACCCTTTGCCATCCAAGTTGGTCTAGGAAAAAAGTAAATATTTAAAAAGACTTGTCCATGGGCAACGGTGATCACTACCATCAGATGATCTACGAGCTCGTTTGCCAACATCCCAACTATTATAAAATGCATATTATCACGTCTTTATCCCTTACGGGGAAGACAGAGCCTAAGGTCATAAGACCGAAAGGCCACCTTTAGCGTGTTGGTGGGCGTAAACGTGGAAAATCAAAATAGTGATGGGTTGCTAGCCGCATCGCCTATAGTCATGATTCTTGAGATTTTCGCCCATTCCCTTGACCGGCTTCTAGGGTCTGCGCGGGAAGAAAAGCAGCTAGCACATTCTACGTTTTTTCTTTTCTCCCAGACCAGCATGGAAGAAATTATAAAATGCAAAAGTGAGTTTGTTTGTTTCGCTTTCACGCCCTATCTACTGAACCGATCATCAAGAACATACGTTAACAACATCGATCAAAGCCCCTTTTTGCGTTCGTATTTGCTCTTTGTCCAATCTACCGTTAAATAAGAATATGTAAGATTAATTTTCTTAGAAAATATGTTTTTCACATGACACTCGTTTCACGGGCCGCTTGAACATATGATTGCTATGTAAATAGCAGTAATATGCCGTGAATAACTCATTATTTATGCCAGTTTTCGTAATATCACGATTCTTCTGTTGTCTGTAGTAAGTAGGTCGGAGTTGTAAATCTCACAGATTTATTGGACGTTACTGTTCAACAGACTTCAGATAGTTCCATTTCCCTAACTACCTACCCCTGTTGAAAATTTTTGGAAATTGCAGTATAACTATATGCATATTGTTTAATCCGATGTAGAGTTACAGAAATTACGACATTTAATAATAAATATATAGGGACATACAACACAAATTAAGATAGCCCCACAGTAAGTTGTGAACTTGTGTCGTGGGATACTAACTCAACGATACATACTTATATACATAAACATCCAAGACCCAGGTCAATCTGGAAAAGATCGTTTTCCATCATGACCTGACCGAGCCGAGCTCGCCATTACGACCGAGTTGTAATGGCGAATTCGCAGTGGTCAACACTGCGCCACGGAATTCGCCATTACAACATTACATGATTATAAAGACAAACAATGGTTTATATATTTTTGTAAATAGCCTTTACAAAGAATCATGATACGCATGATTCTTTGTAAAGGTTCACTAGACATTCGCAAAATCTGTAATAAATAAAAACTATTAACTGATATATATATCATAATACAACTTATAACCATAACTAGACTGGCATATTCATTTTATTCCTCTATAAAAAGCCAAAAGTTATTGAGAGAATTTATGAAGAAATAATTTAAAAAATTACGTCTCAAATTCGTGCTACAATTAAATTTTGCTCGACTTACTTTTACAATGCAAAAATTAAAGAAACATTGAATTGTCGAAACGTAAAATTTACGGGAAAGCTCGCACTCCACACATAATAAAAATACATAATAATGTTCTTCCAATGATATATGGTTCGCAATGAGATGCAAAACATACAGAAGGCAAGTCAATGATCTAATCTTGCGATCTCCCAAGCATTTGCATGTAAATTGTTATCATAAACTGTGAATACGTGAGCACGCATGAACTGCCAATCTTAGGTCTCGCTCCCATTTGTCTATGAGATTTCATCTCTTGTAGAATAGCCTAGACGTAATTGCCCTATTAGATGCAGTAACTCTTAAGGCGCTGTGCATCACAAGAATACCGTAAAACGTCTATTTTTTCGTCGCGCAGTTAGCCTTATTTTCCATGGAATACTAGCATGAAAAAAATATGAAGTACAGTTCAAAGATCAAAATAAATGGATACATCAAAATATTTTCAAAAAAGTAATTAAAATCTAGCAAAATAAAATAGCAAAAATGCTATACCCAGAAAAAGTTTCGTCGCGAATTACTTAATATTTTCAGCGACAACTACCAACTTTTTTACGACTATAAAAAGTATAACTAAATGAGCCAGATGGATACCTAAAAAAAATACAATATTTGGCTATAATTATTGAATTATTGAATTAAAAGTGAAAATTAACACGGAAATGGCAGACACGGGTTTGAAATGAGACTAGGGACAGGCCAACCGGTATCGCCACTTTCAGGCGCTACAAAGGGTTAAGGGATACAGCGCCTTAATTAATGTTATGATTAAAGCACCTCAAGTCGCAACCTTATTAACTAACCTTTGTATCGATTCAGTAGATTTGCTATTCAATGCAAATAAGAAACAATCAATTATTTTTTTATTTATTTATTATTATAATATTAGTGTAGATAACTGTATTAAAACTTTTCTCTTAAATTACTAAAATTAACTTATATTTACAAAAAAATGAAAATAATTACCTTTGCCCAGGATTGGGACAATATAGGTTAAAAAACAATTACTGATATGATTAAATTTCTAAGCAGAGTCAGTAAAATAAGGTGGATACACTAATTCTACTTTCAAAATTCTCCCTTTAATCGAAGAAATTTAATTTACCCATATTGCTCGAAAGGGGAAAAAACAAAGAACGAGTGGGCTAGAGATCCAATCGGACAAGGTCACGGTTTTGGAGACACGCCAGTATTCCCAGCTATCCTCTCGAATATGGTATTGGGATCGGACGTGAAAAGCCACGACCTTGAAGATCGTAATGGTGGTGGATAAGGACCAGCTTCCACTGAACTTCAGAAAGCTGTTCTGTTTACAAACCAAATGAAAAAACTTAAAGATGTGATGAGAGTCGAGCTTGATAAAAATGCAAATAATTATGAAAAATTTCAAATGGAGTTAGTACATAAAACAAATGTTCCTACTATATCTTTTTTTGATATTTTAGGTCTAAGCTCTTGATGGCTGGACCCTGTTAATGTGGAAAGAAACGCGCAAAATGAGTATTTTATGGCATAAATAATGGAGCGTAACTGTAAAATGAAAAGTAATTCATGTTGAATTACTTATTTGAAATTACACAGTGTCATTGACACTTGTATAGAAATCTCAGACTATAGAATTACAAATAGATATCATCTTAAGATTATTCAAATGAAAATTTTATCTAAGACATTATAAGCAAACGCATTAAGTCTTATTAAAGCTTTCAAAGATATGATGGCGTTGATTGATCACTTGATTTGGTTTTCAATTAAGAAATTAACGCGTACATTGGACGGCGATCTTTACTTCGGGTGAAAATAGCAATGACGTTAAATTTTCGCGAGGAAGCGAGAATTGTGTATTCGCAAAATGTAGAATTCAAAGCAAAACAGTTGAAGACAAATGGATTGCGCCATAATTCAAGCTCGGTTCCAGTGGCGTAACATGGGAATGGCAGAGAGGGTCGTGGCCCCGGGTGGCTACCACGCAATAAAGTGAGGCGGCAACCGCGCAACGAATTTGATGTCTTTCCAATCCAAGCCTTGCGGACACAGACTACGTCGAAGTCCGTCCCTCCTGGGGACTTTTTGGTGCTGTTGCCTCTACATGTTAAAGGCACTCTGCCCTTGCCTCAAACTGGTGAAGTAGCGAAAACTCACTTGGAGGCAGGTACTTAGTCAATTAAAAAAACCGGCCAAGTGCGAGAGAATCGCGCACTTAGTGTTTCGTACCATTATCTATAATAATTTTAAAATTATTAAAATATTTTTATTATATGATGTAACTTGAATTTGTGATGTTCGCAATTTTTCATTTATCTGTGTTATAAGATGGAAGACGGAAGACGAGAGTTCACGGGAAGTACCCAAGTACCCTGTAAGTTTTTATTCGAATGTCCCTTGCGAATGTCGAAAATTTGCGGCATAATCGGCTGTATCTTTTGATTGCGTTGTCTTAGAACTTTGATCTTTTCACAGCTCCAAGAGACAATAGACCTATTTGCTATATTAACTCTACGCGTTCCTGAGATAAAGCAAGACAAACGGACAACAAAGTGATCCTATTAGGGGTCCGCTTTTTTTCCTTTTGAGGTAAGAAACCCCTTAAAAAGACGAATGTATTATACTGTGGGCAAGCACGCATAACGATGGTGAGGTTGATAGGCAGACTAAGAACTAGGGGTGGGGAGGTATATTGGGTTATTAGGTTTAGGTTTATAGAACTTTATTGTCATAAGAAATCACATTTTATTTACAATGAGATAAGTACATATAAAATATTTGAAAAAGGATTTAAATTAATTACCAGTGCTAGTTGCGATGTGTAGGTAAAGTTTATTTTTAAAGAGTTTGACACTCTTTCAGCTCATTCGGCAACTTATTATACAGCTGTGCTCCCTCAAACAATATTGTCTTTTTTGCATAATTAGTCCTTGATGCTATTAGAGTAAGTTTATTTTTATTACGGAGATTATGTGTATTATAGTTTTTAGTTAGCTGTATGTTAGATTTAATGGAGTTCGTATTAATTTTCTTGATTAATAAAAATGTATTATATACATATAGCTGTGATACATTAAATATTTTAGTTTTTGCGTATAGTTGCTTTGTTGGTGTACGAGAGCAATAATGAAATTAGGCTTTAATTTTTTTTTTTTTTATGTATATCCAACGGCAATTGAGTACTCATCCCACGAATTCTCTTGCTAGACGCTGGCGGGGATGTATTTGTTTTGCATGCTATATAGGGCGGCGTAATGTTGTGGGCACCGGGCACCGGAAACTCACGCAACGCACTGCTCGGTACAACAGTGAGCAGTATTTTCACTTGATACACGTCATACAACGTTGGTAAAATTTAAACAAAACTGTGCAGAGGCGGCTAATTTAAATGCGAAATAAGCAGTAAAGCTGTTGTGGAAAATTAGAGTATAGTACAAACCTCACAAAACTTGATAAACCGGAGCTAGCACGAGTTTGGATAAAACAATACCAGAAAAGTTAAATTGTAGGTTTTGAATTAGCTAGGTTTGTTTTTTTTTATTTTGCTTTTATTATTTGTTACTATGACTTTTCTTTCTCTCACATTAAGTTATTCTCTTTATTTAGTTTTAATATTATGTTATTACATTAAGTTTATTATTTTAAAGTTCTAAGTAGCTATGGCCATTCCTCAGGAGATCAAATTTGAATTGTGAGTATCCGTGGTACTAGTTACATACAGGATGAAAAGGTTTTCCCTTGTTCCTTTTGTACCAAGAGGTAGAGTTTAAAATAAAACATTCTTATTTCGAGCATTTGTGCCTTGTCCACAATTTGGTAAAGTGCTTTCCAAGACAAATCAAATGACCCCAAATATGATTGGTATACCTTGTTTAGTTTAATTTCTTTGGTCAACTTCCGACTCCATCATCATCATCACCATCAGGTCTTTTTAGTCTCCATTGCACTACCGGAGCCATAATTGGCCAGAGGAGACAGAGGATTTGGCCTACACTCTCCTCGCTGGCCAGATAAATATCAGGATAGGTGAAACTAAATAATAGCTTTGAATTGTAAGTAATAACAGTATAAACACTGTCGTAATAATGGTCACCGGGTTCCGATACACCACATATGAGAATGCAACCGGGAAAACGTTCAAATGAGAATAACATTACATTCAATACACTTTATTGAATGTAATGTTCAAAAGTCAAAGAAGCGCACACCATTACTATTTTGGCAAGAAATAATAGAGTGGATTCCCATTGCATAGTGTTCTTCTACTACAACTACAAACAACCTATAAAGAAACAGAATTTACGACATATTTCGTAAACTACTCGTACGTTACAACATACCGTTGTGTCATGACGAAATCCATTCATAAATAAATACGTTAGCTATTGACGTTTTGCCAAGATTCATCTCACTGAAATCATAAATACCAGGACATATATTCAGAAGATTTGCCGAGATTTTGATAGAAAATATCTTGCCAGTCCGTTCCCATAAAAGTACCCTGTCCTCTGGCGGTCTCAGGATTTATTCCCGTCAATAGAATCACGAGGACAAACTGTTATTTGTGGTCCCATTACTATTTATCTACGTAGCCCGACAAACGCTTGACGATAGAAACAAAAGACGATCAAAAATAAAAGACGCTCAAAAACAAAAGACGGTTAAATTAAAGTGTAAATAAACTCAAACTGGCCGAGACTCGACATGGTTTGTAAGAAATTTAAATGTAAAAAAAAAAATTATTAACTTTATTTAACAAAAACACTTCAGTTACATTGCAACTCAATATGAAAAGCACCAGACAAATTAAACTTAATTTTGGTAAGAAAATGCCCCACCGATATATCTCTGTGGATCGGTTGAATATTGCAGATTTTCAAGAAAAAAAAAACACTATTTTGTTTCTTTTTTCATTTCATTCTCAGACTTCTCTACATACTCAAAAAAGTTTATTTATTTAGGAAATTTAAAGGAGTAAACAAATAATAATAATAAAGCGACTACGAGAAACAGTTCTCCTTGGAGGTCCCATTATTTCCATAGTAATGATACCACAAGAAACAGTTCTCCATTTCTCGTGGTCCCACTTAATGGCTCAAAATACTGCCACCACGAGAATACAGGGATCAAGTATGCGTTTAAGATGGTTTTTTTACATATGAGCATACTTATCACCACATCCATTATTACCTAGTTTCATAATATAAAAATATCACAACAAATGATTTCCCATTGCGTAATTATTTCAGTTTTGTTAAAAACAATAGTAGAAACACTAATAGCTACACACAATCCAAATATTTGCAGACAGAACTATCCTAAAAGCCAAAATTAGCTCACTTGTTAACCTACCCACATCAGCAAATGCATGATTGGACTAAAAGAGATAGCATTTTTAAGCACACCATTTATCGTGAGCAAAACATAACTAATTTACAGAAAGATACCATGAGCATTGTATGATCGTATTGTGTATTGCATGGAGTTTTGGTTTCGTATAAAAATAATAGTAGAAACACTCATAGCTAGACAAATTCCGAATATTTGCAGACAAAACTATCCTAAAAGCTAAAAATAGTTCTCTTGTAAACCTACCCACATCAGCAAATGCATGAGTTGACTAAAGAGAGATAGCATTTTTAACCACACCATTTATCGTGAGCAAAAAATAACAAATTTACAGAAAGATACCCTGTGCAATGCATTGTATGATTGTATCGTGTATTTTATGGTGTAAAAGAAGATCTGTGTTTACAAAACTTTTTTACTTTTCCAATGCTGTTTAATTTGAAATTATTTAAGTTAGGATTGTAACACCTTTCGTCAACCTAGGTTTATATAATAAAAGTTAAAGGTCTTTATAATTAAAAATACCGAAATGTTTTTATACATATAAATCGAAGTGGGTAAAAAAAGGCGATAGCTTTGTGCGTATTGTATACAGTATGTTTTTAAATGAAATCGCATACAAGGCTTAGAAGGTGTCGCATCTGTCACACTTTTCAATTTGTGCCGTGAGCGGGTGGAGTTGCTAGAATAATTTATGATCTCTTGGCCTGACGAATCTCGGGCCAGTAAAGCCTCTGTACTAGGAATTAGAGGATTGTTTACATTTCAGAACAAATCTCTACGTCGTTCAACATGTGCTACTTATTCGTAAGCTAGAGTATTTTTATTATTGTATGCAAAATGAATTCGTGAGGATATTGGGAAGATTCCGTATTTCGTTAAATGCTATGCTTTTTCTAGGGGTAAGTCCACTTGGATCATACGATCAACGACAGTAAGATTAAGGCTCTCTTAATATCAATTGTTTGTATTTGTATTTAATCAGGTAGTCGGCTCTATAAGATGTAGCCTGCTTTTGTGTTTTTGTGTCCCACTCCTGAGCACAGGCCTCCCCTTTTTGTAATAGGTACATACCTATAGTATAATAATAAATAATGGTCCAGAAAAGTTAGTACGATCTTACAAGCTAATGTTAACTGTTACTTAGATGTCACATTGAAACATTTGGATTTGTGACCAGTGTTGCAAAAGCCATCTACTCTGCCAGCAACGACATTGACAAGGCTGTTGGAACTGCCATCTATCCAATAAATAAAAACAGAAAATTTTATGTGACTCTCGTCACTGATGTCACTTGGATTGGGTCATATGATCCAAGTACATACACATAACCCTTTCTCGCATACCATAAAAAGTTGGTGCCATATATAGGTCAGAAGGTCAATAGCATCGCCATTTATGGTAAGCTAATTGTTCCTAACCAGGCTAACCTTTATTCAAGGTTCAGTTTCGTCTAACAAGAGGTTTACAGTCGATACAGGCAACACTATCTTTATTTTTTTATTATAATATATAAAGCATCAGGCTTTTTTAGTCTCCACAACTGGAGCATGACCCTCTCTGTACTAAAGGAGCCATACTTGGCCAGAGCAGACAGGATTTGGCCTACACTCTCCTTGCTGGCCAGACGGGTTGGAGAGGTCTCATTGATGTTTATGAGCTTTGTTAAGCTTGTAAACCTAAGTCGCCTCTTACGACTTCCATGGGAAGACTAGGAGTGCTCCTATTCTACTCTGCCGGAAACCACACGGCTACCGAAAACCACACGGCTAAATAAAAAAAAAAAAATCTTAGCTCAATGCGGCACAGTCAGCAAGAGCTAAGTGCGAGTTAAGAAAATATTACCACAACTGAAAATAAAGATCTCAAACATAGTTGCATAGTTCCATGTTGTTTACTTCTGCACCCAGAAATAACAAATACAAAAAATACTCATGCAAATTATTATTAGTTTGTATTTAATCAGTCGTCATTAAATCTTATTTCACTGCGGCACAGTTAGCAAGAGCTAGAACGAGTTAAGAAAATATTAACGATGGAAGACAACTGAGATTCTAAAAAAGAAACTGTTGGGTAAGGCATATTATTATAAGGTTCTCAGAGCTACTTCTGTTACCAGTAGCATCATCTACAGGACAGAAGAGCAAGAGAGCGGTCAAAGGGATTTGTCGCTACTTTGTACAACGAGTACGTAAAATATCTGAAATCAGAAGTCCTCTTAGTATTTTGACTTCGATGAAGTTATCTTTGTAATGACTAGTGATAATGCTATGTTTATAATACTATCTGAGGCCTGCCTCAAATAGTATTATCAACAAAATAGCACGTGAGCGACCCGTTTTCAAAACATAATGTATTTATCTCACGTTAATGTGAATGATATTTAAACGAACTTTTAATAAAGATAAGTATTATCAAAATTAAAACTTCGTAGCATTTAGATAAAGTCTGCAGATAGTGTAACTATCTCAATTTTCATCGCTAGTGTACAAGTTAGGTGAGTGTCTAAATTAGGTATCCAAACAAAAATTTAGCTTATATAATATAACAGGATAATCAATAGCCAATTATTTTGTAAGAAAGCTCGGTCATAAAACCACTGAAGCAGAAAATGATATTATTAAATACCATGCATGCAAAGACTCCGTAGTTACGTAAAATGGAACAGGAAATCTCATGCAAATCAAAAAGCCACCGAGATAGCGGATAGCTTGATGAATGTGCTCTCTCGATCTTCGGATCCGGATGAAAAATACCCGGCTATGAATAAACCGGGGCTGGAGACTTCCGAAGCTGGATGAAATGCAGGTCAACCGTGTCGACCTTTGCGGAATCCGGAATGAAGGACCTGTCGCGTAGTATTCTAGCACCTAGTATATTGTTTATTTCAATTTTAACACTTACCGGTCTCTCATATTTGTATCTATTTCATTTTGTCTAGTAGTGTTCGCAAAAGTGTCACATTTTGGGTTTCCTAACTGAACGGAGATATTTATAAATAGTTTTTGCCTGCGGCCTCCGCCGGCGTTAACCCCTTGTTAACCGGAATACCAGATACAATACATTTTTGCACCGATCTGCGTATCGTCATACGAGCGGTTTAAGTAGCAGAACAGAATTTTTTCCAGGATAAAAGGCCTCAAACTACCTCCATATCAAATTTCAATAAAATTGGTTTAATAGTTGAAGCGTGAAAAGAACTATTTTACAAATGTTTGATACTACTTGCACGGATGTTAAGATTAATTTTAATAAAGACACAACAAGGCACTGCAAAGTTGCAAACCATTCGTTAAATGAAAGAGATCTCTCTTGGGATAAATCCACCTTTTGAATGGATTGTGTGTATAATATTGTATTGTAATTTCCTAAACAAAGAAACAAACCTATTATGTAAAAACAATTTGGTTTCGGGGTAACTTTATTTTCTTTACTAGATCAAATATATATGACGGAGGGGTGTGTGGGCGTTCGTCGTCATCCATCATAATAAAATGAAAACTATGGTTTACAATGCACTCACTGATTTAATGTCTAAATAATCACGATACAATTAATGGAAAAGAGTTAAACACAATCCGGATGGAAACCGATTATTGTTCGGAACGCGGTGAAGTCGGTCTATGGCTGGCCACACCCGCACGGCTCGAAGTCCATTCGAAAAGTGACGGTTTGTCTCAGCTGACACCTCAGCTGACAGCTCAGCTGTCACTTGTCAAAGCCGTAGTGTTGCCAACGCACATCCCGAATACACCCAAGTCGATACAGGCTTGACGTTCCGATTTGCTATCTGCGACACGGCCATCTTGACATGTCACACGTCCCTGTGTGATGTTTCTGAAAAGAACAAATTCCATCTGCAAAATCGAGGTATCTCCACTCGGCCTATCCTGATAAACTCACTTGAATAACGGGATTTTGCCTTAAACAATCTTCCCAGTAAATCAGAACTTTATTCTCAAAATTAAACTTACATCATATTAGGGGTCATTACAAATCATCTTTTAATAATACACTGACCATTGACCAGTATTCACACACTATCAAACAAACTGCAAGAATTTAATCATATTGTCTCAACTTGCTCTAGGAGTAAGTTACCCTTCATCGACTATCGATCACGGTCGTTACTATCACCTAAATCGAGCGATAGTAACTCATGCCACCTCCAGTGACGAAATCTCATAAACTGGCGCCACTGCTGCCTAAATCGAGCGACAGTGACTCATGCCACTCACACTGAGTGACGATATCTCTGATTGTCGTCACTATCACCTAAATCGAGCGATAGCGACTCATGCCACCTCCAGTGACGATATCTCAAATTGTCGCCACTGCCACCTAAATCGAGCGACAGTGACTCATGCCACCCACACAGAGTGACGATATCTCATATTGTCACCGCTATCACTGAGCGATGATCACCGAGTTGCCTCCTCGAACAACACTGCCAATATATCACCTTAATCTAGTGATATATCTGCGCACTGAGCTCATCAAATAATACACATTCAAAATTAAATTAGTTGGTTGAATAGTGGTCAATGTACATTGGACAACTCATCTTCTACATCACTAGGCTCTAACTCTACAGATACTTCATAGTCGGGCATTTTTCTTATATATATATATGGTCATGTGCGTATTTATAAGTGCGCTTAGAGTTCAAAGCCTTTAACGTATAACGATCGTTCTCTAACACTTCAACAATTTTAAACGGTCCTTTATACTTGGGATCCAGCTTTGTCTGATTTCGTTCCTCGTTTTGGAGTAGAACAAAATCACCGACAGAAAATGGAACGATTCTAGCTTTCGTCGCGTCAAAACGTGTCTTGTCATAGTCAGAGTTTTTCGCCATATTGGTAACCGCAGCTTCCCTAACTTGTTCTATGTCAACGTCCAGCTCTACATCTTCAGCCAGCATTATCTCTAACGGTCGACCAGCTCTGCCTATTAACAACTTTAAAGGACTTGACTTAGTCACGCGGTTCAACGTACAATTCAGCGCAAGTTGCACATCTGGGAGAGTTTGGGTACAAACTGTCTAAAATAGGAAGCCAGGCCAATAAATTGGCGCAACTGAGTAATAGTTTCTGGGGGTGGTAGAGCAGTAAGTGCCTCTACCTTCCTTGAATTAGGTCGAATCTCGCCTTGGCAAACTTCAAATCCAAGGTACTCTACCTTTTTCTTCAAAAAAGAACACTTTTTCGAATTCAGTGAAAAGCCTCTATCAGTCAAGGTTTTCAGAACCACCCTCAGTCTTTCAAGTGCCTCTTTTGGATCTTTCGCAATTATAAGGACGTCGTCCATGTACACAACGACATAGGTATTCGTCAAGTCGCCAAGAGCTTTAATAACGGCACGTTGAAAAACTGATGGTGCGTTGCGCAAACCAAAAGGCATAGCCAAATATTCGTACTGAGAATCAGGCGTCACAAACGAAGTACATTCAATAGAGTCATGGTGTATAGGAATTTGGTTAAAACCGGAAGCCATGTCTAAAATTGTGAAGTAGTGTGCACCGTGTAGCCTTGCGATCTGATCCGAAAGCAGAGGGAGAGGGAACCTGTCTGGTACTGTATTGTCGTTGAGCTCACGGTACTCAACGCACATCCTGTCACTCCCGTCTTTTTTTCTTAACCAGAAGGATAGGACTGGCAAATGGCGATGAACTGGGTCTGATAATATTTGCAGCGAGTAGCTCGTCTACTTTCTCACGCACAACCCTGCGCTCTTCTGGACTTAGTCGGTAAGGACGGCGGTATACGGTCTTGTTCGGATCTTTTAGGCGTATAATCATCGGTTCAGTATCAGCACGAGTAGTAGGCACACCATTTGTAAATGAACTTTCAAACGTCTTTAATAGTTCTACTAATTCGTCCCTAAACTCAGATCAGTCATAGTCAATATTTGATTTAGCCACGTCACATAAATTTACAATACTATTCCGAGAAAACGTTAGTTCGTCCGAGGTCATATTAACGGCTATACCTAACGCTAGCACTTTACGTCCTATCATAATATCGTAGTGTAGACAACGATCGGGTAAAACATGAAATACAATCTCGATTGGAATAAAATTGATCTCAATAAGCGTTGTCACTTGAACAGTACTAAAAATAGCGGTTTGACCTATGCCAGACATTATTATAACAACGTTTGCCTCTAAATTTACATGCAACAGACTCTCTAATTAATGAGCATTCAGCTCCTGAATCGTATGTAAAATGAAACTGCTCACCAGCATGTCCCAGCATCCCGCCAGGCGCGTTGACAGTGCAGACATTCACCCGTTTCTCCTGTGAAGGACTCGCTGCGTTGTTAGTACTGCTCTCCTTGACGCTTCTCCGTGGACAATTTTTCGCGAAGTGGCCGGCAGCTCCGCAGCTGAAGCAGCTAAGTGATGATGCCGAGGAAGTCTTCAAGTCTCAAACCGGTGTCTTCGATCTAACATCTTGGTTAATATGTCCCTTTCTGGAACGGCATTGTGCCGCTTTGTGGCCAACGTTACCACAAACATAGCATTTCACAGAGGAAACATCAGTTGTTACGCGAGATTTCTTGCCATCATTGCCGTGATCATTCGAAAATGGTGATTTTCGCTTCATAAAAGAGACCGCCGTAAGTTCTTGCTGCAATTCATTCCTCGTGGTTATATTTTGGGTAAAAGATAATCGTTGGACACGGTGTTCAAACTGGGAAATATGCGACAAAATAGTTGACACGGCAATCTGTTCTACCGACAGATTTTTCCACTTTGACATAACTGACGACATCAATTTGGCCGCATAAGAAGCCAGACATTCGCCATCTTTCGGTCTACTATTATGCAGATTGATTAAAAATCCAGCAGCAGTCTCAGCACTCTCATACCTGGCAGTGAAGAGGTCCTTAAAGTTGCTCCAAGTCATTCCATGGAAAGATACTTGTGACAGCCACGCTGAAGCTTGGCCTTTAAGTGCACGACTTAAAGCCATCATAAGTTGAGATCCTTGTATGTCCGGATCCGTGATACACATGTCCGCAGGAGAAATCCATGCGCGAGCATCCACGTCGTCTTTATCGGGGTCAAACTCTGGCAATCGAATATCTTTGGTGGCCGATGGTGCCTTCATGGTTTGGATCAAGGCCATGAAATTCCGATTTTGCTGCTCCATAAGTAACACCCATTTCGCGTCTTCGTTACTGGTTGTATCACGCTGGTTTTCTTCGCGGTTACATCCCACGCCTGATGACGGAGGGGTGTGTGGGCGTTCGTCGTCATCCATCATAATAAAATGAAAACTATGGTTTACAATGCACTCACTGATTTAATGTCTAAATAATCACGATACAATTAATGGAAAAGAGTTAAACACAATCCGGATGGAAACCGATTATTGTTCGGAACGCGGTGAAGTCGGTCTATGGCTGGCCACACCCGCACGGCTCGAAGTCCATTCGAAAAGTGACGGTTTGTCTCAGCTGACACCTCAGCTGACAGCTCAGCTGTCACTTGTCAAAGCCGTAGTGTTGCCAACGCACATCCCGAATACACCCAAGTCGATACAGGCTTGACGTTCCGATTTGCTATCTGCGACATATACAAGAATTAATAACTCCAACATGACCTAACCCCGTCAGTTTTATTCCTCCAGCGCTCTGTATTAAACCGTGTAATGTACCGTGTTATGATATATAACACGACGTCACACCATAATGGAAAATCGCGACACATTTATCAAGTTAAGACGCACACACTTATCATGCGAATGCATACGAAGCCAAATGCAGTGTTCTTTGTTTGATATATGGTAGACATTCTACATCATCTCATCAGTCATATCTTATGTTTTTAGGGTTCCGTAGCCAAAGGGTAAAAACGGAACCCTTTTGATATGATTCCGCTGTCCGCCTGTCACCAGGCTATATCTCATGAACCGTGATAGTTAGACAGTTGAAAGGTGATGTAACAAATACTAAAAAGTACAATAACATAAATATTTAAGGGGGGCTCCCATACAACAAACTTGATTCCTTTTGCTCATTTTTTGCTCGATATTGATAACGGCAACAAGTAGACGCTTGAAATACTCACAGAATAATTAGTTATACTATACACTTTGGGGGGAGGGGTATCCCATACAACTGACATGATATTTTTGTCATTTTTATAGATAATGGTACAGAGCCCGACACGCACTTGGCCGATTTTTCCAATATAAAATTATTACAGAACAATGAATTTACTAATGAATAAAATAATCAAATACTACATCATTTCGGCATCATCTCGTCATAACTTATAGCTTTTCTTTGTCCCGCTACAATAAATCCACAATTGAAAGGTACATTATTTATCACTTTTAATGCGATCCATTAACGATATACTAAATGGAAATTCACTGTAAAGCAGCTGTCTTATCCCATAAAGATTCAATCGTTCGGAAAAAATTGTTCAAAGACTTGCCAAGACGTACCTTGTTCACCTCACTCAACAAATCTCTAGGTAAATATGGTAAATGGAAAGGTTAGAAGTTCCCGGACGATAAAAGTCTTCCCTCACTGCCGTATTATTGTCGTTTGATAACACCGCTCAACGAAATAACGTTTTGTCTTATACTGTACGAGTGCGCCTGAGTTTCATATTGACACCAAAATTAATTTCTACTTTAGACTATTGTCTAGTATTAATTTTATCTTACGTATTGCAATTCTATTTCGGATTCTGTTTTTTCTCGTACATGTTATTTTAGAACAAAAAAATATTTGTTTTTATTTATGTTATTTGTAAGCCTGTTCGAATTTTAATAAATCTTTTGAAAATATAACTCCTTGACACGAGTAGAACTATTTCGGCTCGAATTATTAGCATGTTTGAAAAAAACAATCTTACTATAAAGAAGAGGCGATTTTATCTCTGGCGTTCTGTCTTATATCATTTTCATACGCAGAACAGACATACATATTATGTATTTTCAATTATTCACAAAAAAGGCAGGACTGCTGATCAAACTTGCATGGCTGCAAGCGACTGCGCGACCTTTTCCAGGTTTTCAAGCGATACTGGTCTTATAACTATGTAGATAAATGTAATAATTATTTCACACCGAAAATGCTCGCTGCGTCGCTGCCGGCCACTGCCGTTCCGGTGTGAATAGGCCTTTATAAATAGGGTCCCGAGGGCACCTTTTGAAGACCGAACCCCCAACAAGCAGCAAATTTTGAAAGGCGGACAATACACAATCACAATAAAGTTGGCAATTTTTATACTCAGTACTTACATTCCTAAGAAACTGTGCCTTATGTATGTGTTATCGATTGAAGTAAGTGATGTAACGCGACAGTGAGGGTGGGGGCTTAACACGTGGCTCCTTTGTTAATCAGACAGAAGAGTATTCCTAACACGTAAAACTCCCTTCAACAGCTGTTAATTTATAAGTCAAAGTATCAGTTTCCTTGTAAAAAGAACGGAAAAATTCCAAGCGCCCTGAGGCTAGGATTCCTTGAATGTACTTCACGTAGTTTTAAACTTTGTTTTCAGTTGTACCACTGAACATTGTAACTAATTGCTATTAGAGAAAACAGTTTTTTACAATAAGTAGAACTAGAATTTATAATTGATAGCTTAATAATGACAGTTTGGTTTAGAGTTTAATTATTATTTTCATCAGTATTGTATTAATTCGTATTTGATTTTATCTTTTTGACTTTGCCATACCTGCCTCCTTAGATAATATTATACATATATACTGAAACCTGTCTCATTAATACATTATTCAGAGCTTTTTTCTAGTAGGTGCCTTACCTAGTAAGGAATCCTAAGTACCTATCATTGCAGTATTGAAAGGAATTGAAAAATATTTATTGTACTACAAAGGATAGAACTTGTTGTTGCTTGCTTGTTTTTGCAAACAAGCTAGAAAATTCAGTTTTAAAAGGTTTTAAACAAACCTATGGCGCAATGAGGCATTCGACGGATACCACTGATGTGGTGCCTCGGCTTCGCCTCGGCCATATATTAATTCTGTGCCTCGGCCCACACTCTTACTTTCTTCCTCCAATGCCACTTTTACTGACCGTATTATATAAAAAATTGTAAGGGCATCGGCATGTTCACTGTTTGAATTGTATACAATAGAAATTTTCATAGCTCTATAGCTACGGTATTTCTTACAAAAATTTGGTTATCTGTAAAGTCGGTTTACGGACGATAATTTTACGTGATACCGATGGAAGAGAGATAGTTGCGTCACAAGCCGAACGCTTAGGCCGATCGTGCCTCTCTATCGCTTGTACCGCGCTCTCGCTTACACACGGAACATGACACTTTTTCGTGCGTTCAACCAACGTTCATAGATTTATTAGACGATATCACGTCAAAAAAGTTCATCGTCATACAAATTGAAGATACGCAAGGTTTAAGAAAACTAGCACAACAAAACCATAGGGATATGTAGGCACGCCAAGTATTTGACGATAAAACGAATCATAAAATAGGAGCCCGGGAAGATCATACTGCGGGACGTGGAAGGAATAAAACACGCTGTAATCTTATTTCCATACCGAAGTATTGCTCGGAGATTTATCACGTTACATTCATGAATATTGAAATTCAAACGGACACCATTCTATTTTCTGTTGTGAATAATTTGCAGCTTACACGAGTAACGACCGAATACTCAAAACCTTTTTAAGAACAACTCGTTCTCAAATATCGTTCAGTCACTGTCTATCTATGTCTATAACACGAGAATTTGTGTTGTACTACGCTTATGTAGACTCATTACTTATACGTAGGTGTCGTAAAAAGTTAAGATTTTTTGAGTATTCGGTAGTAAGACACGTAATTTCAAGAGGTTAGTTAGATGTACAGTAGATAGATGGAATGGATAGGTACTTGTATAAAATCTTTAAAACACGCAACAACTTTGTATGATTCGCTGAATTTGTTTCGATAAAACGCTCGTCTGGGTAATTCCCAGGGTCTGCTTTACACACAAACAAAATATTTAACATATTTTTTTTAACAGGCGACGATGGTTTTTTTTTTTTGTCAAAACCGCTCGTTTGTGTTGTTGCCTGGGTCTGAGTGAATTTATACATAAACAAGATATTGACGTGAAATCCTTACTAATATTATAAATGCGAAAGCGACGGCGTGAAAGCGTAACAAACAAACAAACTCATTGTTTGTTTGTTTGTTACGCTTTCACGCCGTAACTACTGAACCGATCATCACGAAATTTTGCAAACAAGTTGACGCGGGCGGAGCCGCGGGTGAATGCTAGTTAACATCATAATCCTTCAATCACACTACGCATAATTTGCGAAGAAATTGTGTCTGGTTTACAAATCCAAATACACTAGTTGCATTTCTACGTAGAATGCATTATGTATTAATTCTTTTAGTAAGATGTGCGCCACCAATCTTTATCCAGATTTAAGATATGTATGTTAAAGCTAGTCAATCATATACTTAGGAATTATGGATTGTAATATGGAGTTGATAATTTAAATGGATAAAATTTCATGCGGACCTTTTTTGTAGCTTTGAATATTTTTTTGCTTATGAATGCAAATTTTGCCACGACCAAAATATTACGAGTTCTAAATATAAAATTGGGGTAAACTATGTAATTTTTTTATCTAGGGACAACTCTCATTTTACATTGTTTGAGATTTAACTCTGCATTCAACAGGTAATGGACACAGTTTTATGGCCTCTGCAGCAGTCTTTGTAACAAATACATGTAATGGTATATTGCTAACGTAGCCAACCGTGAAGAAAACTTTTTAAGCCCCTTTTCGAAGGACTTATGATGAAAACGTCATGATAAAGTATATATAATAAATTATTCAAAATTAAAGACTAGGGTTGCTTTTTTTTATCAAGCCCCGACACGAAAGTCCTTATCTTATAAACGACTAGAGCGATTTAAAAAAATATATATTTCTAAGAACTATTGCATGAAAAACTGCTTTAAAAAAATCTCATGCAAATCTGTTCGCCCGTTTAAGAAATACGGATAAACAAATACAGACAAACAGACACACACAATATACTGACACACATAGCGATCAAACTTATGACACCCATCTTTCGTATTCAGGAGTTAAAATATGTACGACATAAGTTGTACAAACAAATCGTCTTTTGACTCTCCCCAAAATCGTTCCGAATTAATGCCTGTACTTGAGTATTCACGTTTATAATTAACAAATAGCCTGACATTATTGGATCCCAATACCTTGTTTGTAGTTATTCAAAAAGATGAAAAAATATTGGTCACATAAGAGGTAAAACATTCCACGTGATTCCTGAAAAGCCAAAAAGCCTTCATATTAAACATCACGAAATTCGCGTTACCCTTATAATCTCAGCGTTTTGCCAGCTATCAAGTTAAAGAAGGCTGAGATAAAAACACCCTTTAGGAGATTGCTTGATAATTTTAACACACGCTACATGATGACTCCATCAAAACGGAATAAAACGAACAATCCGACCGGAAGAAAAGTTCGCAGAGTCAAACCTCTGCTTCGAAATGAAGGTTCAACATAAATTGTTTGCATAATACGGTAAGCTCCTGCTACTGTCATTGTTTAATGGCTAGTCGTAAAAGGGTATTATCGTTTCTTTTTTGCGTTTTCCTCTCATATATCGTGTCGTGCACCTTATGGTTACAAAATTCTGTAGTGACTGCTTTTTTATACCGATTTTACGTTTTATTTTTTGTTCCTAAAGGGTTGATAATGTCATGGCTGTTCATGAAGGTGGGGTGTTACTATTTGTCGATCGAGTTTTATCTTTTTTGTGGTGCCAAAAGGAACCCTTTGGGTGCGGGCAAACATTTTTGATTATTTTCGAAAATAAAAATCCATTGACATAAGAAAAACACATTCGGAATTTTGCTTATTCAATTTTTATTGAAATTTCTGTATATAAATGCGCACATTAAACTGCAAACGACATTAAAATGCAAATTAAATTAAGTAATTACTAACCACGGTAAGTATTATTTAATGCTTTGAAGATAATTGTTAGAGGAAGCTACAATGCGAATATAACAGCAATTACTAATAATTTGTGTGCATCCTGCATATAATTTAAGCAAAGTATGAATAACAAAAGGACATTTGTACTTTTTTATACTAAACAAAGCAGTTTCACTCACGTATTGTTAGTAGGAAAATGTGGACAGTTTCAGCCTAGTCAATAGTCCATATTTAGGGCGAGTGTCAAGGACGTTCCGGCGCGGTATGATGATTTTCATACTACAACTACCATTAGAAATACTACTTCTTACATTAGAAGAAGTCAACGAGAGTCGAAACTTCTGTTGGTATAAATTCCTCGGAAACAGTTCTTTTCTCCGGGATAAAAGATACAATTTTTTCGTCTCCATATCCATATTAGTTATGGATGATATTTTACATGGTTAATTTTGAAGTTCAAGACTTTTAATATCCTCGTATTAAAAGAAATTATGAAAAAGGCGGTATTTCAGGAATCGTTGCAAACGTTCAAAATACACTAAGAAAAGGTTATGCCACCGGATCAGAGTGGGTAGAGTAGGATTCACTCCGATACTGGTGATTTACCGGCGGTCCGGGTAACTTGCACCTAGGATAGGCTCTTCTGTCAACGTAGCTTTCGGCCCCCACGTAAAAAATGAGAGTTACTGCTCTCCAAAGGCTTTTGCCATTGTTTCTCAAATTGGCCCTTCAGATAATGCAGGCATGAAATAGCGGCCCATCAAGCAATATGAGAGTTTTCTGCTTATTCAAACCATGCGCACACAGGCAATGCCCAAAGCCGAGGTCCATCCCTCCGGAGTCTTTGGTGATGTTGCCTGTATAAGTTGAGGTGTAGTAGCAAAAGTTCACTTGGAGCTAGTTACAAAGTCGATTTAAAAAAAAAGCGTGATGTTACTTTTGTGGGATATCGTTCAAAGCAAGGTATATTATACATACTGAGGAAAATAATCCTATCGTTGCTTAACTTCTCATAATCCAGACTATTGATTAAAAGACAGGCTTTGATGGTTGTCTCCTTATTCTGAATATGCCATACAGATAAACAAAGTTCAGAAACATTTTAGTCCATTATACCAGAACGGGGTTGTAGCTAATGAAGAAGTTCTAGATTTTTAATACTAAATATCATTCCACTTTTTTCAGCTCTAAACATAGCGGTGGTGGGATGGTTTAAACTGTTTTTAAGGGCCCGTACTACCTCACACTGCTTTGCATGATTGACTGTTATATCAATAATAATTAAATACTCAAGTTGAAATAAAAATGCAGCAAAGTTCAGGTCTAACTCTGGTAACTATATGACTCAAAAACACGATTGCGTTAAATTTTCTCGATAGAAAAAAATTGCAAAGTTGCCTCCAAATCACGTCTAATTTACTCGGTATATAGCATTATTCACCAAATACATTAAAATTAACTGATGATGAATTGACTGATTAAATGATATCTCAACCACGGAGCATAATAGGCGCGCGTTGCGCTTTTTTTCGTTTCTTTATTTTTATATAACGTTTATTTGTAACGCACTTAATAGTTAATTCCAAAACAGCGGGAAGTACCCTGTAAGCATCGATTCCCTTGCGAATATCGAAAATTAATTTATTTTATTTAATTTATTTTAATTTAAATTTAAGTTTCATTTTTTTACAGCTGCAAGAGACAATAGACCTGGGTATTTGATATGAATTTCAGCTTGATACCTCCACGCGTTCCTGAGAAAATGGTCTTGACAGACAGACAGACAGACAGACGGACAACAAAGTGATCCTATAAGGGTTCCGTTTATTCGTTTCGAGGTACGGAATCCTAAAAATGAAGATTCTTCCAAAAATGTACAATACAATATCTCAAACGGAAAATCTTACCTTATAAGCATCGGGTATGTTGACCGGCTCGCCGCTCTCCGCGACGTAGCCGACAATTCCACTGCCCCAGGGTATCCGGATCTCTTCCAGCTGTTCCATCTGCTCTGGCGTCGACTTCGAGCACACGTCGAATAGTTTTGACACGAGGCACCTGTGAACAAGAAGAAAGGTTTTTAGTGGTAAGATTTCTTACTAATAGATAAATCTTAATTTTTACAGTTTCCATTTGGCTTTTTTACTCAATTTATTGTTAGAGATATTATCATTGCTTTTAGTCATTTACTAAGACAATTAATACATGTATTTAATGCCACCTTGCGCCAGAAAGTGTAGTTCAAGGTTCATTCAAACAATGTTTGATTACTCTCAATAAAATACATTTTTCTAAAAACATATTAAATAGCAAATACTTTTATTAATAATCATATTTTAAGCTGGAAAAACTTGCAATGAAAATTATCCGCTTATAAACTTTAAGACTGTCCAATAAGTCAAATTATAACAAATAAACAACAACTAAGTGAACGAGCTAGAGTTTCAACAACAACGTAACACTGCACTTTCATTTTATATCTCGAGGGAAACGTGCTACTTTACATTTGAACCAAGCGATTTAGTCGCTCAAATAATAATTAAAATCATAACAACTACTAACTGCAAGTTGAACGAACTCGGGTTTTAACAATGTAACACTGCCCTTACATTTTATTTCTTGATATTAAGGCCCTAGCAAACGTGCTATATTTACATATCAGCTCTGCGATTTACTTGTTTAAATAAAAATTCATAATAAATGATGTAATTCTTTCATAATTTTTCCAATATGTTAAAACATTAATGAGAAGACTAAGCATAAGAAAGAGACCCATTTCCAATAAACAGAGGCGTAGGACAGGGAGACCAATTATCTTTCATATTGCTGTGCTGGGACACACATTCAGAAGATAAGACTAGGATAATTATGGTACTATAATCAATGGAAGCCGCCTAAATCATTTGAAATTTACAGATGATATTATCCAGCTAGAAGAAGATAAAAAAAAATAGAACACATTGTTCAAAACAAAGCAGAAAAAAGCAGAGATGTTTAGAAATTAATGCAGATACGACAAAACTAATGACCAACGCAACAGAAAGTAAATAAACAAAATAATAGCCAGAAATAATGAAAAATAAAGATCTAGGCATAAATACCAAGGGAAAGACTTAAAACACTTGTATTCTCCCCTGCATGACATACGGCTGCGAGACATGGACATTAATGGACAAACATAGAGAAAAACTTGCTAAAACAGAAAAGGCAATGGGAAGAATAGGATAAAATAACTCGTATAGAACATCATAAATGGAGTTGGATAGGACATATGTTACGTTGCGAAACAAATAAACGGAGCAAACAAGTAACTTTATTGTATCCAAGAGGAGACATCAGAAGACAGGAGCGTCCGAAAACAAGATGGAGTGACGATATTCCGCCTAATCCATACCACACTGGATATACCATACTGGACCAGAGTTGCAGAAGAACGAGCTCAATGGAGAGAAATGGAGGGGACCTATGCCAAGAGGTACGCCGATATTATAAGAAATAAAACTCATAAAATCCAAAATGTAAAATTGCATGTAATTCGGAATAAAAGGGCTATTTTATCAATATTATAAAACATCTATGAAATATGTTACAAAAACATTCAATTTCTTAAGTAAGTAGAGCCAAAATCTGTTTACAAAAGCAGGGAGTTATCAAAGCACAGTCTTGGCAATCCGTTCGCCACTAATAAAAGTACCGCGTCTGTCTGGACCCTACTAGCTCACAATACAGAGCTGGCCACATTACTACCCGCAGCAAGACAGGCATACGACAGGCATAATCGAATTCCCGCTGGTCGCCTCGGGAATTTTCCAATCGGCAAGTAAGAATTCGTTTAATAAAATGGCTACCCGCTTGCTAGACAAATTGAGGTGCAATACGATACAGAATGTCGAATGTTAGATCGACGAACTTGCGAAACTTCGGAAATGATACAAGTTCGATGCGTAATGAAATATCAACAGTGTTTCGTTGCGTGATGTTTCTTTGGTACGTCATTATTTTACTGGAGGTTTACGCACGAGTACCTATCATGTCGTGGTGTTTATAAAACAATTTTCCATGCACAGATGAAAGTCGAATGTTTCCTTTTGATCGAATACTTGCGCTACTTGAGAAATGGCACAAGTTCAATGCGAAATGAAATATCAGGCCTATTTTCAGTTGCGTGAGCTTTCATTTGTGCGTCATCATTTTTCTAAAGTATATTTCTTTTTATCTACGATTTCCCTTTGTTATGCCAATCAAAGAAAAAAAATGCACAAATCGGCTTTTTCTCTCTCTTTTTCTCATTCGAGTATATTCTATTCCTCCTCATGCAGAAGTTTACCTGGGTGCAACCTCAGCTGTGGTACTCAAGCTGTAAAATAATTTGGTATTCATTTAGGTACCGAAGATTTTTGGTCCTTTCATCAAAATAGATTTCACTACTTTAGTGGGCATTTGCTGTACTGAACCCATAACAACGTATGCATGAGAAAATAAGATTAATCCATCATGTGTTCCAATTTGCAGTGTCGTTAGATGAAAAGCATATTTTGAAAGGCTATTTTAGTGGTTACATGGTTCGATAAATTAATTGACATTGTTATCGTTTTGTACAATAGCATTACGTTTTTTAGGGTTCCGTACCTCAAAAGGAAAAAAAACGGAACCCTAATAAGATCACGTTGTTGTCCGTCTCTCTGTCAAGAGCTTTTTTTCAGAAACGCGTTGAGGTATCAAGCTGAAATTCATATCGAATACTCGGATCTACTGTTCCTTAGAGCTGTGAAAAATCAAACTTCTAAGCCAACGCAATCAAAAGATATAGTCCAGTCAAATTAGTCCTTAAAATAGAGGTCCCATAGAGCTAAAAATTGGTATGAATGTTCAGAATACCATTATAAATGAATTGTGAAAAGTCCCCATCAATCCCCCTTGTGCAAAAATTTTTATTGATGGTGAAAGTTTGCAAAAATAGGTTTTTCGCGTTTTCCAGCTAAACGGTGAGTTTTACAGCAAAAATAGTTCAGACAAAAATTGTGGATCATCCGATTCTCTACAAAAAATGTATCCACACTTTTTTTCATAAGTATTGCCATTTCCGTGATATAGCGGTTGAAAGAATTGAAAAAAATATTTTATTCGTAATATGCACGTTAATGTACTTTTATATACATTTTTGAACCGTTATATGAGTAAATACATGAGTCTCTATGTCTTATACATACAAATTATAAAATTCTTAGAATATAAATGAACGTCAAAAACTCCTCCTCTATTTTCATTTAGTCGCATGGCCTTGAGTAACATCTGTCTTCCATTCAATTGTCAGCGTGGCGATGCTCGTATACCTGCTCCGTTTCGAAGGTCTCATACTCAACAAAATACTGTTAGTCGTAAGCATTCCTTCGTAGTGACAACTCGTGGCTATCGCTTATATTTTGTAACAAAGTTTGTGCATTTTACTGTTTTAAAAAAAAAATGTCGCAATTCTGCTTTATTTGTAGTCAACCTTTGACTGAAAGTGGAGTTGTTACTGTTGATCGCGGCATGAAAGCATTAATTGATGCAAGTATTGAAAGAGGTGATGAGTTTTCGGAGTACCTGAAAGACCAGACATCTGTAAAAATTCATGTGCAGTGTCGAAAAAATTATACTCGAAAAAGTAGCATTGATGCCGTGAAAAGACGGCGCCAAGAAGAAGAAGCTGGTTCATCAAAAATAAGTCCTCCTCGTACTAGAGCACGAGTAAGTGAAACTACATTTTGCTTCAACCAGTGTTGTTTATTTTGCGGCAATGAATTAAATGAAGAGTTGGAGAAGAAAAAAGCACTGCAGTACCGACGTAAGATTTTTAAAGTGACTACACTTTCGTTCAAAGACAGTATTCTAACTATAGCTAAAACTCGTTGTGATGATGTAGCCAAAGCTGTTGCTGCTCGAATTGAATTTGAATATGATTTAGTCGCTGCCGAGGCTAAGTATCATAACGATTGCTACAATTCTTTTCTGAAACCGACCACTGGGGGTAAAGTCGGTCGTCCTAAAGATGAAGCTACAAATATTGCGATGAGAGAAATATTTAAGTATATTGAAAATAGCGATGATTGTCAATTCACATTAGACGAATTGAAAAGTATTTGTAAAAAATCAACAATAGATAACAGAACCATTAAAATGCGATTGAAGTTGGAGTATGGTGATAGAATTATTATTACAGAAAAATCAGGATCATCAACATTCGTATGTTTTATTGATAGTCACCATGATATTTTAAATCAAGCTTGGTACGAAAAAAAAAAACCGATAAAAAAGAAGAGCGATTTCGCATCTTAGAAGCTGCAGCAGCAATTATTCGAGAGGATATCCAATGTGCAGTGTTAGATAATTCTAATTATCCTCCACCAGGTCGTATGTTTGAAGATATTGATACAGACATTCCAAAGTCACTGACTTATTTCTTAGAGAAGGTCATTTTAAAATATAAACGCTCCAATTTAGAACATTTACAATTAGTATGCACGAATATTAGCCATAGTATTATGAGTGCTGTTCGGCCTAGGTCTTTCAAGTCCAAATTACAATTGGGTCTCTCCGTTTTTTTTCATCGGCGATTTGGATCGAAAAGGCTTATACAAATTTTTTCATCTTTTGGTTTGTGCGCATCTTATAATGATACGATGATGTACGAGGCAGCAGCAGTTTTTCATCGTCCACCTCATATCTTATCACCTGAAACTGGCACATTTATTCAATATATAGCAGATAATGCTGATATAAATGTAAATACGCTAGACGGTCATAACACGCTTCACATTATGGGTATTATTCAAATTGTTACTCCAAAAACTTCAGTTGTATTAGAAGAGCCTATACAACGAATAAAAGTAGTCCCATCAGCAAAAGATTTTGCGGCAATAGCTCATGTGCCAATACAGGTGTATGAAAATAATGGTGTAGTAGGTTACAGTAAAATAAATGTCCGAGATTTTGACTATGGAAGTGGAGTAAGAGTATCTTTACTCAAAAAAGTCGACGTGATATGGTTCTATGGCAAATGGAGAAATTTATCAATTCCCGGTTGGAATGGTTTCATTGAACATTTAACAAGTAATATTATAAATTTTTCAACATCGAAAATTTTATTTTTACCGTTTATTCATCAACCAGCTAGTAATTACAACACCATATACACCACTTTACTTTGTGCTTCAGAAAATGCAAAACGTTATGGTCATAATGTATGCGTTGTTACTTTTGATCAGCCTCTGTATGCAAAAGCTCGAGAAATCGTCTTAGCTGCACCTGAAGGATCTGAATTATCGAAAATCATAATCAGGCTCGAAGGATTTCATTTACTTATGTCATTTCTTGGAGCAATTGGTTACATCATGCAAGGAAGCAGTATAAAAGAAATACTTTCTTTGATTTATGCACCTGGGTCATTAGATAAAATGCTCAACGGTCATGCATACGCGAGAGCTATTCGAGCTCATACATTACTTCAGTTAGCTTTAACAATAATAATATTTAAAGAACTTGATATTGATGACGCCATTGATGAAAATCTGACGATAACTGTGAAAAATGTAATTGATAATACTATTTCATATAATGATGTTGAACATGATAATGAAACATCTGGAGCATTACTGAATAAGTTTAATGAAAAACTAAAAGAATATGAAAAACGAGGACCCACCGCAAAATTATGGATTCAATATTTTGATATGGTGTCGATTGCAAAGGAGTTTATAAGAGCTGAACGTATGGGAGATTGGCAAGCTCACTTGGACAGCGTTAAAGAAATGCTTCCTTACTTTCACGCGTCGGGACATTTCTCTTATGCTAAATCATCACACTTATATCTACAAGATATGCTACAATTAAAAAACTGCATGGATCCTGATGTTTACCAACGTTTTACAGGAGGATATTTTACGATTAGACGTTCAGATAAATTGAGTTGTGGAACTTCAACAGACATGGTGATCGAGCAGTCAATGATGAAAGTAATGAAGACAGATGGAGGTCTTTCTCGAGGGAGAAGTACGAAAGAGAGTGTCATAAGTAAATGGGTATATGGTATGCATGCAATGAATGCTATTTGTGAAGGATTGGAAGATTTCGCTAATGTTAAAATGGACACAACAGATCAGCATGTTGATGCAAGTGATTCTCGAATGAAGAAAGATTCTCAAGACATACAAAGCCTCCTAGAGTGGTTTTCTTTACATGATCCTTTTCCAGAAGTCAACAGAATTGTATCTATTGCCAGTGGAATTGTTGGTGATGACAAAATTAATTGTCATAAAGCTCGTGAAGTTGGGATTGCTTGCATGTCAAAAATAACAGGATTGACGTTTGATAACATTAAATTGAAACGTGCTGATAAAGTAGTCCCTCTTTTAGCTATGAGTAGCACTGTCAAAGTTCACGATAAGAAGATTCCTGTTGACCCTGTATTATTATTTCAACGTATGAGTATTACGACTGCTTTGGAAGATGAAATTGAAAAATATTTCGAATATGAATTGGCTCATACCCGTTGTCAATGTTTGATGAAATTGGAATGCGTAAAACACAAAAGTCAGCCATTTACGATTGTTTTCAAACAGTAATATTAGATATTGACAATATAAATTCTACGTTCATCATCGACGGGGGATTTCTGTTACACCGAGTTGTCTGGGACCATGAAGAAACATTTCATAATATTTTAGACAAATATGTTCAGTATGTACGTAGACATTTTGGCCATAGAGTGACTGTAGTATTTGATGGTTACACCGATTGTAAAAAAAATATCAAAGCCGCAGAACAACGACGTCGAGCTACAACAACATCTTCATCTTCTGATGTTATTTTTGATGAATTTATGACAGTTCCCACAAGCAAACAAAAATTTCTTGCAAATACCCACAACAAGTCTCGGTTTATTTTAATGTTAAAAGAAAAATTTACTACTGAAAATATTCTTGTAAAACAAGCTGAAAATGATGCTGATGTTATGATCATTGAAACAGCAATAGAACAATTCAACTCAACAAATACAACTATTGTTGTTGGTGAAGATGTCGATTTATTAGTATTACTTACTGCTCGAACTCCAACAGAAAAAATTATTTATTTTTTTAAACCGGGAAAGACTCAGCAGCAATCGAAAATATATTCATCAAAAAGTCTCTGTGCTTTTTCAAAATGCCAAAATCATATACTTTTTCTACACGCAATAACTGGCTGCGATACAACATCAGCATTTTTCAAGAGGGGCAAAACAACGGTTTTGAAATTGTTCGAGAATCAAAATTTAATTAATTGTGCTGAAGTTTTTAAAGATAGTAACTCTACTCCAGAAGTTATAATCACTAATGGAATTCGCTTTCTTCTTTCTATGTACGGAGCTCCAAAAAAAATTACCTGCTTGGATAAGCTCCGATACTTATCTTTTGCAAAAAAAACTTATAATAAAAAACAAGTGCAATTAGCTTGTCTTCCCCCAACCTCTGCTGCTGCTCAACAACATCTATTCCGGGTATATTATCAAGTTCAAGTGTGGCTTGGTAATAAAATGGATCCAGAAGACTGGGGTTGGAAGTTAGTTGACAATGCATTGGAACCAATTCATACGTTACTCCCACCTGCACCAGAAAAACTCCTTAACACCATCTTTTGCAATTGCAAAAAAGGTTGCAATGCTAAATGCGGCTGTAAAAAGGTTGGACTGTTTTGTTCTTTAGCATGCTCCAATTGTCAAGGACAGTCGTGCTCCAATGTTGAATCGATACTAGATGAGGATAATTACGATATCAGTGATGAGACATATGATGCATCACTTTTAGAACATATTTGTATCCAGCAGGAAGATGAGGAAAAAGAAGATGAAGAAGAAAACGAAGACAATATACTAGAAGTTCCATTGGATTATTATGAATCCGATGAATAATTTTTCCAAATTATTTTTTCATTTATATATTACATAATTTACGCAGCTTTCATCATTTTCAATACTCCATTTGCATTCAATAGGATCATAATAGATCGTGGAATAGGCCTACCGGGGAAACCACGTTAAAAAAAAAGCGCCAAGCACACTACCTCATAGGTGGTGTGGAAACGTGTGCATATTACGAATAAAATATTTTTTTCAATTCTTTCAACCGCTATATCACGGAAATGGCAATACTTATGAAAAAAAGTGTGGATACATTTTTTGTAGAGAATCGGATGATCTACAATTTTTGTCTGAACTATTTTTGCTGTAAAACTCACCGTTTAGCTGAAAAACGCGAAAAACCTATTTTTGCAAACTTTCACCATCAATAAAATTTTTTGCACAAGGGGGATTGATGGGGACTTTTCACAATTCATTTATAATGGTATTCTGAACATTCATACCAATTTTTAGCTCTATGGGAATTATTGTAACCTTCAAAGTCTTATTTGACTGGACTAATACAGCCGTTTAAGCCGCAAATGTACGACATTCACATAGGAATCAAAACCCACAGGGTACTGAACTCAGAATCTTGAAATTTGGTACAAACCAATGTGTTATGGAATAGGTAAAGAAAAAAATTGCGAATGGCATAATTTTTTATATTAGTAGCATTACAATGTTTTATATTAAAATCGAATTAGGTATATACGCATGCTTCGAATACGTGTAACTATAATATGCGATGAACAAATTCGTCGCGGCCAGATGTCGAATCCTACCTGTGGCGAATTTTTTTACATCACATATTTTCGATTTTAACATACATCATACCTATAATAAAAATGTTTTTAATAATTTAAAAAATATTATAGATATCGTTAATGGTCCTTCGTGCGCGAGTCCGACTCTCTCTTTGCTGGCTCTTTTTTTACATTTTTACAAGTATTTGCTAATATTACCACTGTAGTCAAACTACTTATGGCCATCTCTATATAAAGCAATAGAATCAATATAAGAGCACTACTATTACATTCAATGTGATTGGATTGGAGCCATATGAAATACATAATAATATAGCAGTTTGAAAAGAAATCTCTTTTATACATTCAAGTATGTATCCAGTTTCAAACTTTAAGATATTCATTTATACTCTCTTGCTTATTAATCTCAAAATATATAGCGCCTTTATTTAGCATACTCCTGCTGGTCTGTAATTTTAGTATCATCGCCAATCCATCAAACTTTTCGTGATTAGATCCACATACTCTTCCATACAGCAGCGCCAACATCCACTGACCCGAACTCCATCCATCAAATTATATTGTGTGTGACTCTGCAAGAAACTTTGCATAAAATATTTGGTGTCTTTGAAAATACCTTCTAGAATTTGATGATGTATCCAAAGGATATTGATTATCGATGTGCTTACATACTTCATATTTATTTTCTAATATCACGTAATGTAAACAATCAAAAATTTTCACGTCAGTATAAATTTTTGCCGTAGGATTTAAAATGATAAATCAGTGGTCACACAAACAGGTTTTTTTATATAGTTAAACTAGCTGTTGCCCGCGACTTCGTCCGCGGTAATTTCTGTTATTATATTTAATTAGTATAGATGAATATTTTTCCCCGATTTCAAAACATTTTTTATTGATGCTTCGCTCCTATCGGTCGCAGCGTGATGTTTTATAGCCTAAAGCCTTCCTCAATAAATGGACTATCCAATACAAAAAGAATTTTCCAATTTGAACCAGTAGTTCCTGAGATTAGCGCGTTCAAACAATCAAACAAACAAACAAACAGTCTTCAGCTTTATGTTATTAGTATATAGAAGTATATATGTTTAATCCATTTTACGGCACGTCATTACCTCTGTCCTACGAGTAACTATAGATTGGTAAGATTTTCGTTTAAGCATAAAAAAATTAAAAGGACCGTTTCATGAATAAACCATAAAATAAATCTACGACTGCTAAAAGTTTAAAAGCCACAATGAAATGACTCAAGTTGAAACAAGGTTCAGCTAATAAAAAGCCTTACATTAATCAAATACGCTACGCAACATAAAAAATGACGTCAGCAAATCTTGCTCTCCGGGACTGCCTTTAAGAGCCAACTCAGAGTGGTGCGCTCCTATTGGCATAATGTTTCGCCCCAATGTCTCGGAAAATTCTTCAAAAGAAAATTATTATGGCTAGAGCTAGTTATGATAATCCAAAATTTTATGAATGCTACATATAAAGAACTTTTAATAATAAAACCCAACTTTTGGCAGAAATTGGCAAGCCACAATCTGAACTCTTTTATGTCCACGGCTATATATAAATTGTTGAATAGAGTAGAAATGTTATGACCAAACCAGAAGGTTTAGTAAGTTTTTTGTCTTTTCTTTCTATTTTTCTTACTGATTAACCGAGTCTATACGTCTGGTATTATTTGAATTATGAACAAGGAATTCGATTTTCAAGACCAAAGAAAATAATCCTACATCCCTTCAAGTCGTCAAGTGAGTGGGTCCATCGGGAATATACTCTGAAACTCAATAAAATCCCTGAGGCGAGAGCCTAAGTGACGGCTACACATGTAACTTCGTTTGTACTTACGCTGAAATAAGATAACTGGATGTGCGTCATAATGGAGCTCGTTTAGGATCTATACGACCCTTTCAGAGTTTGTAAATACGCTCTGCAGTGTGCCACACGTCAACGTATCTCTCTAGACCAGTGTTGCTTAAACATTTGTAATCACTTTCTGAATTCAAAATATTCCTCGCACCTCTGTTATAAAATATTTTAGGAAAACTCATGCAAAGCCGGAGTGGGTCGCTAGTATTTAATAAATATAATTCCAACAATGTCTCTAAAATTTGTCTCATAGCATTAGAAAACGCAATAGAGATTAGTACATTCGTAATGAATACTCAAATATAACAAGGAAATAAAGTATTCAAATTGAAATAAGACGCAACAATGTCTGAAAGCAGCAATTACTCATACTTTTTCATGTTTCAGCTTCGCAAATGAAGGTCGTTAGTGAAAATTAAAGTGCCCCGACGTTAATAAATTACAGGCCAGCAGTTTAAACTAAAATGGCGTCAGATTTAGCATTTAGGTTTCGAAGGTGTTTACGGTCTGCGTAATAGACCGTCGTCCCAACGCGAAATTCTGATGTATAAGATAAGTGTTTGGGGACTATAATAATATGGATGGGTACTTAATTAGTGAACATAAATATCCAAATTGTCATGTCTTATTAGGTGTCCTACCATCTTCCCTCTGCTATTCTCAATAATTTTCAATATGTGCCTCTTTTCTAAAATAAAGGTTACTTCTTATAGAGAAGTAAAGGAACTGGCGAAAGAAAGAGAGGAATGGAAAAAGCTCCACCGACAAGAACACAACTCTTAAATTTGATGATGAAATATCCAATTTCTTACATCTGGTCAGGAAGCGTATAGAAGTTACGCAAGTTTGAATATTTTAAATAAAAAAAAATTTGGGGTGAGTGTTTGTATAAAAATCCTTATAAGCATATTGTTTTGAGCAGTTTTGATCAATTTCAGTGACAGAACATGCCAGAAAGAAAGACATCACTTGCTCCTTTTATGTATTTTTGGGGTGAAAGCTAACATATTAAATACTTAATATCAGTCAGTCATAACACAACTTAACATACTAGAAATATAACTTCGTCAATGCGATACCACTGTAAATAAGGTCGTTCTGAACCTTATTTATCTCGCAAAATACTTAAATTAGGAGTTTCAAATCTAAGTAATATGTTTTTTGACTATTTCATCTCCAAAAATTGAAGATGAAAACACGTTTTGATAAAATTTTCTCGATAAAAATATTTTTTGAAAAATGGTCTTCGTTCGCATAGTTTTTGTTATTGTAGCTCAAATGCGACGAATTAAATAATGATTTTTAGACTAAAAGATAGGTTATTAGTAATTCATCAAAATTTAAATATGAAAATACAATTAACCGGTCTGATTTTATATAAAATAGAAATAACGAATTTGGCGCTTACGTTTTTTTCTTTGAGCGACTCGAGACTATCTCCTATCTCATCATTCACGGGCTAAACCGCCAAGCGCTATCCCTTGCGCGCACTCGATCAGTCCTTTGCCGAGCGAAGGTACCAAACATTTGAGTCCTCGTCTTAACTTAAGTTACAAAAGAATGGTTGTCTGTAGTCGGTTTACGGACGATAATTTAACGTGATAACGGTGAAAGATAGATGTGTGATAGATACTACTACTGTTACAACTGCTGCTACGGAATGTAACATTTTTCCTGCATGCAGCCGCTGTTTATCGATTTATAAGGCGTAATCACTTAAAAGAAATCCGATACGTAGTTCCAAAGAAATTTTAGGGAGATATTAAATCTTCACATGACAAAGCGATAATAACATCTAGCTAAGAATGGGAATTGTATCCATAGAAATTACATTAAATCTCGTAACTACATACAAGAGTCGAGTACGACTTATATCTTAATCATTGCACTAAAAAATGCAAAGACGAAAAAGTTTCTGATAAAAATATGTGTAAATAAAGTCTCTACGAAAAAAATACTTGGAATCGTTCTTGCTACTTTTATCTGCCTCTGTATCGATAAACGCAGATTTGTTTGCCTGTAGTCTGTACCGAATTGCCATTGCTTTGTGATAGAATAAGATTATTTGCTCATGTACGCTCGTTATTTACGGCTGAACTGACCTTTGTATATGTTAAGCAGACTGTCTGAAGAAAAACAAATCGTAGGACGGGAAGGCCAAGGGTAAGGCTAAATCAATACAGATATACTAAGAAATATTCGCAGTGATAAGACTTGCGAGGTATAACAGCTCACAGAGCAACTACGAATTTATTGAAAACTAGCTGTCGCCCGTGGCTCCGGCTCCGCTCACGTTAATTAATGGAGACAGAATCCCGCTTGAACAGTACTTTTTTCCGGGATGATAGGTTGTGTTATATGTGTAAATCCAATAATCTATCTGTATACTAAATTGCGTCAAGATCCGTTCAGCTGCTTTGGTGTGAAAGAGTTACAAACATCCATACATCCATACATCCACACATCCATACATCCACACATCCATACATCCACACATCCATACATCCACACATCCATACATCCACACATCCATACATCCACACATCCATATGTACTCACAAACTCACGCGTTTATAATATCATTATGGATATTAGTAACGATAAGGATAGTAAGGAAGGATATAAAGACCATGTGTTCATGTCGTAAAAACCTTAGCCACAACCAGGACAGAATAGGCTCGTTTCCTAGGTCAACATATTAGTATTATAATTGGTTCGTCAGATAGATAATCAAAAAATATTGTACACCTATTTTTTATTTTGTCTATCAAACAATCAATACTTAATATTATAAAACTGAAGAGTTTGTTTGTTTGTTTGAACGCGCTTATCTCAGGAACTACTGTTTCAAATTGGTAAATTATTTTTATGTTAGATGGTCCATTTATTGAGGAAGGCTTTAGGCTTTAAAACATCACGCTACGACTAATAGGACCAAAGCATCAATAAAAAATGTTTTGAAAATGGGGGAAAATTATTGATCCATAAGTACTTATAAAAATACGAATTAACAGAAATTGCCGCGGACAAAGTCACGGGCAACAGCTAGTTTATGATAAAGAAAGAGCGCGTCAATTTTCAGAAGTGGGGGCATTTCAGAAAATGTGTAGTAAAATGTGACGTTAGCGGAATTTGAAAGAGCTGTAGATTTTTCATGTCTTGATTAACTGACGATAGGACGAGAGGGATAGAAACAAACTAAAAAAAATCCAATCAAAAATAGTTAAGCCTATTAACGTAATAAGGGGTCCTTTGTCCTAAATAGAATAATTATTCAGCGCACTAAACACGACATGAATGACCAAGCGACGGTCATGGGCAATGGCTACGCAAACTTCGTGCGAAACCCTCACGATCCTTTCATTTCGTTATGATTGCCGCGTATCCCGATGCCTTTTGTGCCCCCCTCTCCCTTCCTCTCCCCCATCGAGACCTTGACCGTAAAGGAGTGTTGAAGTTCGGAGCGTTTCAGATCCGCGGTTCGAGGAAATGTTCACAAATTAAGTGAATATTCCCTTATTGATAAATAGACTAGCTATTTCCAGCGGCTCCACCCGCGTTAATATGGATCCCTCGGCAACAGTATAATTTCCCGGAACTAAACACTATGTCTTTCCCCGGGCCTCAAACTACCTCCATACCAAATTTCATTCCAATTGCTTCAATGATTGAAGCGTGAAAATAAGACAGACAGTGTTACTTTCGCATTTATAATATTAGTTTGGAAGTATGGATAGTACAGATTATTTGCCAAATGTGGCCGTTTTTAGCAAAAACGCCTGGTGTAGCATTACTTTATCACTTTAAACTGTAAACTTTCATAAAATAGTTTGAAGAGTGATTCACATGACACAATTTTAAATAATATCCCGATTTTCTTCAAATAATTTATTTTAAATGGGGGCAGTACTGTAACTCGTTAAATTCTGGTATAGCCTAAGCCTAGCCCAAAGTTGGATTAAGCGTTTTCTGTATGAGAGTGAGAGATTGTGTATGTCAAAGTAACCGCTCTTTTGTATGGACAGATAAAATCGCCATACAAACAAAATACGAAAACAAAATCCGGTCCATATTAATCTGTAAAGACTCACTTAAGGGGCCACCCATAATCTTATTCACATACTCCTAAATTATAAGAGTAAAAAAATAGAATTTACTAATTCGATTTTTTACTCTTTTCTTCAATATAATGAATAGTAATACTTTATGAAAACTACTGTAAATTACTTTATTACTTTTCAACTTCGAGAATTGTAGATTACCGCTTAAAGCGGCCACTTTTGGCGGTCTATTAATTAGTAATACGATATTACCAAACATACTACAAGTAATTTTCTACCAAAGTACAGAAATATTTTTTTTTATTTTATTCGATTTAAATGTAAAATAATAAAACAACTAGCACTAGTTTCGCAAATCTATGCCCCTTAAAATTATATACCATAAAATATTTGAACACCAGTCAAAAGCCACCCAAATAGGAAAAGCCGAAGCCGCCATGTTTCATTTACAATCTTGTACGAATTTCACTAACAGAACGTCGTGGCCCATTAACTTTTTGGCCTCAGCTGGGGACCAAATTTGTAAGAACATTTACACTTCTAATATTATTCTTACGCGAAAAGTACATTTTGTTCGAAATGACTGCACTCACATCTTGTGACCTGTGGAAATGAGAAAAGGAAATGTTGGGTTTCTGTAAATTATTTTTCTTACATTCAATGAATTTCTACTTAATCTTGCATCCTGGTTATGCAAAATTACTGCTTAGGATGCAACCGGTTAGTTATCTCACACAATTATAAAACTTATTAAGTACAAAAATGTTCCGCTAATTTGGCTATGTTAAATAATCATCATGGTCATCATCATTTGCAGCCCACTGCTGGGCATAGGCTTCGCTTTCTTACGCCATTCTCTACGGTCCTGTGCTAGTCTCATCTACTGTTTTACACTCAGTCGTTGGGCCAAAACAGTGACGGAATGGTGGCCGAGAGCGGGGGAAGACCAGTCGGTAAATCACCAGCCCGCTGGTTAAATGACTTTGCTTAATTATACGGAATAGTACTTTTTCCCTGGATAAAAGGTAGCCTATGTCCTTCTCCATACTCCAGAGAACTTGTATGCAAAATTTCATGATGATCGGTTTAGTAGTTACGGCGTGAAAGCGTAACAAACAAACAAATAAACAAACAAACTTACTTTCGCATTTATAATATTAGTAAGGATAAGAATGTAAATTTACCCTCGACATTCCCTTAAATAGGTGACTCAACCCATCATAATTAACACCTTTACCTATGGGACCAATGCTGGGAACTAAAAACAAATCACACACATTTTATTTAATACTAAAGTGTTCAGTCGGCCCGGCAATTTGTATAAAAATGACAAAAAATATTTTGAGTTCCCAGCATTGTTCCCATAGGAAAAGTTGTTCATATTGAAGGGCTCAGTTATCGTTCCATGGTTAATTTACTCACTGTATATTGCTACAAGAAAACTGAAGAGATTCTCACTTACACTTGACCGCCATATTTTATTATAATTGTGAAATTGACTGTGTAATCCAGACAGATTGTTGCCGTCTATGCCTAGAAGAGGGTTCTTGTTCGCAAAGACCTTTTAAATCGTTCGCTAGATATGATGTTCATGAATGAATCAACCCTACGAATAAGTAACTCAGAGTACAAATACTGTTTTTGATGAGGGACGTCAACAGTGTCTCACTTACCGCCAGCCTGATATTGAATAACTTACACAAAATAAAAGATACATTACTCGAAGCCTTAGCTGACGTAAACAGAGGACATGTCAACATGAGAGTATTTTTAGCGTCATTTATAATTTAACACAGCTGAACATCAATCACTATTTACACTTTTTTATTTGACATGAAAAGATTTTATCTTATTTCATATCATTAACAAGGGTCGAAAAAAACGGAATTGGAAATGTGTAATTCAGCAATGACAACATGATAATTATGTAGTGTTTAGTTTAAGACGGTACTGCGCGAAATTGTAAAAAATGACGTGTTTCTAAATCACCAGTACTATGAGCTGAATTTATTAAATATATCAAAAGTATTTGTATAATTTAGATCAAACCTTGATCAAGATCGCCCCCTTGTTGGAATTTGAAACATATACATATGAAATTTAAAAATTAAATATATACGGTAAGTTATGTGAAAGCATTTTTGTCCAAAAAAAATTTAAATTTTTACGTCAAGAACAATTATTCTCACATGACAATATTTATATGTACGTCTCGGAAGTCACCCCCTTTCTTATTTTTTTATAAAGATATAAATATAAAAATATTAAGACTTCATATTTTTTTCCTAATCGCCGAATGGTTATGCCAGCCGAATGGCTTGCGCAGTAGCGACGCTTATCGTTCGCGCGGTGTGGTAGAGCCAAGCTACCGACAAAAGTAATTTTTGCTAGTAAAATGAATAAGCAGGCTTGTCCGGGGAAGTACCACACTCTCACAGAAAATCGACGTTTGAGTAGAAGCTTTACCGCTTCTATGCTTCGTTTGGTGAGTGAGAGAGCCGGAGGCTCGTCCTTTCCCCATTTCCTTTCCCCATGTCCTTCCCGCAACTCCTTCAAAGCCCGGTAACGCTCCTGTTACACCTTGGTGTTGCAGTTGTCCATGGGCAGCGCTGATAGCCTCGTTATGATATACATAAAAAAAGTGTCAAGATGTACTGACGAACGTCTAGTGAAGCCAGGAGTTTGCTGAAAGAGCACAACTACCCATCGAGTTTGTATACATATCTTTTTGTTTTGAGTTGTTATTTCAATGTGCCATGTCAAGTAACAGTATTGCAGTTGTCCATAGGTAGCAGAGATCGATCACCTACAGGCATAGATTTAAAAAAAAATTGCGATACTTCTATGCCTACAGGTGACTCGCTAGCTCGTTTGCCGTCATATGTCATAAAAAAAAACAATAGCAGTGTCGTATACTTTTTAATTAAATTCTCCATGAGTAAAATATCTATCACTACATGAGCTAATCATTTATTATCGCATTTGCACAAACAACTGAGCTCTATACAACAGATAAATTTTAAGAACCTCGTGGTCTAGTTTATTAGAGGTCGTCGCACCTGAATAAAACATACTACGAGTACATACACATAAGAAATCAAGGTTGGATGAAAGCCAACACAATAAAAGATTTATTTTGCAATAACCTAAAACAAAACATACAATATCTATGTTGTTTAGGTATATACTCAGCATTTGCGAATACAAATTGTCTAAGAAACAAGCAATTCGGCTTATTGGTGGCAATTTCAAATATTAATGTTCACAAATTTCGTAGAGGTCAAAGGAATTCATTTCCTTTGTGTTCCTATATAAATTACTTTCATTTCTGCAAATAAATTCACGAAAAAAAAATATGAAATATAATATTTCGATAATTTATGTTAAGGTCGTTTATTAAATTGAACTTAACGAACTTTGATCCAAAATAGACCCGTTACGGGAATTCGAAAGATTTCCATAACAATATCTTCATTCCGGACGATTGAAATCGCGATGTAATTCTACCATCAAAATAAAGTTAATGTTATACACTAAACAACATAGGTGACATAAAATCGGTTATCTTCCAAATTGATGAAGAAATTGATCCTATCGACGATCCTATAGGTAGCACCTATAGGATCGTCGATATTGCGAGAAATTGGGCGAATATACCTCTAAGTATTCGCCTAATTTGTCACTGACAGCAAACTCGAAACAGCAGCTTCATGCGTTACTCTTTGTATTTTTGACATGTTAATAATCAACATGCAAGCAACAGTTTTTCAAGTTTACGCATGTCAAGTAACCCTGGGCGCAGTCCCCACTGTAATGGTCGACCGCAAATGTCATAAATATATCTCGAGATCCTCCGTGCTTGGAAAGGCACGCTAAGCCGATGGTCCCAGCTGTCATCATTGATAGCAGTCATTAAGCTAAATTTGACAGCAGTGTTGGCCACTGACACACACGAAAACCAAACAAGTCGTTATAAAAAATTGGATAATTTTTTTAATTCTTATTGTTCCAATTTACAAACAAATACTTCTTGTTGCCCATTTTAATGATATACATTAAAGAATATCATCGAATTTGTGCTCCTGTTGTACTATACCTTAAAGTTTAAACCTTCTGCAAATTTGAAGAGGTTGATTATTAAAATAACAAATGTAAACTTATTCAAATATTTGTCAAGTTGCCGTTTCGATAATGCATGTCCACTTATAAAGTAAATTAAAAACACACTAACCCACGGGTAAATCGTAGTTGACGTATACAATCGCGTGGACACTACAAACATACGAGTAGCTTTAGGGCCTGCACAGACGAAAGATAATGGCAGGCACAAAGTCTGCGGCGTTCTCTTATATAAGTTACACTTTGTCCGCATATATCCGCCAGGGGACATGAGGTATTGTGCAAACAAAGTGCAACTTTAATAAAGTACTAATAAGAGCGCGCGGCGGACATTTTGTTTGCCATCGTTACTTGTTTGCAGGCCTTTACTGTTGCGTAAAATTACACTACTATGACTCCAACTATAGTAATTGTATCATTTTTATGTCTCCTTGATAGGCCATTTTATATTAATCATATTTGAGGCCTAAGACATGTTTTTTAACTATAGTCCCTCTGCCTCCTTACCATTACAGTCGCACCATCTTATTCTGAAGAATGTATTTGATTGGCCGCGTCCTAACAGATATTTGTTGATAAAAAAAAACAACGGGTTGCACTCCGGAAGTGCTGGCAGAAGTGAAAACTTGGTTATCTAAATTTTTTTAAAGCTTTAAAAACGTGTCATCGTCAAAATTTAAGAGCAACGATCTTGTCGGTGGAGCTCCCTCCATCTTAGTCTATTCTCTGCCAGTCTTTTCACATCCTGGTACGAAACCCTTTCCACTTTTTCCTTTATCTGTTTAAAATAGCTGTGCCTGGGCTTTCCTCTCCCTCTCCTTCCCTCTATTTTGCCTTCTATAATAGTTTTCATAAACTGATCGTGTCGCAACAAGTGTCCTATCATATTACCTCTTCGATTTTCTATCGCAGTTAAAATAGACCTTTTTTCTCCTACTCTATTTAAAACTTCTTCGTTAGTTGTCCTATCTATCCAGCTAATTTTCTCCATTCTTCTCCAGCACCACATTTCAAATGCTTCCAATTTTTTCCTTTCCTTCTATGTTAAGGTCCACGTCTCGCAGCTGTAAAGAGCAATGCTCCAGATGTACACCTTAATAAGCCGTTTTCGCGTATTTTTTGAAATATGTGATGTAAGTAGATGTTTTTTGCTATTAAATGCGGTTTTTGCCATTGCTATTCTTGCTACTATATCTTGGGTACACCTGGACTCGCTTGTGATAATACTCCCTAGGTATTTAAAGGTATTGACTTGTTCTAGTTTGATGTTATTGATTTTAATAGTGTTATTGATTTTCTTTATTTTCTTTTTCTTTATATCATTGTCTTTTGATGCCAGCATAATTTTAGTTTTTTTACAATTAATTTTGAGTTTGTATGTATTAAAAATTTGGTCCATTGTTTGTAGTAGGTTTTCTAACTGTATTGAATCTTCGGCTATAGCTGCAATATCATCCGCGAATCGTATAAAGTGAATAATTTCTCCATTTATTTTCACACCGCCCTTGTTTTCTTCAGTTATCTTTCTAATAGCCCCTTCTATGAATATATTAAATATCAGCAGTGAGAGTGGACATACCTGTCTAACCCCTTTGTTGATCTTTGCATTTTCTGTTTCTTCGCCTATTTCTACTATCATTTCTTGATGTTTATATAATTGATAAATAATTCTCCTATCCCTGTAATCCAATCCTGCGTCTTTTAATATTTCCATCTTACTTTTCCAGTCCACATTGTCGAAGGCCTTTTCTAAATCGATGAAAGCTATGCAAGTATCCAAACCTAGTTCCATTCTTCTATCAATTATAATTCTTAGAAAAAACGTGTGCGTGGGTCTCGCAATTCACAATCCAACGCTTAGACCACCAGGCCAATCTTTGTTTTGACAAGATTAATAAAATATTCTATCAAGTGAATTCTTTTTCGATCTAATTCATGACTTTGACATCCGTCTTGCTAATTTTCGATCAGGTCACATTATGCACTTTTTGAGATGGGTAAAAAACTTTTAATTTTTTTAATTCCTAAATGTGCTCAACGCCGCTAAAGAAGTTTTTACTTCGAAAATATTAACAATATGATCTGGGTATTTAAGATTATGTGTTTACTAACCATAAAATTTGTACAATTTCCACAATTCGAGGTAATAGTTCCATTGTACGCAATACGTAATTCAAGCCAGCCATTTTAGTGAACACAAATTATATTAACATCTAAATAATAACAGCACATTATAACATTACAACATCTCATTTAAATGTTTAATACTGCAAATGACAGCATTTCTCATTTGTAAAATGGCCAAGTAATTTTACTTTGTGAGATGGCGACCGCAAGTTAGAAACCACAGCCGCAGACCTCAAATTATACATTCTTGTGCAAGGGAGCAATGACGGTTTTCTGAATCTATTTCTCCCCCAGATGGCGGCACACGTCGAGAGGTATTTTTGAGAGCGGCTAAAAAATACAAATCCACCAATCATTTATAATCATAATATTTATAATTGGCAGATTTTGACATCGGCTGCCTAAATTCTCATTGCTCTGCAATGTTAGTTCTAAATTAAATAAATTAAAAAAAAAAAGTTTTTATGTACGAGTACATTATTTTATGTTTCGAGTTATATTCAGCGAGTATTTGATGTCCATCCGGTAGTACAGAGAGGGTCATGCTCCTGCAGTGGAGACTAAAAAGACGTGATGATGATGATTGTCGGAGTGTCATTATAAATACCTAGTCCGTCATCTTAGTTCCGCCATGTTGGATTAAGAATGACGTCACAAAGCTAGCCATGCATTTTCATCCAAACTAAACGAGTATACAAAATATCAGCTAAATCGGTGAAAGATATCTGCATCTTGAGTTGCAAGATTCCACCCAAACAAACTTACATACATACGAGGGGGGGTCAAAAAGTTCGCGGAACGGAGGGGAAGGGAGGTAAAATAAAATACTGTACTATTTTTCTTTTTCAATATATTCCCCCTTAAGTCGAATACATTTTTCAGATCTCTCTATTAACTTATTAATACCGTCGAAAAAAAATGATTTGTCTTTGTCCTCAAAATAGGCCGAAATCGCCGACTTGACTTCTTCATCGTCGGAAAATTTCTTCCCACGAAGCTCTTTTTTTAATTTGGGAAATAAAAAATAATCACAGGGGGCTAAGTCTGGACTATAGGGAGGATGGTTTAACATTTCGAAGCCACAGTGATGAAGGGCAGCCATCGCAACGCGGCTCTTGTGTACCGGTGCGCTGTCATGCAAAAGCAGCACACCTTTTGTCAACTTTCCCCGCCTTTTCTCCTTGATTGCTTCTTTTAATTGTCTCAGTAGATTAGCGTAGTATTCTCCCGTTATAGAAACACCCTTATCTTTATAATCTATTAGTAAAATACCCTCTGTATCCCAAAAAACAGTTGCCATGATTTTTCCAGCCGATTGTGACACCCTGTATTTCTTAGGGGGGGCTGATCCTTTTTATGCCACTGCATAGACTCTTGCTTCGACTCAGGCTCATAATGATGAACCCAAGTTTCATCTGCAGTAACAAGTCTTGCAAAAATTCCTTCCTTGTCGGCGCTACAGAGGTTTGAAAACTCCTTTGAATACTCGACGCGCAGCTGTTTTTGTGGTGGTGTGAGCATTCTTGGCACCCATCTTGCGCTGACTTTTGACATCCCAAGATTGTCGTGTAGAATATTTAAAATGGTTGTAGGTGATACTCCAATCATTTCTGCAAGTTGTTTCTTCTTTAAACGAGTATCCTCCAGTATAAGATTCTCCACTTTTTCAACGATGTTTGAGGTGATGGCCTCAATCGGCCGTCCTGAGCGAGGGTCGTCTTAAAGAGACTCTCTGCCTTGCTTGAAAAGGCTATTCCACTTGTACACCATGGTTTTCCCAGGGCAAGAGTCCCCGTATACTGATGACATTTCTTCCAAAATGTTCTGAGGTGGTTTTCCTTGCTTAGTGAGGAACTTTATGACGGCACGAAACTCGATTTTTTCCATGTTCAAGTTTTTCTTCCGGATTCACTTGTTTGATCGACGACAGGTCAAAAGTTATTGACACAATCGGGTTCAAACTTGGCATATATACTCACAAAGAGTTGCTCATTAGTTAAAAATCAAAATCAGGTCCCCACCCCCCGCTAACCCCTCCATTCCGCGAACTTTTTGACCCCCCCTCGTACCTACATTGCAAGTTAAATAAAAGCTTGTAACTTAGATTGTGATAGACATGATTATGGCAGCAAGCTCTTTGCACTAAGTAACAACAACCACAACGAAGCAGACAGCTTTGCTGTCACTGTCACACAATAATGTAGGTTTCGTACGTTCGTAGTGCTACAATTTTACATCTTGTAGAGATGCTTTTAGCAATGACATGCAAGAACGGGGAGCTACTTCCGATATGGTGGATAACAGATAATTTTTTAACTGCTTTCTCTAAAATACTTATATCGGTCAAATAAAAATATCTTTTCTAAAAAACAAAACCATTAAAACAGCACAGGCTTGAACAAAAATTTAGTGCGCTATCTGCCTCGGTGCGTTATAATATATACGTAAAAAGTCATTTATTTTTCATTCGGTTTTATTACGACCCACGGGTACGAGTGTGTAGTAAATTATGACTACACATGTATCTCGCGAATTCCCAAAGTCATTACTCGTATCGGCATCAATGAGAAGTGTGGAAATACTCCATACATTTTTATACCGACAATTTCAACGAATTGAACCTTCAAGGTCTATTTTGGAAACATTTGGTCTGGTAATAAATATATAATGATAAATCACACAGAAACATAGTTAAGGTGGAATAAAGAAACCCACGTTCATACATACATACTCTTCCATTCTGGTCTAGGAGAGAAGAAAAATCGTGGAATGTACCAGCTGCTTCTCTTCCCGCGCAGATCGTAAAAACGATCGATGGGCGAAAAGCTGAGAAATAATTTAAGTAAGCGATGCGACTAGCAACCATTGCACTGGCGAGCTCCGTGGCCTGCGACACGAGGGCCCCGGGTTCGATCCCCGGTCAGGTCAAGATAGAAAATGATCTTTTTCAGATTGGCATGGGTCTTGGATGTTTATCTAATATATGTATTTGTTATAAAATATAGTATCGTTGAGTTAGTATCCTATAACACCAGTCTCGAACTTACTTTGGGGCTAGCTCAATCTGTGTGATTTTTCCGTATATATTTATATTGGTAATATATATATATATAATTATAACCCATCATTATTTTGATTCCGTTTATCACCTACACGCCCACCAACATGCTAAACGTAGCTTTTAGGTCTCATCTAGGTTCTGTCTACCCCGCAAGATTCAAAGACTTTAAACTATACTCTTACATACATGAACACTGAAAACTTTACACTCCCTTTAAGGCAGCCGCCTTGCAAAAACAACACGCGATGTAAGCAAGGGCAAACAAAGCAAAAGAACAATACTGGCTTTCTCTCCGTATATTCATCCACGTCCGTCTTAGACCACAATTAATTCGTACCTGCCTTACACTTTCCTGCATGCGTTCCATGAACAACAAAAGCGAGTTTGTTTGTGTATCGGTGACGACAAAAGTGGATAAACAGATTTTAGTTTTTTTAAACAAAAAAAGAAGCTCAACTTCAATGCCAAAAAATATGCCCTACGAAATCAAGCAAGGATTCTAACGATAGCTAACACACAGCAGTTTAGGCATAAGTTATGGCATACATACATAGTATCACGTCTTTTTCCCTTGCGGGGTAGACAGAGCCACGGTCTATAAGACCTTATGGCATGGCCACATTTAGCATTTTGGTGGGCGTGTAGATGGGAAAAGGAATCAAAGTAGTGATAGGTTGCTAGCCGCATCGCCTATTGACATAATTCCGCAGATTTGCACCCATTCCCTCGATCGGCTTTTACGATCTGCGCGGGAAGAGAAGCAGCTGGCACATTCTACGTTTTTTATTTTCTTCTAGACCAGCATGGAAGATAAATAAGTTATGGCAGATTTAAAAAACTTACATACATAAATACATACTGACATGGTTTCTGAAAACATATCTACTTTTTAGACTTTAGAACAATAAAAAGCTATAGACCTATTTTAAACAACCCTTTTTCTTTAATGCAAGCCTTAATGTAAAAAATAAGTTGTGTAAATCTGCCTTCCTCGTGTCGACTCTCTCTCTCTCTCAAACTTCTCAGAATTTACTCCTAAATCGAATAGACTGAAATCAAAGTCCCACTGACGTATTTTAATCTCATTGTTTAAATAAAATAATGAATTCAATATTAGTATTCCAATGCTGATATCACCCGTTAATCCATAAAAGATTAAACTAGGTTAATTACATATTCCAGAGGCTTTACACCCGACGTGCCCGGAATAGTTTACGTAAGTGAACGTTTAATGAGCACATTTGTGTTCATAGTCGTAAAAACCGATCACGATTCACGTTATGAAGTGTTTTATTACGCGCATTTGTAATTTTGCGAGATAAACTAAGCCCAACCTATACATATATTAAACGCTACTGACTTTGCTGTTTATTCAATGTTTTTGTAGTGACATTCTGTTGAAGAACTCGATAAAATAACAAACAGGAATTGATAAAGCTCTATTTAAACATATAGAGATCGAGAAATAATAACTTTGTATAATAGCACGGGCGCGCGTTGCTATCTACAGCTAAAAAGACGAATTTTTGGCACGGGCAAAGCGTTGTATCACTTCTACAAGCCTTTCTATGTTGTTCCAGCTACATATGTTGTGTTTTTGATATTAGAAAAAAATAGCAGAAAAAGGAAAAAATATATATTTAGAAATAAAGTTGTTTGTCACTCGAGTGCCCTTTACTCTAGTAAATGTGACCCCTACTTTGGTCCATTAAATGATGTTACAAAAGACAAAAGTGTAATCATGTGTATACAAAAAACTTTTTCCCTCGATTGTACTTTGGGTATCCGATTTTTCCCTTTGTCACGGTCCGGTAATGAATGAGGAAAGACTTAGTGGGCTAAAACGTTTGGGATGGCAAAGAATTATTTTTCCGAATTTATTTTTTTATTTTTAAGAATTAATTAAAAGAGTATTGTGGCGTTATTTCCTTAACTTAATTAAGTTTTGCGCTAACGATACGTTGTGTATCAAAATTTTTATACCCTTTTAATGAAAAACTTTGTAAAGTCATTTCGTCGCCGCTCATGTGAACGGTTTTTCATTAATAATACTTGAAAAAAGAAGGGTTCGTACGTGGTTCGTACCTAATTGGGGATTTGAAGAGAAAAGGCCAATTTCTAACTTTGGGATTCGTTTGTTTGTAAATAGTACTCTTTGCTTAGGGGGGACATACCGAAAAATGCCATAACTTAACTCCTAAAGTAACCCACTTCAACCTTCAGAGGATTTTGCAAAATTCTTGATTTTTTATCTCTCTTATATTAAAGATCTTGTCCTTGTCTGATGTTGGAGTCAAAGGAACTCTGGTACATTAATCGTGTTTGAGCTAATTTGATTTGTCTTGGAAAGCAATTTATAGTGTGGATTCGTTTATCTATACATCTATCTATATCTATTTATATTACATATAATAAAACAGTAAAAATATTTTGTCTGTACATTTAGAATTTTTGACTGAAATGGATAGAGGGACACTTAAAAAGAAAAACAGAAAGCAAAAAATATTTTTTCGAATTTCTTGTCTGTCTGTCTGTCTGTATGTATAATCACGATTATCTCCGAAAATACTGAACCGATTTACTTCAAACTTTCACCAATTGTTTTGTTTTAACTCAGCAAAATATTTAAAATTTGTTTCATCAAAATCGGTTCATTAAAAAAAAAGTTATCGTCATTTGAATGAACTCAAGGCATGAGTTTGCCTGCAAACATATAGCAAAAATATACATATAATAATAATAATAAAACAGTAAAAATATTTTGTCTGTACATTTAGAATTTTTGACTGAAATGGATAGAGGGACACTTAAAAATAATAATAGAAAGCAAAAATTTTTTTTTCGAATTTCTTGTCTGTCTGTCTGGCTGTCTGTATGTATGATCACGATTATCTCCGAAAATATTGAACCGATTTACTTCAAACTTTCACTTGTTTTGTTTTAACTCAGAAAAACATATAAAGTTTGTTTCATTAAAATCTGTTCATTAAAAAAAAAGTTATCGTCATTTGAATGAACTCAAGGCATGAGTTTGCCTGCAAACATATAGCAAAAAAAAAAAACCGTTTTTTTGGACATTTTCTCATTTCTTGACGTTCTAGATTACAATTAAAAAGATGTATGTAGGTAAAACCGACAAAATTTTTGCCTGAAGGGATAAAATAGGGTTAGTATAGTTAAGTTAGTATAGTTTTTTTTTCATTTCTAGACTTAGAAGTATGAAAATAAATATATACGTTCTAGATTACAATTAAAAAGATCTGTGTAGGTGAAATGTACAAAATTACCCCCTTAAGGGATAAAGGGGAGGGGGGATTGTATGGAAATTTTCTCATTTCTGGACATAGAAGTATAAAAATAAATATATATGTTTACATTACAATTAAAAATATCTGTGTAGTTAAAATGGACGAAATTTCCCCTTGAAGGGGTAAAATAGGCGGGGTAAAGTTTATATGGATTTTTTATTTACTTAGAAATATCACAATAAGAAGTTCTCCATTACAATAAAAAAATATCTGTGTAGGTGAAATGGGCAAACTCCCCTCCTTAAGGGCTAAAGATCTATGCAGGTGAAATGTATTAAATTCCTCCTTAAGGGGAAAAAGCAGAGGGGGAGGGGTTTGTATGGAATTTTCATCATTTCTACTGTTCCCTAGGGAACGACATTAACGCGGGCGTAGCCGCGGGCAACAGCTAGTAGTTTATAAAGCTTGTCACAAAAAACCTTATCAGGACTAATGGGTTTACTGGAATAATTATCTTAGATTAATTTGCTACACAACATTAAAAATCAGATGACCATTCACACTTTCCCATTTTTAACGATTTTATTTAAAAAAAATCTGCATCTTTCCCATAAAAATATGTAGTTAAGTGTTATTATAGTTAAATATTGAGTATGTTTACCAACAATACCCCATGTATCCAAATCTATACAGGCATGTGGGTTGCATTTGGGTTTAGTTGTTCTTCGTGTGTGTGAGTGGCCAACACTGGTGTCAGATTTTTCAAGCTGTCCAAAGGCATCTGATATAGCTTAATGATCACTGCCATCAATGACAACAACCGGGAAAAATGCCTTCTGAAATATGCACGAGCCTGAGCCCCGAGATATTTTTATGCGACTCGTGGTCACCCATCCCAGTAGGGACCACTCCCAGGGTGTTTGACATGCGTAAGTGCTAATAATGTTTACGCCTTCTGGGCCACGGAGCTCCTCGACCTCAGAGTTTTAAAGAAAACACATTCATACTTTTAGAGTACAGTAATAAAGCGCGCGTCATCATCATCATCATCATCATATTCATCATCAGGTCTTTTTAGTCTCCACTGCAGAAGCATGACCCTCTCTGTACTACAGGAGCCATACCCGGCCAGAGCAGATAAGAGGATTTGGCCTACACTCTCCTCGCTGGCCAGACGGGTTGAAGAGGTCTCACTGATGTTTAAGAGGTTTGTTTTGCTTGTATTTCTTACGTGTATGTCTTACGACATCCATGGGAAGACTTGAGTTAGTCCTATTCTACTCTGCCGGAAAACACACGGCTGCGTGCGTGAAAAGAGACAAAATTTTCAAAAAGCGTTGTTTACTAAATTCATCAAAGCGGTCGAATTTAAAAGAGTTTTTGAAGTGTAAAAATTATCGAGTAATACAAATTCAAACAAAGATTCAAAATATTCGACAAAAATATGGAACGCTAAAAACGTTATACGAAATGTTTGAATCTGAATTTCAATATGAAATTTCATTCACTGCGGCTCAAAGGGATTCATTACTTGAGATTTTTTGCGAATCAGTCGACCAGGGAGGGATTGTTGGAATATTTCAGAATATTTCTACGTTGAAGTATGCGAGAACGAAGTGGTCCAACCAGTGAGGCTATTTACTTTTTTGAATTCAACAAAGTTGTCAATGGGTACTTATTAAAGAGCTAAAGCGATTAATTTCACAAAAACGGAGAAGGTACTTTAAGTAGACAGTAGTTATAGCTGACTGCACATACATGTTGTTGAAAAAATGTTATGTACAAAAAAACAATGGGTTGCACTCCGAGAGTGCAGGCAGAAGTGAAAACTCGCTTTTGCGGCGGTCTCAGATCACGTGTACGTCTTACGAATTGTCGATCAGGTCACGTGTCCAGTCCAGACGCGGGATTAATTTTATCTTTTTGTGTTGATAGCTCAAATTCGATGAGCTATCAACACAAAAAGAAGAGCGGTTAGCATTATGCCTTTCGCAGATAAAAACATAAATAACCATAACAGCAGGCCTATTTGCTAACTTTTGACAACTGCTGCACATTTCAACCTCCATTGCGGTTTAAATATCTTAGTTAAAAAAAGTCAATTTTACGAAAGCCGCAATGCGTTTTGAAGTGACGATCAAAACGTTGTACACCGTAGATGCCAAAAGTTAGCAAATAGGCCTGCAGGTTATCACACTTTCTCTCAAACAAATTTTTTTACTTACTGATACTCTTTTTTTGTTTTTTTTTTTATAGGCTCCATTGAGAGCACAGTGTATAAATTCAGTCTGCATGCCTGATATTTTAACCATCGCTTAAAGACTTCAATCTCTTATAGGGAAATGTTTAAAATCCGCTGTCTCAGGGAAATTGAAAATTCTCGCAACAATCCCTCGAATTTCCATTAATACATACTAATGCGGATTTTCTTAGAAAGAATGTGCGCGGTCGATGTTATATGCTACAAGATACTTCGGTTTTACTTGACTAAATTTCATACATACCATACCTACCAGTAAGTCACTTTATGCTAAAAATATTTTTACTGCTGATGCAGATGCTGTGCATGCAGCATCAAAAACACCGAGTGCCTTTAAGGCGCCTCAATAAACTGATACTAGTGTAAGCCATTTAGAATAAGAAATGCGAAAGTAACTGTATTTGTCTGTCTATTAACACTTCATGTTTCATCTATTAAATTAATTGCGAGATAGTTCTGGGATAGGTCTGGGGAAGGGCGAAGGACATAGGGTCTATCTTTTATACGGGAATAATCTACTGTTTCTGAGGGATCAACATTAACACGGGTGGAGCCGCGAGCTAAAGCTAGTATCTTATAATTTATACCTACATCATTCATACAACACCTACTTTTTCGATGTCGGTTATAATTCAATCAACAATACCTGCATGCAACTGAAAAGGTGTAAATTACATATTATTATTTTTTTCTCTGTTTTTAAGAGTTAATGGACTTGTTTCTTTCCATTTGTTAAATTTGATTAAAATTTGTAAAATCAAAATCTAACATTTTCATCCCAGAAGACAACCTAAATAAAATGCGACGAATTTAAACGCTATTTTTGTAATTTTTTATTTTTTTATTCACAGTTATGTTCTAATATACTCTAATTAAATCAAGGAATAAAATATGGTTAAAAGAATATCATTGGGAATGCAAAAAAACTTCCCACATATAAGTTTAGTTTCAAATTCATTATAAATGTCAAATCTATAAAAATCAAATTTGACTCAACTACATCACTTGTAAAAGTGGGGTAGTTATGTTAGGTGACGCAGGCCTTAATGCGTATAAGAGAAATGGGATATGGTAGCTATTTTTGACGCCGAGGTTTGAAGCCCAAATGGCAGAGCATAGGTCGTACAGAAACCTAAGGTCGCAAGTTCGAACCTCGCCCGCCTGAAATTTTCTCACCATATTTTATTTCTTAATTTAATTAGAGATTTAAAACGCATCAATTTGCAAGTCCTAGTCACATTTTAAAAAATGCAATCTACAATAGAAACTGGTTAAAATTAAAGCCAAAATCTTTCCGATCAAAACGCAACAAAATTCACCAGCACTACAATGAAACGCGTAGAAATTTAATGATGCCGCTTTCCAAATGGTGCCAAATTCCCAGCCACATTGTAAAATATGCAATAGACAATCATACTGCAATGCGGCGTCTCGCGTGCACGTACTAATCGCCGAATTAAAACGTAACTATTTCTACAGAGCGCATGAGGATTGTAGCTGCTATTTCTACTGAAATGTACTATAGAAATAGCTCACTCGAGCAGCAATGTTAGTAAAAAACCGGCCAAATGGGATTTGGACTCGGGAGCGAAGGATTCCGTACCGTTATCTATAAAAACGGTAAAAAAACTTATCTGTTGTATGGGAGCCCCCTTTAATATTAATTTTATTTTTATTGAATTATTTACTTTTAAAGTGAATATATTACTTTATATTCTGTGAATATTTCAAGTGTCTACCTGTTGCCGTTATCATAACCGACCAAAAAAATTGTTATATGGGAGCCCCCTTAAATATTTACTTTATTCTATTTTCTGGTATTTGTTGTTTTAGCGGCAATATAAATAGAATCTCTCAGAATCAAAGAACTTAACATAAACCAAAGAAAATCTGCGTATTTCTGTACACATAAAGTGTCATACATTACCAAGACATCTGCTCCGTATTTCAAACAAGGCCTCGACGAGATAAAACACAAAAAGCCGTAAACTACAAAAGGTCTGCAATATAGACCTTTCAGGGCAAACGACATAATTCCGCAGCCTAAGTCGTGTAGAACACATTTACTGACAACAAGAGCTTACAGATTCGTCTTATATGTAAGCTGGAGTAATCTAAACTAATATTATAAAGCTGAAGAGTTTGTTTGTTTGTTTGAACGCGCTAATCTCAGAAACTACTGGTTCAAAATAAAAAAATATTTTTTGTTGGATAGTCCATTTATTGAGGAAGGCTTAAGGCTGTAAAACATCACGCTGCGACCAATAGGAGCGAAGCATGAATAATAATGTTTTGAAAACGGAGGAAAATTGTTTATCTATACTAATTATTAATCATAACAGAAATTGCCAAGGACGAAGTCGCGGGCAACAGCTAGTAATTAAATATATTCGGAATAATCACACAGATTAAGGTACCTCACCTAAACAAAATAAAAAAGTTCAAAACTTTTTTATTTTTATTCAAATATATATTTTTAAAGTGAATATATATCTAAATATTCTGTGAATATTTCAACCGTCTACCTGTTGCCGTTATCATAACCGAGCAAAAACAAGCAAAAAAATCACGTTTGTTGTATGGGAGCCCCCTTAAATATTTATTTAATTCTATTTTTTAGTATCTTTTGTTTTATAGCGGCAACAGAAATACATCATCTGTGAAAATTTAAACTGTCTAACTATCACAGCTCATGAGATACAGCCTGGTGACAGTCGGATAGACAGACAGATGGACAGCGGAGCGATATGAATTGGGTCCCGTATTTAAACTTTGGGTACGGAACCCTAAAAATGCTTTTTAAATAAACGCTCGTCAAATATGCTTTGGGAAACAGTTTTATTTTTGTCTTGCATTGTTCGGTGCCCAACTAAAATTCAGCTTGAACGTAAATTGCTTGAAGATTTTATCAAAAGGTTTATATAACAAAGAATAAATCAAGAGAGCTTAATAAAAATAAACTGTAGCTAAGTAAAAAAATACTCCTGTTGTATACATAAAAGAATAAACCTATAAATGTTCACACCCAATAACTGATCGAAGCAAATAGAACAGAGCAAATGAAAGGAGTAACATTTTAATACGACAATATATTAAAATTTTACTTCTTTCAGCCCAATTGCATCTAGACGATCGCCGCCGTTGGTCAACCTAAACCTAAAACCCCTAAATAAATTCTCGATCTAGTTCGATAATCGAGAATCGAATTTTACTTCGCTAGTAAATTACTTATAGTATTTTTGGTATTACTTCATGATATTACAACAATTAAATTCAGAGAATTAGTGGCCACTTTAAGCGATAATCAAGAATTCTCTTGTTTTTTTACTTGATCTGATTTTTGAGTAAAATAACAAAAATAAAATGGTGGGTAGCACTAGCTGTCTCATGTAAGCCTGTTAATTGTTAACAAAAAACAATATATATGTTTTAATTATCGTAACAATATTCCCCATATATCCAAATCCATTGAGGCATTACAATTTTTTGTTGGTTTTTTATCCACTATTACATACTTACACATATATAAGTATAATTAAAACAATATAGCCCTCATTGGGCAGCCGTTAAAAAGTTCAATGTACTACATAAATCACGCAGCTTTGTATGTCTCGATCAATTTGAAATCAAAATGGTAAAACCGTATCTGACCACTAAAATCTCCCACTTTCATTTACTTAAGTGGTGCCGATGCTGATGCTCTAAAATACAAGACTAAAGTCGGTAAGAGAGTGATATGTGAAAATACGATCCTCAGTGCAATACATTCCGATTACTGGTCGCCTTGCCTTCGCCTTGCGGAGCAAATTCTTATTTCGTGCGACATGCCGTTGCAGGAAACAAAGGTTCTACATAATATCTTTAGAAAAGACCAAGCTTTACGCTTATCAACAATAATCTTTGTTCTGGTCGCCGGTTTAGCGAAACAACTTGATATCGGGACAGCGCGTAAGTTGATCGAAGTCAAGTTTAGAATCAAAAGTTCTTAAGGCTCGCTGAGCGATATTTGTTAAGAGGTAAATCTTTAGTCTTTGTCACCTTATGCTGAAAAAACAACTTTAAATGCTGTGGCTGCCAGGTATGGTGATTGGTCATGTGGTATACATTTCATGATGCTTGGATATTCCTATTACTGCCTAGATTATATTCGAGTAAAAGTAGCATATACTAACTTGGCCTAACTCATATTATTAATACGAAAGTGGCTAGACTTTTACGACTTTACTATTGAATCTAGATTAAAATTTGGCTGACATACATTTTGCATTAAAAAAAAACAATTTTTCCGCAAAAAAGTACTGTTCCCGAGCAATATACATTGACGCAAGCGGAGCCGCGGGCGAGTGCAAATTGCATGTCCTCTTAGAATTTTTCGGTATATTCACTTACAAAAGCTCTTTGAAACTTAATATGCTGAATGTACTACCGACGACCCTTCTCAATCAAAATCCATGTCAAGATCAACTTGTAGGAAATATTTGACAACGATAAAAAATCCTTAATTTTCCTGAATATGCAATTTTCTATTAAGGTTATTGAGTAGACGTAGGTTAGGTACTCGACCCCCGGCTTTGATGTTCAGCTAGATAAACGTCTCTCCTATAATAATAAATACAATATATTATATTATTATCATCTTCTTCTTCTGATTAAATTTCTTTTAAACAGTACTACGCTGATAGCCTTCTCACTAGCCTAATTGAGGTCCTGTACCGTAAGTATTGGGGCAGTTAAGGCACGATAGAAGGTGAGACATGGACTGATTGACACCGCAGTCACACAAAGAGAAGGTTGGTTGTTGGTAGAGGAACACCCCACCTAACTCTGTTTTCTCGACATCTCCCAACACCAGCATATTAAGTATTATGTTTCTTTATAACCGGAAGTGCACAGAGTACAAATATATTTCGCTCTACACGTTTATAACATGTCCTGGAATTCAACCCTTCCGAGACTTACCTACCTGCGACGTGAACATGAGAAAATCTCGAGAAAATTCCGTGTAAAGTGGAAATGTTCCTTATAATAGCGGTAAGATCTGTTGAAAATCGGCGGGGAGATATCTAATGGGCAGGAAAAGTGACAATTCCTCCGGCTGGCGTCGCGTCGCGTCGCTGGTTTCTTCGCAAACAATGAAAATACGCGGCGTATTACCGTTACCAAGAACCGCTCTCGATTGATACTACAGAAACGAAAGGGGTTTCTTAGAATTTTCGCCTTTTGATATTTTAACTTTTGGTTAGAACGAATGAAATACAAACAGATATTTTTTCCTTTTTGATTAGTCAAAAGCTTTCTTTTTATGTTTGTCTGTGTATTTGTAGCTGAATTTGTGATGCTATGAATATTTTGAGTCAATTCTTCGTATTTCAATGATTATCTCTCTCGTAAGATATAAACTTTGGCTTAGTCAAAAACAGCCTAAAAATTGTCATTTTACAAATCAAAAAGAACACGAAAAAATCAGCACACATTTATTCTAATTTTTATTTAGCCTATTGATGTTGTGTCCCTTTGCTGGGCAAAGGCCTCCCCCTGGGTTCTCCACTCATCCCTATCTTTCGCTACTTCTGACCGTTAAAATTTATCGAGGTCGTCCCTCCATCTCCTTCTTGGTCAGCCTCTGCTACGGCGGCCGTCCGGTACCAAGAAAGTGGCAAGTTTTGCCCTCCTTTCTGGCGGCATTATTTCAATTTGGCAATTCTACATCGGCTAATTCGCGTCAGGGAGCGCAGTTCGGTGTTCCTAACTTTGTCTATAAGTCGCAAGCCTAGCATTTTGCGCTCCATTGCTCGTTGGCAAACCTTGATTCTGGACTTTTGAGTTTCAGTAAAAGATCACGTCTGTGCACCATAGGTCAAGATGGTTACCCATAAGTTTTACTTAATAAATATGAGGAAGGTTTTCTGAGTACTTACCTTCCATTTTGAGGTTGAGGTGACGCTACTTTCTCCCCTTGCACGAGGAACAGCGACCCCCGATCAGCATCGAGGAGTATAGACACGTTCTGCAGGATCTTGTGGCATAGGACTCGAACCTCAAGCTCGTTGCAGATGTCTTTTACCTGGACAAAAGAAAAGTATCGTATTAAATATAGGGCGTAGTGAGCAAAGTAATTTTGTTAGAGAGGCACATATACTTTAATTCGTAGAATAAATACCAATGTTTAGTTCTGTAAATTTTAATAGCTCTAGGTAGCTAAAACCATAGTATGCGCAAATGTATAAGTATGTGCCTTTAGGATTGACTATAAAATTTGGCAGAATAATACAGATATCACATTTTTTATGATACTGAGTATGCAATTTTTATTATATTTTATATGTAACAAATATTTTTTTTCAATATTAATTAAATTTTGAAAAAAATTGAACACTTTATTATCGTATGGATCGATGGTATCGATAAATTCGTTAGCAATTATTATATGATACTACTTTTACCCGCGGCTTCTCTCTCTTTAGGGAATATCCCTCGGGAACTGTATTTTTAATGGATTTAACCCATGCGTCTTCTCTCTCAGTACTCTTGACAATTTTATGCAAATCGAGTTTTATTTCAGCAATTATGTAAATTTCATGGTGATAAGTTCACTGGTTAAAGCTAGAAAAGATAAGATAATCAACCAAAAACATCTAGAGAAATAAATATAACAATGCACTGTTAGATTTATATAGTAAGTTGAATATAAAGGAAACAGAATAAGGATGATTATAGGATAAGATAATTTCTGACTAAAGTTACATGTGCGTATTTTAATTTCCATAGACATCACTCCAATGGCCGCTATTTCTCACAATCTAATACATATTCAGAATCAGCATAACACTTCAAATATCCTAAGCAAACGAAGCAAGATAAACAAACAAGGATCGCGAAATTACGCTGCGTGCGTATATGAAAGGTTACGTTATCTATACGCTGATAGTATACATACTCATAGAATAATATGTAGTTTTGGCTTCATATGTCCATTGTCGTACGACCGACTAGACTTCGCCAAAAATTACAAGATCAAGGCCCACTCTTGGCATTATTATCTCAAGTATTCGGATAACATCGGGCTCTAAAAGGAAAACAAGAATCAATAATCTTTAAAATAAAAAATAAAACAACTTCAACCAAAGTACTGATTGATAAAATTTCATCATCATCAGGTCCTTTTCAGTCTCCACTACAGGAGCACGACCCTCTCTGTACTACTAGGGCCATACTTGGCCAGAGCAGCCAGAGGACTTGGCCTACACTCTCCACGCTGGCCAGACGGGTTGGAGAGGTCGCTTAGTTGTTTATAAGCTTTGTTTAGCTTGTATTTCCTAAGTCGTCCTTCTACGACATCCACGGGAAGACTTGGAGTGGTCCTATTCTACTCTGCCGGATACCACACGGCTTTCGTGCTCCTGTAGTAAAGACTAAAAAAGACCTGATGATGAAACATTAAAATACAAATACAACCGAATTGATAACCTCCTAATTTTTTTGAAGTCGCTTTTGAAATAATAAAGCATGTCGCATATTTATAACCATTTCTGATTTTTGGCACGCAAATTTATTAGATGTTTTCGTTTTATGCAAAAATCACCTGTCACACTTTACTGTACACAAAATCGAATAAATTTTTAAACCCACTGTCAATGTTAGGTTGGTTATATTTAATATACACTAAGATGTATAAAATATTTTATATTTTATCATCTTAAATTGAATGTAAACACGAAAGCAATAAACAACATTTCCAAACACAAGAGGCTCTGTTATCTCTTTGTCTAAATCTTGTAAACAAGGTCTGGGTATATAATATGCAAGATAAACCAACCCAATGAGCAAGATGAATGTAAACCAACATTGACAATTGTTCAGGGTGATAAGATTCTTTTTTGGAGTAGACAATTCAGGCTACAACGGGTAAGCAACTTTTGCTAAGATTGTCTCATTTCTCCGTCTCTTGATGATTATTGTTACCCTCTAGCGACCCGGACCCCGGCTTCGCACGGGTGCAATGTACATAAAAACTTACTTCTTTAATCACTCTATTAAAAAAACCGCATCAAAATCCGTTGCATAGTTTTAAAGATCAAGCATACATAGGGACAGACAGACAGCGGGAAGCATAGAGATAAGATAATCCTGACGGATAGAGACACAAACGGATGCTGTCAAACGAGACCGATTTTGAAATGCAGTTGTGGGTGTGATTTTGCATATGTATTCAGTAGTGTTTTGCTAAAATGTACCTGGTGTATGTCCATGTATCGATATTCAAATCATTATTATCAAAATCAAAATTATACAGTCTTGAAAAGATATTACACTTTGGGAAAACTTTACATTGAATAAAAGGCAATGAACTTCTATAAATAATTTATTTACACTGAATTACAGCAAATAAAACAATGCACACCTTTTTCATTTCTTCATTGATACATAAATAATAGAATAATTATAATCTTACATATAAAAAAATAGACTTCAATCAAACTACAGAACTTATTTTGATAAAATTTAAATGGAAACAATTTGAAAGCATGCCGTTTGAAATAAAACAAAAAGATTTTTAAAATTAGACGGAGTAATGCAACAAACAAATCACAAACAGTTATGCGGTTAAAAGAGCGTACAGCCGAATTCATAACCTCCTTTTGTGAAGTCGGGTAACAAATCAGCCCGTTTTTGAATGGTCAGCTGATAATATACAATAATAATAGCTGATAATAATATAAGGAGAAAATCAATAGTTTTTGCAATATATTTTAACCAGTATTGCTCCTATAGGGAAATTTTGTCATATGCACAGACTAAGAGAACCCACCGAGGATAAATAATGCGTACATGTATCAAACGAAAAATAAATCATAAGCATACAAACATATTTGACACCTGATATACAGGCTACTCTGAACAGCATTTGTTTAGTTAGTCGTACTAAATATACTCTATGATGTTTATTATTTAGCTTACTGTGTTTAAAGATTCGATGTATGATTTTTAATGTCCATGTGAATAGTTTCACCCACGATTCTGCAAGAATAAGAAACATGCTTAACAAATAGATTCTAAAAAACAAAAACTGGCGACGTAAGCATCTAGCTGAAAATACTCATAAGCACACTTTTGTTAGATATCGTTACGTGAAGTGGCAGTGGGAGGAGCATATAGCGCGTAGAACGGACGGCCGATGGGATAGAAAGGTTCTCGAATGGCAACCACGTACCGGCAAGAGCCGACCAGGTGGTCTGACGACCTGTGTTGACCTTTCTAATTATAGTAATGGAAATTCTTGGAGAAGGCCTATGTGCAGCTGAAGACTTTTGTGGCTGAGGTGATGATGATGACGTTAATTTTGGATACATAACTTCAATGGGCAAAGAAATAATAGAACCATGACACTATAGCCATTTTCATAAACGCAATATTTACCAAATTGGTAATCGTACTCAAAGTATGCTAATGATGCTCTACTAGCTCTATGGTAATGTGGAATGTAAAAATATTTTTAAAAACTGTAATGCAATAAATAAAACACAAACAGTTATGTTAGTTTGGACTATGGAGCGTACCATAAAATCAATTATACTATCACATTTTATTCCCTCGCGAGGTAGACAGAGCCCCCAGGTCTAACCTAAAAGCCACGTTCAGCACGAAATCAAAATATTGATCGGTTGCTAGCCGCATCCCCTGCTAATTTGATTTATCAGATTTTTGCCTATTTTCTCGATCGGCTTTTAAAAGATTTTTTGGAAGAGAAGAAGCTGGTTCATTCTACGTTTTATTCTTTTCTACCTGAGCAGTATGGAAGAGTGATATAGCATACCATAGATATAAGTACGTGAAAGCCATAATAAACCTGCTCCGGACGCAGTCGGATAAAATATTAAGTAACAATATTTCAGTGCGTGCAATCGAAACTTTTGTCGATGTCGATAAAATATGAATAACTTCAAGCACAAACGTGTGCGAACTTTCTTTATATAATATTTTCGCTAATCCTTATTTATGTTGGAATGTTTTAGTTTTCCTATCGATTAAGAAGCATACTTAACAATACTATCCTAGTAGAAATCAGAATTGTTTCAGTTTTTTACCGAAATTAAACCGGTTACAAAAATGTATACTTACTGATGAAATGAATGTTTGCTAGGATTATCCCTACCGGTTGTAGTGCACTCGACAACCGCATAACACACCATGTTAGTATTAACCTTATTTTATGTTGTACGATAAAAGATTATCAATATATTTGATAAAATATTTTCTTTTTGAAATCCAGCGGCCCTAGTTGGGCACACCTAATGTCAAATGTCATCAAAAATGGGCCTGCTGTCAATAGTCTTATCTCTTTTTTCTAAAGCACAGTGAAGCCGTATAATGACGTACTACTCATTTTCATTTTGAAAGTCTAAGGTATGTCTATGGCGGGAAGCGACTTTGTTTTATACCATGTAGTGATTTGCTTTAACGATTCACTAACGACAGAATAGCAATATAAGCATTTTAAGGGATCCGTACCCAAAGGGTGAAAACGAGACCCTAAAGTAAGCTTCCGTTATCTGTCCGTCTGTCAAAATGTTTTAAACCTTAATAGGTAGACACTTGAACTTTTCACAGAATGTTTTCGCAATATCAACAAATAATAATAACAAAATAATATTAAACAACTATTAGATTATGGTTCTGTCAAAGGTGTTGCTAATGAGTTACTGACACGTCAAACCAATGATAATTAATAAAAGTAAGATACCGTTCAAGGAAGAAAAAGTAACCTCACAAATGAGGTCGCGAATGGAAGACGTTTTATGCGTACCAATGCATCAGGGGCCTAATATAAGAAACGTAGCTTTGTGGTGATTTTGTCGTTCAATATAGCACGATGGTTCGAAACCCCTAGTATGTGCCAATCCGACTCGCTCATGGCCGGTTTAATTTTTTTCTTAAAAAGGTGTGCGCTAACTTTATCTCAATATCTTCCATACTCAAAGAAACCCGTACTCCATACTCTTTGCATATGCATTCTTGGCTGTGATGCTTGAACCCGGGTGCTTTGAGTACATTTATTTGTATCATTCATGATGTGAAAGGATTTAGCAGAATTGTTTGGATCGTTAGCGAGCGCGAAGAGCGAGCGAAGCGTCTCCTGCTTATATAATAAGTCGTTCGTATGACCCGCTGTCCTGAATGAATTGTGAATTGTGTAATGAATTGTGTAACGTCCGGTTGTTCTCTTCTACAGGTCATATACCGTGAAATTTTGAGACATGGTGCAATAATATTTGTATCGACGGAATTAGCACAAAGTACCTAAGCGCCATTGCTTAGGACCATTGTGAGTTCGCTGTGTTTGATACGAGTGAATCTCTCGAGGTCTACGGCTCACAGAGCCACAAGTATACAGATGTGATAAATAAACAAAAAACTAATACTAGTTACTAATTTCGTTTGATGCAGCTAACTTCGCTCGTATAATCTCCTTAGTCAAATGCCTTTACTCATCTAGTTGAACGGTCATTGATCAATGTTCTAGACGTTAATTAGTTAGTGTTAATCACTAATGGATATTAAACAACGAATACACAGCAAAGAAGTCTAGTCTAGACAGTTATGGATTGTAGGAAAATTTCACTAGCGTATTCCTATCTTATAAAAATTAAGTATATTTTGCAGCATATATCAAGTTCACTTACATTTCCATTACTGGACGATGTTACTTTGATTTTGACGTGATAACATTTTATAAATCGATAAACGCCGGCTGCACGCACGAAAACGTGTCACGTTCCGTGTGCAAGCGAGAGCGCGGAACAAGCGATAGAAACGCACAATCGGCCTATGCGTCCGGCATATGACACATCTATCTCTTCCAACGTCGTCTTCACCTGCCGGTCATCCGTAAACCATTTTTTTATTCACTCGCATTTAACAGTTTATAATTCGTCAGAGGCCGAGAGGCGGTTCCGAAGAACTCTGACACCAGGGTGTGCATGGTCGATTGACCGTGACACCTACTCGAAATGATGATGATGAACAGTTTATAATTAGGAAAGAAAAAAAGCATATATGATAAGGAATTATAACAACAAACAGAATCTTCTGTAGTCATCTATACTAATATTATAAAGCTGAAGAGTTTGTTTGATTGTTTGTTTGTTTGTTTGAACGCGCTAATCTCAGGAAATACTGGTTCAAATTGGAAAATTATTTTTGTGTTGGATAGTCGCATTTATTGAGGAAGGCTTTAGGGTATAAAACATCACGCTGCGATCAATAGGAGCGAAGCATCAATAAAAAATGTTTTGGAAACGGAGGAAAATTATTCGTCTATTGTATACTAATTAATCATAATAATAGAAATTACCGCGGACGAAGTCTCGGGCAACAGCTAGTACTAGATAACCAAAAGCAATTCCAATACAAAATACTTCGTCCTCTTGTAGGCAGAAGCAATAAAGCATGCCAAAATTGGCTTGAAACCTTGTAGAATTAATCAAGACCAAACCTAAACTAGATTCTCCCGATTGGAGTCTGATTCCAAGAGTTGTGTACTCACTGGATAAAGTTTTAGCCCGATTCACACAGCTTTGGAATTTCAATTACTGTTTTCTTGAACTCTCGAAAAACTTATGTTTCGACAGTATATTAAACGTGGGCTTCTATTCTAACGTAGCTTTATGTATGAGGTCTTCAAGTGATAGCCAGGGTTGCAGGATTTTATTTGCTTATTTGTGTGATGATTTTAAAGTTTATATATATAAATAATAATTAACATTATACATAATTGTCTAGAATTAAAGTTTAAATATTTTTATTGTAATGGCAATACGGGCGTCCTATCGAGTGGGGATTGTTGACTATACATAAACCGTTCTAAGCTGTCGTTCGATTCATTCTATCTTCAGCAGTTGAACTGAGAGGTTGTGCCTACGTTGAATTATAACACTATTATTGTGTAACGAATTGATAGTATTCAAAGTGAACGAGTAAATTAATTATTAATTTTATATGAGTTTGAATTTTATTATACTTCAGAAGTGGTACGTGACCGACGGCTCAAAAAGGTAAATAATTGTTGAAATATTATTATTTTAATTAAAATTAAAATTGCTGCTATTTCTTTACCATACTTTTAGTCTAAGATTATATATTTTGAAAGTGAAAGTCTGAAATGCTTTTGGGATCATTTGGTTGGGGTTAGTCTCTAACAATGACTTCCGGCAGCAATACTGATTTATAGTGCTGAAATAAAGTTGCACTAATGGCACGAATACAGCTTGAATGGTGTTTAATCAAGGCTAGTCCTTGATAATGCTATTCTCGTGAGTTAAGGTTAATTTGTTGCTTAATCCATTTGGTCAAGGCTAATTCAAGGTATGGTACAGAAAAAGAAAATATATATTGATGATTCGTGAAATATTTTAAGGCATAAGCCAATGCCATGTGTCTGTCTGAATATTAATTTTGATGGCCACGTGCGTCCCTATTACCACGTGTGTCATTCTTATGGATATTTCTTGTGTGATATGACCCTATATATATATTTATGGACCATGTGCGTCCGTATGAGCATGTCTGTCATTTTTATGCGCGTCTTTAGGACAATGTGCGTCATTCTAATGGGCCATGTGTGTCATTCTAATGGGCGATGTGCGTCCGCATAACCATGTCTGTCATTTTTATGCGCGTCCTTATGACAATGTGCGTCATTCTAACGGGCCATGTGCGTCCATATGACCATGTCTGTTGTTTTTATGCGCGTCCTTGTGACAATGTGCGTCATGCTTGTGGGCCATGAGCGTCCTTATGAAATGAAATTAAATGAAATGAATTGAAATTAAATGAAAAATTAATTGAAATGAAATGAAATTTATTTGCCATGTGTGTCATTCTAATAGGCTATGTGCGTCCGTATGACTGTCTGTCATTTTTATGCGCGTTCTTATGACAATGTGCGTCATTTTAACGGGCCATGTGCGTCCATATGACCATATCTGTCGTTTTTATGCGCGTCCTTGTGACAATGTGCATCAGTCTAATGGGCCATGTGCGTCCTTATGGCCATGTGTCGTTATGATGGGCCAAGTGCGTCCTTATGGCCATGTGTGCCAATGTTATGGGCCATGTGAGTCCTTATGGCCATGTGTGTCATTATTATGGGCCAAGTGCGTCCTTATGGCCATGTGTGCCAATCTTATGGGCCATGTGCGTCCTTATGGCCATGTGTGCCAATGTTATGGGCCATGTGAGTCCTTATGGCCATGTGTGTCATTATTATGGGCCAAGTGCGTCCTTATGGCTACGTGTGCCAATCTCATGGGCCATGTGCGTCCTTATGGCCATGTGTGCCAATGTTATGGGCCATGTGCGTCCTTTTGGCCATGTGTGTCAATCTTATGGGTCATGTGAGTCCTTATGGCCAATATTTAACAAAAATTTGTCCGTATATATTTATTTATTTATTATTAATACAGATAGGGTCGTGCTCTTGTAGTGGAGACTAAAAAGGACCATATGATGATGATGATGATGATATCCTGGTGAAGCTATACACATTCCACTCTTAGATCTAGGCCATGTGTGCTACGATAACAACTGACACAAGGCCATGTACGCCTTGGTTGAGCTATATATTTTTGAACTAGTAGATCTATACTCTTAATATTTGGTAAAAAAAAGGCTATGACCACGTGTATGCAGTTGCAAAGTCCCTATCGGCTTAAATTTATTTAACTTGCACTGAACCGGTATTATACTAACGTTGCATCAAATAAGAGTTGCCAAATTGAACACTGCAGTTAATAGTCAAATACTTCTTACCTACCCTGTTTCACTATTAACTTGATTATGCAATGACTAAATTATTGTTTTGTTTTCCGAGAAAAATGGAGCCAAGCACAAGACTGCATCCAAGGTAGTATAAGTTGTACAACCAGATGCGGTGAAGGACGATCCAGTTGCGTCGTCAACGTCAGTCCTCATCCGAGTCTTCAGTCTGAGTCAACGCCACGTCATAGCCAGCCTCCAGTTTCACCATAGACGAGGTACTTGAATTTGTATCTAATCTAAGAAAGTCGAAGAACTGTCTCATCTGCTTAATAATAATCAAATGAATAATGTTGTACCCAACTTTGATCCCTCTAGTAAAGTATAAAATATATAGGTAGTTGGGCACACATGCGGAAGCATTTATGAATGGAACCAGGAGCAGACCATACATTTTGCTCACCAAAAGTTGGATGGCTTAAAAAAAAAAAAAACTGGTTCGTGGCTTTGCCTTCAGTCAACTGACTGGTATGAATGGCAGGCAAAGCTTCGGAGAAGAGTTTCCTAACAAGCAGAATTGTGGTCGGCTTCTGGGAAAAATGCTTGCGCGTACTAGTAACTAGTAAGGATTTGCGTGATTATTTGTACATTAAATAAAGTTTATAAGTACGAGATAAGAGGCCAGAAGGCCGTTTACTGTATTGTTCATTGTATTATCGACAAATCTATAAGGAGTGGAGCGCAAACATTGACCAGTAGGGTATACCGAAGTATCTACAATCAGTCTTGTTGACGTATTCTCTGATGAGCAAGGTAGAGGTCATATAGTGGTAACCAACTTGTCATCCGGATGACTAAATTATAATTCAAACACGTCGTTGGGTCTCGCTTTACCTTTTCTTTGAAAAAAAAAAAGGACTGATGGAAAATTCAACCCGTAATGTTAAATGTATTAGTAAAGATATGTTGGCGACAAAGATAGTGACAAAGATGAAGATTAACTATATGAATTGTCAGTCATATTGTGATTGTTTTGCCTTAAACTTTAGTGAAATAGGTTTTGCAAAGGAAGTTGAGATAACTATCGATTTGCAAGATGACAAGCCAGTAGTGTACACTTGTATCAATCTTATTGACTTACCTGTCCCGAAAGGTGGTCACGACAGTGGTATTAGCCTGATATTTTAGTAAATTTGTTCGAAATTTTGGTGAAATAGCGCGCCCTTTTAATTCATAATTCATTTATTCGTCGCTTACATGTTGCATAAAGTTTACTTATGTATAATCATCTGTTGGATATTAATTTTAAAGAAGGAACCGACTGACACGTTCTCTGGACTGCACTTACCAAACGTGACCTAGTGCCTCGCATTGCCATATGGTGACTCCAAGTGCGGCGAGTTCAGACCAGTCATTCTAGTGGCGCATGTCGATGCGTTGAATCGTCATACCACGGTAAAGATTACCGTGGTCATACTTATTTGAATTAACAGACTCTACACTCACTGCTTACAATATTGGTACGGAAGACTGACTTTTAACACTCCAAACCTTGACGTGGCTAGGATAATCAAGGTTCTAAATCCCGAAAACGATGAGGAATCAAAGGACATACTTC